>OZ005658.1:259336630-260051630 GCA_963930645.1 Salticus scenicus | reverse complement strand
GTCTTAATTTAAAACAGCACCTACGTCTGAAATTTTGCATGCGTAAGTGTTTCAGATATTTATGTGTCTAAATTGGTGTTTCAGACACATTTCTGTCTGAATTTAAGACGCTTCTATTTACAGTGTAATGCTTTGGAATTCTATAAGATGTCTCTGTATACAAACCAGTGGCGGTATTTACCCCCATTTTCAATACGGAGCATTCAGCAATGAACTTGAATAATAAATATCCATTTCAAAAAATTCCATAAGGGAGTTAGAATGTGAACAGATGGACAGACAGACCGAAATCATAAACACTTTTCAACTTTGTTGGAAAGTGTTAAAAAAGAAAAATAATAATAAAGAAATAAAAAATCGGACTTCGTACACGATCAGACCTTGTAAATCAGATCAATCAATTTTGTCCGATCAGTCTGTATAACAAATTGGGAGGGATCGAGGCCACGCCTTCTTTTTCTATGCGAAAAAGTGTTGGTAAATATCCCTACGGATACAGGTAATTTTATTATTAGTAGAAATTCGTAAATAAATGTTTTAATTACGTTATCAATTGTGCAAAAGCGAAGTTGAGATCCTACTTTGGACGTTAGATGATCATGTAGTGTAAAAATACTACACTGGAAAAACTTTAAATAAAATAAAATAATAATTTAATAACCTTTTATTTTTACTCTCATTTTACCGTTTATTTAGAAAACAGTAGAAACGCTATTAATTTGCAAAGATTTATCTAGACCATGCCAAAAAAAAAAAAAAAAAAGTAGTACCGCCATTTAACTGGAGTGAGGTCAATTAATTGTAATTTTACATCTAGTTTGACAGTTTGGCAATACTGACATTTTAAATTTCTTTTATGACGGATTGGATTCAGCATTCCTATAAAAGAAAAAGTTATTCATCACAATCCTTGCATTCTAAATGAAAGGATACAAGGTTGGGTTGGTTGGGTTTTTTTTACATCGCACTAGTGCTGCGCAAATGGGCAATTGGCGACGGTCTGGGTCACACCCCTAGAGGTGGTCCGGAGACATGCCATCACAATTTTGATCCTCCACGGAAGGGATGGCTCGGAAGGATACAAGGACTACATTTGTAAGATAAGTAGTAAGATTCTTATGTTCTGTGCTATATTTAGTGTATAATTTTGATTTATTTTAAGGTCTCTTAACCATAAAATCAAATTGTTCTTAAATAACTGCTATTTAAAAATATGGTCAGATGTATAGACAGAAAAATGCCGTTGAAATAATCGTTTTCTTACGACGAAATTTTTACAAAGCATTTGCAAATTAATTAAAAACGGAGCAAGTGAAGGGAAATTGTAGGCCATGAAATGTCACGTGATAAGAAATGTTAAAGCAGACAAAAAATTGTATAGGCCCTTTATGATGCGAATGTCAAAAGTTTAATTAACAGACATGTGGACTTGATGTACTTTCTTTGACGAAACATGCAATTTACTTGATTAAAAATTAGCTACAAACAAATTTTCGATACTTTTAACTAGATTGCTTTAGTATAAAGATAAACATAACTGTTATAAAACTCAAATTTTGATTTTAAAAAGATGTTTACCAACCATGAATATTTATTAAGAGATGTTTGGAGTGTAAACTTGAATTTTTAAACGAACAATACTAATTGTTCCTTTAGTTCCCTTTTAGAACAATACTAAAAAGGAATAATATAAGTACGAAACTTTGAATAAACACCATGAAATGCAATAAACTCGCAACAACTGTTTCAGGTCGAAAGAATACACGACCCTTCGTCAAACGAACAAGTAGGCACGAGTGCTGCAATCAAAGCGACAACGCACAAAACCATTTTAAGTGAAGCGCAACAATATATAAACATTAGTGCTGAGCAATGTTGAAATTTCTTAAATCGATATATCGTTCATCTAAAATACCGATATAAGGATAAATCGATTTAATGCAGTGTTGCAAACTGTAGGGATTTGTCCCTACACAGAGAACATTTAGCAGTTTTCTTCAGGATATAGAAAGTTTTATAGTTGATTCGTCGAGTTTAACGCTGCAGTAGTACTGTGGTATGGGTAACTGGCAACGGTCTGGGAGACACGTCTAAGAATGGCCCGGAGATATGCCATCACAATTTTGATCCTCCATGAAAGAGGTGACTCCCTCCTTTCGGTAACCTCCAGAGGTATAATTTGGATATGAACATGGAGGACATTGCGGACACGACGAATTTTATGTGCACTGACCACCATTAATGTACACGATGGTCTTTGGCCGGCTCGAGTATGAAACTTCTAATCTTTCATTTACTTCTGAGCGGGCAACGGCGGCCCATGTTGAATTATAAATTCGTGGTGACTTTTGGGGGTACATGTGTAAGATTTTTTGGATGAATTTTGTTACTTTTTTTCCCCTGATTCTTCACAATAAATAAGGATACTTTAAGCTATCAGTAGGGACATAAGCAAAAATGTTAATTAGCAACACTGATTTGTCAGGTATAGCAAAGTGCTACAATTAAAACTCGCACTTTGCGGGTAAAACGTGAATGTGCTGTTTTAGGATTCAAGACGACCAATAGAGTTAGTTCTCATCCTAAATTAAAATCGTAACTTGTCATATGCTAATAAGTTTGGAAAGTGAGATAGATAAAAGGAGAAGGAAGATTGTTTTCGAGGTTAATGGTAGGGAGGTTAGCGGCTAGAGTTAGTTGGAAGGAGAATAAGTTAGTGAGTTGAATGTAAGTCGAGTAGATAGCGGTGTCAGGGAATCCTCCTGCTATCGAAAGGTTACTAAGCCGCGAGGGTGATTGAAGTTGAATGTAGTAGTTAAAATTATGGTGGTTAATGATTTAAAGTTAAAGTAGTTAGCATGGCTGCCCATCTTAAGTTACGAAGATACTAAATATAAAGTCCAACGCCCGCCTTTTTGTTTAAGCTCAAATAAAAGCTCCATTGATTTTATAAATCTGACTTTGTGTTATTTCATAACTTCATTAAGTAATTAAGTAAGTTTCAGCTTCAAGATAAAGCTAAGTTAAATAAGGATGGCGACGACATTAAGGTCGCTACATATTTAAAGGGACTCTCTTAATTATTCAACATGAATGGAGAAGCGATGTTTTCTATAGACAATGGAGTAAACACCATCTCTGGTTTGTATACAGGGACACCCAAAAGTACTATTCCTAAACAACGCGTTAAATGAGAGGTATTTCTATAAACCAAGTTTTAAGAACTTTACTACGCACAAATCTTAATAAAATTAAAATACATTATACATATGCACAAAAGAATGTTTTCTATATAATACTGTATAATTAGCATTAGATTTACAGAGCCACACAAGAATATTCAGTTACATTAATGGGTATTATTGGAAATTTGCTGGAATTGCATTTTCGTTTATATTATGGGTTTTTAGCACTTTCTAAGAACTTTTAAGTGTCAGTATGATTTGAATTTGTGCATCTGTTTCTCCTACTATTCATATGTCTACTTGTTCGTCTACCCGCCTCTGCAATCCATAAATATTTTCAGTATTAAAAAAAATATATATGTTATTCAAATTCCTTAAATAATGTTCCCTATTTGAAGTGACATTACTAGGTCATGTACAACTGGTTTGTGACATCCAAATAGTTGCCAATGAACTGTATTGAAAAAATTTCTAAAAATGGTCAAAGAGTTCTCCAGACGTCTCAAAACATGTAAATCCATCAAAAACCAGAAGTTGAAAATTTTTACAAGTGTAATGAATAGCTACAGAAAAATGTAAAAACGAGAAAATCATCAACTGACCATAGAAAAATTACGTCAGTTTAATAAAATTAAACTTTTCCCTCAAAATTATAATTTTTATTACAGAAATATATTTTTAATTAAAATAAGACTTTTGAAAAAACCGGACAAATTTCTGGTTAAAGATAGAATGATTTAAAACAAATCATTATAAAATTATTCATTATTTTCCGCAATTCCAAATTCATGCATTAAAAAATAAATAAATACTGAGCAATTTTGTTTTACCACTAATCATATAGATTTTCACGTTGAGTCGTGAGTCGAGATGCGACATTTTGTGAGTGATCTTCGGAACAATTAAAGCACAAAATTTCACCCAATTTATTTATTTATTTTTAACTGATAAATAAGTAATTTTATTATTTATTATTACTTTATAATGCATTAAAATATTTAATATTCCATACTTTCATGCAAACGAATTTCAAAATGGCATTTAGCAGAAAATCGCAAATTTAAAGAAGAACTTCACACATAATAAATTTCTACGGTGCCTTTAATCTTCCAACCAATATAATTTTTAATTAAAAGTCTCTAAAATACAATTTCGTAAAAGATTCACAAGATTTCCTCTTTTTTTTTTTTTTTTTTTTTTTTTTTAATGGAAATTTAAAGTTTTTACTTATTTTAGATTAAATTAATACAAATATTACAAATTACAAAAAAAAAAAAAAAAAAAAAAAAAGACTTATCCCTTTATATCCTAAATTACCTTATTTTTAGAAAAATAGTTTTAAACTTTTTATTATATTTCTTTATGCAAGAGAAACATCTAATATTAAATTTAGCGTAAACTATAGCTTAACTATAGGGAAAGCTTAAACTACAGGACTTTGAAGTCCCAATGAAATCCTGTAGTAAATTTAGGCTGTATTGAGCAATTTTTTTTTATGGGACTTTAAAGTCCCGGTAGGAAACAAAGGGTTAAATTACTAGCTCAGTATAGGGAAATAAAATTAATGGAAAGACGAACAATTTGGTGCACTTGAACAATCAAAAAAAAAAAAATATATATATCAATTCTTACCGTATTTAAAATTATTTATAAATACCCATACTATATACAGTTAAGTACTATGAAATACATAAAAATTGGATCATTTACATATTAGAATAATCATATCGAATATGACGCTACTGTTTGAATTAATTTATTTTTGACAATACGACAACGCCATATTCTATACTGAAATTAATGAATTTAATAATAATAATTAAAATAATAATGATAATTATTATTACATAAAATATGCGTACGCAGTGCACTACATAAATAAATGATAGCGCACTTGTCCAGTAAACAAACTGCAGTTTATAGGTTGATTTCTTTAGAAATCGACCTATTGCAATCACTTCGTTTATCTATATTTATCTATCTATCTATCTATCTATCTATCTATCTATCTATAATGAAAATTTTGTCATCACGATAACTCCCGAAATAATTCTCGAAATCGAACCAAATTTGGACAGTGAACTAATCTTATAAATATCTTGGATGAGTTCGTTAACCAAGTTGCTCCGACTTTTTGTTTTCAAGTGGTAGCCACTTGAAAATTTCAAACCGACATTGTCAAAAGCATATTTAAAGCAATATTTGGTTGAATTTTGATGTAAATACAGGCCACATAAGGGTCTCAATGAAGTTTATTAATGAAGTTTATCCGCCATTTTTAATAAAGTGGCAGATATTTTAAGTTAAGCGGGACCACTTGAAATCAGGCTACCACTTGAAAATTTAAAATCACTATAACTTCCGAAATAATACTCCAAATCGAACCAAATTTGGACAGTGTCTTAACTTATCTTATAAATATCTTAGATGAGTTTATTAACCAAGTTGCTTCACCATTTTGTTTTCAAGTGGAGACCACTTGAAAATTTTAAATTCAAATTGTAAAAAGCGTATTCCGAATTTGTTTTAAATTTGATGTAAATATAGACCACATAAGGGTCTCAATAATATTTATTAATGAAATTTATCCGTTTTTAATAAAGTGGTTAAGTTAAGCGAGGCCACTTGAAACCACGCTACCACTTGAAAATTTAAAATCACAATAACTTCTGAAATAATACTCCAAATCGAACCAAATTTGGACAGTGTCTTAACCTATCTTATAAATAACTTAGATGAATTTGTTAACCAAGTTGCTCCACCATTTTGTTTTCAAGTGGAGACCACTTGAAAATTTCAAATTCAAATTGTAAAAAGCATATTCCGATTTTTTTTTTTTTTTTTTTAATTTTGATGTGTACATAGATTATACAAGTGTCTCAAATAACTTTATTAATGAACTTTATCCACCATTTTTAATAAAGTGGCGGATATTTTAAGTTAAGCGGGACCACTTGAAATCAGGCCACCACTTGTAAATTTAAAACCATGATAACTTCCGAAATAATACTCCAAATGGAACGAAATTTGAACAGTGTCTTAACTTATCTTATAAATATCTCAGATGAGATGAGTTTGTTAACCAACTTGCACTGCCATTTTGTTTTCAAGAGGAGACCACTTGAAAAATTCAAATTTAAATTGTAAAAAGCGTATTCCGAAATTGTTTGAATTGTGATGTAAATACAGACCACGTAAGGATCGCAATGAAGTTTATTAATAAACTATATCCGCCATTTTTAATAAAGTGGCAGATATCTTAAGTTAAGCGGGGTCACTTGAAATCCGGCTCCCACTTGAAAATTTAAAATCACGATAACTTCTGAAATGATACTCCAAATCGGACCAAATTTGGACAGTGATATTATTATATAATTATCTTGAATGTTTTCACGGGGCAACTTGTCCCGACATCTTGTTTCTAAGTTCCAGCCACTTGAAATCACACTGCCACTTCAAAATATGCCACACGATATCTTTTAAAATACTAAACTGATTCAAATAAAAGTTGGATAGTGAACTTATGGTTCAAATATCTAGGATAAGTTCACTTGGTGACTTGATCCGCAATTTTATTTCCAAGTGGCGGCCACTTGAAAATTTGCCATTATGGTAACTTTAGTAATACAGAATCAATTCGCATCAAATTTGGGTAGTGGATTTATCATTCAAATACCTCACTTAAGTTCGCTGGGCATCTCACTCCACTGATTTTTACAAGTGGTGCCACCTGAAAATTTATTATGACGATAATTTTTGAAATACTGATTTAATTTAAACTAGAACTGAGCAATGAACTTATCATTCAAATATACTGGATGATTTCGATGGGCAAGTTGTTTTATCATTTTGTTTCCAAGTTGCAGCCACTTAGACTGCCACTTGAAAATTTGCTATAATAATAACTTTTGAAACACGGCACTGATTTAAACCACAGTTAGACAGTGAACCTATGCTTCAAATATCTTAGATGTGTTTGCTGGGCAACTTATTTCACTGTATTCTTTCCAAGTGGCGGCCACTTGAAAATTTGTTATCACGGTAACTTTAGAAATACTTAATCAATTCAAATCAAAGTTGAAAATTGGATTTATCATTCAAACAACAAAAGTCTAGAAAATTCACGTAACTAGTGAACCAATCACTTATTGCGTCCATCTTTGGTATATCGATAATAAGTATTTTCTCGCCAAAAGTCGCCAAAAAATTGCCATAGTGGAAAAGTCACCAAATTTGGCGCCAAATTTATTACTTGCGTTACTGGATCTTTTTAATGCGTTTTTAAGGAAAAATTGGGCTATTTTAATGCTAAAACAAACTAGAAATGCAGAAAACTAACATTTTTATCAACTTACTAAGCCTCTTTGAAAGAATTTCTACAAAAAAAAAAAATTATTTTCAAATTTGGAACGATATCTTAGATGAGCAACTTTCTCTGCCATTTTGATCGAAGTGGCAGTCACTTAATTTTTCAACACGATGACTTTCGAGATTTTGAATTAATTCGAACTATATGTGTACTTATCTCACAAATACATTTCATATATTTGTCAACTTCACCCACCATTTTGTCTCAAAGCGCCAGCTACTTGAAAATTTTAAATTCACATAAAAATGTATTTATGAACCGATTTGCTTAAAACTCCATATGTGCGTAGCCTACATCAATATTTCTACCAAGTGCATTAATAATTTGTAGCCGCCATTTTGAATCAATATGACGGCTGCTTGATAAGGAAAAAGAAATCAACCTACCCTTCCGAAAGAGCCGGAAGGACTTGTTTTATTTTCAAATTATAGGAACCAAATGAAAATGCTATTGTTGATCAAATAAACAAGCGAATGAATTTTGAATGAATGAATAGTAGATCTCCTTTCAACCAGAATCGGTTTTTATTTCCCTACTGCAGATGCGTAACGTAAAATCGTAATCATAGGTTGAAAGATTTTTCCCCCGGTCTCAAAACCGATAACATGCTGTTAGAGCGCCTGCGTAACACTAAACCGAAACGGCACTGATTCTTTGCCTTGCTTTTAGACTGCAATCAAGGATTTAGCTCCGTATAACTGCACATGCTTTAGACAAACCGATATTGATGTTGAATGAATAGAGAACTGGCATTATTCGAAAGTTATTAATCGGGTTAGCCTAGAATCAGATGTCGCGCTTTTTGATGTTCCTGATCGATATTTCACAGAAGATAAAATATTAAAATCGGATAAACGATATTAGCGTTAAATCGATATTTTGTTTTACATCGATATAAAGCCCAGTCCTAATAAACATACAGGTGAATGTAAATATAAATACTGGTGTGATCAGAATTATCAAATAAAAGAAGAAAATAAATGAATATGTAAGATTAAAAAATGAAACAAAATCTTAAAAGTATTAAAATTAAACGAAAATCGGAGTTACGTGAGTAATTTCCAAGCATCAGATAAGAACGGAGTATATATTATTACTTTTATTATTAATACTAAAAATGGCAGAGACGAGAACGGGGTACCTGTTACAGTCGGCATCAAAATTACTGAAGCACACATGCACATTTTTCATGTAATTTTTTATAGTTTGATCACTAATTTTTGTCACCAGCCTACTTTTTTATAAACAGCATAAGACTAAGATCATGATTCGACAAATATTTAGTTAAAAAAACACTATTAGGTGCACATCATTTAAATAGGAATTATTGCTAGTGCTTCAATAATTTTGCTGCCGACAGTACATCTGCGTTTGCAGAGGCGGTGACCTTGCCAGCTGGTAATATGTGAGAAATGCCAAGTGGGTAATCAGCCATGGTGGCTCAGTGGGGGAGTATCCGCACAGTTCAAACATTCTCAATTCAAACCGTATGTTTTTTTTTTTTTTTTTTTTTTAGCTGCAAGAATAGTCAAAAAAGTAATATGTAAGTATAATAAAGTGGTCATGCGCTACAGGATGCAACCGCTTACAGCACCACCTGGTGGAAAACAACGAAGTTAGCGTTCCTAAATCGAAAACGGTACAAGAAACGAAATAAATAAATTAAAAAAAAAATTACAAAGTTGTAGAGCACCATCGATTTACTATGAAAAGAGGCATTGTAGATATTAATGTAAAAATTAGAATGCTTAAAACATGCATTTATTTTTAATACGAGCTCGCGACTCTTGCGTTATCAAAATGACGCTCTAACCAACTCAGCCAACAAGAGACGAAATGAGCTGCTTACATTTTCTTTAAAGTGGAAGCGCCTTGTTTTTTAGCATGACACGAAGACAAAATTCAATTTGAATAGGAGGCTTCTAATGAACCTATGAATATGGATCATTCGAGATATCAGCGAAGTTATCAGTCTCAAATCAAATCTGTAAAAAAAAAAAAAAAAAAAAGAAAAGACGTCAAATTTTATTTAATTTTGCGCCGATCGCAAAGGTTATGATTAACGGTAATGCTCACGTTGTATGACGAAGGAATTTATTTTATACTTTTAGGAATAATTTAAAGTTCTATTTTATGTCAATTTTCAATTTATTTTTAGTTGTTTAAATAATAATTGCTTTTCGGAGTCGATTCTATTCTTTTCTAAAAAAGTTATTGTTTTGTATTAAGATTTAGTGGTGCGTTTTAGTTTCACGCGAGAGCTTTTTATTTAATTTTTAGCGTAATGTTACTTTTATCTATAAAAGTATTTGTTTTCAGTGTTACATAATAAGTGAGAGACTGTCAGTCTAGAACTCCTACATAGGTAGGCTGACGCATTCGCCATTTTCTGGCCCACAAGACCGGATGACGATTTATTATTGGTGGTTTTTCTGCAATAAATTGCACGAATAACTCCAGAAAAGGGCACCGCCTGTATTTTCTTCTAATCCAGGAAGAAGGAAAAAGTGGATTATAAATTGCAGATGTAACTCGCGGATACCCGGAGCAGGAGCACAACTTTGTAGCGTAAGATTTCCCTTATTTTCAAATTATTTCATTTTATTTTCAAAGTTGTTTAACAAATTTAATAAGAATGTACTGTTTTTTTTTTTTTTTTTTTTTTTAAGTTATTACTTTAAATTCTTTTAAAATTAACTTTAATATTACATTTCTTTTAACGTGAATGGTTGCAGTTTTGAGAATGTTGACGATGTTCTTAAAATTGCCAACTTGTTTGTTTCGTGATAAGAAGTTCTAACTCACTTGATCTGTATAGAAGTTTAAAGGCGATAACAACGCTAATCAGGGAACCTAGCTTTTTCTACCGCCAACACTCTCCCAGACGGGTTAGAAAATGGCGGACACTGCGCCAGCTCGCATTTTTCCCAATCCCACTCTTTTCAGAAATAGATGCCTCCTGATTGGCTGAAATCTTTGTTCGTTTAATGAATATTTGCTGGTTAATAATTATGCCGGCAACTAAAACTTCTTCCTTTTCCTTCAGTGACTGAGCGTAGCGATAGCGAATATTTAAACATATATATTTCTAATTATTTATACTTTTGCTTTAAAATGTTTTATACTTATTCGTATGAGATAAAAATGAATTTATCCGACAACTATTTAAAGAGTAAATATATGAGATTGTTTACAAATGAAAAAGAAATAGTGTGTTGGTAGAATGGCAAATCGATGTAATATTAAATTAAAAGTCAAAAAAAAAAAAAAAAAACGGTTGAGTTTATACAAAGTAGGTAATATTGATGATGAAGAATTAGATAAGTTGTCTATCATTGAAGAAACTAGCTTAGTTGATCTTTCATCAGAAAATGAGACTGACTGTTCACTTTGATTCTAAATTTTATGTAATGAGTAACCAATCACAAAATTAAATTGAATTTCATTTTTAAGCTATTTGTTATTTTGTTTTTTAAATTAAATTTAACATATTTATTATAAATTGCTAAATTATACAGTTTAAATTTACTAATTTTCAGGCGTAATTTTACATTTTATTTTTAAACTAAAAAACTTTTGATTCAGAGGGTTTATTTTTATTTTTATTTATTTTTTAACAAATTAATTTTGTAAACAAATAACTTGATTTTCTGATTAGTTGTATTTCTTTATATATATATTCACCCTAGTAAAATTGACACTGTCAAAGTCATTAATAACAAATTTCAATATGAATAAAATCCACTGAATAACTAGTTAATGATCTTATTAAATGAAATAGAAATTTAATAAATAATTTATACAAACACACACATAAAATTTAATGTTACGTTTTCCAGTAATTAACAGCAATGTATGTAGATATTTCTTGTTGAAATTAAATTATGAAAACAGACATCAATACAATTTAAAAAAATACATCAAAGATGTATTATACTTTTAATTATAACTACATTTACTGAGGTAGACCGCTACATTTAAAAATAATACAAGTGCAGTTGGGAAAAAAAAAAAAAAAAAAAAAAAGAACTAAATAAAAATATTTAATTTTATAAATTTGAAAGATTCGTAATCTTTTTAAAGAGTTTTTTTTAAACAGATTATCTATTGTACGCAAAATTATCAATTACGCGATGTATATTAAAAGCATATATTATTTTTAGTAATTCCTCAAATCATTTGCAATATCAACAATCAACACCTTCCTTATAAATAAAAAAATAACCCTTAATTTTCTTTTCTCTTTCGCTTCTACGATAGCCGATAAATACGCAAAGGATTCAGCCAATCAGAAGGCACCTTTTTCTCAAGAGAGTGGGATTAGAAAAAATGCCGCCAGCTCTTATCATATAGGAGTCTTATGATAGTCCAAGATGACGAATGAAATACTTCACCAACTGACGAATTTTCCACTTTTAATACATTTACATACATTTTGATGCATTCCTCTACAGGGTAGCATGGGTGATTTACATGTTTTGGGACTTTTTATATGAAGTGCATTAAAATACTTAAAAAAGAATAAACCTATTTTTTTTTTTTAGATTTTTACTACAGCATGATCGTACTTACTGGAAATTGTGTACTTACTATTTATTTATTTTTTGTTATAAGGACACTCAAATATATTGATATACATTACAGTAAGTTATAAAGATACCTGTGGAGACATACTCAGATACTCCATTATGATTTATTCCTTTCGTTTATTTACTGACTAGCTGACCCGTCCTACTTCGCACGGATGAACAAATTTTAGTTAACGATGAATTGATATGCAAAAAATAAAAAAAATATTAGTTTATATGTTATAGTCAGGCAATATTATCAATTGAAAAGTCAAAATATAATTTTACAATTATTTTTTTCAATCAGTTGTTAAATGTTGGTAATTTTTACTTTATGTTATTTATTTATTTATTTCATAAAAATAAAGCTATAACATGAATATGTGTTTGATAAAGTTGACGTCATAATTGCTTTAATTATTATTTATTTGTTCTTATAATATTAATTTCTATTAAACACAGAGCTTGTGTGTTTTTAATTTTCTTAAATTTAACGTCCGCAAAGTAATCTGGTTATTGTTTTAGTAATGGTTCTCCATTAGTGATCGTTAATATTTTTTGTGAGTTTGGCGGTGAATTAAAAAGGTTATCGCAAATACGTAAAGTCCTTCGAGTGAAACGTCCTAGCTATTGCGTTGCCAAATTTTAAATATCGCCAAAGAAGCCCTATAGAAAAGTAGATTTCTAACGCGAATGCACATTTAATTTATTTTAAATGAACCGTGTTTCCAATCAACATAATGAAACTTGCGTAATCAAATGTCATTTGCAATTCCCTAGCGGCTGTATATTGCGCTACTTGCTTTCGGAAAAGATTTTATATCAATCATCCTTGGCGGAAAAAAAAAAAAAAAAATGATTGCCAAGTTATGTCGCAAATATATTTAATTTTTTCCATAACTGATGGTTTTTAATAATGTATATTAAGGGAAAAATCAATAATATGAAACAATATTCGTATAATATATACTATTACAAAATCTGGTGTGAAACAACCACACGACTTCCATTACCCACTATTAAACGTATTATATACATTTCTTGGAGATATTAAGTACATGCATTTTTTTTTTAAGATTTTCCAGTAAGAGAAACTTGATACACGTATAAAGACACCTACAACAAAGTTTACATAGTGAGTTAAAAAATAAGGGGGAAAAATAGATAGTTATTTTTTTAAACACGAATTACCGAGATCTAAAACTGAACTTTCTAATCAGGATGACCGTTAGTATTCCTGTAATATGCACGTAATACTTGAGAAAGGTTATCTAAATTGAATTAATGAAACAATTTTCAAGAAAATCGTTAGAGCCGTTTTTGAGATACCAACTTTTACCAAAACTTGGCATGCTCAATTATTGACCGGCAAACAATAATTACATACAAAAGGATATTTAGTATTAAGTTAACATGGCGAGTTTGAAAAAAATTCGTACAGCCGTTTTTAAAGGAAGGCACTTATGAGATATGAAATTGAGCTGTTTATAGAGGACGCCTATCAATTTTCCTGAACTAACCAATTATATCATTCGAAAGGACATCTAATAGATTGTTTATATAGCAACTTTGAAGAAAATCGTTAGGGCTGTTTATGAGGTATGGGCTTACGGTCCCATTTCCGGTTTTCGATGACCCAGTTCCGGTTTTTCAATTTTCACCAAAATTTGGAAAATTCATCTGTACATCAGACCTGAATCAATTGTGAAGATTTGTAGTTCTATCTTTATTATTTTTGGAGATATGACACCCGGAAAATTTCACACATTCGTACACACACACACACACACACACACACACACACACACTGACCCATTGCCAAAAACTACTTTTTTGGACTCAGGAGGCCTTAAAACATATAAATCAGGTGAAACTCTATATCAAATTTTTGGACCGAATACAATACTTCCACTACCTACGGTAGTACGGTAATTGAAGTAAAAACATAGATCTCGTATTTAATACGAAAATATACAGATTTTCGTATTACGTTTTCGATCTCGAAATACAAAAATCGCCAAGGACGACCGATATCAAATCTATGCTTTGGTTTCAATTAAAATATTGAAAATTTGAATTAAAAATGTATTTTACCAAAATTTATTATAGCCTCTAGCACTTAGAGACAGTGTAACTTTTGATTAGTATAAAAAAAAGAAAGAAATAGAAATCGGCTTTTTAGTTCTAGCGATCGTTCTCTACATATACATATAAACCTTTCCTCTTTATATATTAGTATAGAGCATAGATAGATTAAATAGGTTTCTAATCAACATAATGTAACTCAAATAATTAAATGCTATTTGCATTGCAGTAATGGTTGTATGCGCTATGTATATTGAGCTACTTGTCATAACTGTTAGCTGCTAAAAATAGTCGTCAAATAAATTTAAACTTCTCAATTATTCTTTTAACAAATTCATAATGAAATGCAGACGATATTTTTTTAATTCACTTTTTATATTATTATTCGCGAGAAAATATATTTTATTATATGTCGAAAAATGAATTAACCCGTAAATTTTTTGGGCAACAATTATAAAATAAATAATTTAATAAAAGTTTAGAAGTAACGCTTAGATCATTACATTATATCATATCATATCATATCAAATTATATTATTAGAAAAATAAATACTTTAAATTTATAATGACGTCAGATTTAACGTGTAAGTTTAACATTTTGCAAAGCTTTATATGAATTTCAATTTAATTTACGTGCAAATATATTTCTTTTCTTTTCATGTCAAGATATTTTAAAAACAAAATGTAAATGTTTCTTTTATGTTGGCAACAGCTAATTTTTTTAATATTTCATTATTTCAATTTCTATTATGGCTTTTATGGGGATTTTAATTAAAATGCTCAGATTTTAAACTAAAATTTATTTTATCAAAATTTAATATAGCCTATAACAATCAGGGATAGTGTAGCTTTTGATCAGTGAAAGAATTTTTTAAATCGGTTCAGTAGTTTCAGAGATTACCCTCCACAAACATACAATTTTTTGCGCTTTATATAATGATATAGATATAGATTTATTCCTTAATTTATAGTAACTTTTAATCACAAAATTTTCAGCAAATCAAGTGGAGTCACATAACATTTTTTCCCATGTGATTGAAGTAGCTGCTACAATACACGAGTTACTTATCCCCTTAACGCGCGCCGTCCTCGCTGCGAGGATGCAAAATTTAAGATCCAGCTGCAAAAATTCATTCCGGAAATTTTTTAGCAAAAATTTACGTTTATAACATAGCAGAAAAGGCCAGTTTTTTAAACCTTAAAATTTAAAATTTCTTTTAGCTTAATTTAGTTCATTAATTCCGGTGGCAGTAGAATTTAAATGATCTGAATTGTCTTGCGCCGCAAAGGGTTAAGAAGGGACAGTATACCTAATCTCGCGGACAGCCGTGGTCCATTTTTTTCTATGGGAAAATTTGTTTCCATAATTACTCATTATCTAATGATTTTTTTTATTATTATGTTTTCAGATTCAAAAATCCATACCCGTTAAATTAGTACTTGTTTTCCTAAAATTGATTTATTAAATTTTTACTATTTCATTTTGTGGCTAAAAAATGAGAAAAATACACTTAGTGAAAACTCAAATTTTTGAACTCAAAATGTAAAAATTTCAAAAAATCGATTTTTCGAAAATGAGTACTAATTTATGATTAAGATATATTAAGGTATTAAATTATAATTAAGTTATGAATTATCTGAATGTGAAAACGTAATTTAAAACAATACATTAGGTAATGAGTAATTGTGGAAAATGTTTTTCCCATAGAATAACATGGCCCACGGCTGTCCGCGGGATTCGGTATATTGTCCTTTATTAAGTAATTTGTGTGTTGCTGCATTTATTTCAATCACATGGAAAACTAGTTGGCATAGGTGGACTCTGCTCAGTTCCCTATCATATTTATGTTCTCAGAAATTTCTAGTGCGAGACATATTATAATCATGTTAAAAGAAATGAATTTGACCAAAGCTTGATACAGTGACAGAATGAAATCCCCGCCTAATAGGCTATCCACCGTTCACTTCGATATAATTATCTTAGTCTAATCTATTAATTTATTTTATCGGAGTCAATTCCGTCGTTTAGTTTTCATGCTACTATTTCTAATGCAATAATCCTCAAAATTCATATTTATATGAAAAATTTACAATTTCGCTATGTTGATAAAATCGTAAATTACGAATAATTTACGAAATTTTCCTACTAGAATATTTGTATTCAATCATGTTCAAACTAATATCATAAACGTAATTTTGAAGTTGTCTAATGTATTTAGGATCCTCAAAATGGAAGTTTATGCTCAATTTTGCGTTATTCCGACATGTTAAGTAAATCGTAAATTCCAAATAACTTACGAATTTTTTAAATTGGAAAAATCATGATATTCATGCCAGTATCCTAAATAATATTTCGAAAGTGGTTTGACATCTTTACGATGAAAATATCCCTCAAGATTGACGTTTATGTGAAATTTTGCTCTATTTTGCCATGTTAAGAAATTCGTAAATTTCCAATAACTTACGAAATCTTTATATTAAATAATTCATAGTCATTAATATTCATGCCAGTGTCCTAAATAATATTTCAAAAATAGTCTGACATCTTTACGATTAAAATGTCTCTCAAAATTGACGTTTATCTGAAATTTTGCCATATACTGCCATGTTAAGAAATTCGTAAATTTCCAATAACTTGCGAAATTTTCAAAGTAGCATATTTATAGTTACTGATGTTCATTCAGGCATCAAAACTGATATTTTAAAACTGGTCTGACATTTTTACAGTAAAAAGTTTCCATTTAATGCACGTTTAAGTGAATTTTTGTCCTATTCTCCCATGTTAAGAAAATCGTAAATTTCTCATAAGTTACGAAGTTTTTAAATTCGAATGTTGCAAATGAATAGGGTTCTTGCCAGTGTCGAAAGTAATATTTTAAAACTGATCTGACCTCTCTGCGACAATTTGTTCTTGAGATATCGTGTACACAGACTAAAAACTAACGGACTAACACACTAACCCACTAACAGACTAACAGACACCCTACAGACAGACACCATAGAAATTTTGTCATTTTCGGATTCCTCACACCTGAAAACGTGTAGAAAAGTCAAAAAACCGAGGTCGAAAATTTTCACGATTAACTAAGTTCCCCATACCTATAGTATGATGGGGAACTAAAATCTGACGTGACTCCACTTGATTTTCTGAAAATTTTGTAATTAAAAGTTAATAAATTACAGAATAAATCAGTAAAGGAACTAAAGGAATAAATCATAATAGAATACTTGTCACTAGAAGTTTAAGTGTCCACTCTTAAGTCTTACGCTTCCCTACTCGTGCCTGTTTCGTATTACTCGTTTAAAATTTTAATTCATTTGTATAAGTTTTATTTTTCACCTGCAAAACCTGTAATATGCAAAATGAAAAGCTTATAAGTCTTTCCAATTTTAAAACTAATGAAAGATTTGAAGAGTCTTGTAAAAAAAAGTAATAATACTAATGTATTAAAGTATAAAAATGAATTTAAAAAAAATAATAATAATAATAACATAAAACTAATTAACGTGATATATATACATTTTAAAGCTTGTATACAGGCTTTTTAATACAGGTATAATTATTATTTTTTAATTTATCAGTCATTAGAAGTTTTATGTGTTGAGTAAAATAAATAAGAATATTTGTGAATACTGATTTATATAAAGAAGTAGGGGTGGGAATCGATTAAGAGTTTTAACTGGGTTAATCGTAGTTCATTAATCGATTTTTCGGATTTTTAATCGGTTTTCATTTTTTTTAGTTCCCCATCATACTATAGGTATGGGGAACTTAGGTAATCGTGAAAATTTTCGACCTCGGTTTTTTTTACTTTTTTACACGTTTTCAGGTGTGAGGAATCCGAAAATGACAAAATTTCTATGGTGTCTGTCTGTAGGGTGTCTGTTAGTCTGTTAGTGTGTTAGTGGGTCAGTCCGTTAGTTTGTTAGTCTGTGTACACGATATCTCAAGAACAAATTGTCGCAGAGAGGTCAAATCAGTTTTAAAATATTACTTTCGACACTGGCAAGAACCCTATTCATTTGCAACAGTCGAACTAAAAAACTTCGTAAGTTATTAGAAATTTACGATTTTCTTAACATGGGAGAATAGGACAAAAATTCACTTAAACGTGCATTAAATGGAAACTTTTTACTGTAAAAATGTCAGACTAGTTTTAAAATATCAGTTTTGATGCCAGAAAGAACATCAGTAACTATAAATAAGCTACTGTGAAAATTTCGTAAGTTATTGGAAATTTACGAATTTCTTAACATGGCAGTATAGGGCAAATTTTCACATAAACGTCAATTTTGAGAGATATTTTCATCATAAAGATGTCAGACTACTTTTGAAATATTATTTAGGACACTGGCATGAATATTAATGACTATGAATTTTCCAATATAAAAATTTCGTAAGTTATTGGAAATTTACGAATTTCTTAACATGGCTGAATACAGCAAAATTTCACATATACGTCAATCTTGAGGGATATTTTCATCGTAAAGATGTCAAACAACTTTCTAAATATTATTTAGGATACTGGCATGAATATCATAGACTATGGTTTTTCCAATTTAAAAAATTCGTAAGTTATTTGGAATTTACGATTTACTTAACATGTCAGAATAAGGCAAAATTGAGCATAAACTTCCATTTTGAGGATCATAAATACGTTAGACAACTTCAAAATTACATTTATGATATTTGTTTGAACATGATTGAATACAAATATTCTAATAGGAAAATTTCGTAAATTATTCGTAATTTACGATTTTATCAATATAAAAAAAAAAAAAAAAAATTGAAAATTTTCCATATGAATATGCATTATACGATTGTTGCATTGAAAATAATAGCATAAAAACTAAACTACGAAATTGACCCTGATAAAATAAATTAATAGATTAGAATAAGATAAATATATCGAAGTGAACGGTGGATAGCCTATTAGGCGGGGATTTCATTCCATCACTGTGTCAAGCGTTATTAGGCGCTGTGTGATAGCTTATTAGGCGGGGATTTCTTTCTGTCACTGTGTCAAGCATTTGGTCAAAATCATTTCTCTTAACATGATAACCATGCTTAGAGAATGTTCTGTACTAGAAATTTATGAAAACATATATATGATGGGGAACTGAGCAGAGTCCACCTATGCCAACTAGTTAAATATATAATTTTATTTCAATGATGAATAAAACTCTCATATTGTGTACAGTCGGTAAAAAAAGTACCCGAATACTAGCAAAAATTCCTATATAAAAAAAAAAGTAGAGTTAATACTGTTTTATTAAATAAATCCTTGTCGAATCATGTTCTTAGACTGACTAAGAACATGTTTTGTTAAAGATTTTTTCTATTAATTATCTACAAAAAAAGGCATTTGCCCTTAAAAGATCGAACCCATGACCTTCGTGTTACAGAGGCTGTTCGCACATTTTTTAGACGATTTTGATGGAGTGTACTGAAACAATTTCACTCATATTTCGTGTTTAATTTGTTCAGTTTGATAGCCCTTGTTCTTAACTATCATTCTACATCGTAATTTCTATGATAATAATGCTTTTTACAATATCGGAAGAGGTATATTTTTCTACTCCTCTTGAACGGCTTTCCAGAGTCCACAAAGCGTTGTAGGTCGGTGTTTGGATAATGTTGATTTTAAGAGTCGAAAAACACAAAAATCCAACACTGATACACATCAGGAGATTTAGCAGTTATATCAGTGAAGTGTATGGTTTTAATTCCCGTTTTTGTTCCATTTTTTTTTCTAGAAAAGCAATTGCGGATTGTGATGTGCGGCTGCTTGTTTTGTCTTGATATACAGTTCAACGGATTGATAGCATTATGGATAAAGATCTGGATTTTCATTTTTAAAAATTGGAATTAAAATATGTTTGTTCTTGAGAGTATTTAGAGCTGATTTTGACATTTTTGTCACCTTTTTTTTTTTTTTGCTTTTATCTTGCGCTTGTATGAAAAACCAGTGACAATCATAAATCCTTTAGAAAAACTTTCTTGTGATTCTCTGAGCCATGTAGCAAAAAAAATTTTCTCCACTTTTGTGATAATAAATTGACCTTTTTTTATTACAACCGCTTAAATAGACCCAAGATTCATCTATTGTTGCGACATTTTTCCATTTTTCTACTGATAAATGCTTTTCATAACGATTTCACTAAAAACTCTCTTTGAAAAAGCGGAAACGTATCCTTCCATCCACTGCCTTTTTAAAAGCGCATTTTTGCATCTAAACAAAAATTCTATATATCAGAAGATAAATAAAACTTCCAAAAATATAACTGTTTTGAAAATAAAATTCTCCATGCAAACAATTTTTTCTTACTGTGAAATAAAATCGTCTAAAAAATGTGCGAACAGCCTCTGTATTAGCCTGACTGGCTAAACGATTGAACTAACTAAAGATCGACCCTAAGTCTTTTTGCTTTTCATTTTCTATCTCCAGAGACGACCACTTCAGAAATTTATAGATTTTAATTAATTGAAAAAAAAAAAAAAAAAAAACCTAGACAAAAATTTTCGAAATTTTTTGTAGCTCTGCGATAAGCCATTTGCCTACAATCCGACAAACACACACAAATACCTTCTCTTTATTTTAATCTCTACGTGTAATGAAAAAAGTGTTAAATTTGTCAGGGATAAGAAAATGTAATGATCTAAATTTATATCGTTGGAGTATATTCCGAATTACATACACTCAGCTCAGAAAATTTCCTTCAATTACAGTTCAAGAAATTAAATTTTTAAATATCTTCTTCCTTCCTTCCTTCCTTCATCCTTCGCAGGAAAGAAGCACAATGCTTGATAAATAAAAACCGTTTTTCACTCAGTTATGTATATTGACCAATTTTGTCGATTAGCCGACCGTGAAGCTTTAGTTCAACGTACTTTAAGGTAAAAAAAAAAAAAAAAAAAGAAAGAAAGAATTGGCTTATTTAGTCTTTCAGTGCAGTATTTTTATATTTTTCAGTGTGAGATATTGAGTAATAATTAATAATAGGAAGACTTGGTTTTTCAGTATATCGATCGCATGCAACAAAATGAAGCAATAAAAAAAAATATATATGATTCAAGTTAGATTGTCTGCAGCGGTGTAACAAAACGAAAATGAAAGCGGGCTCAAACAATTTATTTTCAAAATGGCTCAAAATTTGTTTTTCAATACATCAATTAATGATTAAAAGTCAATTAATATTAACTCATTATTAATATTAATTACAAGAATCCACTAATTAATTTAAAATTTTGAAAGAATATTAATTTCATATGATATTAATAGCAAATTTCGTAATATAAATAGTGGCCTTCAGTTTTCTGCCCCCTCCGCACTTTTCTATGCCCCAGTTCAGTAAAGTTACGCTTAAAATATGCTAATAAAAATATTTTATTGAAATTTTTATTTTTCCGACTGAGTGAAAATAATGCCTGGACCGGGAGTCGAACCCCAGATCATTGACTTACAAGGTCAAGGCTCTACCAACTGAACTATCCAGGCCGATAACCGGTGGACATTACTCACTCAGACAACCTCTAGGCAGAAACATCTGGTCTATCATGTAGATAGCTCGACAGAAATAAGCCGCAGGTAAAGGAAAACACCATTAAACAATGGGAGAAAGAAATACAGTAATATTGTATTTCTTAAGAAAAACAGAAATAAGCCGCAGGTAAAGGAAAACATCATTAAACAATGGGAGAAAGAAATACAATAATATTGTATTTCTTTCTCCCATTGTTTAATGGTGTTTTCCATTCCCTACGGCTTATTTCTGTCGAGCTATCTACATGATAGACCAGATGTTTCTCCCTAAAGGTTGTCTGAGTGAGTAATGTCCACCGGTTGTCGGCCTGGATAGGTCAATTGGTAGAGCCTTGACCTTGTAAGTCAATGATCTGGGGTTCGACTCCGGGTCCAGGCATTATTTTCACTCAGTCGGAAAAATAAAAATTTCAATAAAATATGATTTTTTTTCCCAATCACTTGATTGTGTGATTTTAATATATTGTAAAAATAATTTAATTTACTTATTTTTATTCGTTATCTAAAAAAGAATGCATAATTGTAAAACTCTGCTGAAGGTAACCCCGGAACTATCCATTCTTCAAGTAGCGATTAAACAAACAAACAAAAGTAAATAATAAAATAAATAAAAACAGTTAAAATCTTTGTTATATAAAAACACAACTTTAATTTTTTAACAACTTTAAAATCTATTATCAACTAATATCTTAAAAACCATATTAGAGGCTGAGGGGTTCTGCGATCAAAGCTGGTAGACGGTAGCTTTTAAAAAAATATACATACAAACATGAAAATTGAATAAGATGTTTATTATAAAACTATTTATCGACATTTTTATTATTCTGGTGATGCTCATAATTTACAAATTATTAATTATATTGTTTTTAAAAAGTCCATTGTAAAAGTAAAAGAAAAATCAATACAGAAAGAAAAATCTAGATTTAGAGTAACATTTCAAGGCATGTGTCTCTAACACCACTTAACCACCTTAACACCACTTTTCATTAAGTTTTTGAAAAAAAAATAAAAAAAAATAAATAAATAAAATAAAAAAATAACAATTATTAGTTTAAACATTATTACTCATACTAAAATTATACAAAATTCGATTAATGATATGATAACGAACATGCCATCAAATTTCATGTTCATATGTTTATTTGTTTGAAAATTATGCGTAGGAGAAAACGAGAATACAGGTTGTTGCTTAAAATTTGAACACCAGTGTATATTCTAAAGAAAATATTTTTTGTGCATAGGAATAAATGGCAATTTTATTAAGCTTTGAGCAAAATAAAGGTATTAAAATATGGTTCATAGAAATATTTCTCATAGAACGCAATGTTTTAGAATTATTTTGAGTGTCTCTATACACAAACCAGTGCTGGTATTTACTCCATTTTCAATAGGGAAGACAGAAAGGCATACAGACAGATCAAATGAAATCATAATCACTCTTAAACATTATTGAAAAGTGTTAAAAATTCTTAATGCAAAAGAAAATGCAATCTTTAAATTCCAATTCCAGCCCTTAATGTACATTTTTAATAATGAATATTTTAGTGTAGCCCTGTAAATCTAAAGGTTAACTATATCATATTGTATACAAAATATTATTTTAGCATATTAACAATAAATTTCACAATCTACGATTTTTGCAAAAGAAAGTTATTTAAATAGGATTTATAAAACATATCTGTCCTAAAACATAATGCATTTTTTTTTTTTTTTTTTTTTTTTTTTGGGGGGGGGGTGTCTCTGTAATCAAATCAGTTGTACAGGGACAACTGATATAGAGTTGTCCAGGGAGTTGTACAGGGAACTATTAACCCCTTCCACTCCAGGGACGTACGTGCGTACGTCTTCGTGTAATGGCCATTAATACCATGGACGTACGTGCATACGTCCAAAGAAAGTATACGATACAATAAGCCCAACGTTGTAGTGGTATCAGAGAGAGTTATTTTATTTGTCATAAGGTATTTTGAAATTGTATTTTCATTACTGACAACTAGATAGCGTTAGTAGTCTCGGTGACCAATTAGTTTTGGCTACGTCAGTGTTCTCGCGGCTGCGGTTGTGTGTAATTTTCGCTTTTTTTGTGTGTGTTTCGCCGGTGTTTGAAACTGTGAATAATTCTAGTGATTCGGATAGTGATTATATCCCCGATTATGACGAACTTGAAGATTCCAATGATGACTTTACAACAAGTGAAGACGGCGAAAGCGATGACAGTGATGATGAACCACTTACAGCAGTCATTGCTATAAATAATTGAAATACTTTGATATCTATTCATAATTAAATCATTAATTAAATATATTTACTTCACAACAAAATGCACATTGTTACTTCGTTATGTATTGCATTATTTCAAAATTATAATCTGGTATTTCACATATTTACACTACAGCTAGCCTGGAGCGGAAGGGGTTAATGCCATTTTGAATAGGAAACATTCCATAGTGAAATTGAATAACATATATCAATTTTTAAAAGTTCTGAAAAAAAAGGACGCTGGAGACGGGCAGACGGACAGATAGACAGTCGAACAGACAGATACACAAATTCATGATATTCCGATTAAAAATTGTTAAAAGCGCTTAATATAAACGAAAATGCAATTTTAGCAAATTTCCAATAATAGCCGTTAATGTAACTAAACATTTTTGTGTAGTCCTGTAAACCTTAATGCTAATCATACTATATTCAATAGAAAGCATTATTTTGTATATTATGAATAACATATTTCGGTTTCATTAAGGTTTGTGCAAAGTACAGCTATTGAAATTTGGTTTACAGAAATACCTGTCATAAAACGCAGTACTTCGGAATATTTTCGGGTGTCTCTGTACAGAAACCATTTGTGGTATTTACTCCATTTTTAATAGGAAACATCCCGTAATGAACTGAAATAACACATATCAGTTCCAAGGAATTCCATAAATATTTACAAGAGTTAAAGCACGGACAGACAGACGAACCGAATTCATAAACACTTTTCAACTTTGTTGGAAATTGTTAAAAAAGATCCTTACAATAAAAATAAAAACTAGTTGGCATAGGTGGACTCTGCTCAGTTCCTCATCATATTTATGTTCTCATAAATTTCTAGTGCGAGACATATTATAATCATGTTAAAAGAAATTAATTTGACAAAAGCTTGATACAGTGACAGAATGAAATCCCCGCCTAATAGGCTGCTATCCACCGTTCACTTCGATATATTTATCTTATTCTAATCTATTTATTTATTTTATCAGAGTCAATTCCGTTGTTTAGTTTTCATGCTACTATTTCCAATGAAATAATCCTCAAAATTCATATTTATATGAAAAATTTACAATTTCGCTATGTTGATAAAATCGTAAATTACGAATAATTTACGAAATTTTCCTATTAGAATATTTGTATTCAATCATGTTCAAACAAATATCATAAATATAATTTTGAAGTTGTCTAGTGTATTTATGATCCTCAAAATGAATGTTTATGCTCAATTTTGCCTTTTTCTGACATGTTAAGTAAATCGTAAATTCCAAATAACTTACGAATTTTTTAAATTGGAAAAATCATAGTCTATGATATTCATGTCAGTATCCATAAAATAATATTTAAAAAGTGGTTTGACATTTTTACGATGAAAATATCCCTCAAGATTCACGTTTATGTGAAATTTTGCTCTATTCTGCTATGTTAAGAAATTCGTAATTTTCCAATAACTTACGTAATTTTTATATTGGAAAATTCATAATCATTAATATTCATGCCAGTGTTCTAAATAATATCAGGTTGTAACATATGAAATGTCCGATTCTCACAAGTAAAATTTTTGAGATTTGGTTCCTTATAAAATTTTTTGATACAGTCGTTAATTATCTATCATTTTAACCTTGTCTTTTTCATCTGATGTGTTTCAATTAAAAATATTGTGATTTGGTGGTAAGTTTATAGCTTTAATCGTAGGATGAATTCTAGAGATTTTAGAGTGCTATTTTCGTATGAGTAGAAAAGTAAATATAATGCTGCAGCAGTTGCCCGAAACATTAATGCTGCATTTGGAAACGGTTGTGTAAATGAATGTACCATTCGACGTTGGTATGCAAAGTTCGAAACTGGGAATGAGAGCCTCACAAACGAAGACCGGGGCAGACCAGAGACTGTTGTGGACAATGAAGTTTTACGAGCAATAGTTGAAAAAAATCCAGGCAATACTGTAAGAGATTATGCAGAAGAACTAGATGTATCTCCTATAACCATTTCACGTCATCTAAAATTTATTGGCAAAGTTAAATAATTGGATAAGTGGGTACCGCATGAATTGAATGAGAAGCGCAAACGTTTTGAAATCTCGTCTGCCCTTCTTCGCAACCAAAATGATCCTTTTATCAATCGAATTGTAACTTGTGACGAAAAGTGGATTCTGTACGACAATCGTAAACGTTCAGCGCAGTGACTGGATACTGATAAGGCTCCACAACACTTCCCAAAGCCGAAACTCCATCAAAAGAAGGTTATGGTGACTGTTTGGTGGTCATCAGCTGGTTTAATTCACCATAGCTTTCTAAAACCAGGCGAAACCATCACAGCGGAGAAATATTGTAGAGAAATCGATGAAATGCACCAGGAACTTACACGTAAACAGCCGGCATTGGTCAATAGGAAGGGCCCTATTCTTCTCCATGGTAACGCTAGACCGCATGTTTCAATGATCACTCGTCAGAAGCTGCACATGTTAAACTATGAAGTTTTAGACCATCCACCATATTCACCTGACCTCTCACCTACAGATTTTCACTTTTTCAAACATCTCGATAACTTCTTGCTGGAGAAAAGCTTCGGAAATCCAAAGGATGCTGAAGCGGCATTCAATGAATTTGTTGCCTCCAGAACGACTACATTTTATGATGCCGGCATAAAAAAAAACTTGTTTCTCGTTCGGAAATGTGTATTGAAGCTAATGGTTCCTATTTTGATTAATAAAGTTTGTTCTGTAAAAATATATTTTTTCTTGAAGTAGTCCATGAAAATCGGACATTTCATATGTTACAATATAATATTTCAAAAGTAGTCTGACATCTTTACAATGAAAATATCTCTCAAAATTGACGTTAATGTGAATTTTTGCTCTATACTGCCATGTTCATGTTAAGAAATTTGTAAATTTCCAATAACTTGCGAAATTTTCAAAGTAGCATATTTATAGTTACTGATGTTCATTCCGGCATCAAACTGATATTTTAAAACTGGTCTGACATTTTTACAGTAAAAAGTTTCCATTTAATGCACGTTTAAGTGAATTTTTGTCCTATTCTCCCATGCTAAGAAAATCGTAAATTTCTAATAACTTACGAAGTTTTTAAATTCGAATGTTGCAAATGAATAGGGTTCTTGCCAGTATCAAAAGTAATATTTTAAAACTGATCTGACCTCCCGGCGATCATTTGTTCGTAAGATATCGTGTACACAGACTAACAAACTAACGGACTAACAGACACCCTACAGACAGACACCATACAAATTTTGTCATTTTCGGATTCCTCACACCTGAAAACGTGTAAAAAAGTAAAAAACCGAGGTCGAAAATTTTCACAATTACCTAAGTTCCCATACCTATAGTATGATAGGGAACTAATAAAAAGATGAAGAAGAAAATGTTTTGGTTGTACAAATATTTATGTCTCCCGTCACCAAAATTATCGTGAAGATAGAACTATAGATAGAAAAACTATAGATAGATAATACCACGCGGATATCCATGAATATCATCACTTTCCAACTATACTTGCTCGTTGTTCGTTTAACCCTCCAGTTCCACTATTTAACCTTAGTGATGAGAGCTTCCTGATTCGTGTGATCTTAAATATTATCATGCTGTGTATCTGCTGGTTAAAACCCTAGAGGATATATTGGACTAGTGTTCAGTTCTTCCATTGATTTTAAAATTCTATGTACACTGCTTCAACCTGGGCAACGCCGGGCAGATCTGCTAGTTAACACATAAAAGGAAAAAATTATTGCGTCAAGCTCAAAGTATTTGTGTTTAGCACGAGATGACAATTATATGAAATGAGTGAAAATTATGTTGCTCTGATACAATCTTAGAGAAACTTTTGATGAATATCAGTTTAGTAAATCACATAGAATACATACGTTTTAAGTTTTTTGTCTTTCGTGTGAATACGAGTATAAATCTTTCACACTACCTGTTAATAAACTATGCAAAAAGCATTATTATTATTATTATTATTATTATTATTATTAATTTAAAACTTTTATACTTTTTCTAAGGTTTCTATTTCAAATTTAATCTATTTCACTACCCGAAGAGTTATTCATCAGATCGAAAAAGACCTTGTTTGCAATTTTTTTGGTGAATATAGACCTTTAATATCGCCTGTTAATCAAATGTGCAAAACACTCTTGTATTATTATTAATATCATTACGTATACAACATACGTTTTTTAATTTTAGTCTTGGATATGGTTATGAATCTTTCACTGTACCTGTCAATAAAATGTATAGAAAACAGTTTTATTATTATTGCGAGCAGGATTTCCTCGCTTCGCTGGGCACTATACTTAAATGTGTTGTTAAAATACCATATCATTATTAATAAAGTAAGTTAGAGTTCCCAGTGTGTTCGGTAGAGTTTTCCCCGCGCGCAACGGCGGAGTCCGGGTCCACACTAGAGATGAGACGGGCTCAAATCTTACGCAAGTCTTCGGGCTCCGGGCAGGTTCGGATTCAAGCTAAAAGTTCCGTTTATTTTATTCTTCACAAACTGGAAAATGTAAAAAAAAAAAAAAAAAAAAAAAAAAAAAAAAATATATATTCATTTTGAGAGTTATGATAGGTTATAAATCAAAAATAATCTTGCAAACCTTAGTAGCCTTGACTTTTCTTTTTCTAAATAGAACCTTTTTTTTTTTTTTTTTCAACGGGGTGCATATTATGTCATAGTGTTATACAGTAATCATTCCTCCTTCGTTATATTGGGCCTCATTATATCACTCATTCGGATAAATTTTTTGTCCCCCGATAGGCGCGTTATAAAGAGTGGGCTGCACTATAAATATATACATGCATACAGAGACACAGACATTATAAATTGTTATAATAACATTTATATTTATTTAAATTGAGGATTGATAATAAGAAAATTAATTTGAAAATGAAAACGGTATTTAATTTTACTATTGTGTATGCGTTGCATAGCGTACCACTTTCAGTATCGGGCTCGGGCGGGCTCAGGCTCTGATCACACAAAATTTTTCGGGTTCGGACGAGTTCAGGTCAAAAATTTTTCGGGCTCGGGTGGGCTCGGATTGCCAAAATAGAGCCCGAACTCACCTCTAGTCCACACTGCTATCGGCAGCAAATTACCCGCTTCTTACTTTCCCTTCTCCAACAAGTATGTTCGAAGTTTTGCGAAATCTTACCAAAGTACATAATGAGTACACTTAATCAATATCCACACGCCAAAATTCGCTATTCTAAGATAATTTAAAGCGAATTCAAACGGGAAAACGTGTTTTTACACGTGTTTATTGCCCCCCGATCCCCATGGGGATAGGGGGGGGGAATTTCATAAAATCCCGTTACAATAAGTGTCGGATACATATAAACAATTTATGCACCAAATTTCGTGACCGCAAATCCCGTAGAATTCCCAAGATAAATTTAGCGCTAAAAGGGGCTACGTCTTGAATTTAGTCCTTCGTAACGCTCCCCCCCCCCTTAAAAAAAAAAAAAAAAAAAAAAAAAAAACGAAATGTGTTTTAGGAAATATCTTAAAGAAGACACAACGCTGTTTTCAATACCTTTGTACCAATAACCTCATCAGACTAATGTCGTCCTTATTTCTTATTAGATCCTTGAGCTGATTGCAAGTGCTTATAGATATTTCCCATTTATATATAATATTTTTTCCCTCGCATATTTTATTAATTAGATCATTATAGTATCTATTGAAATTTATTTTTCCGACCAAGTGAAAATAATGCCTGGACCGGCAGTCGAACCCCAGATCTTTGACTTACGAGGTCAAGGGTCTACCAATTGAGCTATCCAGGCCGACAACCGGTGGACATTATTTACTCAGACAACCTTTAGGCAGAAACATCTGGTCTATCATGTAGATAGCTCAACAGAAATAAGCCGCAGGTAAAGAAAAACACCATTAAACAATGGGAGAAAGAAATACAATATATTAAAATCACACAATCAACTGATTATGAAGAAAATTGTTGTGTGATTGTGTGATTTTAATACATTGTATTTCTTTCTCCCATTGTTTAATGGTGTTTTCCTTTACCTGCGGCTTATTTCTGTTGAGCTATCTACATGATAGACCAGATGTTTCTGCCTAAAGGTTATCTGAGTAAGTAATGTCCACCGGTTGTCGGCCTGGATAGCTCAACTGGTAGAGCCTTGACCTTGTCAGTCAAAGATCCGGGGTTCGACTCCCGGTCCAGGCATTATTTTCACTCAGTCGGAAAAATAAAATTCAATAAATATGATTTTCTTCCCAATCAGTTGATTGTGGGATTTTAATATATTGCATTATAGTATCGTTTCGACAAAATATAATAGTAACTGGACCACGTTAGAGAAATATTATATAGATTCTGTTTATATCTTTAAAATATTGCTAGGTTTAAAATGACGCTTGCAAAGATTCTGAAAAAAAAAAAAAAACCTTTAAAAATACATTTTCCATAAAATAATATCATCATATAAATGTCTTGTTTTCTTATTAGCTCATTGAGCTGAGTCCGCGTGCTTAAATATTGTTCTTTTTTAAATATTATTTTTTATCCTCGCGTATTTTATTAATTTCACCACTATCCTATCGTTTCGACAAGAAATAATTGAAATTGGTCCCAAGAAATAATTGAAAATGGTCCATGTTAGAGAAATATTATATAGATTATTATTATTACTTTAACACTTTTATGCTTTTTCACATGTTTTTAATCTAATCTGTCTTGCTACCTGAAGTGCAACTTATGAGATCGAAAACGACCTTGCTTCCAGTTGTTCGTCCTTAACACGACAGTAGAAGAAAAGCAAGGAACTTGACATGAAAGGTCAATATTTAATCATTTTTATAGATCTGCTCAACATTTTGTATAGATGGATACTCCTTTCCGTGTTTTTACATTAATATCGCACGTGTCACGATGTATGAAACTTACTTAGTGCGTGATTAAAAAAAGAAGGGGAAAAATAGTAAAGTTCTTTGAGGTATACAATTGTTCGAAAGGGACACTTGACAAAAACGCATGTATTAGACAGACAGTTTATATATTATTCTTGTATTATCTTACTTAGTCGGTCTTTGTCCCTGACGTTCGATATTTTCAAATGCAATTTTTTTTTTTTAATTTGCCATATTCGCCAAATCAAAATAGTGGCAAAATGTCGTGATCAACAGCAAATAATGAAAGAAAAAAGAAAGAAAAAGAAAACTATTATTTAAAGTTTAACTCTTTTTTTTAATCAAAACAATGGAATGAAATGTTAATTTTAGTTTAATTATTTATGAAAATTTAACTTCAACGCAAATTCATAAAAAATAATCGGGTGTGTCACTCACACGACTTTCTCTTACCCTGAAATTTAATACTATAAATACAAGTTGGAGATTAAGAGGTAAGATAACGAGTACTGTTATGTAAACCAATGTTAAACAATTCGAATTAGGCTTTGAAAGAGTTTTATATGATAATTAGCTCTGTGTGAGGGAGGGGGCTACCGCCCCTCTCAACCCCGCGTTTCATTAATGCACCTACATTTATACAGAATTTAATTCGGTTATTAAAAAATAATTCTGTTTTTTAAAAATAATTTATTAAAATTATTATTTAAAAAAGTTATCTTGTATGATAATACAGACGATTTCCATATTAGAGAAGTAGTATAACACTAATATCCAAAAAAAAAGTTGAATTTATTCTCAATATTACATATATATTTAAAAAAAAAAAAAAAAAAAATGTTAAAAATGAAAAAAATCGATAACTTTATTATATATTATCGCAGATCGATAGTTCAACCATTTGTTTTAAAGGTATTGGCGAGCTCTTTTGAAAGATACCCGTCATGAAAATTTACTCCCCTCCTGGGGGGGGGGGGGGAGGCTCCTACTCACACAATTTTCTTTTTCCCTGTTGACTATCTCTATTACAAAAAATATATATTCGTTTCATTTGGTTTAGTGCAGTCTATGGATGTTAAACTCTACTTACCTGCAATTTCCCCATAGACGTAATGTATTTGAATACTTTTGAGTGTCCCTGAACACGAACATTTGCTTCATCTCAATGAAAAGTTTAGTGTAGCATCCCTATATGATACACATTTCGAATACTGAGTTTGGAATTTCTGCTACTATTTGTTTTTGAGATATACTGATGACAGACACGCAGACAGACACACAGACCATTCGCTTAAAAACATGATTTTCGTATTCAGGGGACCTCAGAACATGTAAATATAACAAAAACTAATGTTCGAAAATTTGACCCTAAAACAATACTTTCTCGACCGTATGGGTAAGAGAAAGTAAAAATCGCTATTTTATTTGTCGAACGGATAATACCTAAATCTCCCAAATTTGTTACTTTTTTCTACACTACCTGGTATATCGGATCCCGATAACAGAAAAATACAATACATATTCGCTGGCTTTGAATTTGTCATTATTTATATTGTTTTTAACATTATTGTTTTTTTTTTTTTTTTTTAATTATTTATTATAATCTTATAAACTTTTTCTTCTTTCTTCTTCTTCTTCTTTTTACTTTCTTCTATATGTAATATAGAGAAAGTATTGGATTCGCGAAAATTTTCGACCTCCGTTTTTTGACGGATCTACACGTTTTGGGATGTCCTGAACACGAATTGATAGTTTTTAAAAAATGTCTGTCTGTCTGTGTGTCTGTCTGTATCATTTTTTTGTGGACGCTGTATCTCACGAACCAATGAATGAAATTTAACCAAACTTGGTATTTAGTTGCACCCTGACATGAACTGGTGCCCATTAGATTTGGGGATCAATAGCTCAACAGGTGGCGCTGTGATCGCATTTTATGCAAATTTTTAACATGGCAGCATAGGACAAAATTCCGTATAAATGGGCATAATGAGAGTTATTTTAAACTTGTGATTGTAAAATTAATATGAATTATTGATAATAGTAGTAGTTAACTAGGAAAAAAAATTTGTGCATGGGGGGGCATCGGTTCCCCCCCCGGGAGGGTTAAATTTTGAAGATGGGTATCATTCGAAAGATCTCGTCAATACCTTTAAAACGAATGGTTGAACTATAAATCTGTGATAATTTAAAACAAAGTTATCGATTTTTTTTACTTTTAACCAAAAAAAAAAAAAAACTTAGAAAAAAATTCGCATTTTTTTTTTTTTTTTTTTTAAATATTGTTACTGATTGAATATGTATAGGAAAATATAGAAGAAAGTCTTGTGGTGGCCACAACATACTAGTTTTACTTTCCGAACACTATAGTGAGGAAAGTATTGTAATCATGTCAAAAATCCGAATTCGAGATTTTGATGTTTCTATACGTTTCGAGGTCCCCTGAGTCCGTTTTCACTATTTTTACGATGATATATGTATGTGTGTATGTATGTGTGTATGTATGTGTGTATGTCTGTGAGTGAACACGCTAGCATCTAAACGCTTTGTTCGAATAAGCTGAAAGTTGGTGTGTATATTGTAAGTCACCATAGTACGAACCCTATAGATTTTGGTGAATCTAGCACTTATAGTTTTTTTACAGGGACACAAAGAAAAATTCTTTATCATTATGGTCTATGGGACCAAAATCTGAAAAGTGCGATAGCATCTAAACGCCTTCTTCAATTGAGCAAAAAATTTATACACATATTATAGGTCACAGTTACTCAATTTGTATAGAGTTTGGAGAATCTGGCACTTACAGTTTTTTACAGGGACACAAAGAATAGTTCTTTATCATTATGGCCTATGGGGCCAAATTTTTAAAAGTGCGATAGCGTCTAAACGCTTATTTAATCTGAACAAAAAATTTGTACACATGTTATAGGTCACAGTTGCACGAACTGTATAGATTTTGGTGAATTTAGCACTTACAGTTTTTTTACAGGGACACAAAGAAAAATTCTTTATCATTATGGCCTGTGAGACCAAATTTTTACTTTCTTCGATATTCAATAGAAGAAAGTATTGGATTCGTAAAAATTTCGACCTCGGGTTTTTGATGGATTTACACGTTTTGAGAGCTGTAGAACGTGATTTGACCATTTTTAGAAAATGTCTGTCTGTTTGTCTGTCTGTCTCTGCGTGGGTGTGACAGACTTTTGTGGCAACTGTATCTCAGGAACTACTTCACAGAATTTCATACAAATTGGTATGTAGTTGCACCTTGACATAAATTAGTGCCTATCAACTTTTGGTAAAAATTGTCTTACAGGTTGCGTTGCCATCCCGCTTTTTCTAAATTTTTAACATTTTGTATAGTGCAAAATTTTGTATAAATGTGCATAAAGAGAATTATTTTTTAGTAATCATTATGAAATTTACAAGAATTATTTATAATAGAGATAGTCAACTGGGAAAATTTTTTTGTATGTGTAGGAGCCTCGCCAACCCCCCTGGGGGGGAATTCCCCCCTCGAGGAGAGTAAATTTTCATGATGGGTATCTTTCAAAAGAGCTCGCCAGTACCTTTAAAACGAATGGTTGAACCATAGATTTGCGATAATTTAAAATGAAGTTATCGATTTTTTTTAAATGTGATATTGATAATAAAATTGACTTTTTTTGGATATTTAGTATTATACTACTTCTCATGGAAATCATCTGCATTATCATGGAAGATAATTTTTTTAAATAATAATTTTAATAAATTATTTTTACTGAGTTAATTTGTATAGGAAAATATAGAAGAAAGTCATGTGGTGGCCACAACATACTAGTTAAAAGTGCGATAGCATCTAAACGCCTTATTCGATTGAGCTGAAAATTTATATGAATATTATAAATCACTGTTGCACTAACTATAAGCATTTTGGTGAATCTAGCATTTATAGGTTTTTTACAGGGACACACCGAAAATTCTTTATCATTATGATCTATGGGCTCAAAGTTCAGTAGCGTTAAATAAAACATCGTGTAATATATGGAGAAAAATACTCAAACACTGGTACTTATGGTTTTATCTTTTTTGTTTTTTGACAACTCCTCTTTCTTTACTTTATCTACAAAACTGTTAATTACTCAATGTTCGGAAAGTCGAGTGGAGTCACTCCAGATTTTTCTTTCACGGCTCAATCTAATTTAACTAAATATTTTCACTGCATTTTTTTTTTATTTTTTTTTTTTATTTTTTTTAATAGCGGTGGCTGAGAAAGAAAAACGCCAAATCGCTTTTTGATTGTCCTTACACAGAATTACATTTATTCTCTTAAATTACCATTTAAAGTTTTTTTTTTTTTTTTAAGTGAAAACTTCTTTAGGCGCGTTGAGCACTTTTGGGTGAAGAAAAATCTTTGAACTCCCGTCATCGTCAGCTGACGCTTTCCATTTGAAGTGAAAACTTTTGGGTGAAAAAAAATCATTGAATTCGCGTCATCGAAACGCTTTCCATCCTTGTATGATACAAATAATGTATCATACAATTAACTTGCCAATGTGAAGTATTAGTAATTATATACTGTATATTGTTTTGAAATCTGGTGCGGCTCTACACGACTTCTCTCATCTCCGAGCACTGTCTCTATTGCAGTTAGACCTCACAAAACCGTGAGAAAGCCCAAAGCTGCCATTTTTCTCAAGTTTTTACAATCTGGTGCGGCTCTACACGACTTCTGTCATCTCCGGACACTGTCTCTTAAAGATTGCAGCCGGAAACGTTGCAGTTAGACCTCACAAAACCGTGAGAAAGGCCAAAGCCGCAATTTTTCTCACGTTTTTACAATCTGGTGCGGCTCTACACGACTTCTCTCATCTCCGGACACTGTCTCTTTCGCAGTTAGACATCACAAAACAGTGAGAAAGGCCAAAGCCGCCATTTTTCTCACGTTTTAACAATCGGGTGCGGCTCTACACGACTTCACTCATCTCCGGACACAGTCTCTTAAAGATTGCAGCCGGAAACGTTGCAGTTAGACTTCACAGCACCATGAGAAAGACCAAAGCCGCCATTTTTCTCACGTTTTTAAAATCTGGTGCGGCTCTACACGACTTCTCTCATTTCCGGACACTGTCTCTTATAGATTGCAGCCGGAAACGTTGCAGTTAGACCTCACAAAACCGTGATAAAGGCCAAAGCCGCCATTTCTCTCACGTTTTTACAATCTGGTGCGGCTCTACTCGACTTCTCTCCTTTTCGGACACTGTCTCTATTCCAGTTAGACCTCACAAAACCGTGAGAAGGGCCAAAGCCGCCATTTTTCTCACATTTTTACAATCTGGTGCGGCTTTACACGACTTCTCTCATCTCCGGCCACAGTCTCTTAAAGATTGCAGCCGGAAACGTTGCAGTTAGATTTCACAGAACCGTGATAAAGGCCAAAGCCGCCATTTCTCTCACGTTTTTACAATCTGGTGCGGCTCTACACGACTTCACTCATTTCCGGACACTGTCTCTATTCCAGTTAGACCTCACAAAACCGTGAGAAAGGCCAAAGCCGCCATTTTTCTCACGTTTTTACAATCTGGTGCAGCTCTACACGACTTCTCTCATCTCCGGACACTGTCTCTATTGCAGTTAGCGCATTAAATAAAATTGTAATATAATTTTTGTAGTAGTAGTTTATATTAATGAATAAAAAAACACTTCATTTAAAAGTATTTCCTACACAATAAAATATTTCCTGACGATTCAAGAAATACACACGTAATTGTTCACGTTTTCACTTCTGCCGGCACTCCCGAAGTGCAACTTTTTTTTTTTTTTTTTTTTTCTAAATCACGTGTAGTTTTATTTCAATTACCCTACTACCGTAGTTAATGGAAGCATTGTATTCGGTCTAAAAATTCGATATCGAGTTTTCACCTGATTTACACTTTTTAAGGCCTCCTGAGTCCAAAAAAGTAGTGTTTGGTAATAGTTCAGTGTGTGTGTATAGTCGGTAACAAAATTCTCCGAACACTAGCAAAAATGCCTACGTAAAAAAAGTACACTTAACACTGTTTTGTTAAATAAATCCTTGTCGAATCCTGTTCTTAGTCAGTCCAAAAACAGGATTCGACAAGGATTTATTTAACAAAACTGTATTAAGTGTACCTTTTCTATATAGGAATTTTTGCTAGTGTTCGGAGACTTTTGTTACCGACTGTATGTATATGTGTTTGTATGTGTGGAATCTTCTGGCTATCATATCTCCGAAACTAATAAAGATTACGAAACTTCAGAATTGATACAGGTTTGATGTACAGATGAATTTTCCAAATTTTGGTGAAAATTGAAAAACCGTAAGTGGATCATTGAAAACAGGAAGTGAGACCGTAAGACCGTGTCTCAAAAACGACTCGAATGATTTTCTCCAAAGTTGCGATATAAACACTCTATTAGATATCCTTTCGAATGATATAGTTGGTTAGTTCAGAAAGCCATGGTTTTCTTATTAATGTTGCTTACTGCAATATACAAATCTTTTGCGAGGAAATAATAATAATAATAATATCCTAGAGGTAACGCTCATGAGCTGCATGTGAAGATACAAGATGCATTTCAGTTTTAAATTAACAGATTTGTATAATGAAACTGCTCGCATTTTTGTTTAATTGACAAATTTTACTTTATATTTCCTATCAAATATAAAAGAAAAAGTTATTTCAAAACATAAATAAAGAATTCATATTATGCGAGTTTCTTATACTGCTGAACAAGTGAATTTCCACTACCTGCTGACTAAAGCAAAAGAAAAAGACAATCATTTAACCTATTCATAGTCACGTCGTTTTCTTTCTTAATTTCTTTCTTTTTTTCTTTTTTCTTTTTTTTTTTTTTTTTTTAAGCCATTTTACTAAAGATGAGTTATGTATTTTTTTAAGTGGTTAAGCACTAAGCGCTAATAATGTTACAAATTTATCAGTAATACTGAGAAAAGGTTTTTTTTTTTTTTAATGTAACAAATTCATACAAATGAATAAACCAATCAGAAAAAAGAAGAAAAAAAATACTTACCGCGTATATGCGTTCATGATCATGAAAGGGTTAAGAACTTAGAAAATTATTAATGAATACATTGACTGAATTAAATACAAAATGATACACAGTTTTATGCGTTTACAGTGTCAAAATAACAATTTTATCAACATGAAATTAAGATAGAAAAAGTAGGACATTAAACCGCCAACTGATTCGGAAATCACCCATATATAACGTAATCCTTAAATGCATTAGATTTGCATCGTATATTTAAAGCATCATATCTCTTTATGTAGAAACATTTGAATAGTGCTTTTTTTTTTTTTTTTTTTTTTAATTTTACCAAAACTATTTTGTCGTTTCCGATCGGGCGCGCTATCTGAATACAATTTCATTTCGGCGCGGGTGTTACGAGTTATGATTATTTATCTAAGAAGTAATAAAAACATACAAGAAAAATTGTTTGTAACGAATAATATTTGTATTTTTGCATATACTAATAAATTTATGCAAGAACTAGTATGTTGTGGCCACCACATGACTTTCTTCTATATATTTTCCTATACAAATTTACTCAGTAAAAATAATTTATTAAAATTATTATTTAAAAAAATTATCTTCCATGATAATGCAGACGATTTCCATATTAGAGAAGTAATATAACACTAAATATATTATTATTATTATTATTACTAAAAGTGAAAAAAATCGATAACTTTATTTTAAATTATCGCAGATCGATGGTTCAACCATTCGTTTTAAAGGTATTGGCGAGCTCTTTTGGAAGATACCCACCATGAAAATTTACTCCCTTCGAGGGGGCCCCCAGGGGGGTACCTTCTTCAGGTATTCAGGGGGAGTCACGCACCCCGGGCCCGAGTGATCTTTCTTTCTCTCTTTTTTTTTTTTTTTTTTTTTTTTTTTTTGCTATTAAGATTTTGGCATTTTTTCTTGCTTTTTTTGTCCTTGTATTTTTGGTTTTTACTGCCAATAAGCTCTTGGTACTTGTTCTTGTTTATTGTTCTTGTAAAAAAAAAAAATGAAAAAAAAAATAAAAAATTTGAAAAACTTACAAAAAAATGAAACAACTTACCTTGTTTTACTCACCTTTTTCGTTTCTACTTACCCTGGTTGGTTTTACTCACATTTATTTTTTGGTCTTGTTCTTGTTGGTTCTACTAAAAATAATTAATTTCTAATACAGTAACCAAGCTGAGACCGGTGTAGATGTGGCGCTGGTTATTGGGTTGGCGATTTGGTGAGGGTCTCACGGTAGTCTAGCCTTGGGAGCACACTGGGAGACTGGTGCCCTTGGTGAAGGTGAGACAACGGTGACTACTCGAACGAGAAACACCGGACTAACACGACTACCACATGTGATTCCCAATCTGGGTCGACGGTCTGGTAGCTGGTGAGTGGTTATGGGTGTCCCAGGGAGCGATTCTGAAAACCCTTTGCTTTTCCGTCTGTTCAAGAAACGGGCTGACTTGTGGGACTAAGGAAACCCTCGACCCTTTTTTCTTATCTCATTATGGCGACAAATAAAGGAAATACGAATAATGCGCTTGGCTCGGGCCTATCCCTCAATGCTAACTCTAATAATACTAAATGGGCAGATAGAACAGAAGAATTTCTTTCCAGTTTACCTGAAAAAGAAATTTCCACATACAATGAGGCAAGATTTTTTGTAATCAAGCGTAATGAAGGTGACTTCTTTAAAACGTCACCATTTCTAATTCATAAAGCTATTCAATCAGTTGTGGGTGAACCAAAGTCAATTAAGAAAATCAAATCAGGAGAACTTTTAATCGAAGTTGAAAACATCAAGCAAGCAAGTAACCTCAAAAAATGTACACTTTTCGCTAATATTCCCGTTACTGTTACTACTCACCGAACATTAAATACTAGTCGTGGAGTTATTTCAGAGCCTGACCTTCAATACATACCAGAAGCAGAAATACTTGAGAACTTAAAAGATCAGAAAGTTATAGCAGTAAGGCGCATTTCAATTTCCCGTGAAAATAAACAAATCCCAACTAAGCACATAATACTTACTTTTGATTCCCCGAAACTCCCACGTTCTATAAAAGCTGGATACCTGGAATGTCCTTTAAGACCATACATCCCAAATCCTCTGCGCTGCTTCAAATGCCAACGTTTTGGTCACTCAAAAAATTCTTGCCGTGGTAATCTCACATGTGCCCGCTGTGGTGGTGTGGGCCATGATAATGAAAACTGTGAAGCTGCCATATGTTGTGTAAACTGCAAAAAAGACCACCCATCTTATGCTAAAATATGTGAAAAATGGAAATTCGAAAAAGAGATTCAAACTGTGCGTACCAAGGAAAATATATCATATTTTGAAGCCAGGAAAATCGTTGAAACCAGAACACCCACAATTGGAAAATCCTTTGCTGCTGCTGTTGCTTCTATTAAAATACCCAAAAACTACAAAACAATCTCCACACAAACAGATAGTATTACTAAGTGCATCCCTCCTGAAGTAGCGAAAAATAATTTGCAAAAAGTGCAAGAAAAGCCTACGGAAACACCTAATTTGTCACACCAAACACCTAATTCTTCTAAGCCAACATATCCTAGAAAAAGCTCACAAATTCTGAAAAAACCCATTTCTCATAAAAATCGCAGCTCTGAACCTCTAAAGCATGGAAATTCTCAAAACAACTTGGTTAAAAGAAAAAAAATACCTAAGCTAACAGAGTCTATAAAATCAAAAGAAAATAATATACCTAAACAAGTGGACTTAATAAGCCTTCATCCTTCTGATGGAGAAGGTATGTCTACTGCATCCGAAGATGACGACGTAGATGTGTTAATCTAAAACCCATATCATTATGACTAATTTCATTTGCTGGAATTGCAGAGGTTTTAACAATAAACGGGATGAAATAAAAGACATTGTCTTTGATCATCGACCAATTTGCTTTGCTTTCCAAGAAACGTATCTAAAGCAAAATCATAATATTAAAATTCGTGGCTACAACTGTCTAAGGAAAGATTACATTCAGTCTGACAGAGCTACAGGTGGTGTGGCTCTATTAATCTCCAATAATGTTCCTCACACAAATATACCCTTAAACACAAATATTCAAGCCATAGCTGCCCAAATCCACATCAATATGCTAATAACCATTTGTACTGTCTATTTAACACCTAATATGTCTGTACGAAAACAAGATCTGAATAATTTAATTTTGCAACTCCCTACCCCATTCTTAATTTTTGGTGACTTCAATGGACATAACCCGCTTTGGGGGAGCCCCAATGTGAATTCCCGTGGGCAAGTCATTGAAGACTTCATCAATGATAATTCCTTATGTCTTTTAAACAATGGGGACAATACTTATTTCCACGAACCATCTAGGACTTTTCACGCAATAGACCTCGCAATCTGTTCTCCAATTCTTTACCCATATTTTAATTTTTTTGTTTCTGAAGATCTGCATAACAGTGATCATTTTCCTTTATTTCTATCTCTCTATAATTTCGATCAAGTTAACCATAGTAATCCTCATTACATTTATGACAAGGCCAATTGGACTACTTTCTCTTGCAATGCCTCCATTACTTCTGCCATGATTGAGGGCGATATTAACTGTGCAGTTTCAAATGTCAGCCATTGTATCATTAATGCAGCTAATATTTCGATTCCAAAATCATCTGGATTTTCTTTTAAACACTCTCGACCTTGGTGGAATGAAGACTGTAAAATTGCAAAAAGGCGCCAACAAAAAGCGTGGGGGATCTTTCGGAGATATCCCACTGCAGCAAATTATATTGCATATAAACAAGCTAGAGCAAGTGCACGAAGGATTCGAAGAAAATCCCAAAAGGAATCGTGGATTAACTATGTATCCACCATTACCTCGAATACCAGTAGCAAACAATTGTGGCATCGTGTCAAGAAGGCCATGGGTATTTATTCTAATGACAGTATCTCTTTTCTTAAAAATAATGGTCAGACAATCACTTCCACCCAAAACATTGCAAACACTATTGCTAAAACTTTATCCCACATTTCTAGCTCAAACTCATACTCAGAGCCCTTTCTATCATACAAACTACGTTCTGAATGCTCTACTATTAACTTCAGATCTCACTCATTATATGAATACAATAGCCCATTCACCGAAAATGAACTGAACAATAGCCTGAAACACACTCATAATTCCGCTCCTGGTCCCGATGGTATCAGCTATCTTATGATCAAACATCTATCCAAAGCATCCCTCAAAAATCTACTTCATCTCTTCAATAGAATCTGGACTGAAAATATCTTCCCCGTTGCTTGGCACGATGCTATTGTTATACCCTTTCCAAAACCTGGTAAAGATGCTACTGACCCAAAAAATTATAGACCTATTGCCCTCACTAGCTGCCTTTGTAAATTGCTTGAGAAAATGATAAATACTAGAATTGTTTTCTATCTTGAAAAAAATAATCTAATTTCTCCATGGCAGAGTGGTTTTAGACAAGGCCGTTCTACTATTGACAATATCCTCTTGCTTGAGACTAATATACGGAATGCTATTGTTAGACGTAACCATTTGGTGTCAATTTTCTTCGACATTGAAAAAGCATACGACAAAACCTGGCGTTATGGCATTTTAAGGGACATCTTTAATTTGGGTTTAAGGGGCAATCTTCCTATATTCATTGAGAATTTTTTAAAGGTGAGACGCTTTCAAGTTCGAATTAGATCAGTATACTCAGACTTTTACTTCCAGGAAGAGGGGGTTCCTCAAGGTAGTGTCTTAAGTGTAACACTTTTCTCTATAAAAATTAACAATATACTAAAACAACTACCTCAAAATGTTCATGGGAGCCTGTATGTTGACGACCTGCAAATTTCTTGCCAGGGAAATGATATACGTTTTATAGAACGCCAGCTACAAATAGCTGTCAATAACATTATTAAATGGACAAATGAAAATGGCTTTACTTTCTCTGCTGACAAGACACACTGTGTGCATTTTTGCCGCAAACGAAGACTCCATCCCGATCCAGAGGTTTTTATTGACAATAGAGCTATTTCCGTTGTAGACTCAGCCCGTTTTTTAGGTGTCGTTTTTGACAAGAAACTCAATTTTAAACCTCATATTGAATATTTAAGGACAAAATGTGACAAGACTTTAAATCTGTTAAAGGTACTTTCAAATACCTTTTGGGGAGCAGATCGTACATCCTTACTCAAAATTTACTGAGCTATTATCCGTTCTAGACTAGATTATGCCTGTCAGGTTTATGGTTCAGCTCCTGTTTCCTATTTTAAGAAACTGGACACCGTACATCACAGTGCGCTTAGAATTTGCTCAGGGGCTTTTCGCACTTCCCCAATCACTAGTCTATATGCTGACTGTGTGGAGCCATCCCTTAGCCTTATAAGACAACAACTGTCTTTACAATTTTACTTTCGTACTCTTTCACATCCTAATCACCCACTCAAATCTCATTTCAACAACAGTAATCATAGTATTTTCCTTAATCGTCCATCTTGCATCCCACATTTTGCCATTAGAATTAAATACCTTCTTGCAGGCACTTCTCATGCTCACACCAAAGTTCGCCCTCGGTCTGTTTTGAAAATGACTCCTTGGGACTTCCAAGTCATTTCTTGCCTTTATCCATTTAAAAACTTTGACAAATCTAGCACAGATGCCTCAATTTTTAAGACGCTCTATGCTGCTCATCGCAGTGATTATAAGGAATATGTGGAGGTCTTTACAGATGGTTCAAAGACAAGTGACCGGGTTGGTTGTGGTGTCATATGTGGTAATACAGTTCTTAGCTATAGACTCCCTAATTCATTGTCCATTTACTCTGCAGAGTTTTTTGCAGTTGAAGTTGCACTTAATTTTATCTCATCTCATCCTTATAAAAAATTCATTATTTATACGGACTCAAAGAGTGTCATTGATTCACTTTCATCCACTTCTTGCAACCCTTCTTTTATCTCTGTTCTAAAAGCTTATAACGATCTTCTGAGAAAGGGATTTATCATTTTATTCTGTTGGGTTCCAGGTCATGTTGGTATAAAAGGCAACGAATTAGCAGATAAAGCAGCTAGGCAGGCTTTAGTTACTATAAATTGTCCAACTCCTTACGAGGATATTAAGCACTCAATAAAGAATTTTTTAAAAGACATATGGCAAAGAGAGTGGGGTTATCAAACTAATAATAAGCTACATCTCATCAAACCAAGCATTGCAGTCTGGCCCACACTTACTCCTCGAAATTATGAAGTAATTATTACTCGCCTTAGGATTGGACACACTAGGCTCACACATAAGCATTTACTTCTGGGGGAACAGGAGCCTTCATGCCCTAATTGTCACTTTGATTTACTTACTGTTCGTCATTTACTCACCAACTGCCCCTGTCTTCGTCACTTGTATCGGTATTATTTTAATTCATCATCACCAAATCTGACAAACCTTTTGGGTATTAATCCACACATTAATTTGACCAACTTTTTAAAAGAGATAGGCTTTTACTTTGACATCTGATTTTATTGTTTACATTATTTACCACATTTTACATCTGTTTTTATTATATATACACTGATTTAACTTTTTACATTTGATTCTATGATATACATTATTTATGTTTGGATTTTATGTTGTTTTTAGTTTTTATATTATTCTAACTTTTTATCTTTTCTTGTTCTGTATTTTTAATGTGGATTTTTTAAACAAAAGTCTGGATGGGTAAACCCATCCAGAAGCTATAGTTTGCTTTATATTTTCAATTTAACTGTTTGGCGCAGTATGTCCCTTAGTGGACCTTGTGCCACTAAAAGCCAACCAACCCAACCCAACCCTTCGAGGGGGAGGTGAGGCTCCTACATACACAATTTTTTTCCCTAGTTGACTATCTCTATTACAAATAATTCTTTTAAATTTCATAATGATTATTAAAAAAATATTCTCTTTATGCACATTTACACAAAATTTTGTCCTATACCACCATGTTAAAAATTTAGAAAAAGCGGGATGGCATGTTTGAAATTCTGTGCAGTAGTACCTAAGGTACAGTTGCCACAAAATTTTGTCACAAACAGACAGACAGACATTTTCTAAAAATGGTCAAATCGTGTTCTGCAACTCTCAAAACGTGTAAATCCATCAAAAACCCGAGGTCGAAAATTTTTACGAATCCAATACTTTCTTCTATTGAATATACACTAAGCGACAAAAAAAAAAAAAAAAAAAAAAAAGCCGCACTGCAGAAAAAATGACTTATACCTTTTTTGTTTGTAATATCTTTAAAATTAATGTTTGAAACTAATAAAACTGTCTTGTTTGCATAATACCAAAGGTATGAAATGATATCTATGTAAATTTTTGATTTAATAATTCGCTTTATTGCATTCTACGAAGTACATTTTAAAAATCTGCATAAAACTTTCTTTTAGAACATAATGCAATAACCATACACTTTGTATTTTATTATGATTTATTATATGAAATAAACAAGTTATATTTTAATATAAGAAATAAAACTATTTATTTGTTAGATCTAAGCAATTTTTTGTTAAAAATATGTATTTTGCATTGGGTTAATTCCACCTTTATATGGAATTACTGCATTAATGCGCAATGGCATAGTTTTATACAGTGTTTTAATATAAATCTCAGAAATTTCAATGTGCCAAATATCACAAATTATTCTTTCTAGTTCTGGCAGAGTTATAGGCTGCAAATTTCGAATCCTCTCCCCTCTCCCCCGCCTTTTTATAAACGAAACGTTTTCGAGCGGATGGCGATTTTTACTATTTCCATGCTTGGTAAAGAAGAAATTCTACTAAATCCTTTGTGGTATTTAACTTAAAGTGAAGAAAGATATGATTACTTACAAAATTATAGGTTCTCATGGGAATGTATAAGAAATTTTGACAATTTGAAGTGAATAAACTTACCACAGACGCCGTGTAGTAAGGTGCCTTATTATCTTCAAATTCTGTTTACGAAATGTCCAAGATACCTCCAAAATAGTCGGTCAGGTACCACTTTTATGCAGATTGTGTTTTATTTCGAGTTAATTGATCCCTTGAGCATAAAAATTTTCCCGAGTGTTTGAAAAGTTATCCACCTCCGTACCATAATGTACGGAGAATGTGTCACTGTTTTAAAAGTGTGATTTTCATTAAGTCGGTCATATTTTCGTTGTCAGATCTGCTTGTTTTCTTTAGCTCGAAATAAGTTAAACTTGACTCATCAGAGAGAACCAGTTCAGCCCAATAATTAACTAATCATTTTTTAATTTTTTTAGCCATCTGAGGTCTTGCTTTCCAACTTCTCTTCACTAAGAATGGAATTTTTTCAAATTTTCGGTCATTTAAGCCTACTTTGTTTAATAGTTGTTGTACATTAGTTAAAGAAATTATGCTACTAAACACTTTTTCTGAAGATCTTTTATGTTCTAAATGTAATACAAACCGATTTTATAAACAATGGCTTTTTAACTTACGGGCATCTCGCTTGGATGAGCAGTGTGGCCACCTAAAACCAAATTTCCAGTTTAAACGGCCAAAAACTTTTATATCTTGCTGAAAACCCTTTTACCAATATTTCGTTAACAATTAATTATTTTGCCATCTCACGTATTAAAATAATTTTTGATTTTCATTCAAAAATTGATACTTTTTGTGGCATCGTTAACTGCCTTATTCTTACCATTTTTTAAATAAATTCTAAAATTACAATTTTCCTGACAATTGCATTTTGTTTTTCACACTGGACTCAAAGCTAAAGTGTATGTGGAGGACAACATAGTAAAATCTGTTCAAATATTTGCTTTTTAAATGATAAAATTGGCGGTTGTAGAAGGCGAAAAGGAAAACATCCAAGTGGCGGCTTTTTTTTTGTCGCTTAGTGTAGAAGGAAGTAAAAATGTCAGCATCCAAAAAGGGGGGGGAGGGGAAGGGAAGGAGAAAAAACGTGATTTCAGATGTGCGAAATGTGATTTCATGTGACCCTTTATATCTCAAAAAAAAAGAGAGAGAGAGAGAGAGATGTATGTGAGATTTTTGCTTTAAAATATAGCTAACACAAATGCCTAAAAACACATTTATGAGGTTTTAGAAATTCAGTTCCTAAGGTGGCGGGGGGAGCGGACAAAACTTGATTTCATAAGCGCAATACATAAGTTCCCATAACCCTTTATATCTCACACACACACACACACACACACACACACAAAAAAAAAAAAAAAAACATCCGTATGAATTTTACTTTATACTATAAGAAATAGAAATACCTAAAAACCAAATTTTGTAATTTTGGGTATTCGATTCACAAAGAGGGGGGCGGGGGACGGTAGTGAAGGGGTAACACGTGATTTCACATGGGCAAAGGGATTCCACATAATCCTGCATATCTCAAAGAAAGAAAGGGATATCAGTATGATTTTTGCTTTTAAATATAGCAAATACAAACACCTAAAAAACAATTTCTAAAATTTTCGGAATTCGGTGCCCAAGGGGTGGATGGGGCAAAATGTGATCTCACATAACTTTTCATCTGTACGTAGAAAAGAGTACTTCCAACGCTGAGTTAACACTTCTGTGGTGATTTTTGCGTGAGACCAGGTCTCGAATTGGTGTGGAAGTTGGTTCTAAAGACCTGACACACTAAGACGGGGTTTTGCGAAATCCCTTCTTTTTGCCCTGGAAGAGCAGAAGGCAAAAACACGTTTGAGACGTTTAAGAGACCGCATAACTCGGCTCCAAATTGCCTCCCGGTGAAGAAATTGCACATGGGGAGACTAGACTAACATACTAAGTAAATAAATAAATAAAATAATATTTTCTATTTTAAGAGAGGAAGGTGGAAAACCTTTTCCTTACTACTATTATTATTATTATTTTATGTGTGTATGTGCATGGGGAAGGGGTTGGAAAATCCGAACTTTAAAGTAGAACTCTTCCAAACTGGCACATAGAAGTTGAAATTAACTGTTTGTCGTCTTAAGTGCATTTCTAAAAACCAATTTTAAGTGTTTTCCGATTTTTTTTTTTTTTTTTTTTTTTTTTTTTTAATTATTAATAAAGGGGGGGATTTACGACGTGTCAGACTCGACCCGTTTTACAGTCTGATTTAACACGTTCTTTTTTTACGTTAAATTTGCTCCGGAGAATTTTATATGGGAGCTGAATTCACGAATGTTGGTGTGTGGGTTGGTTACAATCCAAATTATCGCAGGACGATATTTTTTGGTATCAGTATGCGCTATGCGTACCCAATACGCAGTATAAAGGGAATTTTCGAAATGTTCTTCCTTCCTCCTTTGGGGTCGTGGGAGGGGGGGGGGATAAAAACACGTTTGCAATTGTAACTTTTTTTTTTTCCTAATTTATCTCAGAAAGGTGATTTTTTGGTGAATTAATTAGTTATGCATGCCTAAAATGCTCTAAAAATGATATTTATTTTATTTAATTTATTTATTTATTTATTTATTTTTGTGTGTGGGGGGGGGAGGGGGGGACACGTTAGAAACATTTCCAAGCGTAACTCCATTTAAGATTATCTTAGGGGGAAACGTTTTTAATAGTAACTCTGCTCTATAAATTATCTGAGGAATGTGATTTTTTTGGGGTGGGTGGGTTAGTTATGTGTACCCAACACACACTATAAAGGAATTTTTAAAGTCCCCTATCCTCCTTTGGTGGGAAAGGGGATGGCATAAAGACCGAGGTTTCTGACCGATTTCAATTAATCCTTTTATTTTATTTTATTTTACTTTATTTATTTTTTTATTTTATAAGTCATTTTATATTAACATGTTACACATAATTTTAAGAATTAATTTAAATATTGTGACTAGCGAAGCAGGTAACGCTTACTAGTTAAGAATATTCGATAATAATAATTATTATTTTATTACTATTATTTATTTATTTATTGCGACCTTTTGGAATTCAAATTAGCAATTTTTTTTTTTTTTTTTTTTGCTACAGTCGAAAGTTAAGATTACAGATTTTCAATAGTTAGTATTGTGTATACAGTATTCATTTATTTATTTTAATTCTTAATTTTTGTTACAGTCAAAAGTTAAGATTACAGATTTTCAATTGTTATCGTGAATATAGTATTCATTTATTTAATTTTTAATTTTTGTTACAGTCGAAAATTAAGATTACAAATTTTAAATTATTAGTATCTTGAATATAGTATTTATTTATTTAATTTAATTTTTAATTTTTGTTACAGTCGAAAGTTAAGATTACAAATTTTCAATCGTTAGTACTGTGAGTATAGTATTCATTTATTTAATTTATTTTAAATTTCTGTTACAGTCGAAAATTAAGATTAAAAATTTTCAAAAGTTAATACGTGGCTATAGCATCTTTTTTTTTTTTTTTTTTTTTTGTTACAGTCGAAAGTTATGCTTAAAATTTTTCAATAGTTAGTATAGTGTTCAATAGTTAGTGCATATAACATATTTTTATTATTATTATTATTACTATTATTACAATCGAAATTTAAGTTTAAAATTTTTCATTAGTTAGTACTGTGAATATGATATTATTTATTTATTTATTGTTACAGTCGAAAGTTAAGTTTACAAACTTTCAATAACTAGTACTGTGGATACAACATATTTATTTATTTATTTATTTAATTATTTGTTATTTACTTATTTATTTATTTGTTGCAATCGAAAATTAAATTTACAAATTTTCATTAGTTGGATATAGCATCTTTTTAAAATAATTATATATATATATATATATATATATTCTTCAAATAGCTTATATTTTTGTGCTTTATTTATTATTTATTTCCTTTACAGTATTAAGTTTTGGGTTAATAATAATAATAATAATAATTGTAATTATTATTATTGTTGTTGTTAAATCTTTTAGATTTGAAATTTTATCATTACAACTTATTTTACAGACTAAAGTTAAATTTTCGAGTTTCCAGTAATAATTAATGATAGTGTCGGGTATTTTTTTTAATAAATAATTCTTTTTATAGTTCATAAAAGACATGATACTGTTTAAGAAATTTTATCTATTAATTATTCTTGTTCTTTGACATTATTCATAATACGATACTTTAATTTTCATTTAATTAATTTATTATTTTATTTTATATTTTAGCCACATAATTTAAGCTATTTAGAATTCTCGATAGTTATTATTTATTTGTTACCATTTGAAGTTTAAACTAAAACGTATTCTTTGTAATCAGCTCTAAATAAATGTTCTTGATAAAATTCTCTCACCTATATTCCATACTTGCAAAACGGAAGAAAAGAAATCGCAGTCAATTATTTATTCTCTTCTAAATGTGTAGTTCATGACATGATAAATATACTGTAACCGGCTTCGTTAGATTATGCGGGAGATTTGTCATTTAACTATATACAAAGAGGGTTATTTAACATTTGATTTTTTTTTTTTTTTTTTTTTTTTTTTCCATCTCTTACCCGTATTTGGTAGAGAAAGTACTGTTTTTCAGCTGAATTTTCGGAATTTCAGATTTTTATTTATTTATTTATATTTTATTTTATTTATTTATTTTTCAATACAGTGAACTCTCGTTAAAACGGACAATCAAGGGCCAACAGTTTTTGTCCATATTAATGAGAGTCCATTATAGCAGGAGTTCATAAACTGAAGTTCTATATGAACTCTAAAATCACTATTATGTACACATACACAGTATAACACGAATGAAAATTTGTTTCCTCAAACCCTTTTATTCACTAAAAATATAAAAGCAGGAAAACCGATACTTACTTTTAAAACTTCTGTGTAATAGCACAGAGTGAGATTAACAATTTTATTATTGAATCTTTTCACGTTAAAAAAAAAAAAAAAAAAAAAAAAAAAAATATATATATATATATATATATATATATATATATATATTGAATTTGAAAAGATTATAGGAACTGACTCTTTTTCGAAGAAAGAAAGCATTGAGGGAAAAAAAAATTGTCCATCTGAACTCTAAAATTACTATTATATACACATGCACATTATCGTGTATTCCCAAATTTCACAAGCTCAAGTGATCGATGAAGATTAATAGTTTTTTTGCCCTCCTCTGTAAAGAGATAAAGGATTTTTAACGGAGAAGAAATTGTCCCTTTATTTTCTTCTTTTAAAACTACAGAAAACCCCTTAAAATGATTTTCAGGTGCGTTGTGGTGTTCTTAGAAAAAGGACAACAGATAAGAGAAGGATAAAAGACACGAGTTATTTCTAGTTTGAGACCATATACATTTTTCAAGGAAATGACATAAAACGATATTTAAAAAGACTTAAAATCGAAATATACGTGTTTATGTTTATGTTTATTTTAATTAATTATTTAATTTATTTATTTATATTAAAGATAGTAAATAAATTTTAAAATAAAAGTACTAATTATGATTGCTTAACTTGAATACGAATAAAAATATATTATTAATAAATATTAAACATTAAAGATAGGCATTAATTGCAAAATAACTTTAATAAACAAATATCTGAATCACTGATTTTCTATGGGTATTAAATTTAGCATTACGAATGAAGTTTTTGCTTTTTTTCTCCTTAGAGCGACGTAAAAAGAATAATAATAATAAACATAATCATGAAATTTCTCACAAAATTTAAGATAATTAATATCTGAAGAAATAAGAAATAAGGACTTAAGCAGAAAGTTTGCTAATACTAGAAAAGAGAGAAAAAAAAGAAAGATTTATAGTCGATATTCGAATCGTATAAACCAAACAATTTTGCATTATAATCAATAGGAAAGAATTTTAACTATACCTGTACAAAATAGATATATAAAACGTAAAAGACTAATAAATGAAAAATGTAGAAACGGTATTTAACTGCGTATAAATATACGCAGTAATCTTTTTTTTTTTTTTTTTTTTTTTTTGTTGTTGTTGTTGTTGTTGTTGTTGTTTGTTTGTTTCCTTTCAAGACAGACAGGACTAAAAGGCATACATATTAAGACTGAATTCATAGTCACTCTTAAATATTGTTGAAAAAGTTTAAAATGCTTAACACGAATGAAAATGCAGTCTTCAGATTTTGACTGCAATCTTTAATAGATCTGAACATTTTTATGCAGCCCTGACAATCTCGATGTTAACCATACATATTGTATACAAAGCATTATTTTAGTATTACTAACATTAAATGTTGATTTCTTTATGATTTTTAAGGTAGTAAGTTATTTAAATGGGGTTTATAAAAATCTGTTTTAAAACGCAATACATTTTTTTTTTTTTTTTTTGAAGGGGGATGGGGGGGGGGCGAGCGGGATGTTTTTGTACACATACCTATGTATAGGACCTATTAACACCATTTTAAATGGGGAACATTCCATAGTGAACAGAGTATCGTTATTTAAAATTTTCCAAAATATTTATAGAATATCGGAACAGACAGATGGACAGTCAGATAGATAGATATACAAATTGGAATCATATTCACATTTAAGAATTGTTAGAAAGGGTTAAGCACGCTTAATGTTTATCGGAAATGCAATTCCAGTCACTTTCCAATAATAGCCCATAATGTAACTGAATATTTTTGTGTGGCCCTACAAATCTAATACGGATCATACTATACTCTATAGAAAATGTTTTTGTGTACATATGAATAATACACTTCAATTTTACTACGATATGTGAAAAGTCAAGTTATTAAAATTTGGTGTATAGAAATGCCTCTCATAGAACGAAATGCTTTGGAATACTTTCGGGAATTCTTGTATACAAATCAGCGGTGGTATGTACTCCATTTTTTTTTTTTTTTTTTTTTTAAGGAACATCCGATGGTAAACTTGAATAACATATTTCAGTTTCATTAAGATTTGTCAGAAGTAAAATTATTATTATATGATTTTTAGAAATACCTCTCATAGAACACAATGCTTTGGAATGTTTTTAGGTGTCCCTGTAGACAAACCAGTAGAGGTATTCACACCATTTTAAATAAGAAATATCCAATAGTAAAATAAAATAATATATGTCAGTTCAAGAAATTTCATGAATATTTTCGAAAGTTAGAACGCGGACAAAAAGACGGTCACAGAGAGACAAACCGAAGTCATTAACACTTTTCAAACTTGTTAGGAAGTATTAAAAGAGAGACAGAGACAGAGAGAATACATAAACATCTATAATGCTATTTATTTATTTATTTTTAAGAAATGAAATATAGATCTACTATAATCGCACTGTAGGTATTAAATTAAGGCGAACACAGGCATTAAAATTTTAGTCTCTTATTTTATATGTGCGTTATTTCTCCTTTTTATATAAAACTTTCAGGCTTCGCCCGCTTCACTGCTCACTATATTTAAATGAATTTTCAAAAGAGTTGGATTGGTATTCATTTTTTTCATCCCATCATAAATAAAAATTAAAAAATATATATTGAAATCGCTCTAAACCTCGCTTCGGGTACCTGCTGCCTACCTTTTTCTCTACCCGCACTACAGCGGGTCCGGGTTTCCACTGCCTGCAGAAATATCTTTCCAGGATATTTCATTTTGGATATTTATCGACGACAGGTAGATCTGCTATTATTAAAAAAAAAAGAAAACAAAACAAAAACTACGATTTTAAAGGTGACTGTATCTCAACATCTATTAAATATTTTAGTTTTTGAACCGTGTATTTTATAGTTCCGTCTATTTCCACTATATTATCATATCATTCCGAGCAATATAATAAATGAAATAAAAAGTATACTTTCTTTTAAAAGGAATTAAATTCATAAAAAAATCAGTTTAATGGTTTCTATGATATGCTACCATTTTTTCCGATAAATACTATAAATTAAAAAAAAAAAAAAAATGAATGAATGAATGAAAAAAGAAAAAAGAAAAAAGACAGAGAAAGAAAAAAAAAAACATATTTTAAAGGAATAATATTTAAAAGTGAAAAATAAAAAGTTCTTATACTATAAAAATTATGCATAAACTGTTATAAATAAGTTTTTTAATTTAAAATTTAATATAATAAATTTTTTCTTCTACTGTATTGCCATTTTATTTTCAATATATATAATAAATTAAAACAATCTGGTGTGTCACTCACACGACTTTCTCTTACCGTGAAATTTAATACTATAAATACAGATTGGAGATTAAGGGGTAAGATAGTGAGTACTATTATGTAAACCTATGTTAAACAATTCAAATTAGGCTTCGGAAGAGTTTTATATGATAATTAGTTCTGTGTGAGAGGGGCTATGCACCTACATTTATATAGAATTTAATTCTGTTATTAAAATTAAAAGTTTACTTAAAATTTTACAGATAATTTTCACACGCAACATACATTGAAACATATCAATCTTGATCAAACTTTTCCGGCAACAAACTTATATTAACTTCAAAATACAACATTTGGATTTCCTAAAATTATTCGTTTTTAAGTTACTCTAAGAGACACAGACAAAGATCAAACGTTAAAAAACTTGACTACGGTAATCAGGAAGCCTCAAAATGTGTAAATAAAAAAAAAAAAAAAAAAAAAAAAGCGATGAATATTTAGCTTAAAACGTACATTATTTACCATATCTCTATGAGGAATTTATTTCAATTCCCGAACAGCTTTCTTGGAAATGGTAAAATATTATTAGTAAAGCACATCTACTAACAAGAAATAACTAGTGTGTTGTGGCCACTACACGACTTTCTTCTATATTTTCTTATACAAATTCGTAAAAATAATTTATTAAAATTATTATTTAAAAAATTTATCTTACATGATAATGCAGACGATTTCCATATTAGAGAAGTAATATAACACTAAATATGCAAAAAAAGTTAAATTTATTTATTTATTCTCAATACTAGCAGGCAACGCCCGCTTCGCTGCTCCCTATTTTTAAATGAATCACTCTAATTACTGAATTCTCAAAATTGCATTCATTTTTTATCACGTGAAAAGAAAAGAGAAACAAAATCTGATTAGGAAAAATGTCGCACCGGGTTTTCACTACCTTCGGAAAAAATTCCCAAAATGCTCTAACTCTTATTTCTATTATTTTCCCCCTTCGCCCCCCCCTCCCGTCTATCCTAATAATTTTACAAATTCGAAAATATCCGCAATCGATTTGTAGGTATCAAAAACCACTATGCACCAGTTTTGAACTATCTATCTCTATTTTTATTTTTTGGCCCCTCCCAATAATTTAAAAAATTCGAAAATATCCGCAATCGATTTGTAGGTATCGAAAACCTCTATGTACCAATTTTGAATGATCTAACTCTATATTACTTTTTTTGCCCCTCCGTCCCCCCCCCCACCTTCCCGGCCCTCCTAATAACTTTACACTTTCGAAAATATCCCCATTCGACTTGCAGGCCTCTAAAACCTATCTGTACCAATTTTGAACGGCCTAACTTATTTCTATTTGTTTTTGCCCATAGCCCCCCCTTACCGCTCCACCCCCTTTACCGCCCCACCTAATAATTTTACAACTTCGAAAATATCCGCAATCGATTTGTACGTATCGAAAACCTCTATATACCAATTTTGAACGATCTAACTCTATTTTTATTTTTTTGCCCCCCTCTCCCCCGCCCTCCTAATAACTTTACACTTTCGAAAATATCCCCATTCGACTTGCAGGCCTCAAAACCTATCTGTAAAAATTCTGAGCGCCCTAACTGTATTTCTATTTGTTTTTGCCCCGTAGCCCCCCGCCCCCCCTGCTGCCCCACCTGGGGGCTGAATTTCTAAAATTCCAGAAATTGGTTTTTAGATATTTGCATTAGCTATATTTAAGAGCAAAAATTTCACGTATATCTATTTTTTTGTTTGAGATATGTAGGATTATGCGAAATCACGTTTTACGCATGTGAAATCACGTTTTGCCCCCCACCCCCTTGGGGACCGAATTTGGAAAATTCCAGAAATTGGTTTTTAGACATTTGTATTAGCTATATTTTAAAGCAAAAATTTTACGGATATCTGTTTTTTTGTTTGAGATATGAAGGATTTTGTGAAATCACGTTTTGCCCCCCCTCCCCCCCTTGGGGGGCGAATTTTGTAAAATCGCTTCTTAGTGGATGCCTACGTCATAGAAAGAACATTGTCACGAAATTTCATGCTTCTAGGTCCAGGGGTTTGGTCTGGGCGATGATGAATCACCCACCCCTCCTCACTCAGGAAGTGTTCTTTTATATATATATAGATTACATTTAAAAAAAAATGTTAAAAATGAAAAAAATCGATAACTTTATTTTGAATTATCGCAGATCGATGGTTCAACCATTCGTTTTAAAGGAATTGGCGAGCTCTTTTGAAAGATATCCATCATGAAAATTTACTCCCCTCGAGGAGGGACTTTTCCCCAGGGGGGGAGGCGAGGCTCCTACATACACAATTTTTTTTTCCTAGTTGACTATCTCTATTACAAAAAATATATATTCGTTTCATTTTGTTTAGTGCATTTGGAATACCGCGTTTGGAATTTCTGTTACTATTTGTTCTTGAGATATGCTGATAACAGACAGACACACAGACCATTCGCTGAAAACATGATTTTCGTATTCAGGGGACCTCAGAACTTGTAAGTATAAAAAAAAAACTCACGTTCGAAAATTTGACCCTAAAACAGTACTTTCTCGACCCTATGGGTAAGAGAAAGTAATAAATTGTGCAATAGCCTTTGCTAAGAATGCAAACGATTACAATGGAAGAATAAATTCATGAAAGATGAAGCATAAAAGCTTCATGATAAGATGAAGCATAATTGATGAAAGATGAAGCATAATTTAAAATTGAAAAAGAAAAAAAAAAGTTCAAATTCGAAAAAATCTCGATGAGGTGCACACCTACAGGGTCCCAGGTACCGATATGACAAGTTTTATAGCTGTGTGATCGGTAGTGTTAGCACCAGAGCGGAGACAGACACAGACACTTCTCTTTATTTATATAGATAAGCGTCATTTTGCTGAAAATCAGTATTTATAAATCTTATCTAATAGTATTATTTTAGGGTAATTTTTTAGTTAAATGTTGAATTATCAAAATTCTGGGATTTTCTCTTTTTTTCCGTGTTCGAATTTTCAAGATTTTGTGTATAATTTAGACAAAAAACTACAAAGAACAATTTTCATTCTTATGTAGCTATTAATCTAAACATGTTTAACAAGGCATTGTACAATAGACTTTTAAATTACGCTTTCTAAATTTTCGAATTAATACTGATTGAGAACACTTATGTCCCACGCCTGTTTGTGATGCTCTCATGGAAATCTAGAGAAACTTAAGCCGTATTATGAGCGAGTTTCATAGAAAACCACGGAATAATAGCAGCAATTAGCATCCAATGAAGTTCAATATTGATTGCCCAGGTAAGGCGCTTCAGCAGGCAGTGGTGACCCAGATCCGACATGACATAAGCGACGAAGACGCTGAAAAAATTAGTGGTTATCAGAATCGAGGTTTAAAAACAATTTCTTTCTTTCTTTTTAAGCTATTATTACTTTCTTCTGTATGTACATATAGAAAAAGTATTGGATTCGTGAAACTTTTTGATGTATTTTCATGTTTTGGGATGTCCTGAACACGATTTGACTGTTTTTAGAAAATATTTGTCTGTATCACGAATTTTTTGGATGCTGTATTTCAAGGACCAATGAATAAAATTTAAACAAATTTTGCATATCTCAGGAACTACTGTACAGAATTACATATAAACTTGTATGTTGGTGCATCTTAACAAGAATTAGTGCCTGTCAACTTTTGGTGCAAACCGCTCAACAGGTGGCGCTGCTACACAGCGATTTCTGAAATTACGAGGCAGGCTATATCTCAAGTCCTATTGCGTATAATTAAACAAAACTTGATAAGTGAGAAGACCATTATAAGATATTATGCTTATTCAATTTGAATGCTTATCGGCCAACAGATTTCGTACTATACAACTATTTCCGCAATTTAAGGAATGGCTATATCTCAGAAACTACTGCACACAATTGCACATAAATTTGTATGTAGATGCATCTTAATAAAAATTAGTGCCCTAAACTTTTGGTGTAAACAGATTTACAGGTGGCGCTTCTTCACAGCGATTTCCAAAATTTAATGGAAGGCTATATCTCGGATTCTATTGCGTCTCATCAAACATAACTTGATATGTAAGAAGGCCATTATGAGACATTATGCTGACTCAACTTGGATGCTTATTGGTCAATAGGTGGCGCTGCTATGCTGCTAATTTCATCAATAATTGATGGCTATATCTCAACGTCTGTGGCATATATAACTGTACGAAACTTGATATATGAGATAACCATTATAAAAACGCATTTTTTAAGATGTTATTTATAGGGGATAAAACTGTATTCCTTTGCCTACTTGGTGTTAGATTTCCCTAAGATGAAAAGGATTTGCATTAATCATGTTAAATAATTTTAATAAATAATAGAATTAATAAATTATTCGCACTTAGTGAATTTGTACAGGAAAATATTGAAGAAAGTTTTGTGGTGGCCACAACATACTATTTTTTCTTGCGATTGGCTGAGGTTGGCTGAATTTTTTTCTGCGTGTCGGGTTTTGCTTTCAAGAGGTTGAGAGACTTGAAAACACCTATTAAAAGATTTTATCATAACAAGCAGAAATTTGTTTGGTATAATTTTAACTATTATAAACATATTACACATATAATATTCCGTGATTAAATATACGCATTCTCAAATTATCATATACAACATACATTACCGCATAAGGCACTAAACAAAGAAAATCAAGCATATGCATACATACAATATAAATTTTAAACAATAAACTACAAAAACTATATTTGAATCATATTTTTGTGCACTTGAAATAAACAATGCACATAAATGGTTAAAAACTATTATTAGTCTATTTTTCAGGTATTTAAAATTTTAACTTAATGTATCAGTAATTGCATTTTTAATATTTTTTTAAATGATTTATTAATTTTGTGACGAGGAAAATTTATTTTATGCTAGTCCCCCGGCGACTAGCTGGTTCATGATCCTTGAAAAATCTGACCGTATTAAAGCCTCGGTCGGTGACGACTCGGCGCCTTCTACTCGTCACGTGACCTACAAGAGCTTATTGGTTTTTAGGGCAAGCACCCTTGAAAATTTCAATTGTAGCAAGTCCTGTTTGGCGGCTCCTGCGGCGCCTTTTTCTCAATTCATGATCCGAAATGAGCTTGTTCGTTCATCGTGCAAATAATCTTTTAAAATTTTGACCGTAGTAAACTCCCGGTCGGTAGCGCCTGTAACTCTCTCTTTCTTTGAAATAACCTGTTCGCGAAAACAACCTTTGAAAATTTTGATCATGTTGCATAGTGTGTATGCAGTGTGCTATGCTGCAATTTTCCTTGTTTGAATGAAAGCTATAGCTCAAAGTATAATATGGACACTATACTATATTTTCCATAATTGGAATTAAATTTGTGTGTATATTTGCTGAAAAGTGACCTGCTGTACTGAATTTTCCTTGTTTCTGAAAAAGCTATACCTGAAAATCTAATGGTGCTGTGTAAAAGGGCCAAAAGATGACGCTGCTATGCTGTAATTTCCCTTATTTCTACATAAGCTATATATATCAAAATCTAATATGCCCAACTATACTATGTCTTCTGCACTCTGGTTTTAATCTGTGTGTATATCGGCTAAAAGGTGGCGCTGTCATGCTGTAGTTCTCCTTGTTTACGAAAAACCTATGTCTCAGAATCTTACATATATAATTACTTCATTTTTAATTTGTATATATATTGAACGAATGTTTTTCTTTTCTTTAAATCATGTTTAAAATAAATAAATAAAAAACCTTCGGTATAGAATAAGTAATATATACATATATTATTTCAAAATCATAAAAAAAAACCTGGAACAGGTGTTATATTTATTAATGAATAACTTCTATTTCACAGATTCAGTATCATGTAATGATTTTATTACACATGTTTAAATGCGTGTATATAACGGCTGAAATGTGGTTCTGCTATGCTATAATTTTCTTTGTTTTTGTAAAAACAATATCTCAAAACTTATTCTGCACAACTACAGCATATTTATCCTTACTGGTGATTAAATTTGTGTGTATATCGGCCGAAAAAATGGCGCTGTTATGCTGTAAACTTTCCTTGTATTTGAAGAAGCAATATCTCGATATCCAATGCACAGAATGTGAAGAAAATATCTTGGCCGTCGTAAAAAGAACATTTTCGTTGATGATGTTGGCTGAAAAGTAAAAACATAATTAGAGCTTTTCCATTTAAAGTCCAGCCTCGGAGACATATTTTGTTCTCAAGCCAGTTTATTGAAAACATTCCAATGCACGTGACCATAGGCAATTAAAAGAACATAATAAGTTTTTTAACGAAAACATTCTGGAGTGGGGAAACAGTACCGAGGATCAGGCCGGGCCCTAGGCCCGAATCGCTCTTGAGATCTTACGTGTTTTATGATCAGAAAGAAAGTGTCAGCTCCTAAACTGAAGCAAAAAAATGACAATGCATTTGGCGTTGAATTATACATGCTAAGTTCAAAGTTTAAGATAGAGAATGGTTGCATTACGTTAGGAATATTCATATGTATATTTTTAAGAAGTGACGAGTAATTTATTGACCGTTGTTAGTGAATGTTGAGATGATTTAGCCAAGATTTAGACCCTGGGAAAATAACTAGCTAAGCAAATATTCTCTTTAACCGTTGATGTAAATTACGCGACCAGAGGATGCATGAGTTACATTTCGAGGTACGATTAAAAGAGACCGAATTAATTATTTTCTGGTTTCACAAAACAAAGGGATAGAAATAAGTCAAAACATTATCATTTACAGCGCGAAAAGAATTTCCAGTACGTTAAGCTTATTAATAGAATACTGGCAATTGATAAAAAAAAATGTTTCAGTTACATTAAAAAATATATGAAAGGGAAGATATAAAAATTAGAAAATGCATATTGTAAAATTTATTATTTATAGGATAAAATTAGTTATATCGTTATATTTTAAGTACTTGTTTAAGATTAAAGAATTTAATTTATAATTTTATTTATTTAGAGAATTTACCTATCCTTTAAAAAGAAAAATAAATTTTATAATATGTGATAATCTATATCACACAGAACTTCACTGTTTAAGCTGTATGTTTAAATCTAACATGCATAACAACACCATTTTTGTAAATTTGTGTGTATATTGAAAGTAATAAATCATGTTAAATTCTTAATCCTTTTTCAACTCTTCGGTAATAACAAAAAATAAAATCAAATGATGTTTTATACAAAGAAAAGTATTAGCACTTATGAAAAAGAAAGGTTTTTTTTTTTTTTTTTTTTTTAATTAAAATAATTAAAACTTTTTTTTATAAACATCAATAAAATTTATCAGTTTCAATTTTTAATGTATAAAAAACTATTAGTTTCTTAAAAATTCTTATGATGTCGTGTACACATGCTAATTAACTAAGACATAAACGATCTAACAAACGGAAACCATGCCAGTTTTATGAATTTTAGAATCCTTACACCCCAAAACTTGTAAAAATATTAAGAAACACAAAAATTTATTACAACCTAAAATTACTATACCTATAGTACACTGCTGTTCATTAAAATTGCAACACCAAGAAGGTATGCGAATATAAGAATGAGATTTATTGGGCAGTGTGCATTATTCACAGTACCGTCAAATACGGATAAGGCAATCTTGATGCTCAAAACAGGATTGTGATTTCTCTGAAAGGCGACTTCATGCCATTCCTACGTCCAGGTTCGTCGCTGATCACACATTAAAGGCCTCCATATCACAGATGCAATTTTGAGGGTAATCAAAATTTTGGTAGCCGCATACTGGGTCACCACCTGGAATGATGGCATGCGTACCATTGGATGCACTTCTCGATCACCTCTTGTTTTTATTCCCGCTATTCTGAATACCGACCATTACATTTCTGACGAGTTAAGGCCTATCAATCTGCACTATATTCGGGACCTCTGTAGCGAATCTTTTAAGCAGGACAATGCGCGACCGTAAGTTGTCCGCATTGCCCAGACTTTCTTTGATGCAGGATGTGTTCGACTGCTGCTCTGGCCAGTGCGTTCTCCTTCTCTCGCACAAATGAAAATGACTATTTAATCGATGAAAAGCGACTGTCCCAACCACTCACCAGTAACTACGATCGACGAATTGTGGCATTGTGTTGAAGCTTCACGAAGTGCTCTACTCGTACATGTCATCCAATTGCTGTCTGATGCAATGCCTAGGCATGTAAATGCTGTTATTGCTCTCAGAGTCGCTGCTTTATGTAATGTTTTCTCAGGATATATTACTCAAAACTTCCTGAAAATTTAATCAATTGTTCTTCGTACTATAATGTATGTGCCCACTTCTTGGTGTTGCAATTTTAATGAACAGTAGCCCACCAGCGGCTGAGCGGTTCTGCGCTCAAAGCTGGTAGACGTGAGGTGCCGGGCTCGATCCCCGGTCGCGCTCGTCGGCCTAACCGTTCGGAGTTTTCCGTGGTTTCCTCCGAAACTTGCGTAAATACGGGCTAGGACCCCTCAGAAAGACCTCCACGGAAGGCACTCCCCCTCAGGCCTAGGACCCCAGTGTTGTCAATCGGCCTTAATCCATAACACCAACACTAACACCAACTTTAATGAACAGCAGTATATGATGGGTAATTAAAAATATGCATAAATTATTAGATATATTACATATATATGAAATGAAAATTGCTTTAGAAATGTAATACGACTGAAAATTAACAATGCAATTGATTTACTTATGCAATAAAATGATTTATTATTATAAAAGACAAGATTCTCTCGTTGTTACCTATTAAGAAATTTAAAGTAATAAATAATTTGTATTTTCTGTAATTTTATTTTTTTTTATACATATTTTTTTCTTCATATTTTGTCCTGATTTAATTGATATCACACAGGACAAAGTTATAGTACACTGTAAAAAATGCTGCAGCAAAATTACGGGCAAAGCCCGGCAGCAGAGATTCCAGTCAAAGCCCGTAAAAGTACATTTAGACGATGAATGATGTATCGCCAGTAATTTTACGTTGTGGGGAAACATACAACCAACCGGCAAAAAAAGTAGCATTGACCGTAAAATTAAAATTTAATGTTTGAGTTTCACGAATGCTTTAAAAAAGTTTTTTGCAATTGTTACACATGCGTGCCGGGAGAAATCTACAACACTAAAAAACTTATTTATTTTTTTACACTCAAAAGCTAATCTTCATGCGAAGCAAACCGTCTTGGGTAGCCCGGGATTCGAACTCGCAATCACCTGCGTCATAGGCCAGCGTTTTGCCAACCGCGCCGTTGGGATCACAGAGACATTGTTTTACAAAACCAGATAAAGTCAACATCAGAACTGACTAGTTGATAAATCGTGTCATATGCACCAAAAGACTTCTGGAAAATTTTTTAAACCGATTTAAAGCACAATGTGAAGTAAGAAATCTTCAATTATTTTTACAGAACTAGCTATACAAGTTTCCAGCAACCTATGCTGTATTTATGTTAAAAAAAGTGCTTTATTTTTACAGAATTTTTTTTTACAGTGATTAAATTATTAATTTTCAGACTATACATAAAAATTATTTTATTTTAAGACTATTTTAAAATCTAAATTTGCTATTTTTGACAAAATTAAGAAGTCAGTCAATTCTCATATTGAAAAAACAAAAGCTTTTTTTTTTTTTTTCCTATAAAGACTATGATACTGAATTTTGTGAAAGAAAATCTAACTATTTTTCGAAATCATTTTTATTTGTAAACGGACTGGATTGGATTTGGGAATAAGGCCGATTGACTGCTGTAGGTCCTAGTCCTGAGGTGGAGTGCCCTCCGAGGGGGGCCTTTCTGAGGTGTCCTAGACCGTATTTACACAAGTTTCGGAGGAAACCACGGAAAACTCCGAACGGCTAGGAGGCCACGATAGTCCAGTCGGTAGAGCGCCGGCCTCGTAATTGAAACATTGCGAGTTCGGTACTCGAGCTGGCCAAAGACCGTCGTGTACACTAATGTTGGTTGGTGCACGAAAAATCTGTCATGGCCGCAATGTCCTCCATGTTCCCATCAAAAATTATACCTCTAGGGGTCACCGAAGCAATAGAGTCATCCCTTTCGTGGAGGATCAAAATTGAGATGGCATGTCTCCGGACCACTCCTAGGGGTGTGTCCAAGACCGTCGCCAATTGCCCATCTGCGCAGCACTTGTGCGACGTAAAACCCAACCATCCATCCGAACGGCTAGGCTGACGAGCGCGACCTGTGATCGAACTCGGCACCTCACGTCTACCAGCTTTGAGCGCAGAACCGCTCGGTCGCTGGTGGGCCTTTTTATTCGTAAACACTAGCACTAAAGAGGTAGTCTTATTTCAAGGTTCTCATTAGAGGTAAATAATGGGCGAGAATTTCTCACCATTTTTCAAAAAGAAAATGAACCTTTGGAAAACTATGTGAGATCTCTGAAAATTAACCGAGACGCATAATAATAATAATAAACATAATAAACATGAATAATAATAATAATAATATATAACTTTGAATTAATAATAATAAATCTTTTACATAAACACAGATAATTTGTATCTCCAATTAATACGATTTTTTTCATGTTTTTGATCTTTATGGTTTCAGTAGTGTTTGCAAAGAAGAAATAACTAGAGCCTAATTCTTATTCATCCAAACAGGTTTTCATTATAAGGCCGATTTCAAACTGTGTTTATGAAGTGTTAGGTGTATTTGTACTTTTTAGAATAGCAAAAGAGTTTTTTTTTTTTTTTTTTTTTTTTAAAGCTGAATTCCATTGTTGGAGCCCACCAGCGGCCGAGCGGTTCTACGCTCAAAGCTGGTAGACGTAAGGTGCCGGGTTCGATCCCAGGTTTCGCTCGTTGGGCTAGCCGTTCGGAGTTTTCCGTGGTTATCTTCAAAATTTAAGTAAATACGGGCTAGGACCATTTAGAAAGACCCCCCCACGGAGGACACTCTCCCTCTGGCTTAGGACCTATAGCAATCAATCGGCCTTATTCCCAAAATCCAAATCCATCGAATGAAGAAAGGACTGAAGTATTTTGAGAGCAGAACCTGCTATATATGATGTAATGTACATATCTGATGGTCATATTCAAATAAAACAGCTTTGTTTTTTAACAGTGAAGATCATACATAATAATCATAAGACTTACCTTCAAATGGTTAATTACATATTCATTTCATATTGAAATAAACTTTATTTTAGCATATTGTAAAATGCATTGTGGAAACAACATTAAAATTTTCCGTTTTCTAAGGCTTAACTAAAGGGTTAAGAGCAATTAGAATGCTGTGTGCTTAGAAAAAAAAATAAAAAAATAAATAAAAATAAATAAATAAAAACTAAAATTAAAAAAAAAATGCGTTTAATGGATAAAACAATTATTAGGTTGTCATTTGTGTTTTAGAAATCTGGCTTCAAATCAAAAGGCCATTTTAGCTTTCTTTTTTAATGTTTTCGTGTTAATAGACAAAGAAAATCAATTTCATCAATATGAGTTACTCAGTTTCAGTCAGATGGAAATTTTTTGAATTAAATTAAGAAAACAATAGCTTATTAAAACTATTGGATGTTTCTATGCGTCATGCGTGCATAATTAAACACATTCAATTAGTATAAATCAGTTTGAACATGGAATTCTCTCTTGATGTCACTGAAATGATAGCATTTGAAGAGATTTTCTCATAAGAAAACGGTTTGGTGAAAGATAAGAGCAATTTGCGTAGATTAACTGTTTTTTATCGTAAAAATTCAAATATTATACTTTCGAAACATCAATTTACGGGCTACGACCGTTTAACTAGCAAAACGGACATTTCCCGTAAAATTATACAGTTATTTCCTAAATTATGCTTCCAAAACATTAATTTACGGATTATGACCGTTTAGGTAGCAAAACGGTCATTTCCCCTAAAATTATACGGTCAAATACCGTAATTTTACAATTTTTTTTTTTTTTTTACAGTGTAACTGATTGTAAAAATTAATTCAGGCATTCTCTACATACTATAATTTTTTCCAATAATTGCAGTGTATATATATTTATTTATATAAAAATTAAAAGATTTTTCTTTTTAAAGGAATTAATTAAAAAATAAAAATAAACAGCTGTTATAACGTATATATATATATATATATATACATTATTCATAAACGTAACTGTGATAAATAATCTTTTAAATAAATAAATAAATAAATAAAAAAGATTTCGCCTTCAAATAAATGAATTGATAAAATAAAATAAAATAAATAAATAAATAAAAATGCATAATAGTCTCATGGCTAAGATTCGCAGACGATTGAATTGTAAGAATAAATTTTAGAAGAGTAAAGCACAGAAGCCAATGTTTAAAACTGAAAAAAAGTAGTTAAAAAATGTTTAAATTCGAAATTCGAAGAATTCTTAATAGGATGTACACCTCCAGGATCCCAGCTACCTTTCTGCCATGTTTTGTAGCTCTACGAACAATAGTGTACGTATCAGATCGCAGACAAAAACACACACACACACACACACACACACACACACACACACACACATACTTCTCTTTATTTATATAGATAAAGATAACGGTATTTCTTTTTTTCGTAACGCACACTAAATTCATGAGTAATTTAAAAAAGTAAAACTTAACACTCTATAAAATTTATGATGAACTTAATCGGACAAAAATAATAAGTAAGAAATGAATGAATTGAATAAGAATTAATTAAAATGAAAGAAACAATTTTAAAATAAAAGGAAATATAATGCTACTGTAACTTATTAAAAACCTTATTTATTTCATTTATGAAGGCGACCAAACTCTTTTTCGGTGATTGTTTTTTTTTTTTCTTTCTTTACCGGATGACTATAAAGAAGGCGGGGTGAGAGCTGTCACAAATATCAAACTGTGCTGGAAGGGAAGCAAACGTTTCGGGGGTCGTATAGCAAATTATTTTTCGGCTTTTATTGGGAAAAGCTGCTTAAGAAAAGGAAGTCCTTAATGATGTTTTTTCGCACCTGGTCAGCTGTCACAACTGTCAAACTGTGCTATTTGGGATGTAGCCGCACATTATAATATGAATGAAAATTTGTTTCCTCAAACCCTTTTATTCACTAAAAATATAAAAGCAGGAAAACCGATACTTACTTTTAAAACTTCTGTGTAATAGCACAGAGTGAGATTAACAATTTTATTATTGAATCTTTTCACGTTAAAAAAAAAAAAAAAAAAAAAAATATATATATATATATATATATTGAATTTGAAAAGATTATAGGAACTGACTCTTTTTCGAAGAAAGCATTGAGGGAAAAAAAAATGTCCATCTGAACTCTAAAATTACTATTATATACACATGCACATTATAATATGAATGAAAATTTGTTTCCTCAAACCCTTTTATTCACTAAAAATATAAAAGCAGGAAAACCGATACTTACTTTTAAAACTTCTGTGTAATAGCACAGAGTGAGATTAACAATTTTATTATTGAATCTTTTCACGTTAAAAAAAAAAAAAAAAAAAAATATATATATATATATATATATATTGAATTTGAAAAGATTATAGGAACTGACTCTTTTTCGAAGAAAGAAAGCATTGAGGGAAAAAAAAATGTCCATCTGAACTCTAAAATTACTATTATATACACATGCACATTATAATATGAATGAAAATTTGTTTCCTCAAACCCTTTTATTCACTAAAAATATAAAAGCAGGAAAACCGATACTTACTTTTAAAACTTCTGTGTAATAGCACAGAGTGAGATTAACAATTTTATTATTGAATCTTTTCACGTTAAAAAAAAAAAAAAAAAATATATATATATATATATATATATATATATATATATATTGAATTTGAAAAGATTATAGGAACTGACTCTTTTTCGAAGAAAGAAAGCATTGAGGGAAAAAAAAAATGTCCATCTGAACTCTAAAATTACTATTATATACACATGCACATTATAATATGAATGAAAATTTGTTTCCTCAAACCCTTTTATTAACTAAAATTATAAACGCAGGAAAAACGATACTTACAAAACTACTTTTCTTCATATAGTACATTATAGTACAACTTGATGTAGTACATAAAGAAAAAAGGGTGATAGTACATAATAGTTAGTTAATCTATCTTAAAAAAAGAAGTTATCTTGGTTTGTTTTTTCGATTTTGTTTGCCTCCCACGGTGTAATAGAGCAGAGTGAAAGAGATTAACCCTTTTATTATTGCATCTTTTCATGTTTAAAAAAAAAAAAAAAAAAAATTGAATTTGAAAAGAGTTTGCGAACTGACTCTTTTTCGAAGAAAGAAAGCATTGAGGGAAAAAAAATGTCCATCTTAACGAATGAATTGTACGTATAAAGCGATGTTTATTACATGCAATTCCTATAGGCCTTAGCCGGGGATTCTGTTTTTGTACGTAATAACGAGAAATCCATCTTAAACGGGGCTGTCTTAACGAGAATTCACTGTATGTATATTTTTTGTTATAGGTTTTGAGGTATCTGAATCCGACAATCAGGCTTTAAATTCATATGTACAGTCGGTAACAAAAGTGTCCGAACACTAGCGAAAATTCCTATGTAAAAAAAAGTACACTTCTTACGGTTTTGTTAAATAAATCCTTATCGAATCCTGTTCTTAGTCAATGTAAGAACATGATTCGATAAGGATTTATTTAACAAAACCGTATGAAGTGTACTTTTTTTATAGGAATTTTTGCTAGTGTTCGGACACTTTTGTTACCGACTGTATGTTAAATGCTGTGTATGTCTGTATGTCTGTCCGAGTCTTTTATGAGAATAACTCAAAATTATTATACTAATTTAAAATTAAATACTTTTAATTTTTTCATGACATTTCACTGTCTCACAGTAATTATAAGAAAATGCACAAATTTCTTCTTTGTGGGTTATATCATTACATTTTTAACCAAAAGAGTGCAATTCGTTTAATTTCAAATAGGGAAATTCACACCTTTCTTCATTATAGACAATACTATTACACTTTTCAGTAAAAAAAAAAGAAAGAAATTGTAATTTCTGCTAACTACTTTAAGTAATAATTTTTATTTTAAATTAGATATTTTAAACTTCCATCGTAACGCTTGGATGTCTAACAATGTCAGTGAACTGAAATTCTATTCATTTATCACGTATAACTTTTTGAATTTACACGATATTTCTTTTTTTTTTTTTTTTTTTTTTTTTTTTAATACAAGTAGCTCAATGCATTTGACTATTAGATTATGCAAATGAAATTTCGCTAAATCTTATGCATGCGCAGTTAAAAATTATTCAGTAAAAATGTATATTTCATTAGATTAGTACATTTCATTAGATATTCAATATTTTTTCATTCTGATTGCAGTATGCCGTTTCTAATATTGTATGTCGAGTGTTCTGAAAATACCTTTGCACTGGGCTTAATACCTTGCGGGCTATACCTAAAAAAAAATTTTTTTTTTTTTTCAATTTTTAAAGAAATTTTTATATTTCCCTCATTGCATGCGATACAGACATAAAAGTTTATGCAGATAATATGAAAGAGCCCCATAATCACATGCTGCAGCCCGATCGCATTTCAAACATTACATTTTACAGGGTGATACCAAACACTTTCATTTTTCTTTAACTTTTTACCAGTCCCCCTTTCACTTTCGGGGCAAAACTTTAACTGAAATATATGATGTATATCATGTTCTTTACACTCCTAAAGTTTCAAGATGATTTATCTAGTACTTTTTGAAATATTTCAAAAAACGTCTGAAATCGAAAGTGTCCGGTCATTTTTGGAAAGGTAACAGTCGGTAACAAAAGTATCCGAACACTAGCAAAAATTCCTATGTAAAAAAAGTAGTGTTAATACTGTTTTGTTAAATAAATCCTTGTCGAATCGTGTTCTTTTCGGATACTTCCTAAGAACATGATTCGACAAGGATTTATTTAACAAAACAGTATTAACACTACTTTTTTTATATAGGAATTTTTGCTAGTGTTCGGATACTTTTGTTACCGACTGTAGTGTATGTTATCTACCATAATTTATGCCAATTTTAAATACTTTAAATTTCTATCATACTAAATAAATATCTCCCAATACTATGCAACTGCATAATTTTTTTTATTGTGGGATAGATTATATACTTTTAATTAAAAAAATGTAGTTTTTGTTACCCAGCCTAAGTTATAATTTAGATACTTTAAATTTCTATCATAATACTCGAATGTCTGAAAATACATACAGGCAAATAATACTTCGTTGTCGGATGAATTATTACCCTTTTAAGAAGAAGACTGCAATTTGTGTTATCCATAGGGCGACCATATTTTTTAATTTGAATTTGAGGACAAATTATCGCTGTGTCCTCGAATTCGGGGCAAAATGAGGCAGCAAAATCATTGAAGAGCTAGCAATAATTCGCATTTAAAAGATGTGAACCTAATGCTGTTTTATTAAGTAAATATTTGTCGAGTCATGATCTTACTCTTTATGCTGTTTATAAAAAAGTAAATTGATGATAAAAACTGGCGATCAAACTAAAAAAAAAAAAAAAAAAAAAAAGAAAAGAAAAAGAAAAGAAAGAAAGAAATGAAGAATGTGGATATGTGCTTCAATAATTTTGCTGCCGACTGTAAATTACCGTAAATTGCAAAATTTTGGTAATTTTTGTTTGTGAAGTACTTGAAAGCACTTACTTCAGCTTATTTATTAAAATTTATAATAAATTACTATAGTAAAACATTACTAATATTATAACCGGTGTTTTCAAATATTTTCTAACTTTTCAGGGACAGAGTGTAGATTCCGAGGACAGTCCTCGCGTCCTGGGGGAGATTATGAGACTTCTATTCACCTTAATTATCCACCATAATTTATAGATAAAAAATAAATATATGAAACTCACCCAAAAGTGCATCTGCACTTTGCACCATAGACATAGCTTGTAACACCGAATCCACAACAGCACAAGCTGGCACTGAAGTAATTCTATAAAATCCTTCTATTGTCATCCTCGTCTTCAGCATCGAACAGGTGGATATATGTACAACACCCCTGAATCTCCGTACTACTTTCTCGCACAGTTCGTCGATTCGGGTACCCAAGCCTCCCAAAATTGATATCACGGGTACTTTTGGCTTAGCCAAAATGGGTGGTGGGTTATGGTACAGTATGTAAGTATTCCTAAGATCCTGTTGCTCTATGGAAGTACGCATTCTAGTACGAGCACTGATGGGCGGAAGTGGAGTACTTTGCCTAGAATTATCAGACCAGGAAGATGAAAATGAGTCTTGCTTTTTTGGGGTCAGTGGCGGAAGAATTTCTTTCGATTTACGTTTTTTGGCGTTCACAAATGTGCTCCACTGTACTTTGGTTTCACTGTTGGCTTTCACCTCCTCCAGACAACTCTGGAGATATCCGATGTGGTTCTCTGGACGATGGTACATAAGTCCTGCCATTAAACTTTCAAATAATTGAGGGATTTCGCGCTTCGAGAGGTACGATTTCACTTCCGCGTACGATACCATTGTACCGGTAGGTAAACGCCGGTGCGTACGCGGTGCCGGTTGAAACATCTGGAAAAGCCGGACAAACCGCGGGGGAATGCTTTAATTTCCCATCAAAACATTAAGCTGCTCACTTTTTCCGACCGCCTCTGTTGGCGTCTTTCGGTTACTATGGGGACAGATGACGTTACGTCGTCCAAACAACCGAAAAGAGGAAAAAAAAGAGTTTATGGCAATATTTCGAAGAAAGGTCGCATATGAGCGATTTAGAAAATTATTTAAAAAAAAAAGAAAAGAAAACTTTTCCTGCCCAAAAATACTAGCGCGTTAACGAGCACACCTGCAACAGGAGAATTAATGGATGAAGTTAATTGTAGAATGCATTATCCAATATTGGATTTTGTGTCATAAATCAGGGTCTGGAGTAGTCTTTTTTAACTTTCACGAGAGAACATGCATTTATTAATAAGTTTTGAACGGAGAAAGAGCTAAGAGAAAAAACCTGTATATATCTGAAGGTGAAGGCTGGTTCTCATTTGAATATTTGGCAAAGATAATTATATATATATATATATATTTAGAAGTAAAGTGTATATTTAGAAATTATAAATTTAGAAATAGGTAATGTAATTTTTACATTTACGATAAAATTATGATGATTATAAAGAACCCCCTGGGAGAGGGGGGAGGGATGTTAAACATTGTAAATTATATGTAAATCATATTAAATATGAAACTAGTTGCTTCTCATAAATTTCTACTGTACAAAACGCTGCATTCATGTTAAAAAAAAAAAAAAAAAAAAAAAGACCTCAGCCGATTACTCAGCATGGTCTACATTTAAATGCCCCACCAATTAAGCTACCTATCTTTGATTTGACACATTTACCTTATACTAATCTGTAGAATGTTTTTTATAAGGTTTAGTCTCGTATTTTATTTTTCATACACCCCGCGACAAAAAGATAGGTACAAAGGTTTTTTTCTTTGATTTTTCATAAAATAACATTATCTAAATTGTGCTTATCATTTATTATTATCAAAAAGTAACACTATTCCCGGACTAATTTTTGTTTTAAGACTAATTTAGAAAAGCTTTAAGACTAAAATTTTTCTAATTTAAGACTACACTCCGCGACAGAAAGATAGGAACAAAGGGTATTTTTAAACTTTTTCATAAAATAACATTATCTAAAATGTGCTGATCATTTATTATCATAACAAAATATTATCATATCAAAAACATATTAAATATTTGAATCATATTCAAAATATTCATATTCGAAATAATCATATTTAAAAAGTAAAAAAAAAACCTTTGTTCCTGTCTTTTTGTCGCGGTGTGCAGTCTTAAACTAGAAAAATTTTAGCCTTAAAATTTTTCTAAATTAGTCTTACAACAAAAATTAGTCCAGGAATAGTGTTATTTTATGATAATAATAAATGATAAGCACAATTTAGATAATGTTATTTTATGAAAAATCAAAGAAAAAAAAAACCCTTTGTACCTATCTTTTTGACGCGGGGTGTATCATTCCACGTTATTTCCAATGTAAATTTTCTCATGGTGCACATTTATGCGAAGATTTGACCTATTCTGAAATTTTGAAACTTCGAATTACTTATGAAAATTTCAAAGTAGTGTGTTCATAATTAATTCTTTTTATGTCAGTATGACAGATGATATTTTAAAATTGGTCTAACATCATTATGAGGAAAATACAATGCAGGTTTATGCGAAATTTTGCTTTGTTTTCCTATGTAAAAATCTTAAATTTGAAATAACTTACTTTTTTTTTAAAAAATTACAATGCTGAAAATAAATAGAGTTCTTTCCAATATCATAAGTGATATTTTAAAACTGGTCCGACCATTTTGCGACCACTCATTCTTGAGATACTGTCTACACAAGAGCAAACAAACTAACGAACTAAACAACAAACTGACTAACGCAAAGACGGACACACATCGATTTTGTGATTTTTGAATTCGTCACTCTTCAAAAATGTCAAAAAATCAATATCGAAAATTCTGATGAATAGTAAAGTCCCGCCCCCCCCCCCTTTCCACACCTACAGTATGATGGGAATTGCCGAAGACATAATGAAATACACACATACGACTATTTTTAGCTTCCTTGCTGTCTGAAACAAGGCTCCTATATATACGAGCTGGCGCATCATGCATTTTGTTGCCTTAGGGTTGCCACATGTACCCAGCGCGTTTCTCTGATAAACAAACGACAAACATTTTTTTTTAATCGTCTTACATTACTTTAGAGTAACTTGTTTTATTATATTTCATAATTTTAGCTAAGTGAACTATGGTATGGAAGTTTGCTTAGCGATAAACTGCTATAATCGTTCAAGAAGTGAATATAAAGTGTTCACAGACCTTCTATTACTGTGTATTTGAGTTTTGTCAACATTTTGTAAAAGAAACAGAAACCGCCCTAACAACGCATCTTACCCCAGTACATCCATAGGATATCCTCAGAATAAAATGACATCCTGAGAATGTAACTGTGAAAAAAAAATGTGTTTTTAGGAATATTGTTGCTTATTGCTCTAAACAAACTAACGAACTAAACAACATACTAACTAACGCAAAGACGAACACCACATCGATTTTGTGATTTTCGAATTCGTCACTCCTCAAAAATGTCGGGTAAAAATGTCAAAATATCAATATCGAAAATTTTCATGAATAGTAAAATCCCCCCCCACACACACACACCTACAGTATGATGGGAATTGCCGAAGTCATAATGAAATACACACATACGACTATTTTTAGCTTCCTTGCTGTCTGAAACGTAAATACATAAAAAAAAATTGATTCTGAGTGACTTATGCAAGAGTCTTACTTCTATAAATATAATGATTAAATGAAAAACTAAATAAAATATGGAGATGGTTGCATACTAACGCCACCTATCAGCCTACATGCACAGGAATTATATAGAAATTATGTTTTTTCATTAAAGTTATCTGACAAATGAAATTTGTTGCACGTATACATAATAGAAACTGATATACAGCCTTCTCTCAAATAGAGAAAAGTACAAAATAACAGCGTCAACTATTGGCTGATATACTCCAAAATAGAATAAGTGTAGTTTTACATAATAACTATCTTATAGTATATCAAGTTTGGTGCATTTATACATCATACAATCTAAGATATAATTTTCTGGTGGAAACTGCTGCATAGTAGAGCCATCTGTCAGTCGCTATATACTAAAGTTGATAGACACCAGTTTATATATAGGTGCAACTTAAAATAAAGTTCCATGAAATTTTGATCTAGAGCTGGCATAAAATTTTTGCCTCACACATACAGATAGGTATTTTCTGGAAATCGTCAAATCGTGTTTAATTATTTAACACGATTTAACTTTTATTTATTTACTAGTTAGTTGTAGGGCAACTAAGGCGCCCGTTGGAAAATAATTGTTTCATCTATATATTAATAGGCAAGCATAAAAAATGTAGTCCCTTTTTAACATATTAATTATGGGAGTAGAGGGTTAAAAATGGTATCATTCAAAAGGTATGGTTAGCCGGAAGGTGCGAATACAAATATTATTTTCTTACGATGTCAAGAAGGTATTTAAAAATACTTTTATTTTTAATGCATTTTCCCCCATTTTCCCCTTTAATACACGTTACATTAAAAAATACCTTAAAGTGGAAAGTTGTTAAATCTGGCAATTTCATAAAACTCAAATAAAATCATAGACACAGTAATTTGTATAGCATCCTTATACGCAAGCGAAGTGATGACGTCACTGGCCGTCCGTGGAACCACAAAAAAGATTTCCTAAGGATTTGATTTATGAGAAATAATTTTTTTATTTTCTAATTTATTTATGATCTAATTTCTTTCTTTTTTGTTTTATGATTTATGTCAGCTGTGATTTAAAGAGATATTAGCCGTACGATAAATTTCATGTTTGTGTATTAATATGTAAATAATATATATTATTTAATTTTTGAAACTTCAAATGTTCTTTATTTGTCTTTTGGCAACAAAAAGTGACTTTATTTATTTATTTAAATATTTGGTTCTTTTGTCGTTTGACTGAAAAAAACTTGACACAGTGGGCAAGATCATTTAACTAATGACGAAAGAGTATTTACAAAGAACATTGTTTACAGAAAAATTTTAAATTTCTAAATTTATTTATTTAGTGGTAACTTAAAAGAATTCTGAGATTTGAATAAATTTGTGGTTGAATTTCGACCACTGGGCGATACTAGTTTTATTTATTTCTCACTTTAAATAATTCATTTGCCAGCAAGCCCGTGCGAAATTTTCTCACTTTTTGTTTATCTTCTCGTTATCTTTAAAATTATTATTTTATAGACGTCATTTTTTTCATATGCATGAGCAAATTTATTTTTCATTTTATTTATTTATTTTTTTTTTTTTTTTTTTTACGGGAAAGCATATTTCATTTTATGCTGGGGGGGGGGCAACAATTAAAATTTTAAAATGTATTCTAAAGCTTTTATTTTCATATTTTAATTAGTTTAAAAAAAAATATAATTATATATTCGTTACAAATAAGGTACCAAATGAATGGCGTAATTTTTCTGAATCCGTTGGTTTAAACAGATTATCGATCGGACAATTAAATTTTTTAAAATTGACTAAAGTATGAAAATTAGGAGACAGAGTCCAAGGAAATCTCTTAACGGCCCGCTTCACTTACCGTCTTCGGAAGTCCAAGCCAATGTTATTCAATGGTAAATTTTCTTTACAAATAACTTATTAACTAATACATATTTTTAAATTCTGTTTTCACATTCAGAAAATTCCCAGCTGTTAAATTCACGGACCTTTTTAAAAATGTTTTTTTTTTTTTTTTTTTTTTTAATATTTTATTTTGAAATTGCAAAATGAAAAATTTCACATAAATGAAATATGTATTATTGAAAATACATATTTTGCAGCTTCAAAATCAAATATAAAAAGATAAAAAAAATAATTTTTTAAAAAACGTCAGTCAATTTAACAGCTGGGAATTTTCAAAATGTGAAAACAGAATTTAAAAATATGTAGTAGTTAATAAGTTATTTGTAAAGAAAATTTCCCATAGAATAACATTGGCTTCGGCTTCCAGCGACGGTGAGTGAAGCGGGCCCTCAAGTCTAAAGTGTGACAGAATCAGCCACGGATGACGGTAACTATATATGCTGATTTATTTGGCATTAAATAATAATAATAATTCATTCACTTATTTATTAATTTTTGGCATGAATTTTTTAAAAATGATTTTAAAGGTTAAATACATCTCAAAACGTGTAAATCCATCGAAAACTGAAATTCAAAAATTTTCATAGATTCAATACATTCTTATATATATGGGTCGTTCGTTGTAAAAATGAATTAACTCCTTGTAAGTAGAATTTGAAATAACTGGATTTTGCAAATTTGTGTACAGAAAAACACACACATATACTCTCACACACACAAGTATTCAATCGATGTTATCGATTTTTTAGTCTGTAATACATAGAATAATAATAAAGGAAGAAGGAGCATGCCAATACTCTAATGCTTACAAACCCCTTCTAGTGAAATGCCAGCGAAAGCTACTTTTGCTCCTCTCAACCTTGAAGTAGGGCACCCATCCTCAGCGCATTTATCGCTGTTTGTTGTGGGTGCTGCCTCGCAGACTGGTTGAGAGAGAGAAGAGACGATTCAAAAATCTCGCCAACAAGTCGCCAACCAATCAGATGGAAGCCCTGTTACAACCGTATACCCGGCATTCCCGGATTTTACAAACCGAAACCAAAACACGTACGCTCCTTCTTCCTTTATTATTATTCTATGCTGTAATACAAATCAGAGTCATAAGAATTCATCGGTTATAAAAAGATTAACTTGAAGTAAGCTAGAAACTTCAGTTTCATCATGAATATTTAGAAGATTTAGTTCTCTGAAAAAGCAAGTAATGCCATTTATGAGATTTCAATTCAATTACACAGCGCTGCAAAAAAAAAAAAAAAAAAAAAAAAAATAATAATAATAACTCGTTCTGATACCATTTTTGCTGATTCTTATGTACAATGAACTCCTGAATCTGAATATGACACCTATTTTGCCCAAACATTCACCGTTTTCTCGGGACGCCACCCCTTCCCCCAATTTTTATCCCTGTTCACCTTGCTGCACTGCAAATGTTCATGTTTTAGAATTTTCCAACTCTTTAGCCCCTCAGAAGGTATTTAACAGTTAAAATACTCCTTTCCCTTCCTGTAAATCTAATTTATAGTCATAAAATTACCGAAAAGTGCTAGAAAATGGAAGGAGGGGGGATGCGTCCTTAAAAAACGGTGGGTGATAGGGCAAAATGGGCGTCCTATTCGGATTCAGGAGGTCATTTTGCATAAGAATTTGCAAAAATGGCGTTGAGCCAATTTTCATGCAGAGAAGTGTTATTGGAGTATCTTCATTTTATAATGAAAGATGAATTTAAATGTAATACAATTAAGAAAAAAAAAAATCTGCATATATTCTTTAAAAACAGAATTTAATTTAACACGACGGGACTTCTTTTACTCTATTCTTCAGTATAAAGCCATGCAGTATCTGTGTTTTATTCCCTAGGGTATCGCCGCCGGTTACAACATTCATTTTTTTTTTAAAGTTTCTTTGGTATAGCTTTAGCATAGAAGACTCTTGGCGGTTTTTATATTTTTGTTGTCATTTTGGCGATGAATTAAAATGGGAATCACAATTGCATATGCATAGACCTTCAGGGCGAGAAACATCCGAGCTAATTCGGCGCCAAATTTCAAAATTCGCAAAGGAATTCTGTACTGAAGCTGTTTTATTTCTTTAGCGCAATTTTTCATAATTTTACTTTAATTATTAAAATAAATTGTTTGCATGTTTATTTTTATTTTTATTTTTATTTTTTTTTTTAATTTAATTAATTTATTTATTTGGCATTAATAATAATATTAATAATAATAATTATAATAATTCATTCACTTATTTATTAATTTTTGGCATGAATTTTTTTTTAAATAATTTTAAAGGTAAAATGGGGTTTTTACTTAATATTTGTTTAATCAATTATCCGCTGGAACTAAAAAATACAGCGTTAGCTAGATTTTGTCCTGATTAATAAGTGCATCAATTTTTGATAAAATCTAACAATCCGGACAGGTACAACGGTTAACTTTCAGCTTTTTTACTCAAAATATATTTACTCAAACTGATAATAATCTATGTAAATAAAGAGAAGTGTCTGTCTGTCTGCGCTCTGGTCCTCACACTACTGATCGCAGAGCTACAAAACTTGGCAGATGGGTACCTGAAACTTATGCAGGTGTGCACCTCATCGAGTTTTTTTTTTTTTTTTTTTTTTTCGAATTTCGAATTTGAATTTTTCGAATTAATTTTTTTTCCGATTTTAAATAATCGCTTCTATGTTTCACTTTTATAAATTTTATTCTTTCGTTTCAATATTCTTTCGTTGTCTGCGTATCTTAGCAACGGCTATTACGCTATTTATTTTTCATTTATTTAACTCATTTATTTGAAGACGAAATCTTTTATTATTATTATTATTATTATTATTATTATTATTACATATTTATTGAAAATCAAATGGTAAGGCAATAAAAAATAAAGATAAATATACTGTCTTTAAAAGAAAAATCTTTATTATTTTTTTTTATTATTCTTTTTATTGTAGAATTTATCGTAAAAGAATGGTAGTTTATAGTAATGGTAGTTTATAGGATTAAACTGATTAAAATTAAAATTTAATTTAAATTTCTTTGTTTTTATTTATTTAATTTCATTAAAAAAAATCTGCCTTTTATTTTATTCATAATATCCGCCGGAATCATATGGTAATATAGTGCAAAGAGCGAGGGCTATGAAATACGTGGTTCAAAAACTAAAATATTTAATAGATGCTGAGATACAGTCATCTTTAAAATCGCAGTTCTTAAATACTAGCAGATTTACCTGTCGTCAATAAATACCCAAACTGAAGCTCCAGGGAAAGACCTTTCTGCAGGCAGTGGGATCCTGGACCCGATTTAGTAAGGACGGGAAAAAGCGCTGCTGTAGACAGCGGATACACGAAGCAAGGTTCAGAGAAATTTCAATGTATGTTTCTTTTCTTTCTTTCTTTCTTTCTTTTTAATAATGTGTTATAAAAAATGAATAGTGATTGAATTGTTTTGAAAATTCATTTAAATATATAGGGATCAACGAAGTAGCCTTCTAGTCTATATACAAAATAAAGAAAAGTGTGTGTGTCGGTGTGTGTGTGTCTGCGCTCTGGTGCTCACACTGCTGATCGCAGAGCTTCCAAATTTAGCAAATAGGTACCTGGGACCCTGCAGGTATACACCTTATCGAGATTTTTTCGAATTTCGAATTTGAATTTTTTAAATTAATGTTTTTTCGATTTTAAACATTGGCATTTTTGTTTCATTTTTCATAAATTTAATTCTTTGATTGTAATCGTCTGAGTATCTTAGCAACGGTTATTTCACTATTTATTTTTATTTAATACATTCATTTAAAGGCGATTTTTATTTATTTATTTATTTATTTATTATATTTATTGAAAATAAAAATAGTAATGCAGTATAAAAAATTAAGTGCATTAAATTTAAAATTTAAAAACGTATTTATAAGTGTTGCTTGTGTATAATTTTTGCAGTATTACAACATTTGTTTTAGTTCCCCATCATACTATAGGTACGGGGAACTTAGGTAATCGTGAAAATTTTTGACCTCGGTTTTTTGACTTTTCTACACGTTTTCAGGTGTGAGGAATCCGAAAATGACAAAATTTCTATGGTGTCTGTCTGTAGGGTGTCTGTTAGTCTGTTAGTGGGTTAGTGTGTTAGTCCGTTAGTTTGTTAGTCTGTGTACACGATATCTCAAGAAAAAATTGTCGCAGAGAGGTCAGATCAGTTTTAAAATATTAGTTATGACACTGGCAAGAACCCTATTCATTTGCAACATTCGAATTAAAAAACTTCGTAAGTTATTAGAAATTTACGGTTTTCTTAACATGGGAGAATAGGACAAAAATTCACTTAAACGTGCATTTAATGGAAACTTTTTACTGTAAAAATGTCAGACCAGTTTTAAAATATCAGTTTTGATGCCTGAATGAACATCAGTAACTATAAATATGCTACTTTGAAAATTTCGCAAGTTATTGGAAATTTACGAATTTCTTAACATGGCAGTATAGGACAAAATTTCAGATAAACGTCAATTTTGAGAGATATTTTAATCGTAAAGATGTCAGACTATTTTTGAAATATTATTTAGGACACTGGCATGAATATTAATGACTATGAATTATTTAATATAAAGATTTCGTAAGTTATTGGAAATTTACGAATTTCTTAACATGGCTGAATAGAGCAAAATTTCACATAAACGTCAATCTTGAGGGATATTTTCATCGTAAAGATGTCAAACCACTTTCGAAATATTATTTAGGATACTGGCATGAATATCATAGACTATGATTTTTTCAATTAAAAAAATTCGTAAGTTATTAGGAATTTACGATTTACTTAACATGTCAGAATAAGGCAAAATTGAGCATAAACTTCCATTTTGAGGATCATAAATACATTAGACAACTTCAAAATTACATTTATGATATTTGTTTGAACATGATTGAATACAAATATTATGATAGGAAAATTTCGTAAATTATTCGTAATTTACGATTTTATCAACATATAGCGAAATTGTAAATTTTTCATATAAATATGAATTTTGAGGATTATTGCATTGGAAATAGTAGCATGAAAACTAAACAACGGAATCGACCCCGATAAAATAAATTAATAGATTAGAATAAGATAAATATATCGAAGTGAACGGTGGATAGCCTATTAGGCGGGGATTTCATTCTGTCACTGTATCAAGCTTTGGTCAAATTCATTTCTTTTAACATGATTATAATATGTCTCGCACTAGAAATTTCTGAGAACATAAATATGATGGGGAACTGAGCAGAGTCCACCTATGCCAACTAGTTTAATTTTATAATTTAATTTCTTTAAAAGAATTCTCTCTCTCTCTCTCTTTTTTTTTTTTTTTTTTTTTCCCAGTAGTATTTGTCTGGAGAAAATGGTAGTATATAGTAGAAAGGATTAAACTGATTGAAATTTATTTGTTTTTTATGTATTTAATTCCTTTTAAAAGAAAATCTACTTTTTATTTTATTTCATTATATTGGTCGGAATCAAATTGTAATATAGTGTAAAGAGCGTGAGCTATAAAATATATGGTCTAAAAACTAAAATATTTAATAGATGCTGAGATACAGTTATCTTTAAAATCGTAGTTCGTAAATAATAGCAGATCCACCTGTCGTCAATAAATACCCATATTGAAATGTCTAGAAAAGAGATTTCTGCAGACAGTGGGAACCTGAACCCGATGCAGCGCGGGCAGAAAAGAGCTGCTGTAGGCCGCGGGTACCCGAAGCGAGTTTCAGAGCGATTTCAAAGTAATTTTTTTTAGTTTTTATTTATAATGTGACATAAAAAAGAAATAGTGATTCAATTCCTTTGGAAATTCATTTAAATATAGTGACCAGTGAAGCAGGCGTAGCCTACTAGTTTTAAATAAAAACAAAAATGTGTGTGCGATCATTCAACGTGTAATACAATAAATGGAGACAACGCAAAATCTCTGTGTGAAAGAAGCAGTACGACATGTCGTACTAAAAATACATACTTAAACAATAAGGAGTTACACCTATTTTACAGTGAATTACACTTGTATGGTAAAAGTGAATTATCTCTTTGTAAATGGATTTTGAAGTAACGCGCTTTTTGTAAATTTATGCGTATAGAAAAAAGGCAAAGTTTCAGTAAATGTTATGGATTATTTGTGTTTAATTCAACTCAGAATTATAAGAATTTTTAAATTACACTAACTATAATTTAAAATAACTTAGAAACTTCATTTTTATAATGAATATCTAGAAGTTATAGTTTTCTGAAAATAACAAGTAATGCCATTTATAGGATATTAATGGAACTATTAGAGTTTTTAACATGTTTTTATTAGCTTCACCTGTATGTATGTTTGTATATATGTTTGTAACCGCTCTGGGAGCAAACAAAAAATCTATATTAGAAAAAAAGACTTTCCCTACGTGAACGCTGTGGCTGTGAGGTAAAGCTCCGGGCTACGAACCTAAAGGTCTAATGTTCAAGCCTAGTCAGGGGAGATTTTTTAAAAATTGTTTTTGTTTAATTCTAAATTATTTTATAATCACCCTGTAATATGGTGTGTCACTCACACAATTTTTTCTTACCCTGCATTTTAATACTATAAAGATAGATATTTTGTACTTTTTAGTTCACATTTCAATAAAAGCGTGTTCTTTAATTTTTTAAAAGTACAATTTTATTTTCCTTTTATAATGAAAAATGTGACTAATTGGGATACAACTCAGCAAAAATATACGTATTTAAAAAATATGGAGTTACACCGCTTTTATAACGAACCGTCCATATATAGAAGAAACTAAAAGATATGCATAATATCTAATATCTAATGTTTGATGAATATATATGTATATTGAAGTAACCATGCCACAATCTAAAATAGGCTAATGAAATAGGCAATCCAATATAGCTTTAAAGAAAGAAATTAAACCTGTCTTAGCCTAATCTATGGAACTGTAAATTATAAACTGTTATTTTCTGTCTGAACATCCATTTTTTCCTAATTGACTCAAATTTCCGATGCCGTGTACTTGCAGTATAGTTGAGAGTCTTTCTCAACAGTTTTTCTTCATTCGTGATTACACAAACGAGGTCGGTGGTCTAATTTCAATCACGGCAATTTTAAGTTTCGAATCGAATTTTAAAGAAAATGCATTTTTTCATATGTTACTTAGAATTCGTGTTTCAACAGGTCACGAAATAAAATTATACACTACTCAAATTTAGGGGAACAAGAAAAACAATGCGTAAAAGCATAAGAGTGAAGCATAATTGGCGATGTACACACGGGGTCCCCCAGAAGTACCATGGGAGATGTTAGTAGCACTTTTTCGAAGCGCATTTGCAGTTATAGGGTATGAGGTCTCAATAATTTCCAATAATGTTAAAAAATGTTCATGACTCTGATTCATCTGTCTTCCAGTTGACTGGTCTGTCTGTAGTCTTATTCCTAAATATATTTTTAGAGTTCCTTGGAAATGAGATACGTTATTCAAAATTTTCAGCTTTTCTACAAAATGTTGCCTCATTAATATTGTACATCTAAGCGTATTTGGTTTGTGTGTAGGGACTAGACTCCTGCATCGGGTCGAGAAACCCGATTTTACATGAGCCCGATGCGACCCGACCCGTGGTTCGGGTCCGGGTCCGGTCGACTACATTTTTTCTCTTGCGGGTCGGGTTTAGTTTTCAACGAATAGAGTGGACTTGAGATCATCTTTGAAAAAAAAAATATCTCAGGAAAGCAGAAATTTGTTTGCTCTATATACACGTGATGAATATACGCTTACCTAAGTTATAGTAAAATAAACATCCGTAGCTGACTAAAGCAATGAACAAAAAAAGAACCCTATTATTATTAATATCACACAATCAACAAATTGGATAAAAATCATATATAATGAAAATTTATTTTTTCAACTGAGTGAAAATAATGCCCGGACCGGGAGTCGAACCCCGGATCTTTGACTTACAAGGTCAACGCTCTACCAATTGAGCTATCCAGGCCGACAACCGGTGGGCATAGCTCAACTGGTAGAGCATTGACCTTGTAAGTCAAAGATTCGGGGTTCGACTCCCGGTCCGGGCATTATTTTCACTCAGTTCGAAAAATAACTTTTCAATCTATTATTATTATTTAGAATATAAGCTGTTGGAAACAGGCTACTTCTCCCACAGTAACCAGATGTGTCATTCTTCTATTTTGATTTATCATATTCTTTTGAAATAGACTGTGAACATAAACTGATAATTAATTTTTTTTTCACTTACAGATATTTTTAAGAAGTTGTAGGAATGTAATTTTAAATGAAACTAGCGGACGTTTATAGTTGGTGTCTGTAACATTGAATTATATTATTTTAATATTACTGTGTGTGTGATAAGCATTGATTGATCAATAAAACTACAAACACCAAGCTTGAAACCCATTTTTGCATACTTAAAGTACACAACGCATATAAATAGTAAAAAATTATTATTAATCTATTTTTTTATATTTTTAAATTTTTAACTTAGTGTAGTAGTAATTATATTACTTTCTCTTACCCATAAGGTAGAGAAAGTATTGTTTTGGGGTCAAATTTCCGAACGCGAGATTTTGTTATATTTACACGTTTTGAGGTCCCCTGAATACGAAAATCATGTTTTTAGCAAATGCTCTGTGTGTATGTCTGTGTGTGTGTGTCTGTGTGTCTGTCTGTTATCAGCATATCTCAAAAACAAATTATGGCAGAAAGTTCAAACTTGGTATTCTAAATGTGTATCAAATAGGGATGCTACAGTAAGCTTTTCGTTAAGATCAAGCAAATGGTTCGTGTACAGGGACAATCAAGAGAATTCTAATACATTACGTCTATGGGGGAAATTGCAGGTAAGTAGAGTTTAACGTCTATAGACTGCACTAAACCAAATGAAACAAATATATTTTTTTTTGTAATAGAGACAGTTAACCAGGAAAAAATTTTTGTGTATGCAGGAGCCTCGCCTCCCCCCTTGGGGGGGGGGGGGAAGTCCTCCCTCGAGGGGAGTAAATTTTCATGATGAGTATCTTTCAAAAGACCTCGCCAATACCTTTAAAACGAATGGTTGAACCATCGATCTACGATAATTTAAAACAAAGTTATCGATTTCTTTTACTTTTAACGAAAAAAAAAAAAATCGTACTTTTTTTCTTTTTTAACATTGAGAATAAAATGAACTTTTTTTGGATATTTGGTGTTATACTACTTCTCTAATATGGAAATCGTCTGCCTTATCATAAAAGATAATTTTTTTAAATAATAATTTTAATAAATTATTTTTTAAAAAGAGAATTATTTTTTAATAACCGAATTAACTTCTATATAAATGTAAGTGCATTAATGAAACGGGGTGTTGAGCGGGGGCGGTAGCCCCCCTCACACAGAACTAATTATCATATAAAACTCTTCAGAAGCCTAATATAAATTGTTTAACATAGGTTTACATAACAGTACTCGTTATCTTACCTATTAATCTGCAACCTGTATTTATAGTATTAAATTTCAGAGTAAGAGAAAGTCGTGTGAGTGACACACCAGATTATTTTTAATTGTTTTTAAAATGATTTACGAACAGTTTGACAAAGAAAATTTGCTTTATTTTATAAATTAAAAATCTTTTGCATGATTTTTAGATGAATTAATTTTAATTTGCATTCGGGTTTCGTATCGGGTTTGGGTATAAAGAAATTGAGTTCGGGTCAGGTGGGGGTCATCAAATTTCTTCAGTGCGGCTTCGGATCGATTAAAATTTTTTTTTGTCGGGTTCGGGTCGGATTTCGGGTTCATTTAAAATTCACTTGTCGGGTTCGGGTCGGATAGTGCAGGACTCTAATAGGGACTAGCAAATAATTTAAATTCATTATGGTCTAAAAGCGGTATTTCTTAAAGCACATTTTAATATGTTTATACGGTGCTAAACATAACAGAAATCAATATACATTTTTTAGACACAAAAGAGGATGTTTCTTGTAAAAAATAGTATGATTAAATTTAATGATTTGTTTACAGGGTCACACAAAAATATTCGGATAAATTGCCAAAATTGCTAGCGGTATATTTTTATTTGTGTTATTATTGGGTTGTTCGGAAATAATTTCGATTTTTCCTTTGAAAATGAAAGACTATTTTCTCATATTGTATAAATGTTTTATTGAATTATATATTCTACACTTTGATTGGTTTCTTAGCGATCTCACGAGTTGTTATTTGGCAGTTTTCCAACATCAATATTTTATTTTGTTTTCATTAGCATAAACTGAACTCCAGAACTGGTTTTCCAGAACTTAATGCATCTTCAACATCAAAATTGTCGGAACAAAATTTGGTAAACCAGTTTTGACACTAGCGTCCTTTAACAAAATTTTTGTATACACATCGTATATTTTTTTCCCTTGTTTGAACAGTATTTTCGCCTTTTTGATAGCAAAAAGAAAATATGTCCTAAATGTGGCTTCTGATTTTCTTTATTTGGTAGGGCACCAATCAAAACCTATTGAGCAGAATAAAACGAACTTTTTCAAAAGCGAAAAGCAAGCCTTATTATATCAGCTGTCATAATAACGGTAATGCAGCTTAATTGTGAAAGTGGTGTGAAAAAAATACAGTTAAGTCATTTGCTGAGAAAAACGAAATTACTTTCCGAACAACCCAATAGTTTCCTTTTTTTTTTTTTTAAACACTTTCTAATAATGTTGAAAAACATCCATGACAGTATTTATCATGTAAACGGGTATGTATAGTTGAAAAGTATTTTACAATTTATACAAACAGCTAGAATTTTCTACCTTGTTAATCTTAAATTCAGAGTGATTAGTATCTATTTAAATGGCTTTTCTTCGAAAATTTAAATTACTCGAAACACATTAGTCGGGTAATCCAGTAACCATATATCCCGGAAATAGCAAGTATAATTTAAAATGGAAAGAAACAAAACATGGAACTACACTACTAATGTCAATAAAGATACGTTTTCTCTCGATATTTCATTTCTATATCGTCAGTGCTAATAACAGCTCACTAAAAGCTGTTACCTAGTTGTCATGGTTATAAAAAAGTTAAACCGCACATAAAATAAAAATCAGATTTCCGTTCTTCAATTTCAAGACAGGAATCTCTACCATAGCACGCGTTTCACTCGCTATGCACGCAACTTATTTTTGCCTTGAAGGCTTTTAAAAGCTTTGGTGTAAAGAAAAAAAAAGATCAAGAAGAAAAACAAGAAAGAAAAAAAAAATGTGTGTGATTTCTGCTTAATACTTTAAGTATGTATTTCATTCGAAGGGTTTTTGTTTGATAAATTACTTTTAATGTAGATAAAGTCGGCTAACTGATAATTGTGTCAAAAACTGTCTGACAGATTTGAAGCTTCTGTCTAAAACTTTTCGTACTAAGTTCAAGTTATAAGTTTTCTTGATTTTTTTTTTTTTTTTTTTTTTTTTTTAAGACTTTTAATACTTTTGGTGTGAGAAAAAAAAAATCTGGAGTGACTCCACTCGACTTTCCGAACATTGAGTAATTAACACTTTTGTAGATAAAGGTAAGATAAGAGGAGTTGTTAAACAAACAAAAGAGAGAAAACAATAGTAGAGTGTTTGAGTATTTTTCTCCATATATTACACGATGTTTTATTTAACGTTACTAAACTTTGAGCCCATAAGATCATAATGATAAAGAATTTTTGTCTCTGTAAAAACCTATAAATGCTAGATTCACCAAAATGCTTATAGTTAGTGCAACAGTGATTTATAATATTCATATAAATTTTCAGCTCATTTGAATAAGGCGTTTAGTCGCTATAGCACTTTTAAAAAGTTGGTCTCATAGGCCATAATGATAAAGAATTTTTGTTTGTGTCCCTGTGAAGAAAAAACTATAAGTGCTAGATTCACCAAAATCTATAGGGTTCGTACTATGGTGACTTACAATATACGTACCAACTTTCAGCTTATTCGAACAAAGCGTTTAGACGCTAGCGTGTTCACTAACAGACATACACACACACATACATCATCTCAAAAATAGTGAAAGCGGACTCATGGCAGACCCGGGGGCCGAAATTTTGAATTTGCTCTCGGGCCGGGCCGGGCTTAAATTTTTTTTTCAGACTCGGGCCGGGCCAGGCTCGGGCTCAGTTTTTTTGTGTATATTCGGGCCGGGCCGGGCCTGAATGAAATTTTCTCCGGGCCAGGCCGGGCCGTGTCGGCCCGAATCTTTTTCCGGTTTCCTCGTTAATCAACGAAAAAGGAAAATGATAAAATATTTCTTCAGATATTTATTTTACTTAATTTTACAGGCTTGTATGTCACATAAAGTTTTATTTCGTTAAAAAAGTGTCTGTAACGTCAATTTAATTGTCTATCAGTCTGTCTGTCCGAAATCTGATTTTTCGCAAATATTTTTAGCATGCCCCGAAATTATTATATTTTATTTAAAGTAATATTAGATGGTTTCCTATTCAAAATAGTGTGCATGTCACTACCAGTTTGCGTACATGTACATAGCAAAAGAAATTAGATACATTACTGTGTATAAGGGTTTGTTTCTTATGATCTGTTGAGTTTAGGTGGTATAAAAGCTATAAAAAATCTTTCAACTGTAACTTTTTCTCTAAGGTTCCTTTTCCTTTTCTCCAGTGGACGAAAGTAGCATCATTTTTATCATGGGCAAAAGCAACTTTTCTATTGAATATGGTTGGTTTAACATTAAAGTTTTGTTTACCGGACCACATGAAAGATTCTGATACATTATGGTATATAAGAGAAAATGGTTGAAAGTGCATTTTTAGTAGTATTAACCATTTTAAATACCTTCCTATATTGTTTGATGAATGCTAATATTTTCGATTTGACTTTGTTTGCCTTTGTGCCTTGTCTATAATAATGAATTTCTGTTTATATATAATTGTCTTGTAAAATTTCAGCGGTTTTGTTAAAGAACGTACTATTGTTTGGTTATATAAAACCTCTGCAAAACACATACTCAAAATCTTTTTTATAAAAAGGCATTCTTTTTTTTTTTTTTTGTTATTTTACGTATTTTTGAATCGGGTCGGGCCGCATTTTTCGACTTCATAGCGGGCCGGGCCGGGTAAGTAAAGTTTTTGTACGGGCCGGGCCCGGGCCTCGAAATTCCGGCCCGTGCAGACCTCTAACTCATGGGACCTCGAAACGTATAGAAACATCAAAATCTCAAATTCGGATTTTTGACATAATTACAATACTTTCCTCACTATAGTGTTCGGAAAGTAAAAAATGTATAAATATATATATAGAGAAGAACAGGGGGGGGGGGGGGGAATATGGAATGTCGGGTGAAATGAAATACCGTTATATCTTACTTGTACAGTGCTGCAACTTAGCGGAAGCACGCAAAACGTCTTTACTGGGCCTGAAATATGAACAGGAAGGGGAAGTTTTACGTCATACAATTTGTTTGCTTTATTAAGATTCAGAATTTTTGGAAGTAAGTATTATGAATTCTGACATCAATTTACAAAGCAATAAAATTGAATAAAAACTTCGTGTCATTTCCGTTAGGGGAGTTAATTTATTATAGTTACTAGTCTGATTCCTATCAACAGGTGCGTAAGATTGATTTATTCTCAAAGATTTGTTAAATTACAAAAAAATCACATGTTTTAAAAGCCAATTATTTATAGTTTATGACTAAAAATATTTAGTAGTTTAAATATTACTGAGCAAAATGTCGTCCAAATTAAACTATGCCGAAAATAGTTACGCTTTCTCCCATTTCACCCTACTTCATTTTCGAGGAAATATCGACACTGCTTTTTACTTTCTCTTACCCATATATATGGCAAAGAAAGTATTGTTTTTGGGTCAAATTTTCGAAATTGAGTGTTTGTTATATTTATACGTTTCGAGGTCCCCTGAATCCAAAAATCATGTTTCTAGCGGTGGGTCTCTGTGTGTCTGACGTTATCAGCATATCTCAAGAATAAATAATAGCAGAAAGTCCAAACCATGTGTACCATATAACGATGCTACACTAAACTTTTCGTTGAGATCAAACAAATGGTTCGTGTACACGGACACGTTTTGAGGCTTCCTGAATACCAAAGTCAAATTTTTAACGTTGGATCTTTGTCTGTGTCTCTTAGAGTAAGTTAAAAACAAATAATTTCAGGCGATCTAAATGTTGTACATTGATGTTAATACGTTTGTTAATAGAAAAGTTTGATCAAGATTGATAAGTTTCAAGGAATTTTGCGTGTGAAAGTTGTATGAATAATTTTAAATAAAGTTTTGAATTTAAACACAGATTTAAATTTTATATAAATGTAGGCACAATAATAGAATAGGGGGTTGAATGGGGGAAAGCCCCCTCACACAGAATTATTTATCAAATAAAGCTGTCCCAAAGTCTAATTTGAATTATTTTAACATACATTTACATAACAGTACACTTTATCTTATCCCTTAAATTTCTGAGTAACAGAAAGTCATGTGAGTGACACACCAGATTATTTCCTTTCACAGTACCTTTAATTTAAACTTAAAAAAAAAAAAAAATGATGTATTTACATCACATACAAAATATCCGTTTGCTGGTAAGAAATATTTTTTTCTTGAATTATTACAAATTAAATAACCAATTGTCGAGACGAATTACTTAAGCAATAAACAAACCAAACCAGAATTTCCTCTAATTCGAAGATGCCTACCCGTGTTCTATTTTTAATCTATCTTTTTTCGAAAGAAATATTAGATATATATCATACTCGGCGCCCAGAGTGAGCCATTAATAGAAACATCGGGTTGATGCCCGTGAACTACTACATTTTCGGGTCAATAACACCGGTTCCTCTAAAACAAAACACAGTTTTATATTTTTATTTCCTGGAACCGTTTTATGTAAAATAAACACAGACTGTGTAACTCCAACAAAATCAGTTAATGAAGCTATTCTTTGAATAGCTGCCATCCTTTTTGATACGCGCTTCTCGGTTTCTCAAACTTAATGATCGTATATGATCGGAATACTAATAAAGCTAATATTTTGAGAAATAAAATGATATTTAGTTTTTTCGCGTTACCATGATACCTTTATGGGAGAAAGGGTGAAGAACCCTTATGCAGTAAAGACAGTAAACTGTTTTAAGAAGTTTAAGTGATCTCTTATTATATTAATTTCGAACCCCACCCTTCTAAAATTCATTCCGGGAAATGGTAATGAAGAAATTGTTTAGCTACTCTGTTGTATAAAATTTTAGGAGATAGCTGAAGCCAATGAACTTGTGGAGGCGGAATTAGAAATGCAATATATTTTTTAAAGAAAAATATTAAATATAAGAAAAACTGTTAGTGTTTTTTTTTTTTTTTTTTTTTTTCTTCTTTCTGTTTCACATGCATTCATTATCAAAAGGGGGAAAAAAAATTAAGTTTTGTTCAATATTCTTGATTTTTATCTATAAATTCAATTTTTAATTATAAATTGAATTTCTAAGATATGCTGACAATTTGTTCCTTTCCTTTTTTTTTTTTTTTTTTTTTTTTTAATTTATTTATTAAAGTTGATTGTGAATGTATGTGGGTGGGACCAATTTAGTTATTAAAATGTCATTCTTATTACATATGAATGATTACTCATTTAAGGTTTTGATTCTATATAATAATTGCTTTCACTGGACGAAGAGAGAAAGAAAAGAAGATTTAGATGAAATCAACTAAAGGATGTATGTGTATGTGGATGTGAGAATTAGGTGCGATTGATTGCATGAGGTTACTAAGCCTGAGTGGAATACCCTTAGCGGGGGGTCTTTTCAAGGGTTACACATGTCTCTTGAAATCATGAAAAACTCTGAAAAGCTAAGGCAAAAAAACACGACTTAAAATCGAACCAGGCAGCATCCAGCTACCAATTTCGACAGTAGAACCTCTCGGCTACTAGTGGGCAGTCATGCCAGATGGTCGAAAATTATTTCCCCAAACAGGTCTTCAAATTTCCCCAAATCAAGGGTTTTTTTTTTTTTTTTTCGAAAAATCCCCAACTTGGTTTCTACTAAAAAGGGAAAATAAAAATTTTTTCAAAAAAAAAAAAAAAAAAAAATATATATATATATATCAACCAGACTTAAGTCATAGAAAGCTCAGATTTTTCCCCAAATGAAGGCAATTTTTGAAAAAAAAAATCTCCAAATAACAATAAAGCTATTGAAAGTCCTTAGTCGTAGAGATAAATCATTACGTTGCCAACATTGACAGAAAGTTGAACTCCCCAGGTTTGTCCCCAAAAAAATTAGAATTCCCCCAAAAAGTCCCCACAAACGTTTGGTTCCCAAAATTGTCCCCAGAAGCCTAAAAAATCCTCAAAATGGGGACAAAATTCCCAATCTGGCATCACTGCTAGTGGAATTCAAGTGACGGAGTACAAAGAATTTTGAAATTCCAAAATAAACGTAAATTTTTAATTTTTTTTTTTTTTTAATCTTAAAAAATTCTTTGCACAGTTTAAATGGCGCCATTGAAACGCATGCTAAATGAAAAATCTCCCGCAATTCCGTTATTTTAAAATATTCAGCTCAGTTAATTAGAATGTAACTATTACATAAAATTTTTATTACGCGTAAATGATACTCATTTAGAGTTTCAGTTTTGCATAATAATTGTTTTCCAAACGCACGCAAATATGTTTTCTGCTGACCTTCAGACGTTCATTGACTCATCAACTTATGCCCTTTTCACATTTTGAAGCCTTATCGAGAAATTCTGCCAAGAAACGTGTAGTTTTGTTGCATATAAATAAATCCATTATTGTTCGGGACGTGTGTGTTATTCCAGATTTTTATTAAAAGGGTGCGGCTTAAAAACATGCGATGATATTTTATGCGGCACTTGTCATTTACGTGGTTTCTAATAGCTAGCCTTCCACAAATAAGAAAGTAAAATATGATTATAATCAAGAGGGTGGAGATATCAAAATTAGGGTATTTAATTTTCGGCCTTGACCTTCTGTTGCCATACTCGTTTTCTTAACTGTTCTTTTCTTGTTCACGGACCGTGAAAATAGCTTTTTATGAAGAATATTTAAAGAACATGAAATCTAAGAAGAACTATAAATCACCTGGTTATTTTTTAACCGCGAGGAATTTTTATTTCCATTACCCGACTACTGCAGCTAATGGAAGTATTGTCTTCTACAGTCAAAAATTTCAATATAGAATATAGGATTTTCATCTGATCTATAAAGATTTTTCGAATCCAAAAAAGTGATTTTTTAATAGTTGGTCAATGTGTATGAGTGTGGAGAATCTTCTGACAACAATATCTCTAAAACAAATAAAGATAGAATGACGGAACTTGAAAATTAAAGGAAATGCGGCATACAAATAATTTTGTCAATTTTTGGTGAAAATTGAAAAGCGGAAGTGGGACCGTATGCCCGTATCTCAAAAACGGCTGGAATGATTTTCTTCAAAGTTGCTGTATAAATTCTCTTTCAGACCTCCTTTCGCATCTATTAGTTGACTACTTCAGGTTCGTGCGCCTCAGAAATAATACTAAATACGGATCCGCTAGTCTATTTCTGATAGAATTCTTCCTAAGGATCACACCTGTAACTTGTTCACATATACGAAACCAAATCCAAAAATAAGTTACACTTAACACCAGTTCCCCACTCCCGACATGTTGTAAATAGATAATAGTAAATTGGAGGATTGAAAAATAGATACAACAACTTCGGGCGGAACAATACAGTACTGTTTTTCCAGTGAGTAATGTTTGGAGTTCAGCTATTCATTCCGCAAAGGCCCCATCCTTATTCCAAATTGTTAATAAGAGAAATTGCATGTTTTGTATGAGCTGAATACTTGAATTGCCCAGAAATTCATCATGTAACTGCCTCTGTTTATAACAAGCATGCAATGTCGTCACTGGTAATTTCGAAGTGGTGAGAGTAATTTGAAAATTCCTGCACCGACATCACTGACGTTAATAGTGCGAACACCTTTGACACGCATAGCATGGAGGGCGATTCTAAAGGCTTGGAGGAGTATCAAATCGACAGAGAGGTTGACATATGATAAGCATCCGGACATTTAAGTTGCTATCACACGAAGTCCCGTATAAACTGCATTAGCCCATAGTTCAGCATAAACCGGTTTTCCGTGAGGAAAACTGACGAAATACCTTCGTTTGATACTTTTGCCTAACGTATATTCTTCTTTCATACATTTTCGACTGTTAAGTCCGGTTTCCACTGACGGCTCTTTCGAGCGGCGCTATTCAGAATCCTTTGATGTGGTCAACCGGGCTCAAAACCCTCGAACGTGGTTGGAAGTCCCTGGTTCTAACCTCCAGCTGAGATAATTGAGGGGCCAGAGGCAGATATCTTTGTCAATTTTGCATGCTTTCCTTTGAAGTAACTGCGCAATCTGATAAAAAAGGGCTACAACTGATGACAAGACATTTGGCTCTTTGTGTCGGGAGCGTGATTAATGGTTTTTTGAACCTGGAAGCTCCAACTCCAGTGGAAACCGGCCTTTAAAATCACATACGCTAGTCTTTAGAATGAAGTCCTCCAATCAGAGAATCGCGATTCCAGAGTATCACCTATCCTCATTCCTTTTAAACCTCCGAAAGGGGAATTTTCGCCAAATGTTGCGTTGTTTACATTTTCGTTGTTTACATTTGTGGATATCGTTTGTGCTGAAAAATAACCCTTGACTGAGAACAAGAAAGTTGTTCGGTAGGTTTGAGATTCAATAGATTATACTTCAGAATATATGTTCTTTTGTGTGATGGCAGCTTAAGCGTACCTTTATCGCTTATTTTCTCTCGACCTCAGGGATGTCACACTTATACACTATCTAGCAATAAGAATTTGGACATTTTCGATTTTAGACATTTTGTCAAATATCTAGAAAAATTTTGCAAGAATAATCTTGAAACTTTGGGAGTATAAAGAACATGTTATACTTCATATATTTCAGCGAAAGTTTTGTCCTGAAGGGCAAAAGTAGACCAGTCAAAATAAAAACAAAAGTCAAAATATTTTAGACCACCCTGTAAAAAGTAATGCTTGAAATGCGTTTTATGATTATGCGGATTCTTTTAATTATTTGTAAAAACTAGTATGTTGTGGCCACCACAAGACTTTCTTCTATATTTTCCTATACAAATTCACTCAGTAACAATATTTAAAAAAAAAAACAAAAAAAAAAACGATTTTTTTCCCTTTTTTTTTTTTTTTTTTTTTTTTGTTAAAAGTAAAAAAAAAAAAAAAAATCGATAACTTTGTTTTAAATTATCACATATTTATAGTTCAACCATTCGTTTTAAAGGTATTGACGAGACCTTTCGAAATATACCCATCTTGAAACCCGGGGGGGGGGGGAAGTGATGCCTCACATGCACAAAATTTTTTCCCTACTATTATCAATAATTCATATAAATTTTACAATCACAGGTTAAGAATAACTCTCATTATGTACATTTATACGAAATTTTGTCTTATACTGCCATGTTAAAAATTTAGAAAAAATACGATCACAGCTCCACCTGTTGAGCGATTGATCCCCAAGTCTAATCAGCACCAGTTTATGTCAGAGGCCAACTAAATAAGAAGTTTGGTTAAATTTCGTTAAAAAAAAATACGATTTTTTTTTCTAAATTTTTTTTCGTTAAAAGTAAAAAAAAAAAAAAAAACTATAACTTTGTTTTAAATTATCACAGATTTATAGTTCAACCATTCGTTTTAAAGGTGTTGACAAGACCTTTCGAAAGATATCCATCTTGAAAATTTACTCCCGTCGAGGGGGGACTTCCCCCCCCCACGGGAGGGGGGGGGGCGAGGCTCCTACACATACAAAAAAATTTTCCCAGTTGACTATCTCTATTATAAATAGTTCTTGTAAATTTCATAATGATTACTAAAAAAGTAATTCTCTTTATGCACATTCAAAGTTTTGTCCTCTATACAACGTTTTGTCCTCTATATCACCATGTTAAAAATTTAGAAAAAGCGGGATGGCAACGCTACCTGTAAGTCAGTTTTTACCAAAAGTTGATAGGCACTAATTTATGTCAAGTTGCAACTCCATACCAATTTGTATGAAATTCTGTGCATTCGTTCCTGAGACACAGTTGTCACAAAATTTTGTCACACACACACACACAGAGACACAAACATTTTCTAAAAATGGTCAAATCGTGTTCTACATCTCTCAAAACGTGTAAATCCATCAAAAACCCGAGGTCGAAAATTTTTACGAATCTAATACTTTCTTCTATTGAATATAGAAGAAAGTAAAAATTTATCATGCTACCACACACATTCGTGGAGATATAACGGTTTCTTTAAGAAACTGTAAAAAAAAAAAAAAAAAAAAAAAAAAATCTGCTTTTTACCTTTCGGACATACTATGTAAGGAAAGTATTGTAATCATTACAAAAATTCGACATTGAGATTTTGGTGTATCTATACGTTTTGGGGTCCCGTGAGTTCTTTTTTTTTTTTTTTTTTTTTTTTTAACGATGATGTGTGTGTGTGTGTGTGTGAACACGATAGCGTCTACATGCTTTGTTCGAATGAGCTGAAAATTGGTACATAAACTGTAGATCACCGTAGCACGATTCACGAACCTTATTGATTCTGCTGAATCTAGCACTTATAGTTTTTTACAGGGACACAAAGAAAAATTCTTTATAATTATGGCCTATGGGCTGAAATGATTTAAAATGCGATAGCGTCTAAATACCTTACCCGATTGAGCTGAAAATTTATATACTTGTTGTAGGTCACCATCGCACGAATAGTATGGATTTTGGTGACTCCATCACTTACAGATTTTTGCAGGAACACAAAGAAAAATTCTTTAAGATTATGCCCATGGTATCATGTTATTTAAAATGCACTAGCATCTAAACACCTTTCACAAATGAGCTGAAAATTTACATGCCTTTTATAGGTCTCTGTCACACGAATTGTATGAATTTTAGATAATCTAGCCCCCCCCCCCCACACTTTTTTTTTTTTTTTTTTTTTTTTTTTTTTTTTTACTGGGACACGACAAGAAATTCTTTTCCATTATGGTCTATGGGTTGAAATTATTTAAAGTGCAATAGCGCCTAAATACCTTATCCTATTGAGCTGAAAATTGAGAACTGCTAAGCTTTAAAATACAAATATGACTTACATTTTGCCTCTAAAGCGCTGTGCTTGTTTTATATTCTTAATTTATTTCTTTTTTAGATGTAAATTGTCCATATTTTATGAATTGCTAATCTTTTTGTGATGCCAGATTTAATCCGGCTTTCATAAATGACAGACTTTTTTTTTTTTTTTTTAATTGGTTGTACAATGAAATAGGTACTTCTTGAATGCATCCGAAAATTAATTTTCCCACTGCGCAACTGTGTAGCTGTCATCAAAGCCAGGGGTGGCCCCATTAAGTATGAATGGCTAGTGGCAGCTAATGTTGGCACAATTCTTGTTTTCACTTGCAGCAGTTGAATTGTGTTATTTAATTGGCTGATGTACAGCTTTGTTAAAAATGCCGAAGGAAGTGTGCTTGTACCTTTCAGTTACAATGTCTTAATTTTTTTTTTTTTTTTTTTTTTTTAAGTTCCACTCATGAAGTGCATTAAATATGTGATGTTTGTCCTTCATACAGCATATAGACAGACATATACTTTTTTTTAGTTATTTGCAGCAATTCATGACAGTTGCATGCAGCATAGTTAACTTCAAAACACAGACTGTACCTGCAGTATATGGTGCAATTTTGAAGTGTCAAGTAACACCAGGGCTCAAGGGTTCTCTTCTGAAAACTGGTTGATGGGAAATACTGGATTTGAACTCATGTCACGCTCGTGGGCCTTACCTAGCATTTCGAAAATTTACGAACATGGTTTTCTCCAAAACTTGCATGAATACAAGCTAAAATCTCTTTAAAAGATCTTCATCTTTTATTTTGAAGCTGCAAAATACGAATTTTCAATATGTGAAATTTTTTCATTTTGCAATTTCAAAATAAAATATTAAAAATTAAAAAAGTACATTTTTAAAAAAGGTCCGACAATTTAACAGTTGGGAATTTTCTAAATGTGAAAACAAAAATTAAAAATATGTATAAGTTAATAAGTTATTTGTAAAGAAAATTTCCCCATAGAATAACATTGCCTCGGGCTTTCGGCGACGGTAAATGAAGTGGGCCGTTAAGGCCCCTATGTGGATAGTTGACTGTACCTCCCACTTACCCACTCACAATTAGAATAACAGATTTCGAGGATAATTAATTACTAGAAAAAATATGTATATTCAAAATGGTAAACACAGCTTTAAATGTAAAATCTGAAACTTTTTTTAAATTTTTCATCATAAGGTTGGTTGGTTGGTTGGTTGGTTGCCTTTTACTGGCACAAGGTCCACAATGGGACATACTACGCCAAACAAATGTGTAAAATTAAAGTTTTGCATCATAAGGAGCAGTAAAAGTGAGCCTATCTTGGAAACGACTACATGGGCCTATAGAACTTTATAATATAATGTAGTATAGAGTATGATATTATACAGTATACTATTGGAACTCCATTTAATGAAAGAATTGTGACCATTAATTTCCTACTTTATAAATTTATTTGTTTTTAATCATTTTACTATCTTTAAATGAATTTTCGTTTTTATTGTGCCGTTTTAAATTAAATGTACAGTCGGTAACAGAAGTGCCCGAACACTAGCAAAAATTTCCATGTAAAAAAAAGTACACTTCATACAGGTTTGTTAAACAAATCCTTGTCGAATCCTGTTCTTAGTCAGTGTAAGAACAGGATTCGATATGGATTTATTTAACAAAACCGTGTGAAGTGTACTTTTTTTACATGGAAATTTTTGCTAGTGTTCGGAGACTTTTGTTACAGACTGTATATGTTTGAACTGTTTTCTACCTATGTTTAGGAATTTATTTAAAAGGAATTTAAATATTATTATTAAATATTTTAAAATAAATTTTTAAAAGCATTTAAGAATTTAAAAAAAATATGGCTGTATGGAAAAATATATTTAATATATTACCATAAAACCATTTAAAAAAATTAAATGTCATCCTAGATAGCTTTACTTGCATTAAGAAAATCTTTATATTATTCAATATTGAGGAGGAAGAAGTAAATTAATAAACAACTAAAGTATTACATTAATTTTAAACAGTGTTGGGCATAATCGATTAAAAAGTAATCGAATTACAATTGAATTACAATTAAATTACAATTGTAATTATTTTACTGTCAATCGATTAACAAGTAATTGATTACAAATAAATTGAATTATTACAAATAAACTGAATAAGTAATTCAATTTATTTGTAACCAATTACGTGTTAATTGATTGACAGTAAAATAATTACAATTGTAATTTAATTGTAATTCAATTACTTTATATAATCTGTTATGCCCAACACTGTATTAAAACCCCAAATTTAAGCAAATTATGAATATCTTAAAAGAAATATCTAGTTCATTTAACAATCTATTTTCTTATTTATTATTATTATTATTTTATTAAAAACTAGCAGGCTTTGCCCGCTTCGCTGGTCACTAAATTTAAAGGAAACTCTTTTCTATATAGCTTTATAAAAATAAAATAAAATACTAAAATTGCTCAAAAGCTGGCTTCGGATCCCTGCTGCCTTCGGTAGCGATTTGGTCATCCGCTAAAACTCGGGCGCTTGTCCCTATTACCTGAGACAATGGTTTACCAATAGGCTTCCATTAAGTCCTTATTAGATAACAGTTTCGAAATAGATAGTATCGAAAAAAAAATGAAGTATCCCCTTTATATTTGAATCCCAGTTACATATGAACAACACTATACGTGGTGCACATAATATTTGCTTTTACGTTATTTCCTATGTTTATTTTGTTTATCCCCGATCAACCATAAAAATGATAACAATTTCACGCTAAATATTATAATATGCTATGACCGGCAACGTCTGTTGCATGAGACAATTTTTTGTGGTTATATATAATTCATGGTTTGTAAGCATGATCATAGTACCGCCTTAATATAGCTCTCTTTGGCGACTTTTGAATTTTTGTCACCATTTTAGATTTAATCCCTTGTAAAAATAAGACTTAATACCTTGTAACAATATGCTATGAGCGCTATTTCTGCCGTATTTTAGACAACTAAACTTTTAATGGTTATATATATTTTCCATTAAACATATTTTTATTTTCATTTATTTATTTAAAGATTCATGAAATTTGAACTTCAATTTGGTCTAGTGTTGTACAGTCTGTATACTATATGTTTGTGTTTGTGAAAGAAAATTTAAAAAAAATTCAAAACTGCAATTTTTAATCCCACTTTTAAAAAAAACATGTGACTTAATTAGTAGCACATTTAAAAAAAATTTCCAAACGGTTTCCATACAATCTCCTTCTCTTGCCACCTAAAATACATACATTAGTTAATTTTAAAAAATCTAATTGTCCGATCGATAAGCTGTTTAATCCGTTGGATTCACAAAAATTGCATCTTTCATTTGGTATCTTATTTGTAACGATACGACTGATATTTCTAATTTTTTTTAATTTACTTTCCTCATTTTAAATAAATGTAATTTTTATTGTTCACGTTTTTTTTTTTTTTTTTTTTTTTTTTTCTCTGTCGAAAAATAATGATAATTTTTTTGGCAACAATTAAATTAAGGAATAAAATTAAATATTTTAAATAAATGTAATTTTTATTGTTCACGTTTTTTTTTTTTTTTTTCTGTCCAAAAAATAATGATAATTTTTTTTGGCAACGATTAAATTAAGGATTAAAATTAAATGGCCAATTTATCAGTAATTAGAAGGTTTTTATTTTAACATTTTAATTAATTAAAAGAAAACTAAAACAAAATTCGAAAATCGGGCTTCGAGGTGCATCAGGAGAGGTCATTACGAACCACCATGCAAATTTTTGTAGCTCAGACATCAGCCGTTTTCTTAAAAAGCTCTGGAAACCATACACAATGACACACACACAAACATCTTATTTTATTATATGTACTAGCAGGCTTTGCCCGCTTCGCTGGTCACTAAATTTAAAGGAAACTCTTTTCTATATAGCTTTATAAAAATAAAATAAAATACTAAAATTGCTCAAAAGCTCGCTTCGGATCCCTGCTGCCTTCGGTAGCGATTTGGTCATCCGCTAAAACTCGGGCGCTTGTCTCTATTACTTGAGACAATGGTTTACCAATAGGCTTCCATTAAGTCCTTATTAGATAACAGTTTCGAAATAGATAGTATCGAAAAAAATGAAGTATCCCCTTTATATTTGAATCCCAGTTACATATGAACAACACTATACGTGGTGCATATAATATTTGCTTTTACGTTATTTCCTATGTTTATTTTGTTTATCCCCGATCAACCATAAAAATGATAACAATTTCACGCTAAATATTATAATATGCTATGACCGGCTACGTCTGTTGCATGAGACAATTATTTTTTTGTGGTTATATATAATTCATGGTTTGTAAGCATGATCATAGTACCGCCTTAATATAGCTCTCTTTGGTGACTTTTGAATTTTTGTCACCATTTTAGATTTAATCCCTTGTAAAAATAAGACTTAATACCTTGTAACAATATACTATGAGCGCTATTTCTGCCATATTTTAGACAACTAAACTTTTAATGGTTATATATATTTCCCATTAAACATTTTTTTTTTTTCATTTATTTATTTAAATATTGATGAAATTTGAACTTCAATTTAGTCTAGTATTGTACAGGCTGTATACTATATGTTTGTGTTTGTGAAAGAAAATTTAAAAAAAATTCAAAACTGCAATTTTTAATCCCACTTTAAAAAAACATGTGACTTAATCAGTAGCACACTTAAAAAAAATTTCCAAACGGTTTCCATACAATCTCCTTCTCTTGCCACCTAAAATACATACATTAGTTAATTTTAAAAAATCTAATTGTCCGATCGATAAGCTGTTTAATCCGTTGGATTCACAAAAATTGCATCTTTCATTTGGTATCTTATTTGTAACGATACGACTGATATTTCTAATTTTTTTTAATTTACTTTCCTCATTTTAAATAAATGTAATTTTTATTGTTCACGTTTTTTTTTTTTTTTTTTTTTTTCTGTCGAAAAAATAATGATAATTTTTTTGGCAACAATTAAATTAATGAATAAAATTAAATATTTTAAATAAATGTAATTTTTATTGTTCACGTTTTTTTTTTTTTCTGTCCAAAAAATAATGATAATTTTTTTTGGCAACAATTAAATTAAGGATTAAAATTAAATGGCCAGTTTTTCAGTAATTAGAAGGTTTTTATTTTAACATTTTAATTAATTAAAAGAAAACTAAAACAAAATTCGAAAATCGGGCTTCGAGGTGCATCAGGAGAGGTCATTACGAACCACCATGCAAATTTTTGTAGCTCAGCCATCAGCCGTTTTCTTAAAAAGCTCTGGAAACCACACACAATGACACACACACAAACATCTTATTTTATTATATGTATAGATAGATAGATAGATAGATAATTTGTATTTTTTAAATGTTTAAAATAATACGAAGAAATTTATATTATTTATTTTTATGAATGGTTATTATTTGTTTAAATTTATGTCAAAATATAAAAAGTATCTGTTTACTTGTAAAAATTGATATTTTGCATAAGAATATTTTTAAGTTTATCAAATTTGTAATAGAGTGTACAATGAACTCACTACTGTTTTACATTTTAACTTGGTTGTTTTTGTTTCAGATCAAGTTGCTCATATTCATGATTCTTTAATTGAAGCAATCCTTAGTATATTTTATCACAATTTATTCTTCATTAAAGTTTCACTAATAATTTGTTTTTAAATTTAAAAAAAAAAGTATACTTTTATGTTAACGTTTAAATATTCTTTATTCATGTTTGTACATTCGAATTTTAAATAAAACATTTATCTGAAAAAATATTTAAATTAACTGATTTTCTAATATATTTAAAATTTTTCCAATTAACTCTTTTCATACAAACTTGGTTATTATTACTTTCTCTTACCCATACGGTAGAGAAAGTATTGTTTTGGGGTCAAATTTTCGAACGCGAGATTTTGTTATATTTACACGTTTTGAGGTCCCCTGAATACGAAAATCATGTTTTTAGCAAATAGTCTGTGTGTATGTCTGTGTGTGTGTCTGTCTGTTATCAGCATATCTCAAGAACAAATAGTAGCAGACATTTCAAACTTGGTATTCTAAATGTGTATCATATATATATGCTACAGAAAGCTTTTTGTTAAGATCAAGCAAATGGTTCGTGTACAGAGACAATCAAAAGAATTCCAATACATTACGTCTATGGGGGGGAATTGCAGGTAAGTAGAGTTTAACGTCTATAGACTGCACTAAACCAAATGAAACGAATATATATATTTTGTAATAGAGATAGTCAACTGGGAAAAAATTTTTGTGTCTGTAGGAGCCTCGCCTCCCCCCCTGGGGGAAGTCCCCCACGAGGGGAGTAAATTTTCATGATGGGTATCTTTCAAAAGGGCTCGCCAATACCTTTAAAACGAATGGTTGAACTATCGATCTGCGATAATTTAAAACAAAGTTATCGATTTTTTTCATATTGAGAATAAAATGGACTTTTTTTGGATATTTAGTGTTATACTACTTCTCTAATATGGAAATCGTCTGCATTATCATAAAAGATATTTTTTTTAAATAATAATTTTAATAAATTATTTTTTAAAAACAGAATTATTTTTTAATAACCGAATAAATTTTATATAAATCTAGGTGCATTAATGAAACGGGGGCTTGAGGGGGCCGGTAGCCTCCCTCACACAGAATTAATTATCATATAAAACTCTTCAGAAGCCTAATATGAATTGTTTAACATAGGTTTACATAACAGTACTCGTTATCTTACCTCTTAATCTCCAACCTGTATTTATAGTATTAAATTTCAGGGTAAGAGAAAGTCGTGTAAGCGACACACCAGATTATTTTAATTCATGCATGTGAAAAAGCAGCTATAATTCCTGCTTAATTTATGAATTACCTATGTTTCCTTTGTTAAAGTAGTCCTAAAAATATTATATATTTATTACAGTTTTGTCTTCACGGTAGTTTCAGGAATATTTCTTTGTGAAATTAAAAAAAAAAAAAAAAAAAAAAAAAAAGAATCATGTTTTAAGGTAACAACACTGATGCATTCATGTTTAAATATTCTTTGTTGATTTATGAACTCATTAATTACTTCAAATAATTATTTGAAGTATTTTTTCTTTTTTTAATTTATTCCATGAAAAATGAAATTGAAACGTTTATGTTATTAATTTCTTCTAAATTGCAAAAATTCTTCAAAACGTTTTAAAATTTTCTTTCTTTCATCCGGTAAGAGTGTATACGCACGTCCAGTTGGAGTTACTGGACTTACTTTGCAAATAACATGGCATGCAGAAATCAATAGAACATCTGGTATTGAAGAATTAAAAAAAAAAGAATGAGTTGGTCCTTGTGGATGGAGGAATGTTACTTTTACTTCATTTGCATTTGAAATATTTTCTAAACTATAACTAAGCCACCATCCATTATTGTATGAAGCAATAACATAACCAGTCAATTCTTCAATGCTTAATCTCCAAGATGAATGACTGGATGAGTTTCAGATGATTTGCGTATAACAAGTTTATAAGATTATCCTCTACTGCCTTAACCTAACTAGAGGAGAATTCTATGAAGATCCGTTCTATGTTCTTGATATGATCAGAGTTGCTGGGGTCACAGACTTTGTTTAGCTTTGCTAACAGATGGGGACTAGCAACATAAGGTTATTACTTTTTTCTATACTAAGTATCAGAAAGTATTAGATTCGTAGAAGATAACTTAGAGTTTTGTATGGATTTACACTTTTTGAGATGACCTGAATACGATTTGATCATTTATAGAAATGATAAAAATATTCCTTCAAATTTAGCTCGAGAACTGATTCGCAGAATTTCATATGAATTTATATTTAGTTGCATCATGATATAAATTGGTGCCTATTCTTCAACGGGTAGCGCTGTCGTACCGTTTTATCTAGACACGAGTCAATGTATACATAGTTTCATATCATGTAGGGTCTTGGCATATATTAATGCCAGTCAAACTTTGGTGCAAATTGACCAACATGCGCTATCTTTCTGTAATAATTATTATTATTTCATAATTTTCAATATGGCAGCGCAGGACAAATTTCTTATAAATGTACACCATGAAGAATATTTTTAGCCAATCATTGTGACATTAGAGGGAAAATGTTTTTGTAATAGTGACACCCAAACAGGATAACATTCATGTATATTTGGGAGTTCTCTTCCCCCTGAGTTATAAATTTTCAATATGGGTATTTTTCAAAAGAACTCGCCAATACCTTCAAAACGAATGGTTGAATCTTGTATCTGTGATAAGTTGAAACAAATTTATCGGTTTTTTTCGTTAAGGGAAAAAAATGAATTTGCTAAGATGTCGTCTATAGCAGTGGTCGCCAACCGGGGGTCCACGAAATTCTTTGGTGGACCACAGAAATATCTTGACATTATTTGCATTTTTTAATGTTGTATAAAAAATTATACTAATGTTAATTTTAACTTCAGAATTTCTTGAATTTACTCACAACATTAGACTTCAGAATTTTCTTTTTGGGAGCGAGAAAGACAAATGAATAATCTTTTATTACGAATTGTCAATAACAAACATAGTTAAAGCTTTGAATTTCTGATCTGCGTCTGATACTTAGCTGGGAATTATTCTAAATTTATTAGAGTGTTCAAATTCTTCAAAAGTTTAAAATGTTCATAAAAAATGTAATTTCCTATTGGATAAGCTAGAAATAAAATATACATATTAACAGTTGCATACATGGAAAACACGATTTATCCCTATAGTTCCTAAGACTCCTATACAGTGATGCCAGATGGTCGAAAATTATTTCCCCAAACAGGTCTTAAAATTTCCCCAAATCAGGGGGTTTTTTCGAAAAAATCCCCAACTCGATTTCTATTAAAAAGGGAAAATAAAATTTTTTTCAAAAAAAAAAAAAAAAAATATCAAGCAGATTTAAGTGGATTTAAGCTCAGATTTTTCCCCAAATGAAGGTAATTTTTGAAAAAAAATCCCCAAATAACAATAAAGCTATTGAAAATCCCTGGTCATAGGGATAAATCATTACGTTGCCAACATTGACAGAAACTTGAAGAGCTCCCCAGATTTGTCCCCAAAAATTTTAGAATTCCCCACAAACATTTGGTCCCCAAAATTGTCCCCAGAAGCCTCAAAAATCCCCAAAATGGGGACAAAATCCCCAATCTGGCATCACTGCTCCTATAATACGAGCTGACTTGCAGCCGATGTTGCCCAGCGCAACGGAAATATAGCTTGGCGACGTTTAGTTGTATTACTCAGCGTCTTTATCGCCCAAAATGGCGAGTTTGCCTAAACAGAAGAGCGAATTATTGTTTGTACAGTCGGTAACAAAAGTGTCCAAACACTAGCAAAAATTCCTATGTAAAAAAAATAGAATCAATACTGTTTGCTAGTGTCCGAACACTAGCAAAAATCCCTATTAAAAAAAAAAGTACGCTTAATACAGTTTTGCTAAATAAATCCTTGTCGAATCATGTTCTTAGACTGACTAAGAACATGATTCGACAAGGATTTATTTAACAAACCAGTATTAACTCTACTTTTTTTACATAGGAATTTTTGCTAGTGTTCGGACACTTTTGTTACCGACTGTACTTGATAAGTTTGGCGGTAATATTTGGAGAAATTTTCTAATAACCCTTGTAAAAAGTAGCCACCACTGTTGCTGTTAAATTAGTTAATTTTAAATATTTATACACGTTGAAAAGTAGTGTAGGTTGTAAAATACAACATTTAGGTAATCAAACAGCAATAAAAAAAAATAATAATTGATACAAAAAATGCAAGAAAACATATCATAATTACACTTCATATTTGTGATCGAAAGGTGGACAATTAATAGCCCATTTCTTTCGCCATTCTTCATCTGTTGGAAATTTAAACGTTCTAAAAGCAGTTCTGGTATGATTTGAGCAATTTTCGGCTGCAAAACCTCCATTTTATATGATTTGATAACACTTGAAATTTGGACCGCGTGGGCAACAATCGCTGAGTGGGAAATAAAATGCCTGATGAGCCAGCCTGTATTGGAAGAGATCGAGTTAATCCTATCGTCTAATGGGTTTTCTTGCCGTATAATCGTTTCCAAACAACTTTTTCCACGTTCCTATTTGCATTATTAAATAAGTATTTGCGTGTTTCTTATAATTAAATAACCTTTTGTAACGTTTTATATAAAACAGGTTACTTTCATATTTAAAAAATGGATATCCTCTGATTACTATACTAAAATTATATTTACGTTTTTAATAAGAAATATTAGTGGTCCTCAAGATTTGAAATTATGAATTTAGTTGTCTGTATAATTTTAAATTGTGAATTTAGTGGTCCGTGAAGTCGAAAAGTTAGCGACCACTGGTCTATAGGGAATAAAATTGACTTTCTTTGGATATCCAGCATTTACTTTACTGTGATAAATATTGCCTGCATACATCGTGGAAAATTATTTTGATAAATAATTATTCAAAAAAATAATTTGAATTTTGTGTATGTGAATTTGTGTAAGAAAATGTTGAAGAAAGTTTCATGATGGCCACCGAACATAGTTTGTTATTGTAAAAATAAAGAAGATATTAAGAGAGAGAGAGAGAGATACATTGACGGGGAAGAGGAAGAGAAAAACACATGACAATGTGCAACGATTATGTGTTTTACATTACCAGACAGAAAAACTTGCATAATGAATATGAAGAAATAAATTTCAAAACATAAACAGTAAGTAAAAAAATAAATAAATAAATAAAACACAATGCTACGGTAGGCCTTGACCATTATTATACCTCATCGTGAGAATGAATGAATATCGTTGAAGGTGGCCATTGAGGAAATGCAGACAGAGGAATTTCCCTGTCAGATGACGTAACACGTAATTTCAAGGTCACCGTGACTGAGAGAATAGTTATTAGAATGTAAAATTAAATCGCTTTCAATCGTCCTTTGAAAGATAACCTTTGTACTTTTTCGTTCAGTTTGCAGTTTCTGAAGTGAAGTGGTAAGTTCATCTCTTTTTAACACGCTTTTATTAGCTTCACCTGTGTGTATGTTTGTATGTATGTTTGTAACCGCTCTGGGAGCAAACAAAAAATCTATATTGTAAAAAAAGACTTTCCCTACGTGAACGCTGTGGCTGTGAGGTAAAGCTCCGGGCTACGAACCTAAAGGTCTAACGTTCGAGCCCAGTCAGGGGAGATTTTTAAAAAATGGTTTTTGTTTAATTCTAAATTATTTATTTCTCATTCCTTCATTATGTTATTATTAATATGCTTTCATTAACTTGATAGGATGTAACTATTAATGTATGTAACGGAATCTTGTAATTTAATTTTCGGCCACTTCTGGTCGTTTGATTGACCTGAAATTTTGCACGCGACTTCATAGTCGACGACAATACTATATAGAAGTCTTTCCAGGCTCCTATCCCATCAGGGGAAGTTTCTAGGGGAAAACAAAAAAATCTCTGTATATGTAACTCTATCATATGTGGTACAGGATTTGGCCGCATTTGTATAACGTCGAGTGGCAACAATTAATCAATTAAATTTCTTCTTTTTATTAAATATTTAAAAATATGTAAATATTATGGTGTGTCACTCACACGATTTTCTCTTACCCTGCATTTTAATACTATAAAGGTAGATATTTTGTACTTTTTAGCTCACATTTCAATAAAAGCGTGTTCTTTATTTTTTTAAAAGTACAATTTTATTTCACTTTTATAATGAAAAATGTATAGTCATAAATGTGTGGCAGTCCTATATTAATTTAATTTATAAATTTATTCATCAACCATGAAAGATTATTTTGGAGTGAAAGACTGATTTTTTATACCAACTATGTGAAAAATACCAGAGCCGCTAATCGAACACATGCCTTCCGCTTTACGTGCGGATGCTCAAACCATTGAGCTACCCTGGCTGATTACCAGCTACGCATTTCTCACATAACATTCGTTGGCAAAGTCACCGAGTCTGTAAACACAGCTATATCAAGTGACATTAATATTCGTGGCACAACTCCAATAGGCCAAGAAATTTTAGACCATAAAATAGACCATAAAAATGACCAATCCAATAGACCATAAAATTTCGTGGTCTATTGGAGTTGTGCCATGAATATTAATGTCACTTGATATAGCTGTGTTTACAGACTCGGTGACTTTGCCAACGAATGTTATGTGAGAAATGCCTAGCTGGTATAAAAAATCAGCCTTTCACTCCAAGACCTATATTATTTTATGAAAAATAAATAAATTTAATATTTATACATTTTGTTCCAAATATTCACTATATATGTATGTGTGTGTGTGTGTTTACATAACATAATGCAATGCAGCCCACCTGGATGAAATAAATTCCTAATGCAGAAGGCCAAGTATTCTGGGTTGGACAGGCCTGTTTCACGGGGTAATTTTATTTGCCAATTCCGCAACGAGTTCTCCTTGTTGGAGTTTGTCTGTCTGTCTGTGTCAAGAAAGCAGTGACGTACACCATGGGTTGGGCATTGGGGACAAAATATCGCCGACATAAATGAACTTTCAATGAGTTAGTAATTATTACTAATCTGATAAAAAATTTCATGACAACACATGCATATTTATATTAGTCAGAGAATTGACATACAGACAAGCCCATCACAAAAATTGTTATAAATTTTGCTTAAAAGACTATGTTCATCTGTCAAGATTAATCATAATGGATTCAGTCGTACTTATTAATTTTATAATTTATAATTCAGGTTTGTGAACAGTGTTCAGTTTTGATGTCAGGAGTGATGCACAATATTTTTAAAATGTATTTTGAGTGGTGAAAAGTAAATGATAACTTAAATTAAGTATAGATAAAATAACAAAGTTCCACTCTATTATATACATATTTATATTCATAAGGCTCTATGAGACCCCCTCCAGAGACCACACGTGAAATCGATCATATTATTATTATTTTTTTTTTTTTTTTTTTAATCGACGTGATATTTTGTCCCTCGATATTATGTTCGGATCCCGTACGGGGTACACCATACACAAATAGTTTGTAAATGAGAGTTGTAACATATCTTTATCAATCATTCTTAACGGCCCTCTTCACTTACCGTCGCCGGAAGTCCGAGCCAATGTTATTCTATGGGGAAATTTTTTTTACAAATAACTTATTAATTAATACATATTTTTAAATTCTGTTTTCACATTCAGAAAATTCCCAACTGTTAAATGGACGGACCTTTTTTAAAAATGTATTTTTTTAATTTTTAATGTCTTATTTTGAAATTGCAAATTGAAAAAAATTCACATATTGAAAATTCGTATTTTGCAGCTTCAAAATAAAATATAAAAAATTAAAAAAATATTTAAAAAAAAAAAAAAAAAAAAGGTCCGTCAATTTAACAGCTGGGAATTTTCATAGAGTGAAAACAGAATTTAAAAATATGTATTAGTTAATAAGTTATTTGTAAAGAAAAATTTACCATAGAATAACGTTAGCTTCGGCTTCCGGCGGCGGTGAGTGAAGCGGGCCCTTAACCCGAGTCTTAAACTAGGCGAGTCGTAGGAAAACCCATACGATACGTTTAACGCCCCAGCTCATCCGTTCCCGCTCTTCGATGTCTTTTTCTAGTCAATTTTGTCCTTTTATCCTCTCCGGTGTCAGCCTTTTTTTTTTTTTTTTTTTTTTTTGAACACACTTGACATTGAGAGTTTTTTTCATTTCCATCCCATGCTTTTTCTATGGATTTTTAGCCTTTTTGTCCCCTCGTTTTCTGCATTCTAATGTGCGGTGGATCAATCAAATATAAATTTTCTGAGTATTTTTCAACATGAGTAAAATCATCAGTATCACAAGTATTTATCATTCTGTACCCCGGAGGTAATGGACTACACGTCCATTTTGTGAAAACTGTTACCACCATGCCTTTGATGTGCTACGATTAAATACATTTGTCATGAATAAAGAAAATATACGTCGTTTGATTTTCCTCTGTCTTATTTCTTTTGTAATAACTGCACATTAGTGCTCAATGCCTCTATACATAAAAAAAATGTGCATCAAAGACATGGTTCAATCTCTTTTCATAAAATGGACATGGTGTTCTTTACCGCCAGAGCACTGGTTTATTTGTCTACCAACCTAGATCTGTATATTACACTGTAAAAATATCTCCTACCTGCTGCCAGAAATTCTCTGTAATTTGAGAAAATACGTTCTGGCAGCATAATTTTTTTGTAAATTGCGTGTATTTTCTCAAATTACAGAGAATTTCTGGCAGTAAATAGAGACATATTTTTTATAGTTTATACACTAAGGGACAAAAAAAAAAAAAAAAAAAAAAAAAAAAGCGGTACTGCAGAAAAATTGACTTATACCTTTTGTGTTTGTAATAATTTAAAAACTAATGACGGGAACAAATAAAACGGTTATGTTTGTATAATACGGAAATCATAACATGATACCTATGTACATTTTTGATTTAATAATTTTCTTCATTACACTCTACAAAGTATTTAATGAAAATCTACATAAAACGTTCTTTTTTAAAGGTAATATAATAAGCATGTATTATATTATGATATCTATATATATATATATATAAATGAATGTTTGTCTGTATGTCCTTTATAAAATCGTAAACGGCTTGCCCGATTTCGATCATTCTTTTTTTGTTTTTTTCCTTATAGGTCAGGGATAGTTTAGGAAAAAAAAATTGAAAAAATTCGCCCTCCAAGGGGGGGGGGGGGCAAAACGTGAATTCAAAAAATCCTTCATATCTCAAACAAACAAAAAAAAAAAAAACAGATATCCGTAAAATTTTTGCGTTAAAATATAGCTAATATAAATGTCTAAAAACCAATTTCTGGAATTTTTGAAATTCGGTCCCCAAGGGGGGCGGGGGATGGCAAAACGGGAGTTCACATGCGTAAAACGCGATTTCGCATAATCCTATATATCTCAAAAAAAAAAAAAAAAAAAAAAAAAAAAACAGATATACGTGAAATTTTTGCTATAAAATATAGCTAATACAAATATCTAAAAACCAATTTCTGGAATTTTAAAAATTCAGCCCCCAAGTGGGGCAGCAGGGGCAAAAACAATTAGAAATATAGTTAGGCCTTTCAAAATTGGTACAGATAGGTTTCAATAGCCTGCAAGACGAATGGGTATATTTTCGAAAGTGTAAAGTTATTAGGAGGGAGAGAAGGGGGGAGGGGAGAGGGGGTCAAAAAATAAAATAAAAATAGAGTTAGATCGTTCAAATTTGGTATATAGAGGTTTTTGATACTTACAAATCGATTGTGGATATTTTCGAATTTCTAAAATTATTAGGAGGTGCGGTAAGGGGGGGGGGGCTATGGGCAAAAACAAATAGAAATACAGTTAGAGCATTCAAAATTGGTACAGATAGGTTTTAAAGGCCTGCAAGTCGAATGGGGATATTTTCGAAAGTGTAAAGTTCTTAGGAGGGGGGGGGGGGCAAAATAAAAATAGAGTTAGATCGTTCAAAATTGGTACACAAATGGTTTTCGATACTTAAAATCGAATGCGGATATTTTTGAACTTGTAAAATTATTAGGAGGGGCGGTAAGGGGGGTGGGGCGGTAAAAGGGGCTATGGGCAAAAACAAATAGAAATGCAGTTAGGCCGTTCAAAATTGGTACAGATTGGTTTTAGAGGCCTGCAAGTCGAATGGGGATATTTTCGAAAGTGTAACGTTATTAGGAGGGACGGGAGGGCGGGGCGAAGGGGGAAATAAAAGAAATAAGAATTTTTTCCGAAGGCAGTGAGAACCCGGTGCGACATTTTTCCTAATCAGATTTTGTTTCGCTTTTTTTTTTTTTTCACGTGATAAAAATTAATGCAATTTGGAGAATTCAGTAATTATAGTGATTCATTTAAAAATAGGGTCCATCGAAGCGGGCGAAGCTTGCTAGTATTATATAAAGTAAACACGTTATATTTTAATGTATGAAATAAAACTATTTATTTGTTAGATCTAAACAATTACTTAATAAAAATATGTATTCTGCATTGGATAATTTCCACCTTCATATGGAATTACTGGTCTAATGCGCAATGGCATAGTATCCCAGCTAAAAATGAACTGCAGAAAATCTGCAATATAAATACAGTTTGAAAACTAAGTGATTTGGCCAATCCCACTACAGAATTTTCGAGGTCGAAATAATTACAAAATTACTGCAGTTTATAAACTGTAGTAATTTTGCAGTTGCATGAACCTCAAAACTCTGTAGTGGAATCGACCAAATCACTTCAGTTTTCAAACTGCATTTATATTGCAGATTTTCTGCAGTTCATTTTTAGAGAGAAATGAGCATTAAAAAAATAAATGAAGAATATTTTAAAAAATAAATGCAATCAATGTGAAGTTATTTCGAACATTGTCTGTTTCCGTAGGTCTAAACGCTTCTCAAGCTATTCGGAAACTGAGCACCCTACCAAACATCGACCACTCTCGATGCTGCTTTTCACTTTCAGTGCTTCTGCGGGATCTAAGCTTAACCAACCACCCCACTGTACGATGCAAATGAGAATGATTTTATTGCTTAATGTATAGCAATATTGGAAAAAATATTTTTAAAATTTTAAATACTGTATTGATTCAATGTACAGTCGGTAACAAAAGTGTCCGAACACTAGCAACAATTCCTATGTAAAAAAAGTACACTTCATACGGTTTTGTGAAATAAATCCTTGTCGAATCCTGTTCTTAGTCAGTGTAAGAGCATGATTCGATAAGGATTTATTTAACAAAACCGTATGAAGTGTACTTTTTTTACATAGGAATTTTTGCTAGTGTTCGGACACTTTTGTTACCGACAGTATTTACACACAAATTGCTTGTATTAAATAAAGTATCTGATTGGATATAGTAATTACTTCATAATTAAAAAATAAATAAATAAAATAAAATCTCTATTTAAAAATGTATTTATATTTAGACTAGCAGGCTTTGCCCGCTTTGCTGGTCACTATATTTAAAGGAAACTCTTTTCTATATAGCTTTATGAAAAAAAGAAAAAAAAAAAAATACTGAATTCGCTCAAAAGATCCCTTTTGGGTTCCATTTAAATGTTATAGCTCTACGTTTGTACCGCCCACATAAAAAAAAAAAAAACTGTTTTTTAAAAGGTTAAGATGACATTTGCAGACACGGGTTCCTATGCATTTCTGAATCCTTACTATGTGCCCAATCTCCTTTTAAAGTTTTTTTTTTTGCTGTAGTTTCGGGACACCGAATATCTTCATTTTATCCTCTTGGATATTTTAAGACGAAGACGCTAACTTTGATAGAAGTTATATATTATCTCCTCTTTAAGTTTAAAAGATAAACAAAAGATCTCTATGAAATCATCAGATGATATCAACGAATGTTTCTGACCCCGGAAAACACAATATCATCAGCCAGGCATGACTTTTCCCGAAACGGTCACGGTTAGGTACATCCAGAGTGAATCATCGCGTGCCGGAACGAATTTCATTCAGGATAGTTTTTCTCGGATATTCATATGCAAGTTATTTGAACCGGGTGATAAAATCGTCTGCCAGCCATCGGTTATGATCGTTATGACTTTAATTACGCGGGTGGGGCTCTACAGGACAGAGGAACTGTTTCATGCACAACTGTAACAATGTTTTAGGAATAGAAATGCCATTTATTATGAAAATATGCAAGTTATGTTTGCTAGAGTGGAATTGATTTTGGCTTTGTCAAGTTTAACGAGGCAGTGCTTGCAAGGTTAATTGATGTTTGTTTTTGCCATGAATATCATGCGTTGAATATAATACTTTACTGTTTGATATATCCTCCGTTTCCCCGTAAATAATTACGTATAATATCGCTATTATATTTGTCTCATAATGTTACGAAAATCTAAATAGAAAAGTTATATTGGTCAAACTAGGAGACGTTTGAAATAGAGACGTTTGATCACTGTTGAAGCTTTTTACATATTCAAAAATTCGAAAAATCTTGTTAATGGTATTTCTTCCACTCCGTTCTTGTCTGATGCTTGGAAATTACCCACGTAACCTTGATTTTCGTTTAGTTTTGAAATGTTTTTTAGATTTTATTTTTATTTTATTTATTTACTTATTTTCTTCTTTCACTTTTATAATTCTGGTCACACCAGTATTTATATTTACATTCGACTTTGTTTGTTTTGCTCTTCACTTATTTAAAAAAAAAAAAAAAAGTGCGTGGCCACTTTGTTTGCTGCACTCGTGCCTATTTAGTTCGCCTGACGAAGGGTCGTGTTTTCTTTCGACCCGAAACAATTGTTGCGAATTCCTGCATTTTATGGTGTTTATTCAAAGTTTAGTACATATTTATATCTTTAGTATGCACAGAATGGATCGAAATTTTGAGGCCCAGGCCCAACTCAGCCCCAACGAAAGTTTTGCTTACCCGATTCGGACCGTTTATTCCTTTGCAATGTATACCCCTGACTGGGCAAAAATCTCAATAAAATCAGATCCTGCTCGGCTTGATAAAAGCTGGATAAATAAATGAATCCTCAAATGGTCAGATATGTATTAATCCCTATTACTATGTCTCTAAAATATCCCACACATTACTGTGACTTAATCGACAATTCTAGTAATTTTTTAGCAGTTTTATACGTGCAACAATAGAATTTTAACCTAAAAATCATATCAGTTTCTAGTCATTCTCAGATTTTTTTTCTGAAATGATACCGCGAGCAAGACACATAGGCAGAAAAGCAGACATAAACAAGCTGACAGACAGTCATAAGCACATTTCAATTGTGTAGGAACTTTTTATTTTTTTTTATTTATTTTTAATTTATTTTTAATACTTTTAAGACGTTTAATTAAATAACAGAGAACATTCTAATCATTAGACATTTTTACTCTCTTCTACATTCATATACAGATAATAAAAATTTTTGCTAAATCTATATTCAATAATAATAATAATAATAATAATAATAATAATAAAATCTGGAGTGACTCCACTCGACTTTCCGAACATTGAGTAATTAACAGTTTTGTAGATAAAGTAAAGAAAGAGGAGTTGTTAAACAAACAAAAGAGAGAAAACCATAATAGAGTGTTTGAGCATTTTTCTCCATATATTACACGATGTTTTATTTAACGCTACTGAACTTTGAGCCCATAGATCATAATGATAAAGAATTTTTCGTTGTGTCCCTGTAAAAACCTATAAATGCTAGATTCACCAAAATGCTTATAGTTAGTGCAACAGTGATTTATAATATTCATATAAATTTTCAGCTCAATTGAATAAGGCGTTTTTCTTTGTGTCCCTGTAAAAAAAACTGTAAGTGCTAAATTCACCAAAATCTATACAGTTCGTGCAACTGTGACCTATAACATGTGTACAAATTTTTTGCTCAGATTAATAAAGCGTTTAGGCCCTATCGCACTTTTGAAAATTTGGCCCCATAGGCCATAATGATAAAGAATTTTTCCTGGTGTCCGTGTAAAAAAACAATAAGTGCTAGATTCACCAAAATTAATAGGGTTCGTACTATGGTACTTTCAATATACGTATCAACTTTCAGCTTATTCGAACAAAGCGTTTAGACGCTAGCGTGTTCACTCACAGACATACACACATACATACACACACATACATACATCATCGTAAAAATAGTGGAAACGGACTCAGGGGACCTCGAAACGTATAGAAACATCAAAATCTTAAATTCGGATTTTTGACATGATTATACAATACTTTCCTCACTATAGTGTTCGGAAAGTAAAAAAGAAAAAAGGTATTAGATTCGTAACAATTTTTGAGTTGGAGACAAAATATCGCCTACATAAATGGATGGAAAGCAAAAATAATGTGATTCATGTTCATAGAAATAAAATGACACATTTTACAAAATTTTATTTGAATGAGTTAGTAGTTAATCTTTAACCATGTTTCTTGCGACCCTGGAAGCCTCTGCGCATGTGCTGACTGAACGAGTCCACTGTTAAGATAGGGGAGATAATTTTTTCGTTGAGAGAAAATAAGCGATAAGGGAACACCGAACCGAATGATTGGATGTTTACTGAATTCAAACCTGTCGGTCAACTTGTCACCCCTCAAAGGTTTTGGACTCGTCCTCACTGCTAGGCGTAGGAAACGTGGTTGCACTATATTAGTAATGTTATATAATATTCCATGACAACACATCCATATTTACCGCAAAAATTGTTGTGAATTTTGCTTAAAAGAGTTTAAAGACCATGTTTATTAACTTTGGTCAAGATTCCTCATAATGAATGCAATCGCGCTTATTAATTTTATAACTTTTAATTTGTGAACAGTGTTCAGCTTTGTCAGCATGTGATGTACAATATTTTTAAAATGTATTTTGAATGATGAAAAGCAAATGATAAATTAAATATAGATAAAATAATAAAATTCCACTCTCTCTATATATATTTACATTTATAAGGACCTTTATACACCGCAAGAGATCCCACGTAAAATAGATCACACTATTTTCTTTTAGTCTTCGCGATATTATCTCCGGCGATATTTTGTCCCGCGATATTATGTCCAGATCCCAAAATTTTTGATTTCCAATTTTTTTTTTTTTTTTAATGGATTTGTACTGTTTGAAGGTTTCTGAACGCGATTTGATTGTTCTTAGAAAATGTCTGTGGATGTGGCCAAAAATTTTATTTCAACTCTGTCCCGATAACTGACACAATACACGGAATTTCGTACAAAGTTATATTTAGTTGCACCTTGACATAAATGGGTCTTTTAACTTTTGGTACATATTGTTCAACGGGAGGGAGCGGGTTCGCTGTTATGCAGTTATTCATAATTTTTAATATGACACCATAAGACAAAATTTCCTATAAATGCACGCAAAAAGGATTGTTTTTTTAAAAGAAAAAAAAAAAAAAAAAATATATATATATATATATGTATGAAATTAAATCTATATATATGTAGTTATGATAGATGTTAACCAAGATAACGTCTTTGTATATGAAGGAGCACCTTTACCAACTTTGCGTGCGCGCGTGTGTAGGAGAGGGGGCGGGACTGAAATTTTTGATAGAAATATATTTCAAAAGAACTGGTCAATACAACCACGTATTTGTGATAATTTAAAACCAGGTTATCTTTTTTTTTTTTTTTTTTTTTTTTTTAATGCAATAATAACATTTTTTCTAAGATATCGATTGTACGGCTTAAAATTAATTTTCTTAAGTGTTACACTCCTCTGACACTCCTTCATTTAGTGTTACGCTCCTCTGAGATGAAAATGATCTGCAGTCATCATGGGAAATAATAATTTTAATGAATAATTTGCATTCCGTGAATCTGCCTAGAAATATATGTAGAAGAAACTTTTCTGGTGTCCGCAACATATTAGTTAGTTAGTTATAGGGTGCGTATAAAAATTTCAGTTTTGTAATTGTTAAAATTGAAAATTTTTCAGTTAATAGCATGTATGCCTAAGAGTACGGTATGGTGATTCAAATCAAAGCATACTTCATTGGGACGTACTGGCGAGCGAAGCAATACACGAAATGTCTTCATATTTGGAATGTATACATATCAGGGTATGAGGAATTGATGTTAAGTGCAGTCTAAAAATATTCAAATACACTCTTACAAATACCTCTCATAAGCAGTAATGTATCTAAATTCTTTTGTGAGTCCCTGTGTACAAATCAGTTGTGTTGTTCTACAATTTTCTGTAGAGCATGCGTTTTAGCAAGGTGCGATCTTGTGCCCCCTTGGAAATTTTCAGTTAAAAAAAAAAAGTTATAAATTTATATTAAAAACTTTAAAAGTAGGTGATTTGATCTAAATTGCGAAATAAAATTTTTATCTCTGAGCCAATTAGAGCCAAATGCATTAAATGCTTCCTTCGAGTCGAGTTGAAAGTAAGTTTTTCGGATTTGGTTATGGAATTAACTGTTTTATTATATTGCAAATGAAATGTCTTAGCTTAGATTACTGGCATAAACATTTGTTGGAGTAAATGATTTATAAGCAGGCTTGCTAATGGTCTCAACCAACTATTTGAGTCTAAGTGAATTTCAAAAAGATACCGAAAGTTTTGCAGTTTTAAGTTTTCCCCTTCCTCAAAAATTTTCTGGGAACACCACCGGAATCTGAATAACATATATCAGTTTGAAGGCATTCTAAACAACATTGATGTTAGAAAAAGAATAGAAAACGAAATGAAAACACTTTTATTTTCTTCTATATTCAATAGTAGAAAATAATGGTTTCGCAAAAATTTTTGGCTTCCGTTTTTCGATAGGTTGACATGTTTTAAGAACTCAAAAAAAAAAAAAAAAAAAAAAAGAAAGAAAGAAAGTAAGAAAGAAAGAAATTTAACCATTTTTAGAAAATTTCCCTCTATTTATCTGTATGTTTGAGTGGTACAAAAATTTTGCTTCAAATGTATCTCGGGAACTACTACACAGATTTTCATACAAATTGATGTGTATTTTCTCCTTCATATCAATCAATGCCCATAAACTTTTGATAAAAAACGACAGACACGTGGCGTTGCCCACCCGTATTTTTTTTTTTTTTTTTTCTAAATTTTTAACATGAAAGTATAGGACAAAATTCATATAAATGTGCCCAATGAGAAATATTTTTATCGAATCATTGGAAAAATAAAAACAATTATTTATATTAATAATAATAGAGAACTAGGATTTCTTTCTTTCTTGTTTTTTTTTTTTTTCTAAATTTTTAACATGAAAGTATAGGACAAAATTCATATAAATGTGCCCAATGAGAAATATTTTTATCGAATCATTGGAAAAATAAAAACAATTATTTATATTAATAATAATAGAGAACTAGGATTTCTTTCTTTCTTGTTTTTTTTTTTTTTTTTTTTTTTTTTAAGTAGGGCTTTGCTTTTCACTGTGGGGGTGTAAATTTTTAATATGGGTACCTTTCTAAAGAACTTATTAGTACCATTAAAACGAATAATTGAGACATAGAACAATAATAATTTAAAAATAAATTATTGATTTTTTATTTTTTCATTTTTAATAAAATAATAATAATAATGATAATTCTAAGATGTCGTCTGTGAAGCATGAAATTTACTTTATTTTGACATTTAGTGTTCATACTTCTCTGAGAGGAAAATCGTGTACATTGGTCATGAAAAATACTTTTTACTAAAAATAGTAATTTTAATAATTAATTTACACTGCGAGAATTTGTATAGGTGAATATACAAATACAGAAGAGAGTTTTGTGATTGGGAACAACATAATAATTTTACTTTGTTGCAAAATGTTAAAAAGTGTCCTCTACCAAGAAATTTTGATTTGGGAAACGTCTGAGAGACTTCTAAAAAGCGGAAATAAAAGTTTTAGCAGACAATACGAACAACAACAACAACAAAATCCTGTTAATCAGCTATATACGTAAAATGTTTTTTATTCTCCCGGCAAGCAGAAAGAAGTAAAAAAAAAAAAAAAAAAAAAAAAAAAAAGAAAGAAAATCTGACCTTCAAAAACCGGCTTTGAGGTTTCGTGATTGACAGACAGCCCCCTTCCCCCCCTAGCTTTAGCTTCCATAATCGCTAACCTTCAAGGAAAAATGCCAGTGTTTTTTAAGATACGTTTGATGGTATACTACGGGTGGGTGGAGGATCATAACAGTTCCTATATACATTTACCTAATATTTGACACCTGAATCAAAGTTAGATAAATTTATCTTTAAAAGTTTTCCGGTTTGTGAAGAAGCATATATCTTTTTCCCGTTAGGTAAGTAAGTTTTTGCATAATTTGTATCATAGTTTCTCCATTTAATATATTTTACCCATGTGTGATGCAGCAAAAAATTTTTTGTTTGATTATCAAATTTACAAACCTGAGTTTTTGCCATAATTACATGTTTAGAGATCCCCTGAATATGAACAATCAGGTTTCTACAGAGACGAATTTAAGTTAGATCGCAGCTGTATGGCGTCCGCTCCCCACATTTAAGAATAGTGAATATAATCATCAAGCAAATTTCGTCCAAACTTTTTTTGAAAATGATGGAATTGATGAATGCCATAGCAATGTTTGTCTTTTTGATATTCCGTGTATGTTACTGATGTTTGCTGGAATGTCTTTCCTATTAAAATTTATATAAAGAAGTCTTCTGGTTCCTATACATGAACTTAAAAAAAGTTTGAATACATTAAAGCTTATCTTTTTTTTTTTTTTAACTATATTTTAAGTTTATTTTTATTCTACAAAAAAAGTAACATAATTATTTTTATAATTAAAGATGTTACCTATAGAATATGGTTTTATTAACGTGATTGACTCCCAAGGCCATGCAAATATATTTACGTAATTTTCGGGGGTATAAATAGAAATTATTTAATGCACATTTTCACTTGTTATGAAAGATGTTCCCTTTTTCAATTTTACTTCGTTTTTACTTTCTCTTGCTCATAGGGTCGAGAAAGTATTGTTTTAGGGTCAAATTTTCGAACGTCAGTTTTTGTTATATTCACATGTTCTGAGGTCCCCTGAATAAGAAAATCATGTTTTTAGCAAATGGTCTGTGTGTCTGCTATCAGCATATCTTAACAACAAATAGCAGCAGAAATTCCAAACTCGGTATTCAAAATATGTATCATATAGGGATGCTACAGTAAGCTTTTCGTTGAGATGAAGCAAATAGTTAGTGTACAGGGACACTCAAAAGTATTCAAATATATTACGTCTATGGGGGAAATTGCAGGTAAGTAGATTTTGACATCTATAGACTGCACTAAACCAAATGAAACAAATATATATTTTTTGTAATAGAGATAGTCAACTGGGGAATTTTTTTTTGTGTATGTAGGAGCCTCACCTCCACCCCTGGGGGAGGGGGAAGTCCCCCCTCGAGGGGAGTAAATTTTCATGATGGGTATCTTTCAAAAGAGTTCGCCAATACCTTTAAAACGAATGGCTGAACCATCGATCTGCGATAATTTAAAATAAAGTTATCAAATTTTCATTATTATTATTATTATTATTATTATTTGATATTTTGTGTTATACTATTTCTCTAATATGGAAATCGTCTGTATTATCATAAAAGATATTTTTTTTAAATAATAATTTTTATAAATTATTTTATAAAAACAGAATTATTTTTTAATAACCGAATTAAATTCTACATAAATGTAGGTGCATTAATGAAACGGGGGGTTGAGGGGGGCGGTAGCCCCCCTTTACACAGAAATAATTATCATATAAAACTCTTCCGAAGCCTAATTTGAATTGTTTAACATAGGTTTACATAACAGTACTCGTTAGAGATAACTTAATTTTCAAATATATACAATCCTATACAAAAATTATCTATTTTAGGTTTTTCCTTTCCTTACAAAATACAGCTACAATTATTGTTTCGGTAAGGTTTCTTCCTCCGTAACTGTAAGCGAGTACAGTGAAATCTCTGTAAAAGGATGAACCACTTGCGTACTATGTGGCCTTTTAATAGAGGTCGTTTAGATAACTTAATTTGAGCAACCCCTTATAAATTAAATAGTTTTAATTTACATTATCTGTCTGCACTGCTTCGTAATAATTATTAATATCAAGTCTGATTAAATTTTGAAAGCTTTTTAGCAACAATTCTGTTTTCAAGATTTTTTTTTTTTTGTTGTTGTTGTTGTTGTTTATTGGAGCCAGTTTTTCTGTATCACGTATAGATTTTTGCCATCAACAGACACGATTTCTTCCGTGACTCATTCACCAATATCAATTTCATATTATGTTTTCATGATTAATCAAGGAAACATACTAGAAAGTACTGAAAATGAAGAAGCTGTGTCGGTAGACACCCTGTATTGAAAAACAAAAAAAAAAAAAAACCTATACGGGTTTCATTTTTGGTTTCAGCTCACAAAAAAAAAAAAAAAAAAAAAAAAAAAAAAAACACATATATCAGCTAAAATTATAAAATTTAACCAAGATTATTACTTTCTTTTATATTCAATACAAGAAAGTATTGGTTGGTAGATTGCCTTTTAATGGCACAAGGTCCACAAAGGGACATACTGCCCCAAACAGATAGATTAAAAAAAATAATAATAATAAAATGTAGCTTCTGGATGGGTTTTACCCATCCAGATGGTCAGTAAAAAACACATTGAAAGTTAAAACAATGGGTAAAATAATAAATATAAAAGACAAAAATTTAAAAATAACAGAAAACAGAGAAAATAGTGTTCAAAATAAAATGATGTAAAAAGTTATGAACAGTGTATATGATAAAAACTGAAGTAAAAGGAGATGACCAGTGTATGAAGAAAGTATTCGATTCGTAAACATTTTCGACCTCAGGATTTTGATGGATTTACACGTTTTGAAAGCTGTAGAACACTATTTGACCATTTTTAGAAAATGTCTGTCTGTCTGTGTGACAAAATTTTATGGCAACTGTATCTCAGGAACTACGGCACAGATTTTCATACAAATTCGTATGTAGTTACACCTTGACATAAATTAGTGCCTATCAACTTTCGGTAAAACTTGTCTTACAGGTTGCGTTGCCATCCTGCTTTTTCTAAATTTTTAACATGTTGGTATAGGACAAAATTTTGTATAAATGTGCATAAAGAGAAATTTTTTTTTTTTAAATAATTATGAAATTTACAAGAATTATTTATAATAGAGATAGTCAACAGGAGAAAATTTTTGTATATGTAGGAGCACCTGGGGAGGGAGAAGTCACCCCTTGAGCGGAATAAATTTTCATGATGGGTATCTCTCAAAAAAGCTCGCCAATACTTTTAAAATGAATGGTTGAACTATCGATCTGCGATAATTTAAAATAAAGTTATCAATTTTTTTTTTTTTTTTTGTATGTAATATCGAGAATAAAATGAACTTTTTTTGTTTTTTTATATTTAGAGTTATACTACTTCTTTAATATGGAAATCGTACTGCATTATCATGGAAGATAATTTTATTAAATAATAATTTTAATAAATTCTTTTTACTGAGTGAATTTGCATAGGAAAATAGTCATGTGGTGGCCACAACATACTAGTTTTAGTATAGACTTGTGTTATCGTTCCCTAATCGTTTACAAGTGTCTAAATATATCAATCTTGGAAAGTCATTGCTTGGACTTACATGATACTGCCGGTGATCACGCGATAAAATAAACTGTACTAAACACAGGGATTGTTTTTTTCCTCTAGGCAAATCTATTTTGAATGTCATTCCATTTTCTTTTTTTTTTTTAATGAATAAGTGAGGTGACCTCGATTAGAACTCCAGTATCACGGAAATACAATTATTCCCGATTCTTTCTTTCTTTTCTTTTTTTTTTTGTATTTCATTATTAATTTGGGATTTAAAAAGCCCATTTTATTATATGCCAAATCGCATGTGAAAGACAAAGGTAAAAAATTATTGCATAAGAACGAATTACGTGATATGTGAAATCAGAGAGAGATCGCGATAATAGGAAAAGGTGATAAAATATTTTCATGAATTTATTCTTCGTAAATATCTTCGTGTTTCTTCGTAAATATCAGATCTGATCACATATTGTTACGTGATGCCAGATGGTCGAAAATTATTTCCCCAAAATGGTCTTAAAATTTCCCCAAATCAGGGTCTTTTTTCGAAAAAATCCCCAACTTAATTTCTACTAAAAAGGGAAAATAAAAATTTTTTCAAAAAGAAATATCAAGCAGATTTAAGTGGATTTAAGCGCAAATTTTTCCCAAATAAAGGAAATTTTTGAAAAAAATCCCCAAATAACAATAAAGCTATTGAAAATCCCTGGTCGTAGGGATAAATCATTACGTTGCCAACATTCACAGAAAGTTGAAGAACTCCCCAGATTTGTCCCCAAAAATTTTAGAATTCCCCGAAAAAGTCCCCACAAACATTCGGTCCCCAAAATTGTCCCCAGAAGCCTCAAAAATCCCCAAAATGGGGACAAAATCCCCAATCTGGCATCACTGTTACTGCTTTTCACTGGTTAAGTTTTCTTTTCTTTTTTTTTTTTTTTACTTTCCAAACGTAGATATGTAAGGAAAGTATTGTAATGATATCAAAAATCCGACTATGAGATTTCGGTATTTTTATACGTACAGTGAGGTCCGAACACTATAGTGAACACTATAGTTACTTTCCGAACACTATAGTGAGGAAAGTATTGTAATCATGTCGAAAATCCGAAATTGAAATTTTGGTGTTTCTATATGTTTCGAGTTCCCCTGAGTCCGTTTTCACTATTTTTACGATGATGTATGTATGTGTGTATGTATGTGTGTGAGTGATCACGCTAGCGTCTAAACGTTTTGTTCGAATAAGCGGAGAGTTGGTATGCATATTGTAAGTCACTACAGTACTAACCCTATTAATTTTGGTGAATCTAGCACTTTAGTTATTTTACAGGGACACCAAGAAAAATTCTTTATCATTATGGCCTATGGGGCTAAATTTTTAAAAGTGCGATAGCGTCTAAACGCTTTATTAGTGTGAGCAAAAAATTTGCACACATATTATAGGTCACAGTTGCACGAACTGTATAGATTTTGGTGGGGCCAAATTTTTAAAAGTGTGATAAAGTCTAAATGCCTTATTAATCTGAGCTGAAAATTTATATGAATATTATAAATCACTGTTGCTCTAACTATGAGCATTTTGGTGGATCTAGCATTTATAGGTTTTTACAGGGACACAACGAAAAATTCTTTATTATTATGATCTATGGGCTCAAAGTTCAGTAGCGTTAAATAAAACGTCGTGAATTATATGGAGAAAAATACTCAAACACTCTATTATGGTTTTCTCTCTTTTATTTGTTTAACAACTCCTCTTTCTTTACTTTATCTACAGAACTGTTAATTACTCAATGTTCGGAAAGTCGAGTGGAGTCACTCCAGATTTTTACTATTTTTACGATAATGTATGTATGTGTGTGAACACGATAGCGCCTAAACGCTTTGTTTAAATGAGCTGAAAGTTGGTACGTATGTTATAGGTCACCATAGCACGAATCCTGTTGATTTTGGTGAATCTAGAACTTATAGTTTTTTTACAGGTACACAAAGAAGAATTCTTTATCATTATGGCCTATGGGCCCCAATTCTTTAAAGAGCGACAGCGTCTAAACGCCTTAATCGTGTGAGCTGAAAATTTATACACATGTTATAAGGCACTGTTTCAGAAACCGTATGGATTTTGGGGAATCTAGCATTCATAGTTATTTATTTATTTATTTATTTTTTATAGAGGTACAAAGAAAATTTTTATCAGTATTGTCTATGGGCTCAAACGTTAAAGTGCGATAGCGTCTAAACGCCTTATTCGTCTGAGATGAAAATTTATACACATGTTATAAGTCACCGTCGCACGAACTGTATAGATTTTGGTGAATCTAACACATAGTTTTTTTACAGGGACATAACGAAAAATTCTTTATCATTATAGTCTATGGGCTCAAATTTTTCAAAGTGCAATAGCGTCTAAACGCCTTATTCGATTGAGTTGAAAAGTTATACACATTGTTATAGCTTACTGTTGCACGAATTGCATAGATTTTGGTGACTATATCACTTATAGTTTTTTTACATGGACACGCCGAAAAATTCTTTATCATTATGGGCTATGGGCTCAAATTCTTGAAAGTGCGATAGTGTCCAAGTATCTTATCCGATTGAGTTGAAAACTTATATACATGTTATACATCACCGTCACACGAATTGTATGAATTTTGGAGAATCTAGCTCTTATGTGCTATTATTTTGCCATTAAATTTGCTACACCAGGAAGGAATGTAAAAAAGAAAATTATATTTAGAAGACGTACATGATACTGATGACATTACCAAATCATCATGAATTTTCACCCACTTCTTTCTATTATCCGATTGAGCTAAAAATTTGGATATATGTATGATTCCAACAACTATACGTGTTGAAACTTCAAACCAATAATGAACTTGGAGAGGAGGGGAGGGTGAGGAAGAAGGGCTGAGGGTCTGGGCCCTCAACTACAGATTTTTGTTTTTCGAATTTTCACCCACACTTCTATAAAGCCGAAATTTCCATACATGTATATTATCCATATTTGCGGCATTGGAGTTTGCAGTACATCTATATAAATAAAGCAAAGAGTTTGTCGGCAACACATCCGGGTGGATCACTCATATTTTTGATTGGTCTAGATTTAACTGCTTTGGTGATGAAAGTTGGACATTTTTTTAGTAGAAACTGCAGAATTTTTTAAAAGATAGTGCATAGATGTTATACTTTTTAAAGGAGCGCTAAAAATTGTCCATTTTTTTTGTGTGGACACTACATACATCAAGTTATTAAAGGTATTATGTTGCAAAGTTTTCTTTTAATTAATTAAAATATGAAAATAAATATTAGTTTTATAATTTAATAGTTGCCAAAAAAAAAAAAAGAGTTATTTTTTTTCGACAAAAAAATAAATACATTTAATTAAACGTGAGCAGTAAAAAATTGTAAAAAATTAAATGATGCATCTCACAAAAATTGACGTCATTATCACTTTAAAATTTTCTACACATTGATAAAGTGTTAATGTAAATCTATATAGCTATAAGATTCAACCATCACAATTCAACAGAAACTTTAAAAACATAGTTTGTATTTTTTTTATTTTTTATCTTAAAATTATTTATAATTTTGTTGTCATTTCGGCGATGAGTTGATGTGGGTATCGCAAATGCATAAGTAAACATTTTGGCGAGAAACGTCCGCGCTACTTCAGTTACAAATTTCAAATTCCGCCAAGAGGTCCAAGCTTTTTCAATGTTTTTGCACAAATTTTCCCAATTTTATTTTAAATATTTTTATAATGCGAGTGGAAAAAAAAAAAAAAAAAAAGCATTTTTTTTTTTTTTTTTTTTCTAATTATACAAAATATCTCCATGTAAAATATTATGCGTTTTCCGTTCTGTGTATTGTCAAAAAGAAAATGACTAACGCAGTTTTTCCTGCATTATTGGCATTTCTATAAATTAAATTAAGTTAAATTATCCAGTACCAAGACGTTGCGGTGAAGAAGTCTCTGCCGAAGTCAGCGAAGTTTTTAAGCAATTTCAATGTATTTTCTTTTTAGTTCCAATTTGTAGAACGGTATAAAAAATATTGATTGTTTTTTACTTTCTCTTACCCATAGGGTCGAGAAAGTATTGTTTTAGGGTCATATTTTCGAACGTGTTTTTTCTTATATTTACATGTTCTGAGGTCCCCTGAAAACGGAAATCATGTTTTTTGCGAATGGTCTGTGTGTCTGTCTGTCTGTGTGGATGTCTGTGTGTCTGGTATCAGCATATCTCAAGAACAAATAGTAGCAGAAATTCCAAACACGGTATTCTAAATGTGTATCATGCTACAGTAAGCTTTTCGTTGAAATGAAGCAAATGGTTCCTGTACAGGGATATTAAAAAACATTCAAATACATTACGTCTATGGGGGAAATTGCAGGTAAGTAGAGTTTAACATCTGTAGACTGCACTAAACCAAATGAAACGAATATATATTTTTTGTAATAGAGATAGTCAACTGGAAAATTTTTTTTGTGCATGTAGGAGCGTCGCCTCCCCGCCTGGGGGGGGGGAATCCCCCCTCGAGGAGAGTAAATTTTCACGAAGGGTATCTTTCAAAATAGCTTACCAATACCTTTAAAACGAATGGTTGAACTATCGATCTGCGATAATTTAAATCAAAGTTATCGATGTTTTTCATTTTTAACAAAAAAGAATTTTTTTTTTCTGTAATATTAAGAATAAATTCTTTTTTTTTTTTTTTTAAATATTTAGTGTTATACTACTTCTCTCATATGGAAATCGTCTGTATTATCATAATAAAAGATAATTTTTTAAATAATAATTTTAATAAATAATTTTTTAAAAACAGAATTATTTTTTAATAACCGAATTAAATTCTATACAAATGTAGGGGCATTAATGAAACGGGGTATGAGGGGGGGGGGCAGAACTAATTATCATATAAAACTCTTCCGAAGCCTAATTTGAATTGTTTAACATAGGTTTACATAACAGTACTCGTTATCTTACCTTTTATCTCCAACCTGTATTTATAGTATTAAATTTCAGGGTAAGAGAAAGTCGTGTGAGTGGCATACCAGATTTTTTAATTCATTTAAATATAGTGACCAGCGAAGCGAGCAAAGCATGCTAGTTTTAAAATATAAAGCGCGTTTTTAAAATTTTTCCCTGTCGGCTGTCAAATCATAAATCAAGATTAATCATGGGTGACTCATATTGTTTACAACACTTGTACCAGTATTTACGTTATTTGATTTTTGGTAAATGCTCTTTACAGCGCCCATATGATTAGAAGAGAATTCGCAAAGTTATTTCTGTATGATACCACTTATTCATCAAAAGTTTTTTAATTTCCGAACACTATAGTGAGGAAAATATTGTAATCACGTAAAAAATCCGAATGTGAGATTTTGATGTTTCTATACGTTTCGAGGTCCCCTGAGTCTGTTTCCACCATGTTTACGATGATGTATGTATGTGTGTGTGTATATGTGTGTGTATGTATGTGTGTATGTCTGTGAGTGAACACGCTAGCGTCTAAACGCTTTGTTCGAATAAGCTGAAAGTTGATACGTATATTGTAAGTCACCGTAATACGAGCTCTATTGATTTTGGTGAATCTAGCACTTATAGTTTTTTTTTACAGGGATACCAGGAAAAATTCTTTATCATTATGGCCTATGGGGCCAAATTTTTAAAAGTGCGATAGCGTCTAAACGCTTTATTAATCTGATCAAAACATTTGTACGCATATTATAGGTAACAGTTGCACGAACTGTATAGATTTTGGTGAATTTAGCTCTTACAGTTTTCTTACAGGGGCACAAAGAAAAATTCTTTATCATTATGGCCTATGGGACCAAATTTTTAAAAGTGCGATAGTGTCTAAACGACTTATTAATTTGAGCAAAAACTTTGTGCACATGTTATAAGTCACAGTTGCACCAACTGTATAGATTTTGGTGAATTTAGCACATACAGTTTTTTTACAGGAACACAAACAAAAATTCTTTATCATTATGGCCTATGGGACCAAATTTTTACAAGTGCGATATCATCTAAACGCCTTATTCAATTGAGTTGAAAATTTATTTGAATATTATAAATCACTGTTGCACTAACTATAAGCATTTTGGTGAATCTAGCATTTATAGATTTTTACAGGGAAACAACGAAAAATTCTTTATCGTTATGATTTATCGGCTGAAAGCTCAGTAGCGTTAAATAAAACATCGTGTAATATATGGAGAAAAATACTCAAACACTCTATTATGGTTTTCTCTCTTTTGTTTGTTTAACAACTCCTCTTTCTTTACTTTATCTATAAAACTGTTAATTACTCAATGCTCGGAAAGTCGAGTGGAGTCACTCCAGATTTTTTTTATAAGGATTATAAACTATCCTAACGTCTCATAAGCCATTTTCAATAAATGGAATAGCAAATATTTAGTCATTAAAACACTTATTATACATTTCGCCCCACATAATGATAGTTTGCCATCAAAATTTTCAATAAAAAATTTGTAGGTTTTTACCACTTTCACTTTGTAATCGTGAATTGTTTATTTTATTAATTTCATTACCAATATTTCCTATTTCACAACCAGCAGCCGAGCGGTTTTACGCTCAAAGCTGGTAGACGTGAGGTGCAGGGTTCGATTCCAGGTCGCGTTCGTTGGCCTAACCTTTCGGAGTTTTCCGTGGTTTTCTTCGAAACTTGTGTAAATAAGGGCTACGACCCCTTAGAAAGACCTCTACGGAAGGCATTCCTCTTCAGGTCTAGGACCCGAGGGCAGTCAATCGGCCTCATTCCAAAACACAACACACCTACTTCACATACTAGAGCTAACTGTCTCTTTACTCCCTCATAAGGGTCTGATTATCGCACAGGCAAACTAGGCCTCGGCCTAGGGCACCTCTATCTAGGGGCACCAAAATAATCTTAAATATTTAAAGTGCTATTTTTGGCAAAGGTTTCCTTTAAAAAAATAACTGAAATCTAGCTAATGGTAATAATCTTTACTTGGAATCTGATCCCCTTCGTGTAGGATCAAAATTGTACTACACCTTGGAGTGGATCTCAAACCATCACTAATTTTCTAACCTACGTTCTAACGCAGCGTTGAACCCACTGAAACTAAATCTCAAGTTGGTATCCAGTTATATTTTCTAACTTTAAAATGCGATTAATCAATCAAAATCCAACAATTTTAAAAACTCTCCATATTAAGGCAAAAGTTGAAAATTGTGGTGTCATGTCTTTTAGACTATCCCTTGGCGTGATTATTATATTAAGAGCTCTACCTGGCCCTTCTCACGTTGAAATAGTACTTAACTTTTTAATTAAAGTAAAGAAAATCTGAGATGAAATTAAAATAAAATAAAACATCTTCCACTATTGTGATATTGTGAGTGAAACTTTTGAAAGATAGATTCCAGACTCAATCCAGGAGGTAAATAAAAGCATTTTAATGTTGACGTATTTACAGAACTTCTGTCTAAACAATAATTTTAGTTTTTCCTCAAGGAGTATTAACATATTCCATCTAAAAATAATCATATTGATCTAAGATTTCTTTGTAAAATAATAATAATAATAATAATTTTAAACTAACTTCTTATGAAGAAGATACTTTAATTTTGTTACCAACATTCAAACTTCCTGCACAAATTAAGATATTTGTTTTGAGAAAATTGCTTAAATTTGTTGGAGGTGGGGGGGGGGACCAAAATAATTCTGGGCCTTGGGCCTCAGTAAGCCTTAATCGGGCTCTGTCCCTCATGCGCGTTCATGTCATCTTACTAAAAAATAAATCGCAGCTTTATACTTTTGTTAACCATGCCTTTAATATTTTTTCCGATTCTGATTTACCACGCTCAGAAATCAAACATCTAAAAGCCATTGCAACTGACAGGGATTATAACCCTTCTATTATAAGACAAAACTGTTCAAAAATTACAGCTTCTTGTTACTTCGTCTCCTAAATCGATCTCTTTTAATATCCGTATTATTTGACCCTATTTTCTTAAATAAAGTTTTGCCCTAGTTAAAGTTCTCAAACAATATGATTTTAAAACATTTTTGTTTCCCTTCCAATAAACTCACCCTTTCTCAGTCAAAAGGTCCTATAGACATGCATAACTCTTGGGGTATTTATAGTATTTCCTGCGGATGTGTTTTATCGCATATTATCCAAACTAAACGCAGTCTTTATTTCCATCTAAAAGAACGCGTGAGTTACGTCTGGTAACAAGAGACAAACAAATCGGCCCATTTCTTAGAATTGCTGGGAGAAAATATTATAATTTTAAATTTGGTACAGCAAAAATAATTTGCAGACACACACCGACACTTGAACTCAATTTCTTTGAAGCTTTTTACATTTATAAAAATTAAAAAAAAAAGTTATTTGGAATTTCGCTGTACCCCCTTTGTCTTATTGTTGGAAATTTTACATTCAATCATCACTTTCTTATTTTTTTTTTTCTTTTTTTTTTTTAACATTTTCCCCGACTACCGTTTCTCATTTTCCTGTTGGCTAATCCCTCACATTCCACCTATTGGTTGATTAAACAGTTGTAAAATTCGATTCCTTTTTTACATATAGAAGCACTTTCGTTTCGTTTCTTTTTTGTCACTGATGACGATACCCTGAATGCTTCCGAAACAGCTGTCTGCTAGCTTATCCTTTCTTTTGGCATTCATAGATCTTTTTGATTTCTCATTTTTAAAGAGTTTGTAAGCAGAGCTTATTGAAGTAATCTGACGACATCAAAAAGAAAGGAAGCCATTCCGATAAATTTCTTTACGAGAAATTTGTAGAGAAGTTGAAATATACATCTCGTTAACTCGAGAAACTACCATATAACTAACTTTATTTCACCAATCTGCTTGGCATCAAAAACAAATTTGTCGTACAGTCGGTAACAAAAATCTCCGAACACTAGCAAAAATTCTTATATAAAAAAAGTACACTTAATACAGTTTTGTTAAATAAATACTTGTCGAATCTTGTTTTTAGAATGACTAAGAACAGGATTCCACAAGGATTTATTTAACAAAACTGTATTAGTTGTACTTTTTTTATATAGGAATTTTTGCTAGTGTTCGGAGACTTTTGTTACCGACTGTACAGCGAATCAGTCAAATTTTCTTGCGAGGGCTTTGAGACTTTAACTCCACTCACCAACATTTTCAAAAAAATTTCACTGTATAATTTTTATTATTTGGGATGTTTTGGCGAGAAAATGGCAAACTGGAAGCTGGAATATCTAAAGAATAAGAGAAATATTGCGAAGGGAAAAAAAAAAAAAAAAAAAAAACGAAGAAGAAAAGAAACAGAAACTGATTGTTTTATTAATTTACTTTTGTTTTCTGGGCACAAATTTCCTCCTTACTACAAATGTTCATGTTTTAGAACTTTCTACCTCTGTAGCTCCTCAGGTCAGAACATATTTAACGGTTTAAATAATCATAGTTCCTTTCCAAATCAAACTTATGGGTATAAAATTACCAAACAATGATAAAAATGAGGGAGGGGGTGTATCTAGAAAACGGTGGGCGATTGGGCAAAATGGTGGTCATATTCGGATTCAGGAGGTCATTTTACATAAGAATATGCTGAAATCGCGTCAGAGGCAATTTTAATGCCGAGAAGTGTAATTTAACAAATAATTTATACTGCACGAATTTGTGTAAAATTATATAGAAGAAAGGTCTTGTGGTGGCCACAACTTACTAGTTTTTAACATGTGATTGTAAAATTAATACGATTGTAATAGTAGTCATAGACTAAGAAACTAGTTGGCATAGGTGGACTCTGCTCAGTTCCCCACCATATTTATGGTCTCATAAATTTCTAGTGCGAGACATATTATACTCATGTTAAAAAAAATGAATTTGACCAAAGCTTGATACAGTGACAGAAAGGAATCCCCGCCTAATAGGCTATCCATCGTTCACTTCGATATATTTATCTTATTCTAATCTATTAATTTATTTTATCAGGGTCAATTCCGTTGTTTATGTTTCATGTTACTATTTCCAATGCAATAATCCTCAAAATTCATATTTATGTGAAAAAACTACAATTTCGCTATGTTGATCAAATCGTAAATTACGAATAATTTACGAAATTTTCCTAGTAGAATATTTGTATTCAATCATGTTCAAAAAATATCATAAATGTAATTTTGAAGTTGTCTAACGTATTTATGATCCTTAAAATGGAAGTTTATGCTCAATTTTGCCTTATTCTGACATGTTAAGTAAATCGTAAATTCCAAATAACTTACGAATTTTTTAAATTGGAAAAATCATACTCTATGATATTCATAGCAGTATCCTAAATAATAGTTCGAAAGTGGTTTGACATCTTTACGATGAAAATATTCCTCAAAATTGACGTTTATGTGAATTTTTGCTCTATACTGCCATGTTAAGAAATTCGTAAATTTCCAATAACTTACGAAATTTTTATATTTGAAAATTCATAGTCATTATTATTCATGCCAGTGTCCTAAATAATATTTCAAAAGTAGTCTGACATCTTTACGATGAAAATATCGCTCAAAATTGACGTTTATGTGAAATTTCGCCCTATACTGCCATGTTAAGAAATTCGTAAATTTCCAATAACTTGGGAAATTTTCAAAGTAGCATATTTATAGTTACTGATATTCATTCCGTCATCAAAACCGATATTTTAAAACTGGTCTGACATTTTTACAGTAAAAAGTTTCCATTTAATGCACGTTTAAGTGAATTTTTGTCCTATTCTCCCATGTTAAGAAAATCGTAAATTTCTAATAACTTACGAAGTTTTTTAATTCGAATGTTGCAAATGAATAGGGTTCTTGCCAGTGTCGAAAGTAATATTTTAAAACTGATCTGACCTCTCTGCGACAATTTGTTCTTGAGATATCGTGTACACAGACTAACACACTAACGGACTAACACACTAACGGACTGACACACTAACAGACACCCTACAGACAGACACCATATAAATTTTGTCATTTTCGGCTTCCTCACACCTGAAAACGTATAAAAAAGTAAAAAAACCGAGGTCGAAATTTTTCACGATTACCTAAGTTCCCCATACCTATAGTATGATGAGGGAACTAAAAATTATATATATATATATATATATATATATGTATATATATATATGTATGTATATATATATATAAATGATAGATATCGTAATAAAATTTAACCTTAAAATTTAGCAATTAATAAGTACAAAACAATACTAACACAACAAAATTAGAACTGATTGTAACATAGGTAAGGCTGACACAAAAATGTTGAGATACAGATTAAGAACCAATAAGGGACATTAACAATTTAAATTACTTACGCCGACATGAATAATAATAATAATAAAAAAGGACCATTAAGCTTAATGACAGAGAAAGTAAATAAAGGACCACAGAAATAATAATTGGATAAAAATGGTTAAAATTAGAAGTATAAACGCTTTAGGGGGCATGTACTTCATAAAGCTGTGAAAGCTGCATCGATTTCGTAAAATAATATAGCTAATCACAGCAATTTATATTGTTTCAGCCCCGATCGAGACAGCGAAACCATTTCGAATGAGAAATTAAATAAATTATTAAATCAAATCATCAAGGAATCCAGGGAGAAAACTAGAAAAAAGCAGAGTAGCCACATGTAAAACTTTTACACAAACTGGAGAATAGGAAGATGTCAACAAATTAATGAAATTAAAAATAAAAGCATTGCAAACAACGATTATATATATGTACCATGTTTTTAAATTTTCTGTTGAGTCATATAAACTTCACAATTCTATATAATACTTTTTAAAAAAATTTTTAATGAATTATCCCATCAACTTGAAAGAAAATGATCAAATCCGTAATAAACAGAGCAATTATAACGAAATTTTCAAACATTTATTAATTGAATAAAAGTATTAAAAGAATGCATTGTCATCGTGGTCTGAGCTATTTTACAAGTTTCAAATGTCTAGCTAGTGGGGATGTTATAGCTATAGAACTATATTAGTACTTTATCAATATGTTTAAAATTTTTAAAGTGATAATGACGTCAATTTTTGTGAGATGCCTAATTTAATTTTTTACAATTCTTTATTGTTCACGTTTAAGTAAATGTATTTATTTTACTTTCGAAAATAAATAAATAAATAAATAACTCGTAAGTTTTTTTTTTTTTTTTTTTTTTTGGCAACCATTAAATTATAAATGAAACTTAAATGGTTAATTTTAAAGCTATTATGAGGTTATTACTTTCGTATTTTATTGATTAATTAAAAGAACATATTAATTGAATAAAGGTATTAATAGAATGCATTGTCATCGTGTTCTTAGCTATTCTAAAAGTTTCGAATATCTAGCTAGTCAGGAAGTTTGTTAAAAATAGATTACAAGATTTGTACTGAACAAACAAACAAGAACGCGAGTTAATAAAAACAAGATTAGATTAGAATTTTAGATTATTATTATTAATTCTTTTTTAATTAAAAGATATGTGATTCCTTCAGCATCACACATCCCTTGATAGATTTCATTGAATACAGTATTCTTTTATAAATTTCTCTCTTTTCAAAACTAGTTTTAGGGATTATTCCGCAATAATTCTAACAATTTATTTCTTTTTTCCTTTTTCAGTTTGTTCGTGTAAAAGAATGGCAACTGCTGGTAAAGTAAGTAAACAAATTATTTAACTCATTCAGTCAGTTCATAAATGATATTTTTATTACTAAGAAACGCAAGAGAATTTTTCGCCCTTGTAGCAGAATTTTCTGTATTTATTTGCAGCAAAACAAGATTTGTCTCTAATCCTACAGTATACTAGACCAAATTTGGTATCACAAGAAGTATTAGCAATTCATGGAATATATAAAACTTGTACCTAAAATTAATTAAGAGTATAGTAATCAACGATATTCTGAACAAGCTTTTGGTTCAATTTCAAAACAAAATATCTTTCTTTACTCATCATTTAACACTAAGTATTTAAATGAGGAATATTACAAATTGTTAAATTAGTGTCTAAAGTTTGATTTTTTTTTTTCCTTTCAGCCTATCACATGTCGTGCTGCAGTGGTTTGGAAAATGGGAGACCCGTTTTCTATAGAAACTGTGGAGGTTGCTCCCCCCAAGAAAGGCGAAGTGCGAGTCAAGGTAAGTAAAAATACATTTTTTCATTTTTACTCCCCGAATTTACATGTATAAGGAAAACATTATAATCATGACCCCCCTCTCTCCCCCCCCCCCAAAAAAAAAAGTCGAGTTTTAGTTTAGAAGGCCCCTGAGGGCATTCCACCTATTTCCCTATTGTAGTCAATCGGCCTTAAACACTAAACCATCGACATTGAATTTTCGATGTTTCTGCACGTTTTGAGGTTAAACCGGCGATATTAGGTTAAATATTGGATATTTCAATTTAAGGTCAAATATAACGATTTTTATAATATTCTGCCAATGTCTTGAATTATATGCATTTTTTACTTGTAACACTGAAGGTGAAAGACAAATCTTCGATGAACGGGAGTAGCAGAGCCCCCGAGGTTGAAAAGCAGAGCGAGTCGGACACAGAGAATTTTAGTTCTTTAAAGTTAATTTCTTTGAATAATCTGTATCTGTTTTTTCTTCTAAGAAAAAAAAAATTATATATATATAGTGGAAAACCTTTAATGAAAGCTGTTTCTAATGTAATTTACATTAAATTTAAGGAATTTTTCGATACCCCATTAATTTTTTTAAATAAGCATTTGAAACGTTTATTTCTAAATTGTAAGAAAAACAGTTTACTTTTATTTTTTTCTTCTGAGAAATTTCTATTTCCTTTACTTCCAGATGTTATTTCCGCAACTGGTTATCGGTTTGTGTGTAACTATGACAACGAAATGTTAACTTTCTGAAGCTGAAAAGTGTGAACTTATGCTTTTCCTGTCTTTTTGCATTATTCTTTTTACTTTCCGAACATACATATGTAAGGAAAATATTGTAATCATGTCAAAAAACGATTTTTTCCCCGTTTTTTTTCGTTAAAAGTAAAAAAAATCGATAACTTTGTTTTAAATTAGCCTCCCCTCGAGGGGGGCACTTCCCCCCCGGGGGGGTGGGGGTGGAGAGGCTCCTACATGTACAAAAAAATTTTCCCAGTTGACTATCTCTATTATAAATAAATCTTGTAAATTTCATAATGATTACTAAAAAACTAGTATGTTGTGGCCACCACAAGACTTTCTTCTATATTTACCTATACATATTCAATCAGTAACAATATTAAAAAAAAAAAAAAAAAAAAAAAAAAAGTACGATTTTTTTTTTTTTTTTTTTTTTTTTTTTTGTTAAAAGTGAAAAAAATCGATAACTTTGTTTTAAATTATCACAGATTTATAGTTCAACCATTCGTTTTAAAGGTATTGACGAGACCTTTCGAAAGATACCCATCTTGAAAATTTATCCCCCCCGGGGGGGTACTTCCCCCCCAGGGGGGGAAGCGATGCCCCCCCATGCAGAAATTTTTTTTCCTAGTTACATACTACTATTATCAATAATTCATATTAATTTTACAATCACAAGTTTAAAACAACTCTAATTATGCACATTTATACGGATTTTTGTCCTATGCTGCCATGTTAAAAATTTAGATAAAATGCTATCACAGCGCCACCTGTTGAGCTATTGATCCCCAAACATAATCAGCACCAGTTTATGTCGGGGACCAACTAAATACCAAGTTTGGTTAAATTTCGTTAAAAAAAAATAAAAAAAAAATTGCGATATTTTTCTGTTTTTTTTTGTTAAAAGTAAAAAAAATCGATAACTTTGGTTTAAATTATCACAGATTTATCGTTCAACCATTCGTTTTAAAGGTATTGACGAGATCTTTCGAAAGATACCCATCTTGAAATTTTGCCCCCCCGGGTGGGAACTTCCCCCCCCGGTGGGGGGGCAACCGATGCCCCCACATGCACAAAAATTTTTTCCAAGTTAACTATTACTATTATCAACGAGACCTTTCGAAAGATACCCATCTTGAAAATTTACTTCCCCGGGGGGGGATTTTCCCCCCCAGGGGGGGAACCGATGCCCCCCCATGCACAAAATTTTTTTCCTAGCTAACTACTACTATTATCAATAATTCCTATTAATTTTACAATCACAAGTGTAAAATAACTCTCTTTATGCCCATTTATACGGAATTTTGTCCTATGCTGCCATGTTAAAAATTTGCATAAAATGCGATCACAACGCCACCTATTGAGCGAGTGATCCCAAAATCTAATCAGCACCAGTTTATGTCAGGGTGCAACTAAATACCAAGTTTGGTTAAATTTCATTCATTGGTTCGTGAGATACAGCGTCCACAAAAAAATGATACAGACAGACAGACAGACAGACATTTTCTAAAAACTATTAATTCGTGTAAAAAAAAAAAAAAAAATAGAATTTTTTTTTTTTTTTTTTTTTTGGTTAAAAGTAAAAATAATCGATAACTTTGTTTTAAATTATCACAGATTTATAGTTCAACCATTCGTTTTAAAGGTATTGACGAGACCTTTCGAATGATACCCATCTTCAAAATTTACCCCCCCCATGCACAAAATTTTTTTCCTAGTTACGTACTACTATTATCAATAATTCATATTAATTTTACAAACACAAGTGTAAAATAACTCTTATTATGCACATTTATACGAATTTTTGTCCTATGCTGCCATGTTAAAAATTTAGATAAAATGCTATCACAGCGCCACCTGTTGAGCTATTGATCCCCAAATATAATCAGCAACAGTTTATGTCGGGGACCAACTAAATACCAAGTTTGGTAAAATTTCGTTAAAAAAAAAAAAAAAAAAATACGATTATTTTTCTAAGTTTTTTTTTTGTTAAAAGTAAAAAAAAATCGATAACTTTGTTTTAAATTATCACAGATTTATGGTTCAACCATTCGTTTTAAAGGTATTGACGAGATCTTTCGAATGATACCCATCTTCAAAATTTAACCCCCCCGGGGGGGTACTTCCCCCCCAGGGGGGGAACCGATGCCCCCCCATGCACAATTTTTTTTCCCTAGTTAACTACTACTATCATCAATAATTCAAATTCATTTTACAATCACAAGTTTAAAATAACTCTCATTATGCCCATTTATACGGAATTTTGTCCTATGCTGCCATGTTAAAAATTTGCATAAAATGCGATTACAGCGCCACCTGTTGAGCTATTGATCCCCAAATCTAATGGGCACCAGTTCCTGTCAGGGTGCAACTAAATACCAAGTTTGGTTAAATTTCATTCATATGTTCGTGAGATACAGCGTCCACAAAAAAATGATACAGACACACAGACAGACAGACAGACACACAGACAGACAGACAGACAGACAGACAGACAGACACACAGACAGACATTTTCTAAAAACTATCAATTCGTGTTCAGGACATCCCAAAACGTGTAGATCCGTCAAAAAACGGAGGTCGAAAATTTTCGCGAATCCAATACTTTCTCTATATTACATATAGAAGAAAGTAATAATTCTCTTTATGCACATTTATACAAAATTTTTCCCTATATCACCATGTTAAAAATTTAGATAAAGCGGGATGGCAACGCAACTTGTAAGACAATTTTTACCAAAAGTTGATAGGCACTAATTTATGCCAAGGTGCAACTACATACCAATTTGTATGAAATTCTGTGAAGTAGTTCCTGAGATACAGTTGCCACAAAATTTTGTCACACACACACCCACAGACAGACTGACAGACAGTTTCTAAAAATGGTCAAATCGTATTCTACAGCTCTCAGAACGTGTAAATCCATCAAAAACCCGAGGTCAAAAATTATTACGAATCGAATACTTTCTTCTGTTGAATATAGAAGAAAGTAAAAAGTGTAATAGCGTCTAAACGCCTAATTCAGTTGAACAAAAAAATTATACACATATTATAGGCCACGACAGTTTCACGATCTGTATAGGTTTTGCTGAATCTAGCGCTTCTATTTTTTTTACAGGGACATAACAAATAATTCTGTACCATTATGGCCTATGGGGTGAAATTATTTAAAGTGCGACAGCATCTAAATGCCTTATCCGCTTGAGTGGAAAATTTATGTATGAGTTATTGGTCACCATCACACAAACTGTATAGATTTTGGTGACTCTAGCACTGAACGAGTTTTACAAGGACATAAATAAAAATTGTTCTTCATTAAGACCTATAGGCTCAAATTAATTAAAGTGCAACAGCGACTAAAAGCCTTATTCAAATGAACTGAACATTTATATATACGTTATACGACACCTTCACGCGAACTTTATTAACTTTAGAGAATCTAGCACTTATATTTCTTTTCTTTTCTTTCTTTTTTTTTTTTTTTTTTACAGGGACAAAATGCAAATTTCTTTATCTTTGTGGCATATGGGCTTAAACTTTAAAGTGCGATAGTGCTTAAATGCTTTATCCGATGTAGCTGAAAATGTATATAAATATTATAAGTCACTGTTCTACTAACTATAAGCATTTTAGTAAATCTAGCATTTGTAGGTTTTTACAGGGACACAACGAAATATTCTTTATCATTATGATCTACGTGTTCCGTAAAACAGCGTTAAATTAACATCATATTAAAATCGTGTACTATACGAGGTGTGTTAAAAAAAAACTGAACTTTTGAAATAGCGCGCCAACCAGCTGAGAGAGCGCGCTGTGGCTACTGAGCTCATCTAGTGACTGGTTTAGACAACAAACTGCTATTTGCCTCGTGTTGCTCGAACAATTAGCAAGCTCGTCGGATTAGTGACAAAGTAACAATGAAGGAGCTTTAAGAACAACGTGTGTGTGGGAAATTCTGCTACAAACTTAGCAAAATTTTTACAGAGACACGCAGTGGGTGGACAAAGGGTCATCTCGTCCAAAAAAAAAAAAAGCACACAGGAGTCGGTCAAAGATAGAGGTGATGTTGGTTGTGTTTTTTGACTACAAAGGTATTATTCATCATGAATTTGTGCCACGTGGTCAGATGATAAACAAGGAAGTGTACCAGGGAATCCTAGTGCGCACGAGGGATGCTGTGCGCAGGAAGAGGCCTGTATTGTGGGAAAACCAGATGTGGATGTTGCATCATGACAATGCGCCAGCTCACGCATCACTCCTTGTCTGCAGCTATCTAGCAAAACACCGCATTCTCGTTGTGCCTCATCCACCGCATTCTCCGGACCTAGCCCCAGCAGACTTTTTTCTGTTTCCCAAACTGAAAAACACGTTGAAAGGATGTCGTTTCCAAACCATACAGTAGATACAGGACAATGCGACGAGAAACCTGCACGCCGTCCCACAAAATGCGTTCCAGGAGGCGTTCAAAACATGGAAGAAACGATGGGAACGGTGTATTGACAGTAGAGGGGACTATTTTGAAGGTGACAGTGCTTAAAATGTTGTACAATAAGCAATAAAGCTGATACAGCAAAAGTTCGGTTTCTTTTTTAACACACCCTGTATAAAGAAAAATACTCAAACACCCTATTATAATTTTCTCTTTTGTTTACTTAATATCTACTCTTACTTTACTTTATCTACAAAACCGTTAATTACTCAATGTTCGGAAAGTCGAGTGGAGTCACTCCAGATTTTTTAATACTTTTCTGTTTCATTAATATTATTATTTCCTTCGACAGAGAAAGTATTGGATTCGTGAAAATTTTCGAACTCCAGTTTTCGATGGATTTACACGTTTTGGAATGTCCTGAACACGATTTGACTGTTTTTAGAAAATGTGTGTCTGTCTGTCAGTCTGTGAATGCGTACCACAAAGTTTGTGAACGCTATAACTCACGAACTAATGAACGAAATGTAACCAAACTTGCTATTCAGTTGAACCCTGACATAAACTAATGCTGATTAGATTTGTGGAACAATTGCTCAACAGGTAGCGCTGTGATTGCATTTTTTCTTAATATTTAACATGGCAGTATAGGACAAAATTTCGTGTAAATGTACATAATGAGAGTTATTTTAAGCGTGTGATAGTAAAATTAGTATGAATTATTTATAATAGTAGTAGTTAACTAGGAAAAAAAGTTTGTGCATGTGGAAGAATCGCTTCCCCCTAGGGGAGAAGCCCCCCCCCCGGAAGGGGGGGGGGGTTAATATGGGTGTCTTTCGAAAGATCTCGTCAATACCTTTAAAATGAATGGTTGAACTGTAGATCTGTGATAATTTTAAAAAAAGTAATATATTTTTTTATTTTTTAATGAAAAAAAAATCCTATTTCTTTTGATATAAATTGGCAAAAAATTGTCTTTCTTTCGGCATTTAGTGATAATTCTGTCAGATAAAAATCGTCTGCATTTATAATGGAAAATAATTTAATAAATAATTTGTATTCAATTAATTTTGTATAAAATTATATAGAAGAAAATCATGTGGTGGCCGCATCATACTAATTATTATTATTATCAATTTTATTATACTTCAATTCAATTTTTTTTTACGATGAATGAGAGAGTTTTATAAAGTGATGCATTTTCAGAAAATAGTATTCTAATTAATATATATATATATTTTTAACTTCTAACAAAAACGTTTAGAACTACAGTTTTTATGACATAAATACTCAAATTAACATCTTGCGAAGTATGTTGAAGTTTGTATTTATTTAAAGAATCATCTGAATTTTTTTTTTAATCAGATGGCGCAGTTAGATTCTATTCAGTTGCCTACCATATATTAATCTTTTAAATTTCTACTATAGCGCGTGCTACATTTGATGTTAATGAAAATGAAATCAGTCGAAGGTTTTTACCTAGCAATGTCGCTGAAAGAAATGCCTCATATACTAAGGCATCTTGTTCGCTTCGATAAATTTACCTTATCATCTGTATTTGTTGATTAATTTTTACTGAAGGTAGTTTCATATTTTTTCTTTCACGCAACACTGTTTTCAGTGCAACGTTCCGCATAATGCAAGTTTATAGGAAACGCAGCCTTGTTATGATAACCTTTATTTTAATATGATTTCAGATTCTTTCAAAGTAAAATGTTGATACAGTCGGCAGCAAGAGTATCCGGGCACTAGCAATAATCCCTGTCTGAAAAATAGTACACTTAATACTGTTTTGTTAAATAAATCCTTGTCGAGCCGTGTTTTTAGTCAGTCTAAGAACATGATTCGACAAGGATTTATTTAACAAAACAGTTTTGAAAGTACTTTTTACTTTCTCTTACCCATAGGGTCGAGAAAGTATTGTTTTAGGGTCAAATTTTCGAACGTCAGTTTTTGTTATATTTACATGTTCTGAGGTCCCCTGAATACGAAAATCATGTTTTTAGCGAATGGTCTGTGTGTCTGTGGGTCTGTCTGTGTGGATGGATGGATGTCTGTGTGTCTGTTATCAGCATATCTCAAGAACAAATACTAGCAGAAATTCCAAACTCGGTATTCTAAATGTGTATCATATAGGGATGCTACAGTAAGCTTTTCGTTGAGATGAAGCCAACAGTTCGTGTACAGGGGCACTCAAAAGTATTCAAATACATTACGTCTATGGGGGAAATTGCAGGTAAGTAGAGTTTAACACCTAAAGACTGTACATAACAGTAAAATAAAATTAGTTTTATTAGTCTATTCTTTGCATTCCTGATAGTTATTTTTCTTTCCCGATAAAGATTGATTTGGGGCCTATTTCATTATTGTAGATGACGTCTACAGGCGTTTGTCACACTGATTTACACATTAAAGACGGTGCCAGCAGTGACTGGAAATTTCCTGGTGTGCTGGGACACGAAGGAGCTGGAACTGTGGAAAGTGTCGGGGAAGGCGTCACTTCAGTCAAACCAGGTAAGTGTAAAGCAAAATAGAATCACGAAAAATACTTAATAAAGTGAAAGTAAAAATATTAAAATACGTTAAAGTATGTCGGGTTATCCATAATTACGTAAAAAGTTTAAAAATTTATATATGTATATATATACATATAAAGATAAAATAAAATAAATAAAAACTAGAACATTTTAAGGGGGGGAAACCCCTTTAGACGCTTCAAAATGAGTCATTTTTCAACAGTGTTTTTAAAGGTGATAAAATAATTGGATCATTTTTAAGCTTTAACATCCTTTTATGTGAACTTTGAAAAATATAAAAACAATTTTTTATTTTTATTTTTTTACAAAATGGCGGCTCAGTGAAATTTTCCACCGGGCGTCGCTGGCGCGAGGTCCAAAAGTGCTGCCCTGGTCACTCTTTTACTATTGGTCTGAAACAAATAAAACAAATTATTTTCTATTTCTGACACATGCACGGGAAGGATAAACCTGTAAAATGATTTTAAAAGAAAGTATAAAATTAAAAATTAAGTACACTCTTTAATGAAATATTCAAATTTTATACTATTTTCTAGACATTTTTCATCCTCAAAAAGTAAATTATTTACCCGAAATCTTTAAAAATTTAGATTCATCCTTCCGATAATGATATAGAGAAAAGAGAAAAGCCTCACAGAATTTCAGCCCAAATCGATCTATAACTTTTTAAGTTACAGTACGAGCAGTTTTTGAAAATACAGATTCGAGATAATCACGTTTAAAGTTTCAGTACGATAAAACGATTGTTTTTGTGATTTACTGATCAATCGCAGCGATCCCAGGTGCATATAATGGACCTTCAGCTTCCTCGAAAAACTAGTTTTCTTCAAGCTGCTGCTGTTTTCGGGCTGTACAAGCTGCTTTTGTCTCACAAGGAAACATTCAAAAGGTGTCATCTTCAAAAAAGTATTGAAAAAAATATATGTGATTCTACTCTTCATAAAACACCAGAAAATGAAAAAAAAAAAAAATATCGGCTGAAATTAATTACAGCAATCACAAAAAATTATCAAAATTAAGCATATTTGCCGATTTATTTTGCTTGGCAATTGATTTTGAGTACTTGGCGGAAAAGCAAAACACGGTTCTGTTCGTACACGGCAATCTCGGTGCTAGCAAACGTATCGCCTAACAGCGCTATATCGCCAAATATGCTTAATTTTGGTAATTTTTTGTGGTCGCTGTAATTCATTTCAGCCGATAATTTTTTCATTTTCTGGTGTCTTACGAAGAGTAGAATCACATATTTTTTTTTTTTTCAATACTTTTGAAGATGACACCTTTTGAATGTTTCCTTGTCAGAAAGACTCCTCTGGTTCTGTCACGTTACTCGAGTCTCATCGGTGTTTTCGGCGAAAATTGTAGCATAGGTGCCAACAATTATCTCTAGTTTATCCATAATTCTAAGAATGGACGTGTAGCCTTCATTGAATATCCTAGCAGCAACGTATGCAGAGATTTCAACAAATTTTAGTCCAGAATGCAGTTGTTTTGGAGATAATCGCCAAACTGTCGCGTTGAAACTTTCGTTAGCGTTCTCGGTATGGTCACTCAAGCATCTTTGGAGTAAATCATCTCTAGAAAAATCTTGATAAATTGGTAGGAGATGCTCTTTTATATTTTCAGGAATTAAGGCTACCTGGCTCGCTAGTTTACAATATGGGGGCTGCGGCGTGCTCAGCTATATGTGCGATAACTCCGTAAATATTTAATATTTTAATTTTTCCTCTGGCCAATATACTCTCAGTATATTATATTTTCGAAATATGAAAAACAATAAAAATCGATTTTTCGAAATTTATAAACAGTTTTCCCTTTTAATGTGATTTATAGAATATTATTTTCACGAAAGGGATTCCCCCCCCCCCCCGTATAACACACAAATGCACACAAAATAATAATAATAATAATAATAAATAAATAATAATATTGCTGATACTATGGCAATATTGCCAAGTTAGGGACTCTTTTATTCAACAATCAGGCAATAATTTTGAAGAGTGATATTTCATAATACATAACAGATGATTAATCTCGAAGTCATTATGGTAATCATTGCAATTAAAATTTAGCGGTAGATATTGTATTAAAAAGTACTGTAAATTTGGCAACACTGATCACTGCTTTCAAGAATATCATACACTTAGGACCCGATTTTCGTTTCATCCGAACAAATTTTCATCTTTGTTTTCGAGAAGAAGTGAGCCCATGAAATACAACAAAGAGCTAAGTACTTCCTATCTGCCTACAAGCAGAGCCTGCTTTTTGCTGGAGCATCCAGGAGCCCCACCCTTTGTGTGATGAGTCGGACGGCTAAAATCCATGTTCTACATTTTATGAAAAATGCATTTAAAAAAAGGGGGGCGGGGAGAAAGAAAGAATGAATAGAATAGAATAGAAAATTTGTTTATAGCGTATATATACTAATAATATATAGATTGATCATTGCGGAGAAAAAAGTGATTCCTTTTCACTTGGGAAAAGACGGCGATTTTATTAAAATATGGCCGTCTTTTCCCCAGTGAATACACACGGGAATACACACGAATATTTTAGCAAATAAAATTTATGAATAATTTATTTACTAAAGGTGAATGAAAAACTCCAGATACAGTTTCAAATTTTTTTTTTTTTTCAGTACCACTTAATGGCTGGTTCCAAAGCTTTTTTTTTTTTTCGGCATCAAAAATCTTCGCACGATATAACATGGGGATGATAGATCTATATATATTAATGCTATATCTATGGTTTATAGTTGATGGGTTTTCTTTTTCTCCTATTGATCATCACCATATGCAGTTATTTATTAATGCTGTTATTAAAGAAACAAAATTTTGCAAATTTTTAAATGCATATTTATTAATATAGCTCAAAAGGTGCATTATGATTTGAAGATAAATATATTTTTAAATATAAAATTATGGTTAAAAACTAAACTATATAATAGTGTTTTATTATTATTATTAGAAACTACTCGCACAGTTCTTGTTTTTTCTCGCTCAAAATCTAAAACAAGAACGAAAAAAAAAAAAAATCATGCGGTACTCATTGATTATTAACACTTTCCAACTATACGTACTCGTTGTATCTCGATGTTCTTTGCCTACAATATCACACAACGGATAGACAAGAGAACAGAAAGGCAGACAGATCGATTAATTGAATTCATAATCACTCTTAAACATTGTTGGAAAGTGTTAAAAATGCTTAACACAAATAGAAATGCAATTCTAGCAATTTCCAGTACCCCTTAATGTATCTGAATATTTTAGTGTAGCCCTGCAAATCTGAAGCTAACCATATCATACTCTTTATTATATTTATTGAAATTTTATTTTTCCGACTGAGTGAAAATAATGGAGCTATCCAGGCCGACAACCGGTCGGCATTACTCACTCAGATAAATGCCGACCGGTTGTCGGCCTGGATAGCTCAATACTAATAAAAATTGTATTTCTTTCTCCCACTGTTTAATGGTGTTTTCCATTACCTGCGGCTTATTTCTGTCAAGCTATCTACATGATAGACCAGATGTTTCTGCCTAAAGGTTGTCTGAGTGAGTAATGCCGACCGGTTGTCGGCCTGGATAGTTCAATTGGTAGAGCCTTGATCTTGTAAGTCAAAGAGTCGGGGTTCGACTCCCGGTCCAGGCATTATTTTCACTCAGTCGGAAAAATAAAATTTCAATAATCATATCATAACTCTCAAAACATCATTTTTGCTTGTTAACAGAAAATGTCGAATTCATGATAGTAATTTTTGCAGTAGAAAGTTACAGAAAGGTCATTTAGAAAAATGCCTCTCTTAAAGCGCATTGCGTTGGCTTTTTTGGTGTCTCTGTATTCAACAGTTGTAACCTCTAAAGAGTTAAAGACTGATATTTAATACTTTCATCTACCAAAATTTTGTAGATTTAATATGTACTTTTTTTTTTTTAACCCTATGAATCTCAAGAGAAGATAATTATGCTTATTTACCAAAACTAAATTGAAAAACTGGCCCACAATCAATAGAAAGATGATAAAACTTCTTCACACACCATAAATTTTAAGTCAGCATAACCGGTTTCGAAAGGACGTAGCCTTTCTTCATCAGGTGCAAAAAAACACGTGCTACTGCCTTGGAGGCAAAAGCAAGACAGTCTTGCTTGTGCCTCCAAGGCAGTAGCACGTGTTTTTTTGCACCCGATGAAGAAAGGCTACGTCCTTTCGAAACCGGTTGTGCTGACTTAAAATTTATGGTGTGTGAAGAAGTTTTAATATCTTTCTATGCTTATTTAATATCGAATGCCACCGGAAATTACAATCAAAGTTAAAAAGAAAAAAATAAATGACTTTTTATTGCTTAGTTTTAAAAGCAAATATTGTTAAAAAAAAAAAAAAAAAAAAAAAAAAACAGGGGGAATCTTACGGAAAATAGGTGGTATAAAACATCTTCTACATTGTTGCAAAGAATTACAGCAAACTAGACAAATGTAAACTCAAATGCTTGATTTTTGGCATGAATGAATCTTGTATGCTTGAAATATGGGGCATGAGGCATGCTCTTTGTGATGAGGTAGAGGTGGCTATAGCCCTATATGATGTTAATTGAGGTTTGTCTGCCAATAGGCATATCAAAGCATTAGAGAATCTGTATGTATGCTTCATCAGAAATGAGATTTTATTTGTACCTTGTATATTAATGCGTATATCTGTATTTTAATATTTCTTTCTTCTTTTGTATGCAGGTGATTTGGTAGTTATGTTGTTCGAAGGTTACTGCGGAGAGTGTAATTACTGCAAAAGTCCAAACACCAATTTGTGTTGCAAACAACCAGTAAGTACGCCTGAATTACTGAATTAATCTTCTATAATCCTTTGACGATACATACAAACATTTTCCTTTCTCTAAAATCTTTTTCACCACGTTTTTATTAACCCGCTTTCTTGTTTGTTTGTTTGTCCAGTACAAATCTTGCGATTGGTTTTTAACTTACTGCCAGATTAGCTACATATCTGAAACTTTTAAAATAGCTCAGAACACGATGACAATGCTTTAATATTTTTATTTAAGTTTTACTTCTATTCAATTCATAATTTTTAATACTTTTATTTAATTAATAAATGTTTGAAAATTTCTTACATTTACCCTCTTTATTACGCATTGGATCATTTTCTTTCAAGTTTATGGTATAATTCACACACACCCTCCTCCTAAAAAAAAAAAAAAGAAGAAGAAGTATTTATTAGTACATAAAATTGTCAAGTTTATCTGCTTCAAGAAGAAATTTAAAAACATGGCATGTAAAAAGTCCTTTTTTATGCGTATAACCAATATTACTTTCTCTTACCCATAGGGTCGAGAAAGTATTGTTTTAGGGTAAAATTTTCGAACGTGAGTTTTTGTTATAGTTACATGTTCGGAGGTCCCCTGAATACGAAAATCATGTTTTTAAAGAATGGTCTGTGTGTCTGTTATCAGCATATCTCAAGAACAAATAGTAGCAGAAATTCCAAACTCGGTATTCTAAATGTGTATAATATAGGGATGCTACAGTAAGCTTTTCGTTGAGATGAAGCAAATGGTTCGTGTACAGGGACTCTCAAAAGTATTCAAATACATTACGTCTATGGGGGAAATTGCAGGTAGGTAGAGTTTAACATCTATAGACTGCACTAAACCAAATGAAACGAATATATATTTTTTGTAATAGAGATAGTCAACTGGGAAAAGTTTTTTGTGTATGTAGGAGCCGCCGATGGGAGTACGTTTTCATGATGGGTATCTTTCAAAAGAGCTCGCCAATACCTTTAAAACGTATGGTTGAACCATCGATCTGCGATAATTTAAAATAAAGTTATCGATTTTTTTCATAAAGAAAAAAAAAAAAAAATTAATGTAATATTGAGAACAAATTCAACTTTTTATTTATTTATTTATTTAGTGCTATACTACTTCTCTAATATGGAAATCGTCTGCATTATCTTAAGATGATTTGTTTAAATAATAATTTTAATAAAATATTTTTTAAAAACAGAATTATTTTTTAATAATCGAATTAAATTCTATATAAATGTAGGTGCATTAATGAAACGGGGGGTTGAGGGGGGTGTTGCTCCACTCCCACAGAACTAATTATCATATAAAACTCTTCCGCAGCCTAATTTGAATTGTTTGACATAGGTTTACATAACAGTACTCGTTATCTTACCTCTTAATCTGCAACCTGTACTTATAGTATTAAATTTCAGGGTAAGAGAAAGTCGTGTGAGTGACAGACCAGATTATTTACTATTGGTATAGCGGAATTTTACGGCTTGGAAATTGACATCTTAACCTTTTATCTATAGCATTATAAAAGAGAAAAAATATATATATTTACATATATATATTTGAAAGGTGTATTTTAAGTTATACTTAAGAGTGTTTTTAAAGGCATTCACAATAAAAATTACGCATATGTAATCACAGTAATGAATGTGTGACGTGATACTTTAGTGTATCACTGGTATTTGGAGCATGAAAAAGTGTAAAAGCATATTTATTTTTTTGTATTACTTATATATTTTTTTCTAAGGTTGATTCAGTGGAATAATCTTGAGGTAATAACACTGCTCGGCATGAACACTTCTCCCAACACAATTTTTGGAAACTCTTATGTAAAATGACCTCCTGAATCCGAATATGGCGCTCATTTTGCCCTATCACCCACCGTTTTTTAGGGACGACCCCCCCCCCCTATTTTTATTATTTTTCTGTAATTTTATGACTATAAATTTTATTTTTAGGGAGTAACGGATTATTTTATATATCTTCCGAGTTAAATATCTTCCTGTTAAATATCTTCCGAGGGGCTACAGAGTTGGAGAATTCTAAAACATGAACATTTGCGGAGAGGAGAAAATTTAAGGGGAATTTGCCACTGAAATTATGTATTACATTTCTTATATTTCTTTTATCTATTATTAATGTTATTTATTAAACATGATACATAAATATGTATTTTTTAAGTGTTAAATTAATTGTTTTTCATTCTCTAAATCAAATTCATGGCCATAAAATTACTGAACAGTGATGGGGGAGAGGGTGGTGTGTGTCCCGATAAAACGGTGGGTGACTGGGCAAAATGGGACTCATATTCGGATGGATTCAATAGGTCATTTTACTTAAGAATCAGCAAAAATGGTATCATGGCTCGATTTTTTTTTTTTTTTTTTTGCAGTGTAGTGTAATTAATTAATTTTAGCGCATGCAAAAATAATGAAAAACGTCAAGCAAAAACAGCAAGATCATTCTACGAAATTTTTTTTTGGAACGAAAACGGCTATATATATATTATAATTAGAATAATTTAATTCCTTAACAACACTCAGCAAATAAAAGATAGATGAAAATACCAACAATGGAATTTTAAATGAGATGTATTTCGAATAAAATTATTGTCACGGTGATAATTTAATTTAATTACGCTGAGTAGTAAGCATGTTAAAGTACTTACGCAGAAGAGAAATGACACACCTAACACTTAAGCCTAACGATGAGAAAATTTGCAAAATCCATTAATCCAGTAGAAACATTCATCAAATAATTTAAATGGAAAGAGATAAATTAACCAAAAGGATCTGTTGAAAGAAAAGAGAGTTTATGAAATGAAAAATAGAATTTTAAATGCTGAAAACCAGAAATGATCTCCGTCAGGAAACTTGCATCTCTGTCAGCATATATTTGCAAGATTTCGGATCGTTGTATAACAATTTCAAGCAATATGCAACTCAAGTTTCTATCTTGCAAAAGAAAAAAAAAAAAAAAAAAAAAAAAAAGGAAATTAGATTAAACAGTAACACAACCAGAATTTAAAAATGGAATAAATATTTGTAATAAGTCCACATGTAACCGATTCCAAACAGAAATAGTAGAAATAAACAAGTTGCTAAAACGAACAAACTGAAAAGAAATGATTAAAAGTATATATATATAGCGGCTAGATGGCTTGTAGTGAGGTTGTATAAACGTTCTGTTCTTATAAATACTTTTGACATTTCTTCCACAAATTGGATTTTTTTCACTTTTTATAAATTAATGGTCCTTTAAAGTACCGTCAGTGGACAAAGAGTTAAAGTTAATTACAGTCGGCAGTAAAAGTATCCGAGTACTAGCAATAATCCCCGTCTAAAAAAGTATACTTAATACTGCTTGTTTAAATCGTTGTCGAGCCATGTTCTTAATAAGTCTAAAAACAGGATTCGACTAAGATTTATTTAACAGAACAGTTTTAAGTGTACTTTTTTTTTACATAGGAATTATTGGCTAGTGCTCGGATACTTTTGCTGCCGACTGTAGGTGTTGGACTCGGATATAATGAATGAACATTTCTATGACATAAAACATTTTAACAGACAGCTTATATTTATTACTACACAGCAAACATTTTGATGAATAACAAAGATTATAATTCTTTCTCTAATACACTATATCTTTCCATAAAAAACCGGATACTTTCGATTTCAGACATTTTCCCAAATATCTCAAAAACAAAAAGTACTAGACAAATCATCTTGAAACTTCAAAAGTGTAAGCACCCTGTTATACTTCAACAATTTCAGTGAAAGTTTTGCCCCGAAAGTGGAAGGGGGATCAGTAAAAAGTTAAAGAAAAATGAAAGTGTTTGGCATCAACCTGAAAAAAAAATAAAAATAATAATACTTGAAATGCGATCTATATGCTTGTGCTTATGAAGCACCTTCTTATTATCTGTATAAATTTTCCTGTCTCTACCGCATGTAATCAGGGAGACATAGCGGTTTCTTAAAAATAAAAAATAAAAGTCATTTTTACTTTCTCTTACCCATAAGGTAGAGAAAGTATTGTTTTTGGGTCAAATTTTCGAAAGTGAGATTTTGTTATATTTACACGATTTTTTTTTTTTTTTTTTTTTTTTTTAATATTGAGAATAAAATGGACTTTTTTTTTATAGTTAGTGTTATACTACTTTTCTAATATGGAAATCGTCTGCATTATCTGCATTATCATAAAAGATAATTTTTTTAAATAATAATTTTAATAAATTATTTTTTATAACCAAATTAAATTCTATATAAATGTAGGTGCATTAATGAAACGGACACAGAATTAATTATCATATAAAACTCTTCCGAAGCCTAATTTGAATTGTTTAACATAGGTTTACAAAACAGTACTCGTTATCTTACCTCTTAATCTCCAACCTGTATTTATAGTATTAAATTTCAGGGTAAGAGAAAGTCGTGTGAGTGACACACCAGATTATTTTATTTATAACACGCAAGGTATTAAACTCAGCGCAAAGCCATTTTCAGGAAACTTCACTTACAATGTTACACACAATATACTGAAATCAGAATTATAAAAAAAAAAATATGTAATGAAATATGAGCCTTTTTAACACGCTTTTATTTGCTTCACCTGTATGTATGTTTGTATGTATGTTTGGAACCGCTCTGGGAGCAAACAAAAAATCTATATTATAAAAAAAAAGACTTTTCCTACGTGAACGCTGTGGCTGAGAGGTAAAGCTCCGGGCTACGAACCTAAAGGTCTAACGTTCGAGCCCAGTCAGGGAATATTTTTTAAAAATGGTTTCTGTTTAATTCTAAATTATTTTATAATCACCCTGTAATATGGTGTGTCACTCACACAATTTTTTCTTACCCTGCATTTTAATACTATAAAGATACAGTCGGTAACAAAAGTCTCCGAACACTAACAAAAATTCCTATATAAACTAGTATGTTGTGGCCACCACAAGACTTTCTTCTATATTTTCCTATACATATTCAATCAGTAACAATATAAAAAAAAAAAAAAAAAAAAAAAAAAAAAAAGATTTTTTTTTTTTTTCCTTTTCTTTTTTTTTTTTTTTTTTTGTGAAAATTAATACATATTCAATCACTAACAATAATAAAAAAGTAAAAGTAAAAGTAAAAAAAATCGATAACTTTGTTTTAAATTATCACAGATTTATGGTTCAACTATTCGTTTTAAAGGTATTGACGAGATCTTTCGAATGATACCCATCTTCAAAATTTAACCCCCCCGGGGGGGTACTTCCTCCCCAGGGGGGGAACCGATGCCCCCCCATGCACAATTTTTTTTTTCTAGTTAACTACTACTATCATCAATAATTCAAATTAATTTTACAATCACAAGTTTAAAATAACTCTCATTATGCCCATTTATACGGAATTTTGTCCTATGCTGCCATGTTAAAAATTTGCATAAAATGCGATTACAGCGCCACCTGTTGAGCTATTGATCCCCAAATCTAATGGGCACCAGTTCATGTCAGGGTGCAACTAAATACCAAGTTTGGTTAAATTTCATTCATATGTTCGTGAGATACAGCGTCCACAAAAAAATGATACAGACAGACACACAGACAGACAGACAGACATTTTTTAAAAACTATCAATTCGTGTTCAGGACATCCCAAAACGTGTAGATCCGTCAAAAAACGGAAGTCGAAAATTTTCGCGAATCCAATACTTTCTCTATACGAGTATTACATATAGAAGAAAGTAAAAAAGTACACATATTACAGTTTTGTTAAATAAATCCTTGTCGAATCCTGTTCTTAGTCAGTCTAAAAACGGGATTCGACAAGGATTTATTTAACAAAACTGTAATAAGTGTACTTTTTTTTTATATAGGAATTCTTGCTAGTGTTCGGAGACTTTTGTTACCGACTGTAGATATTTTGTGCTTTTTAGTTCACATTTCAATAAAAGCGTGTTCTTTAATTTTTTTTAAAAGTATAATTTTATTATTACTAAATAATTTTTAACTGCGCATGCGTAAGGTTTAGTGAAATTTCATTTGCATAATTCGTTCGCCAAATGTATTGAGCGACTTATACGAAAACCCCAAGCAAGTATCGTGTAAACTGAAAAAGTTGTACGCGATAGAATGAGCTGTTACTCAGTTTCTTTCGAAAAAAAAAACTAATCTATAAGGAGTTTTACTCCTATTTCCATTTTGATTCAATGAATGGTAATAGAGTTTTCAATGATCGTACATAAATATTGAGAAAACCTTCTTATCATTTTTCTCATTTTTGGGAATAAGTTGAAATTCAGTTTATTCTACCACGCACAACTTTTTGAGTTCACACGATACAAGCTATTTCAAGGGGCTTATTTTGTCGAGGGGATTTTGTTTTGGAGATTTTTTGTTCTCAGACTATTTTATCAGAGCTTTTTGTGGGATTTTTCTTTTCTTTTTTCTTTTTCCTTTCCTTTTCTTTCTTTCTTTTCTTTCTTTTTTTTTTTTTTTTTTTTTTTGTCCAGAAATTATTTTATTTTTGGTTATGTCTTGTGGCATATTTTGCCTTGAGGTTACATTGTTGGAACATTAAAAAATGCAATTAGAAAATCTGAAGAGTTATCAGTTGAGCAAGGTGGGGTATTACAGATTGATTATGATATTTTTATTTATCTATATAAAAGAAACAGGATTCCGATCCTTAAAAAAAAAAAAAAAAAAAAAAAAAAAGTTTGTAATCCTATTTTTCATTTATTTTATTCTCTTTTCCATCAAACATTTGCTATTTTCAAATGAAGTTACTTTTAATCTATCCTAATTCGGATTATTTCAATATGAATGCTATTTTTTTTTTTTTTTAGGACTGAGGGCCTATTAGTCTCAATCTGGGATTTTTGCGTTGTCGATTTCGATAGTTGGACATTTGTCGAAATCTAAAATTTATCGAAAATATAATTGAATAATTTGAAAGCGATGTTATAATTTGAAAAAAGAAGAAAAAAAAAAAAAAAAACTAATAGTCCTCCGTCCTAAACTAAGTTCTGCTTTTGCCAGAATTTCATCAAAATCTTTTTATTATTATTATTATTATTGAAAGAAAAAGAAAAGAAAATTAATAATAATCAGTATCGTTATAAGCGATATCGAAAAAGTTTTTTTTTAATAATTTTGAATTAGGAAATAAAAAGTGCGCGTGAAATAATATGAAATAAAAATAAGTAAAAAAATGAATTTGATGATTTAATGTTTTTGTTTTTCGGGAGCTGCTCATGCATATACAAAATGCGTATTAAAACGAGTCGAAGAAGGAAGCGAAATAAGTATTGAGTTATATTACGATAAATACGATATATAATATGATACGATATATTAGACCTATCGTCCAGGGTTAGTAGGCATTTTCGTTGAAAGAAATAGTTTGTTCGTTCGGTGCAACTTGCACATTAGTCCCGTGAGGTACAACTTACACATTAGTCCTTTGAGGTACAACTTTCACTTTAGTCCCGTCAGGTACAACTTGGGCATTAGTCCCCTTTAAATATAGTGACCAGCGAAGCTGGCAAAGCATTCGTTGATTCACTACCTCAATTGATTTTACATTCCGTCATTTTTTTTTTTTTAATATTTTTTTTTTTTTTTTTTTTTTTTTGCCTCAGATATAACTATAAAGACATTTTTTTTTTTTTTTTTTTTTTTTTAGAATAAAAGTTTATATGGGATGTAAAAATTTACAATAACCGAAAACGTTATAGGTCAAAACAATATTTTACTGTTTTCAGCAATAAAATAAAAACGTAACTTTATTTATTTATTTATTTTGTCCAGTATTTATTTTATTTTTGGTTATGTCTTGTGGGATATTTTGCCCTGAGGTTACATTGTTGAAACATTAAAAAATGCAATTAGAAAATTTGAAGAGTTAGCAGTTGAGCAAGGTGGGGTATTACAGATTGATCATGATATTTTTATTTAGCTATATGAAAGAAACAAGATCCCGATCCTAAAAAAACAAAACAAAAGAAAAGAAAAAAGGTCTGTAATCCTATTTTTCATTTATTTTATTCTCTTTTTCATCAAACATTTGCTATTTTCAAATGAAGTTAATTATTTAATTTTAATCTATCCTAATTCCGATTATTTCAATTCGAATGCTTTTTTTTTTTTTTTTTTTTTTTTTTTTTTTTTCTCTTATTTATCGGATTTCTCGTAAATTAAGTAATTTGATCTAAGTATAAATTTTTAATTTTTTTAAAATTTAGGGGAGACCGAACAGTGGACCACTTTTACACTCTTATTTTATTATTATTTTTTTTTTTTCTATACAAAAGACAGAAAAGCAATGCACTTGAAAAAATTAGCAAACAATCTCTGTACCCTTCTTGACATGTCTTAATTTTTTTATTACAACATTTCCAATACGTTATGAATGAAAAAAAAAAAAAAAAAAAAAAAAAAAAAAATGTGAGCACTCACAAAGTGGACCACTGTGCTTCGTCACCGGGGTACAGTGGACCAGCCACTTTTGTTTTTATTAAATTAATATAAATTACTTTTTTTTTCTCTTTAATATTATTTTCTTATACTATTCTAGACTAAAGAATATAATTCAAGCATTTTCATGAAATAAAATAACCAAAATGAAATTAAAATAAACAAATAAGAAATTAAATCTCAGTAAGAAAATTTATTAAGATAACATATATTGTTTTTTATTCTTTTATTAATATTATATAAATTAAATATTTTTTTAATTCAGATATTAATAAATATTATACTACTATTGAAACATTTAATATTTTTAAAATTATTTTGAGCTATAATTAATTCACATTATATTTGTAGGATAAATTTAACTAAAATATATTAAGCTATTTTTTTTTTTTTTTGCTTTTCACATGTGATCTCTAAAAACAACAACAATAATAAATTATTCTACTATTTATTAAATTAGATATTATTTTTTCTTTTATTAATGCTATATAAATCAAATAGTTAGTTTATTTAGATATTAATAATTATTATATTACTATTCAAATGTTTATTATTTTCAAAAATTTATTATTATTATTATTTATTTTATTATAACAATAAGATATTTATTATTTTGAGATATTAATGCTTTACATTATATTTGTATCTATAAGCTTATTTAAGACAAATATAAGTATTAAATCTAATTTGTACTTTTAGGGACATTGGAAGGTGGTCCATTGTGCCCCATATAGAGGCGGTCCACTATACCCCGGGCCAGAGTAAAACAAATAATAATAATAAAATAATATATAGACTACAAATAGGCTAATAATTTTTAGGAATTTAAAAACAGTAATATTTTTCCTTCCTTTTACAGCTATATAGTATTTATAGTCACTTAGTTCAACCTTTATAAAATTTTAAAAACTTCAGAGTGGAAAAATTACTTTGAGCAGCTCAAAACATAAAAACTGCTCAAAATGGTTACTTTACTATTTCCCATGTAGGTTTTTTGGCTGCACACAATTAGTACCATGCTGCCATACATGAGTGTCCATCTGAACTAAAAGAGTTGAATATTAATAGATTTAAATAGGGGTGATCCACTGTGCCCCTAGGCAGTGGCGGCTCGTGCACCGAAAATAGGCGAAGAGGTACACTGTATTTTACACTGTATTCATTTATAGAATATAAATTTACGTTTAAATAAGTATTTTTAGTTATTGAAATTTTATTTTTCCGACTGAGTGAAAATAATGCCTGGACCGGGAGTCGAACCCCGGATCTTTGACTTACAAGGTCAAGGGTCTACCAATTGAGCTATCCAGGCCGACAACCGGTCAGCATTACTCACTCAGACAACCTATAGGCAGAAACAGACCTTGACCTTGTAAGTCAAAGATTCGGGGTTCGACTCCCGGTCCAGGCATTATTTTCACGCAGTCGGAAAAATAAAATTTCAATAAATATGATTTTCTTCCACAGTTGATTGTATGATTTTAATAAAAATTGTATTTCTTTCTCCCATTGTTTAATGGTGTTTTCCATTTCCTGCGGCTTATTTCTGTCGAGCTATCTACATGATAGACCAGAGATGTTTCTGCCTAAAGGTTGTCTGAGTGAGTAATACTGACCGGTTGTCGGTCTGGATAGCTCAATTGGTAGAGCCTTGACCTTGTAAGTCAAAGATCCGGGGTTCGACTCCCGGTCCAGGTATTATTTTCACTCAGTCGGAAAAATAAAATTTCAATAAATATGATTTTCTTCCACAGTTGAATGCGTGATTTTAATAAAAATTGTATTTTTAGTTAATTTTAGCCAACACCACGCTTAATAAAAGCCATGCATTGAAAATACTTAAATATTATTTTTGAGCTCTTCACCTATTTTCGATTCACGAGTCGCAACAGCCCCTAGGTCCACTATGCCCTGCCCTCCCCTATATCGAAAAACACATCAAGCCCAACTTAAAATGGCTTTCAGAAAAAATAAAATTTCAAAATTTAATGAAAATTGTGCTGTGAATAATTCTCCATGCGGTACTTCAGTCCATTGTGGTTAATAATATGTGTCCTATTCCTTTTTAGCGAGACAACTTTCAAAAGGACGGAACTTCCAGAATCACTTGCAAAGGTCAGACACTGAGCCAAATGCTCTCCATCAGCACCTTTTCTGAATACACTGTCACTTCGGAGAACAACGTCGCCAAAGTAAGTAACGTGAATATGCTAGTATAGTTAATTAGACTATTATACATAGGTGCCAAATCTCCCGTTTTTCAAGAGAGACTTCAAACCGGAAAATTTCTATAGCTTTTTTCGTTAATAGCATCGAATATATATAAATCAAACAGTTCACCCAACTTCATCGTTCAGTTGACAAAAACAATTCCAAAAATAAATTAATCGTTCAGTTATTTAATACGATTCCAAAATTAACTGAGACTTTAAGTGTATACAGCCACATGCTAGTTTAGTGATCAAGCTACTTATACTAGTTTTTTTTCACGTGTAATGTAAGTTAAACTACAGTTTTATTAATTACTAGCAGGCTTTGCCCGCTTCGCTGGTCACTATTTTTAAATGAATCACTATAATTACTGAATTCTCAAAATTGCATTAATTTTTATCACGTGAAAAAAAAAAAAAAAAAAAAAAAAGCGAAACAAAATCTGATTAGGAAAAATGTCGCACCGGGTTCTCACTGCCTTCCGAAAAAATTCCCAAAATGCTCTAACTCTTATTTCCCCCTTCGACCCCCCCTCCCGTCTATCCTAATAATTTTACAAATTCAAAAATATCCGCAATCGATTTGTAAATATCAAAAACCTCTATGCACCAGTTTTGAACGATCTATCTCTATTTTTATTTTTTTGCCCCACCACTCTCCCCCTTCCCAATAATTTTAAAAATTCGAAAATATCCGCAATCGATTTGTAAGTATCGAAAACCTCTATGTACCAATTTTGAATGATCTAACTCTATTTTATTTTGTTTGCCCCTCCGCCCCCCTTCCGTCCGTCCTAATAACGTTACACTTTCGAAAATATCCCCATTCGACTTGCAGGCATCTAAAACCAATCTGTACCAATTTTGAACGGCCTAACTGCATTTCTATTTGATTTTGCCCATAGCCCCCCCCTTACCGCCCCTCCTAATAATTTTACAAATTCAAAAATATCCGCATTCGATTTTAAGTATCGAAAACCATTTCTGTACCAATTTTGAACGATCTAACTCTATTTTTATTTTTTTGCCCCCCCATCCCATCCCCCCCTTCTCACCCCTCCTAATAACTTTACACTTTCGAAAATATCCCCATTCGACTTGCAGGCCTTTAAAACCTATCTGTACCAATTTTGAATGCCCTAACTGTATTTCTATTTGTTTTTGCCCATAGCCCCCCCCCTTCCCGCCCCTCCTAATAATTTTACAAATTCGAAAATATCCGCAATCGATTTGTAAGTATCGAAAACCTCTATATACCAAATTTGAACGATCTAACTCTATTTTTATTTTTTTGCCCCCCCCCCCTCTCCCCTCCCCCCTTCTCTCCCCTCCTAATAACTTTACACTTTCGAAAATATCCCCATTCGACTTGCAGGCTATTGAAACCTATCTGTACCAATTTTGAAAGGCCTAACTGTATTTCTAATTGTTCCCCCCCCCCCCCCCCCCTTGGGGATCAAATTTCGAAAATTCCAGGAATTGGTTTTTAGACATTTATATTAGCTATATTTTAAAGCAAAAATTTTACGGATATCGGTTTCTTTGTTTGAGCTATGAAGGATATTTTGAATTCACGTTTTGCCCCCTCCCCCCCCCCCCTTGGGGGCCGATTTTTTTCAATTTTTTTCTTTCCTAAACCATCCCTGACCTATACGGAAAAAAACAAAAAAAGAATGATCGAAATCGGTCAAGCCGTTTACAATTTTATAATGGACATACAGACAAACATTCATTTATATATATATATATATATATATATAGATTATAAGAAAAAAAACTTTTTATAAACTGTGTTTTTAAATTTTCTGTTGAATCATAGAACTAACTACATTAGCACTTTATCAATGCGTATGAAATCTTTAAACCGATAGTGACGTCAATTTTTGTGAGATACATAATTTAATTTTTTACAATTTTTTAAAGCTCACGTTTAATTAAATTATTTATTTAATCACGTTTATTTATTTTTATGTCGAAAGAAAATGAACTCGTAAATTTTTTTTGGCAACAATTAAATTATAGCTAATATTTTAATGGCTATTTATAAGGTATTAGGAGGTTATTATTTTCATATTTTAATTAATAATAAGAAAACTATTCGAATTTTTTCGAATTTTTTTTTTTTTTCCTAAACCATCCCTGACCTATAAGGAAAAAAACAAAAAAAGAATGATCGAAATCCGTTCAGCCGTTCTCGAGTTTTAGTGAGACTAACGAACAGCAATTCATTTTTATATATATAGATAGATTACTAGTAATTCATTTAACTATTATAATTAGCATTTCAATTAATAATTTTGAATTTGCTGCTTGAATTTAAATAAGCTTGATTCTCATTTGTTTTTTCACATATTATTCTTTCAGTTGAAACCTTTTCTTTTTTTCGGGATGTTATTGGGTATAACTGGCTGTAAATGTTCAGCAATTTGCATACAACAAGACAGAAATAACACCTATTTTACTTGCAATATTCATTCTATACCCTTGAAAACGTAATGAATTTGCATGTTTCAATTTAAGGTTGCTTGACATTTGTAATATTTTTTTGTATTTTATGTATTTTTTCTGTTTCATCTTATTCAATGTTTCTTGTTTTCATCTATTCAATGTTTGAAAAGGTTTTCAATATATATATATATAACATATATACATATATATATATATATAACATTACTGGTATCATTTTTGAAATAAAAGTTTAAAATGTTGGCAGCTATGCTATAAGTAAATAGTTTTGTTAGAGTAAGTTCTCATGGAAATGTCTAAAAGCAACCTAGCTAAGTACAAGGACCGACACTAACTTACAGAAACCCAGGGCAAAATTATCAGCCGGGAGCTCCCTTCAATCGTAAAATATACCAAGTGAATTTTGTTAACATGTAAAATGACTTTAATTTCACAAAAGACAGCTAATTTGGAGGCCCTTTAAAGATGTGTTCAAATATTAGCGATTGCAGGGCGACAAGGGCAGGCTCTATTCAAATCCCTTTGATGTGTGATTTGAGTCGTCGCGAAGCTGAAAGAGAAGTTTTCTGCTCTGGCAAACCTCCTACTGCGATAATTGCATGAGGAACTTGGGTCTCTTTTGTAAAAGGGCAGTAAAAAGTAATGTTCTTCATTGTAAACATGTGCAAAATTTCAAGGATCACTTTCGGTCAATGGATAATTTATAACTTTGTCGCTCTGCTTCGTTGCTAGTGTTTGAACACAGCTTTATAGATGAGAACCTGGGCGCTTGCCCCATTTGCCCCGTGGGAAATCAGGCCCTTGAAGTGGATAATTAAATAAGTAAATGAGGGAGCATGTTTAGTTTCTATTGTAACTATGCAACAAGTGTAAAATTTCAGCCAAAGGGAGATAACGGAGAGATTGCCGTGATTTATTTTCTTTTTTATTTTAAAAGTTAAGAAAAGAAAAAAAATCACATAGTGAATAAAAATTTGTTTAATGGGCATAAATAACATTCAGACATGCCAAGTCTCCTGCTTTTGGCAGGAGTCTCCTGCTTTTTGCTTGTTATTCTATGCTCCTGATTTTCCACTCATTTCTCCTGCTTTTCTGATGTAATTTTTATCTATCCCTCTTAGCATAATTTATGCTTAAAATTTGTGGGATTGGGTAAAAAAATCTGAAAGAAAATTGAAATTTATCTTGCTCTGCAATTTATCATGTTCAGTTTGAATGTGAATTACTATACAATGCTTTGAAACTAATTTTTGCTAAGAATAAACTTTTAACTTTCATTTTTGCATGATGAAAAATGTCTTATTATCAAAAGATTTTATTTTTTTTTTTAATACCAAAAATTCATTATTGAAAATTTAAAGAATTCAAATTTCATTAGAATATGGCTGATATTTTCATTTCTTTGTTACCTTTTCTTTTACAAAGATAATTAAGGTTCTTATTGTTTTATATTAGGAGCAGAATGATCAAATCTCTCATTTTGACTTAAATTTTAAACAACTGTATGTCTGAGGTTTTTTTTTTTTTTTTTTTTCTTTTTTGATAGTTTGTTTTACTGCAAGAAACATATATTATTCATTTAATTTTAATACTGATGCTTTGTAAATACCTCCTAAGCTTTAAAGCTTTACTTAAAATTAAATTTGCATTATTTTACTCATTTTTCTTACAAACTTTCTTGTTGGAAAAAGTCTCGTGATTTCTGTTAAAAAATCTCCTGCTTTTTTGTCATTAGAAGTTGGCATCTCTGATTACTGCTGAAGATTTTTTTTTTTTTTTTTTTTTTTTTCGTTTATTAACCAGCGATGCTGATTTTATAGAGTGGGGTTTTTTAAAAGTAGTCTGTACTGATTTGATCCTGACCCTGGCAATTTGATCAGATTAAGCGTTTGATTTTATTAACCAGTGAATTTATTAAACGGCGTTTATTGTATTATTCAGATATTTTTGTATTATTAAAGATATTCATAAATCATAGCATTAAAATTATGTAAATTTATTGTACCACAACAAATAAATTTTTTGCACCCAGTCATCAACTTGCAAACACAGTTTGCGGTATTTACATCAAGAATTAAGCTAGTATTGCTGTGATCATCATTAAAGTAAACGCACCAGTAGTGGACACTTTAAGGATATTTTCCGGCTTTTTTTTGTGTAATTTCCTAAATTTTTGAGTTTCAAAAAATAATTAATATTTCAGACCTTTACTAACTCTTTCTTAACACGACTGCATTATAAAAATTGCTAATTGTAGCATTTTTTTTATACATATAAAAAATCAAAAATCTGAAGAGCTTAAAATGAACCAGTAGTGGACACACTAAAGACCCAGTAGTGGACCCCTTTGAATTTTTGCTTTAAAATTCAACTCTAAAATTGCTAGATTAAAGAATTGTGTCCACTACTGGATCTGGCATTAAAAGTCACATGAGTCCAGTAGTGGACAGGGCTGTCCACTATTTGTCATGATGACTTTTTCCGGTATCAGTAGTGGACACCCATGAAAATACTATGCGTTAATACAAGATTTAAAAAACAGCACAATAAATGAATTCTGCATACTTATTTTAGTCATATGAAAGCAAAAGTAGAAGAAATCAGTTAAAAATAAGCAGAGAGCGAGCAAATAAAATTTCATTTCCTTATTCAAAGTCATAAGAAGAAAACGGCAAAATCACAAAAAGTGCAAATTTTTTTAGTTAAACTAACATTATCTTAAAACTAATGGCCGGAATTATTTTTTGTTAAAGGGTTTAACAGTAAAGGACTATAACTCCCTTCCTGAACGTTGCTTGAATCTTCAGAATTTTTAGGTAGCTTATTTTTCCCAGTTTAAAATTAAAAGTGTCCACTACTGGTACAGGGTACTGGTGCGTTTACCTTAAATTTTCTTCTGTGTCTACTGATATGTAAATTAATAAAAAAAAAAAAATAAAAAAAAAAAAAAAACTAAAAAGGATCTGCATAATGGCGTCCTCTGTTGGCCGATTTTTACCTTTATTGAACTGGCATTGTATTTCAGAAAGGGCATCTCATATGTGAAGTTTGATAAGCTAATATAATAACAGATAAAGCACAGCATTATCGCAAATGAAATGAAGGATGTTATGTCACACCCGCACCACCTTTTAGGTAAACATGCACACAAATGGAATCAGCGTATGTTTTCATAGCAGCCATCTCACATATCGAGTTTTGCCCACTATAGAAGCTGTCCCATGAATGAGGAAAATTGCAGCATAGAAATGCGGCATGCTGAGTGATGTATTTAAAAATATAATCAGTACCAATTTATATTAAGTTCTAACTAAATAGGAAGTTTTGTAAATATCTCTCATGAGATACAGTGTTCACAATTTTTTTTTTTTTTTTTTAATGATACATACGCATGCAGACATTTTCTAAAATGGTCAAATCGTGTTCTAGCCATCTTAAAAAGTAAATCAGTCGAAAACTGGAAGTCAAAAATTTTCGTGATTCCAATATCTGTACTGATAAGTATAAAGGATTTAAGTCCACATATTCTTGATTTTTCAGGAGACGAAAAATAAAGTTAAACCAATTAAAAACAAATCAGAAGAATCGATTAGGAAAAAGGGATTTCGTTGACTTATACCCTTTATACCATTCAGTGATTGTCAACCTTCATTTAATAACGGGAAAAAATTGAATTAAATATTTTATACCATACATGAATGGTAAGTTCCTGACTTGAACCTTTTTTTACCAATGTATTTTCTCAAAGACTAAATGACATAGACTTAAATCCTTTATACCAATCGATAGAGAATTTTTTTCGGAGTCTGACTACGTACTTAACTCAAAATCGACATTTTTGGACTTAAATCCTTTATACTTATCGGTACAGATATTTTCTTCGTATGTACAGTCGGTAACAAAAGTGTCCGAACACTAGCAAAAATTCCTATGTAAAAAAAGTACACTTCATACGGTTTTGTTAAATAAATCCTTGCCGAATCCTGTACTTAGTCAGTGTTCCTGTTCTTAGTCAATGTAAGAACATGATTCGATAAGGATTTAGTTAACAAAACCGTATGAAGTGTACTTTTTTACATAGGAATTTTTGCTAGTGTTCGGACACTTTTGTTACCGACTGTATAACGCATATAAAAGCTATATAATGTATATAAACGTATAATATATATAACAGCTGTCTTGCTGTTTTTAATTACTGCATTCATACATCTTATGTGAATGCTACTATACTATAGTGATGCCTAAAAGGATTAGATACAATTGTTTTTATTTTTCTTAGGTGAATCCCAAGGCAAATGCTAACAACCTCGCCCTTGTTGGTTGCTGCATTCCTACAGGGTACGGTGCTGTTGTAAATGCTGCTAAAGTGCCACCTGGTGCTACATGTGCCATCTGGGGACTAGGGGGTGTTGGTGTTTGTACAGTTATGGGATGCCGAGACAGTGGAGCTTCAAAAATTATCGGAATCGATACCAATCCTAGAAAGTTTGAACTAGGTAAGTATTCTTATCAACGTTATTATTAAACCTAATACTAAGAGGGAAGCTGCAAACTCAGTACCACAAATGAAATAATCTTTCTTCTTTTCGAAAAACATCACTTATCCTAATTTTCTGCTTAAATTTATCTATGTTAGCTTTGTATGTTTTCATACTTATAATTGTGCTTTTCTTTCACATTCATATTTTATGTATTTTTGAAAATTATGTGCTATGAATTGATATACTGCAGCGATCATGTGGAGGGAGGAGCTAGTGTATACACTACAATTTCAGTATTTTTTCCAAAGAAAGTATATTAAATAGCTCTTTAAATTAAGTAATTTTTAATAAAGCTTTTTTTTAAACGTTTTTCTCATAAACGCTCAGCGTTTCTTCCATAAATTATGATACTTGATTTCTAGTCAATTTAGAACTTTCTATTCTATTTGAATTATTATAATTCGTATTAGACTTAAGGTGCTATCAGACGGAAGACGATATATTCTAAAATATAAGCTATTGCCGCTCAAAAGCGACCAAACGACTTCATTAGGGTTGTTTTTAAGCATAAACGAAAGAACGAAATACAGAAATTTAAACAACGGACCCAACATTTGGCTATGATTCCATCGAGAATCCCATGGAAAGCTCGAGATCTTTGCTCCCGTGTGTCGGAGAGCTACGAAACTTCGAGAAACCTAAGCTATAATTTTTTTCACCAAATTTGGTTGCCCACTCACCAAGTTTATCGCCAATGCTGACCCCACTGAAAGTGAATGAACTGCCATTTTATTTTCACTTTGCCTGTCAAACTACTTTTCTTGCAAAAGAACAATTGATGCAGGGAAAAGACATAATCCCTTGTAACAATATGTTATGAGCATTATTTCTGCCATATTTTAGACAACTAATATTTCTATGGCTATATATATTTCCCATTAAACATATTTTTATTTTTATTTATTTATTTAAAAATTAATTTGAATTAATCAAATATTTCTGCCCGACAGCGTGCAAGTATAGTCACATACAGCAAGTCATTTATATTAGCGTAGACGTAGTGACTGGTATATAAATGCTGGTATTGGTCTCTATATTGGTATCACATGGATCATAATGACTGGTATTATGCAATCCCCCATAATAGGTTTCTGAAAAAAAATCTTATGTCTTTCTGTGCCTTTTAGTGAAAACTGCATAGTGGTACGGTCAATTCTTTTTGAATAATACATGTTTTATTTTTTTCTGTGACTTTTTGATCACCCTGTATATATATATATATAATATATATATACATATATATATATATATATGAAAAATCTTCATTTGTTTTAGTGTTAGTTATTTGAAGCATATTAGTAGTTGTTTTTAACCGGATTTTTTGTCCTAAATTTTCAGCCAAGCAATTCGGATGCACCGATTTCCTGAATCCAAAAGAAGTGGAGGACGTGCCTAAAAAACTCAGCGAGATGACCAATGGAGGAGTGGACTACTGCTTTGTGTCTGTCGGTGTCATACCTGCCATGGTAACATTCATTATTTATTATCATTCTAAAAATTGTGAAAATAACGATAATAATAATAATTAATATATATAATGATCCTCATCTGTCATGAACGAATCCGGTTAGTACCGCTTCAAAACAGAAACTTTTGGCAGCCATTTTTTTTCCGTTTATTTAATTCAACTTAGGAAACATACATATCATTTTCATACATGTTTTGTATCGCACATATTCTTATTTCCTATAAAACCTTGAAAAACTATTCAATTGTAATGTTTAAATCTCTAAATTAAGTATAACGGATCACTGGCTATTATAAACATTAACCTATAAATAGAATTATGTAACTTCATGATTATAAACAAAGCAAGACCAAATAAAAACAAACCAAATTTGTTGCCATTCAGAAAATACCAATTCCAAATGGACAACTTTTTAATTCCGAATGAACGACTCTTTGACTGTTTCATTAAAAAACGCTTAAAATATTTCTAAAACATATTAAAGCCTTAAAAATCTTAAAATATTTGTAAAAACGCATTAAAGCTTTTAAATATTTTTATCAAACTTTATTGTTTGTTTACATTGTAAGGTATAATTGGCGCCGAGTTTAGTACGTAAATGCCGCCAGTTGATTTTAGTTTTGAAATTAGTGTAAAATGATAGTTGGGATAGAATGTTTGGTTGGGCAAGTAAAAGTCACCCGTTGAAATGAGTATTTAAATTAGAGCAGTCTAATGTGATAACGTCGAGTCAAGGTAAAATGTTCGGTTGAGAATGAGAAAGTCCCTAGCTGGATCCTGGATATTTTGGCGATGTTGAGGGTGAGATAGCTGGTTGGAGGTATCGAGTAGAGGTGAATTTGGGTTAGCATGGAGTGTCTGTAGTTATTGGATAGTTAGTTAGAAAATTTGAAAACAGGATCTACGATAGTCTTAAAAAAAAGTATTTTGGTAAAATGAAGTCAATCGTTTTTTCTTATTATGAGGACTTTAAATACGCAAGCGAAGTGATGACGTCACTTGCCGTTCGTGGATACAAGAAAAATATTTCCTATGTTAAACGCCCAATGGATTTTTCGTAAAAAAATATTAAAAATCGAGGGAAATTATTTCCCGATTTTAATCCCCTTATTTAGGTTTAGATATGTATTAGTTATCCTGTGCATGCGTTAGATTAAGTTGTTTTTGTTCTAAAATTGATAAAATTTGAATTTTAAATTTCAAAACTCTAGATTAAAAAAAAACTTCCATATTCCATTGAAAACATAAACATTTCATTTCAAAGGATGATATTACACAATAAATATCCAACTAATATACTAATTAAAAGGAAAATGATAAATATTCTATCATAATTTGAAGTGAAATTTGTTTTCAAATGTCTAAATAAAGTATCTGATATAAAATACTAATATGTTGCAGCGGAATAGATTTGATATCGGTCATCCTTGGCAGAAAAAAAAAAATATATATATATATATATATATATATATATATCGCCAAATTATCTGGCGAATATAATTTAATTCCTTTCAAAAATCATGGTTATTTTAAAAATTTATATTAAGAGAGTAAGGAATAATATGAAACAATATTTCGCACAACACATATTACGAAAATATACATCTGGCATGTATATTTTCGTAGTACGTTTTTGATCGCCAAATACAAAAACGTCAAGGACAACAGAGTTTTGAAATTTAAAATTAAAATTTTGTCAATTTGACAGCAAAATAACTCAATCTAACATACGCGCATGATAACTAATACATATATATACCCAAATATGGGGATTAAAATCGGGAAATAATTTTCCTCGATTTTTAATAATTTTTTACAAAAAATCCAATGGGCGATTAACATAGGAAATCATTTTCTTACATACACGGACGGTCAGTGACGTCAAACTTCGCTTGCGTATAGAGCACTTAATGGAACACTGGGATGTGTTGTTGCTGTTGTGTTGTCGGGCCTATATTTTTTGTCAACCAGCAGTTTTTTTATTGTCATTCATATTTATTGATCGGGTAAAATTTTTGAAGTGAAAACTTTTTTAGGCGCGTTGAGCACTTTTGGGTGAACAAAAATCATTGAACTCCCGTCATCGTCAGCTAACGCTTTCCATTTGAAGTGAAAACTTTTGGGTGAAGAAAAATCATTGAATTCGCGTCATCGTCAGCAAACGCTTTCCATCCTTGTATGATACAAATAATGTATCACACAATTACCTTGCTAATGTGATGTGTTAATAATTATATACTGTATATTGTTTTAAAATCTGGTGCGGCGTTACACGACTTCTCTCATCTCCGGGCACTGTCTCTATTGCAGTTAGACCTCACAAAACCGTGAGACAGCCCAAAGCTGCCATTTTTCTCACGTTTTTACAATCTGGTGCGGCTCTACACGACTTCTCTCATCTCCGGACACTGTCTCTTAAAGATTGCAGCCGGAAACGTTGCAGTTAGGCCTCACAGAACCGTGAGAAAAACCAAAGCCTCCATTTTTCTCACGTTTTTACAATCTGGTGCGGCTCTACACGACTTCTCTCATCTCCGGACACTGTCTCTATTGCAGTTAGACCTCACAAAACCGTGAGAAAGGCTAAAGCCGCCATTTTTCTCACGTTTTTACAATCTGGTGCGGCTCAAAACGACGTCACTTAACTCCGGGCACTGTCTCTTAACGATTACATCCGGAATCGTTGCAGTTAGACTTCACAGAACCATGAGAAAGACCAAAGCCGCCATTTTTCTCACGTTTTTAAAATCTGGTGCGGTTCTACACGACTTCTCCAGAGCTTCCAACCTAATCCGGCAAATTGTTAGTACCGCCCCTTTTTCTTCACCACTTAATTTTTAGAGTATTTTTCTTCTTAATTCATTGTAGATACATTTGAAGAGAATTTCTCTAAAAATTAAGTGGTGTAGGAAAAGAGGCGGTACTAACAATTTGCCGGATTAGGTTGGCAGCTCTGCTTCTCTCATCTCCGGACACTGTCTCTTAAAGATTGCAGCCGGAAACGTTGCAATTAGACCTCATAGAACCGTGATAAAGGCCAAAGCCTCCATTTTTCTCACGTTTTTACAATCTGGTGCGGCTCTACACGACTTCTCTCATCTCCGGACACTGTCTCTTAAAGATTGCAGCCGGAAACGTTCCAGTTAGACCTCTCAAAACCATGATAAAGGCCAAAGTTGCAATTTTTCTCACGTTTTTACAATCTGGTGTGGCTCTACACGACTTCTCTCATCTCCGGACACTGTCTCTATTACAGTTAGACCTCACAAAGAACGAAAACTAAAATATCGAAACACATTTGATTTATAAACAAAAATTGAAAATACATTTAAATGATCACGTGGTAACCATCATGATCTAAACATTGTTTTCAAGATTTATCGTTCACATTCCGTCATTTTTCACGGGGTTATATACTAGTAATAATAATAATAATAAAACAAAATAAAACTAACCTTTTCCTTTCGTCGTAATAAAACCCCTATTCTACGGCACTAAACTAAAGTCTGTTCTCAAATGACAAGCAGAATTTGAGCATACTTTTAGGCATACAATAAGAAAAAAAAAGTTTTCATTTTCAGATATAAAAATAAAATAAATAATTAAATAAATAAGCAGAAATAATAGTACAGCTTTCTGAAAATCGATACATTTTCCGTTTTTTATTTATTTATTATTATTATTATTTTCATTCAAAACTTAGAGACGTGGTAGCCCAGTCGGTAGAGTTCCGAGCTCGTGATTCAGAGATTGCGGGTTCGATACTCGAGCCGGCCAAAGACAGTCGAGTACACTAATAGTAGCTGGTGCACGTAAAATCCGTAGTGGCCTCAATGTCCTCCGTGTTCCCATCCATAACTTCTATATAATCTTATACAAATTTACACAGTACAAATTATTTATTAAATTATTATTTACTAGCAGGCTACGCCCGCTTCACTGGTCACTATATTTAAATACATTTTCTAAAGAATTGAATCATTATTCACTTTTTACCTCACATCATAAATAAAAACTTAAAAAAAAAAAAAAAGAAAGAAAGAAAGAAGTTGATTTAAACATCGCTTCGAGTACCCGCTGCCTACGGTAGCTGCTTTTCTGCCTGCATTGCTATGGGTCCAGGTTCCCACTGCTTACAGAAAGGTCTTTCCTGGGCACTTCAATCTGGGTATTTATCGACGACAGGTGGTTCTTATATTATTTAAGAACAACGATTTTAAAGATGACTGTATCTCAGCATCTATCGAATATTTTAGTTTTTGAACCATGTATTTTATCTTCGCTCTTTACGCTTTATTGAAGTATGATCCGACCAAAATAATAAATAAAAGAAAAAGGAGATTTTCTTTTAAACGAAAGAAAGAAAATAAAATAAATTTTAATTAAACTTAAATTTTAGTAAGTTTAATCCTTTCTACTATATACTATCATTTTTTCAGATAAATACTATAAATTAAAAAATAAAATAAAATACATTTTCTTTTCAAAGGAATTACCTAATAAAAAAAATTTTAAGTTGTTCTACTATAAATAATAATACATTATTCACATACATAACTGTTATAGTGTTATAAATATATTTTTTAATTTAAAATTCGATATACTTTTTTTTTTTTTTTTATTGCATTATCATTTGATTTTCAATATAATAAATAAAAAAAAAAAAGAAGAAAAAAAGTTTTCGCGTTCAAATAAATGAAAAATAAATAGCGTAATAGCTGTTGCTGAGATATACAGACGGTTGAAACGAAAAAAGAAATTACAGAAAAATTAAATATTGAAGACAATATTTAAAATAGAAAATAATAATAATAATTAAAAAAATTCAAATTCGAAAAAATCTCGATGAGGTGCACACCTACAGGGTCCCAGGTATCCATCTGTCACGTTTTGGTAGCTCTGCGTTCAGTAGTGTGACCACCAGAGCGCAGACAAACAGACACTTCTCTAGATTAAAATTATTTTCTCTGATGAATGCAGACGATTTTTATATCACAAAAGTATAACACTAAATGCCGAAAGAAAGTCAATGATGTACAAACATCAGAAAAAGATGCAAATTTTTAAGTTTTTTTTTTTTTTTTTTTTTAGGACTGAGGACCTGTTAGTCTCAATCTGGGATTTTTACGTTGTCTATTTCGATAGTTGGTCATTTGTCGAAATCTAAAATTTATCGAAAATATAATTGAATAATTTGATAGCGATGATATAATTTGAAAAAAGAAAAAGAAAAAAAAAGAAAAAACTAATAGTCCTCCGTCCTAAACTAAATTCTGCTTTTGCCAGAATTTCATCAAAATCTTTTTTTTATTATTATTACTATTGAAAGAAAAAGAAAAGAAAATTAATAATAATCAGTATCGTTACAAGCGATATCGAAAATGTTTTTTTTTTTTTTTTTTTTTTTTTTAATAATTTTGAATTAAAAAAAAAAAAAATGAAATAAAAATAAGTAAAAAAATTAATTTAATGATTTAATGTTTTTGTTTTTCGGGGGCTGCTCATGCATATAAAACATGCGTATTAAAACGAGTCGAAGAAGGAAGCGAAATAAGTATTGAGTTATATTACGATAAATACGATATATTAGACCTATCGTCCAGGGTTAGTAGGCATTTTCGTTGAAAGAAATAGTTTGTTCGTTCGATGCAACTTGCACATTAGTCCCGTGAGGCACAACTTTCACTTTAGTCCCGCCAGGTACAACTTGCACATTAGTCCCCTTTAAATAAATATATATATATTTTTTTTAAATGAAAAAAAATCGTTTATTATTATTATTATTATTTTAATTATCACAGATCTATGATTCAACCATTCGTCTTAAATGCATTAACGAGTTCTTTCGAAAGATACCGATATTGAAATTTTACATCCCCTGGGGAGGTAGTGATGTCCCTACATGCACAGAATTTTTTTCCTAGTTATTTACTATCATTATCAATAATTCTTATAATTTTGCAATCATGCGTTAAAAATAACTCTCATTATGTACATTTAAAAGAAGTTTTGTTCTATATTGCCATGTTAAAAATTTAGACGACATCAACTGAGCGATTGATACCCAAAAGTAATCAGTAGCAGTTTAGGTCAGGGTCCAACTAAATACCAAATTTGAGTTAAATTTCGTTCATTATTTCTTGAGATACAGCGTCCACAAAATTTTTTATACACACATATAGACATCTTCTAAAATCAGTCAAATCATATTTAATTTTCACAAATACAACACTTTCTTTATATATATATACTAGCAAAGCCCCGGTTCGGGAACGAACCGAATTCCGAATGCGGGAAAAATTTCAAAATCAAACTCGAAATGTACAAAACTCGGCCGGATGCTGCCTGCGTGACAATAGGTCAAAGTTTGTTAACGAAACCATTTTTTAATTCATGAAATCAATGAAGGTAGTGAACCAACGCAGGCTTTTCTCGCTTCGCTGGTCACTATATTTAAAGGAAACTCTTTTCTATATCGCTTTACAAAAAAAATAAAATTTACAGAAATCATGAAATTGCTTTAAAGCCCACTTTGGTTTCCCGTTGGTTTATGTTATTATTATTATTATTATTATTATTATTTGTTGTTGTTGTTGTTTGTTTGTTTCTTTTCTTTTCTTTTTTCTTTCTTTTCCATATTTACTGAATTGGATTCTTTGTTTTTCAATATCACGTGACTGAGCAGACGACTAATTTATTTATTTAACGTTCATTTATATTTCCATTAATTTTTGGAACTCTCGTGCAACTTTATCTAATTTTTTTTTTTTTTTTAATCCATTTTCAATTTTCATTTTTTCATGTGCATGAATAAAATATTTTATATATATATATATATATATTTTTTTTTTTTTTTTTCGCGTGAAAGCATATTTCATTTTATGTTTGAATTTTTTTTTTTTTTTTTTTTTCTTTTTAGCAACAATTAAAATTTTAATTGTTCACATTTAAAGCTTTTACCAGGTTATTGTTTTCACATTTTAATTAATTTTAAAAAATCGAATGAAATTTCGTTACAAATAAGGTACGAAATGAAAGGGGCATTTTTTCTGAATCCGTCGGTTTAATTAACCTATCGATCGGACAATTAGATTTTTAAAAATTAACTAAAGTATGAAAAGCTGGTGACAATTTTTTAAATTAACTAAAGCATGAAAAGCTGGTGGCAACAACACACAGACAAACAGAAGAAAATCTCTCTTAGCCAATCAACTTGCGTCCAGTCACGGACTTACAGGAAAAAAAACTCTCTTAGCCATATATATATTGAGAGATGTGTGTGTGTGTGTGTACATATAAAACAAAACAAAGTAAAAAGTGTTATCTACACTTCTCACCGTTCAAGATTCCCCAGTTTCAAAACACGGGAACAGATAAAAAGAACGATAATAACCTAAGTCGATATTATTGTCTGGCGCACTCACATTCCCATCCTTTTTATTATCTACTATTGATGTTCGCTGAATGTTTTCTTTTTCTCCTTTTCCTAACATTCAGTTCACACTTTTGAAAATTCCCAGACACGTTTCGACAATGCAAATATTTATAAATTTATATTTTAACGACTCAGTTAAAATGGCAATCGAAAAAATACGTGTGAGGTATTTTCTAATCAATAGGACGTTTACCCGTCTGGCTGACATGCGTTCAATCTGTAAAATGACGATATTGACAGCACGTGCTATTTTATTTTATTTTATTTTATTTTCAATGCTGTTGCTGACCTATTGATCTAAAGACGCGAAGAAAGCTATGCAGTTTGCATAAATTATGAAGCACTCTCCAACTTGTGAGTTTACCATTTAGGTTTAATCATTATGTTATGACACTTTCTATAATCATAGAAAAAAGTATTGCATTCGTAAAAACTTTAAATATCTATTTTTTGGCTGATTCACGCGTTGGTATCCTGGTTTGGCCATTTTTTTTAAATATTCGCCTGCCCGTGTTTCTGTGAATATGTGACAAACATTTTGTGTCAGTTTAGCACAAGATATCGTAAAAAGTGAAATTCAGTTGCACCTTGACATAAATTCGTGTTTATCAACTTTTGATGCATATCGACTTACAGGTGGCCCTACTATTCTACAATTTTTCCCATTTTAGGAAGGCTATATCTCAAATTCAAATCATGTTTCAGCACCAAACTTGATATGTGAGAGGAATCCTTATGAAAAACTATGGTGATTAAATTTATGTGCATATTGGCTCAGGGATGGCATTGCTATGCTACAATTTTCAGGGTGTGTAGGAAAATCATATCTCAGTTTGTATAATACATAAATTCAAAAACTGAATACGTGAGAAGCAGCCAACACGTGACACTGATATTTTTCATTTGCGATTTTTCCATATGACTAAATCTCATCATATATTGCTTAAGGGATAGTGGACGCTGAAAAGCATTTTTTGTAATTACTGTTTTAGAATTGTGAAAGTTAGCATACAAAAGCACTGAAAATTATAAATATTACATATATTAATATTTTTTTAAAAACTATTGATATAAAAAAGAAAAAAATCTGTCTTTGACAGAATTTAATTTAGTACGACAGGGCTAATTTATGTGGTACAATCTCGTAACTATTCCCTCCCCCCCCCCAGTCAAAAAGGAAAAAAAAAAAAAAAATGTTATTTGCCACTCTGGCCACCGCTAGCAAGATTATCGTATATCTAGAAACATATTAAAAACACTTTAAAAACACGTTATAAAAATTTTATTAAAATCATATTATTATATAAACATTTACTAAGGTTTTCGCCATTTTATCATGGCATCACCAAGTAAACATTTTTTACAAAAAGAGTAGAAGAGACAGCATCTTTATATATCCGAGGATCTTGAAACGCTTACAGCAAAAGACAACTTAAACTGAGGATCAATTTGTTACTTGAATTCATAGGCTTAAGTTCGATTAAGGTAGCACCAGGACTGCTTTCCGCAAATTCCAGTAGGAGAAACTTTGTCTCGGGCCAGGAACATCTTAAATTTGCGGAAAGCAGTCCTGGTGCTACCTTAATCGATCTCAACTTAAGCCTATGAATTCAAGTAACAAATTGAGCCTTCCTGTTCAGGTCAAGTTGTCTTTTGCTGTAACCGTTTCAAGATCCTCGGATATATAAAGATGCTGTCTCTTCTACTTTTTTTGTAAAAAATGTTTACCCGATGATGCCATGGTATAATGGCGAAAAGCTTAGTAAATGTTTATATAATATGATTTTAATAAAATTTTTATAAAGTGGTTTTAATATGTTTCTAATTACAATGTTAACACGTGGACTTTATACGAAATCTAAACTTCTAGAAGATTCGTATTTTAATTATCGTATCTACAAACACAGATGTAACGATTATTATGTGAGAAATGTTAAGCTGGTTATCAGCCAGGGTGGCTCAGTGGAAAAGCATTCGCACTTGAAACGGAGGGCTTGGGTTCAAATTTGGCTATGGCATTTTTCACATAGTTGGTATTAAAAAGAATCAGTATTATACTCAGAACTACAAAATTAAATTTCACTGTTGATGACTTTATCAATAAAATTTCTAAATATTTTAAGAAATAAAATGGTAAAACTGGCTATTGGCATGCATCCTGGCATATTGAAATTGTGACAACGCAAAATCGCTGTCTTAGAGAAATAGTCCTGTCGTACTAAAAATTAAAAATTAAAATTTTATTTATTTATTTTATTTTACTTTTTTCTTTTTCTTTTTTAATTTTTTTAAAATCTTTCATGACTAAGCTTTTAAAGTTTCAATTCAATTTTGCATCATTATATTTTATCAATACATTTTAAACATGTATATACATTAATTTGTGGATTGATTGATGAGTTATTTATTTTATTTTATTTCGTTTTATTTTTATGTTTGAATGCTAAAAATCTACATGAAATTTCTGCATTCAGACATAAAAATATTTTTCAAAAACTGGCTTATAAATCAATCCACAAAAAAAGGCACATATATGTTTAGAGTACATTGGTCAGCTATAATAGTTTAGAATCGAGAGGGAAAACTTAAGTATCAGTCACATGAAACATTTTTTTTTTTTTTTTTTTTTTTTTTAATTAAAAGTCTGGATTTTTTTTTTCCCCCAATAGTTTTTGAGAAATTTTGATATACTTAATATAAATATATTCCAATACACATGTATATGCAATCCTTCATAACTCTAAAACAGTAATTTCAAAAAACAATTTTCAACGTCTACCATTTCCTTAAAACTACACGAAACTGTCTGTGTAAAATCTTTATTGTGAGAAGCTAATGTTGGTTAAGTTTTTGTAAATGTGAACTGTTAAGGTGACGCAGTTACATAGAACCTTTTCAAGAAAAAATTTAATGATGCCAACAACTTACTAATTGCTCTGAAACATGGGGTATCATTTATAAATTAAAGAACTGTTGTGCAATAAACATTTAAATATAAAAACTTCTTTACTCACCATAAAATAAACAGAATCACTACCAATTTCTAAAGGACGTGGCCTTTCGTCTTCAGGTGCAGAAAACATATGCTACTACCTTGTAGGCAAAAGCTAGCTTGCTTTTGCAGGCCATGTCGTTTCTAAAACGGTAGTGCTCCTCTTTATATTATAGTGTGTAGAAGTTTTTCTGTTAAAATATATGGATGTATAAATCTGGCATAGATTGCTTTACATAACTGCGTACAGAGTTTGATTTAGAACATTCCTGTTTATAAGCGCAACGCGGTTGATAGGGAAGGGGGGGGGGGCGTTTAAAACTGGGGTAGTTAAATTTATATTTCGACAAAAGTAACAACACCCCATTGTATAAAAAAAAAAAAAAAAAAAAAAAAAAAAAACTTTGAAATTATTTTAGTATGTTCGAATGGACGGTAGAAAGAACACTGCTATCACAGAAAAGTGGCCCTTTTAACACAATTTTTGACCAAATAATAATAATAAAACTTGAAGCCTAATTTTTGTTTTCTAGGTAATAGATTTAAAATTCTGTACGAAATAGAATTTAATTTAATACAACAGGACTCTTTTTTTTTTTTTTTTTTTTTTTTTTTTTTTAACAAAACCTTCTTTTTTCTATAAAGAAAATTCATGTGTTAACTGTAATAAAAATGCACCACAGAACTGACGTTTAAATATAAGTACAAAACTTTGAATAAACCCTATTAAATCTAAGAACTTGCAATAACTGTTTCGGGTCGAAAGAATACAGGACCATTCGTCAGGCAAACAAAATAGGGACGATTTCTGGAAACAGAGCGGCATCACAAAATCAATTTAAGTAAAGAGCAAAAACAAATAAAACCGAGTATCAGTATACTGGTGTGACTATAATTATAAAAAGAAAGAATAAATAAATAAATAAATTAAATAATTTAATTTAATTAAACGCTTCGCTTATTAACCCCTGAGGCGCTCTGGCCGCCTATTAGCTGCTTTGCCTTTCACTGAATAGGAATATTAATAGAAAGAAATTCGTAATATCTAGACCATTTTGCGTTACAGCTTTAGTAGACTCTTTTGGTGATTTTTAAATTTTTCTCACCATTTGGTCATGAATTTTTTGTATAATTGCTTATTAAACTAGTTGGCATATGTGGACTTTGCTCAGTTCCCCATCATATTTATGTTCTCATAAATTTCTAGTGCGAGACCTATTATAATCATGTTAAAAGAAATGAATTTGACCAAAGCTTGATACAGTGACAGAATGAAATCCCCGCCTAATAGGCTATCGTTTGTTCACACCGATATATTTATCTTATTCTAATCTATTAATTTTTTTTTTTTTTTTTTTTTTATCAGGGTCAATTCCGTTGTTTAGTTTTCATGCTACTATTTCCAATGCAATAATCCTCAAAATTCATATTTATATGAAAAATTTACAATTTCGCTATGTTGATAAAATCGTAAATTACGAATAATTTACGAAAATTTCCTATTACAATATTTGTATTCAATCATGTTCAAACAAATATCATAAATGTAATTTTGAAGTTGTCTAATGTATTTATGATCCTCAAAATGGAAGTTTATGCTCAATTTTGCTTTATTCTGACATGTTAAGTAAATCGTAAATTCCAAATAACTTACGAATTTTTTAAATTGGAAAAATCATAGTCTATGATATTCATGCCAGTATCCTAAATAATATTTCGAAAGTGGTTTGACATCTTTACGATGAAAATATCCTTCAAGATTGACTTTTATGTGAAATTTTGCTCTATTCTGCCCTGTTAAGAAATTCGTAAATTTCCAATAACTTACGAAATTTTTATATTGGAAAATTCATAGTCATTAATATTCATGCCAGTGTCCTAATATTTCAAAAGTAGTCTGACATCTTTACGATGAAAATATCTCTCAAAATTGACGTCTATGGGAAATTTTGCCCTCTACTGCCATGTTAAGAAATTCGTAAATTTCCAATAACTTGTGAAATTTTCAGAGTAGCATATTTATAGTTACTGATATTCATTCCGGCATCAAAACTGATATTTTAAAACTGGTCTGACATTTTTACAGTGAAAAGTTTCCATTTAATGCACGTTGAAGTGAATTTTTGTCCAATTCTCCCATGTTAAGAAAATCGTAAATTTCTAATAACTTACGAAGTTTTTTAATTCAAATGTTGAAAATGAATAGCGTTCTTGCCAGTATCGAAAGTAATATTTTAAAACTGATCTGACCTCTCTGCGACCTCTGTTCGTAAGATATCGTGTAAACAGGCTAACAAACTAACGGACTGACACACTAACAGACACCCTACAGACAGATACCATACAAATTTTGTCATTTTCGGATTCCTCACACCTGAAAACGTATAAAAAAGTCAAAAAACCGAGGTCGAAATTTTTCACGATTACCTAAGTTCTCCATACCTATAGTATGATGGGGAACTAAAAATATATATCCTTCAAAATGGACGTTTATGTGTGTGTCTGTTGGTGTTTGGGAATAAGACCGATTTATTGCACTAGGGTCCTATGCCTGAAGGGGAGTGCCTTCCATGGTTGGTTGGTTGGTTGGATGGATGGATGGTTTTTAGTGGCGCAAGATCCAGGATTGGACAAACTGTGCCAAACTTTAATGTCCCCCATCCACACTATAAATAAAAATAAGAACAGTGAAAGATGTAAATGAGATTAAAGAGTGCCTTCCATGAAGATCTTTTTAAGGGGACCTAGCCCGTAGGACGTTTATGTGAATTTTCGCCCTATTCTGCCATAGTAAGAAAATTGTAAATTTCCAATGACTTACGAAATTTTTAAATTATAAAATTTATAGTCAATGATGTTCATAACAGTATTCTAACTGATATTTTATAAAAAGGTCTGATAATTTTACGATCAAAATATCCCTCAAAAGGAACGTTTGTGCAAAATTTTGCCCTATTGTGATATGTTAAGAAATTCGTAAGTTTCAAATGACATACGAAATTTTCAAAGTTTAATTTTCATAGTTAACTATGTTCATGAAAGCATCATAACTGATATTTTAAAGCTGATCCGACATCTTTACTGTGAAACTATTCTTTTAATGCACGCTTAAGCGAAAATTTGCGCTATTTTTTCATGTTAATAAAATCGTAAATTTAAATAACTTATGAAATTTTTAAATTAGACTGTTGCAAGCCAACAGAGTTCTTGCCATTTTCATAAGTAATATTTTAAAACTGGTCCGACCTCTACGTGGTTATTTGTTCTTGAGAGTCCACAGACTAACATACTAACAGACACCCTATAAACAGATACCATATCAGTTTTGTTATTTTTTATTTCCTCACACCTCAAAACGTGTAAAAAACTTAACAAATTGAGGTCGAAATTTTCACGTTAAGGGCCCTCTTCACTCACCGCCGCCGGAAGCTGAAGCTAATGTTATTCTATGGGAATTTTTTCTTTACAAATAACTTATTAACTAATACATATTTTTAAATTCTGTTTTCACATTCTGAAAATTCCCAGCTGTTAAATGGGCGGACCTTTTTTAAAAAAATTATTTTTTCAATTTCTTTATATTTTATTTTGAAGCTGCAAAATACGAATTTTCAATATGTGAATTTTTTTCATTTTGTAATTTAAAAAAATATATATAAACTAGTATGTTGTGGCCACCACAAGACTTTCTTCTATATTTACCTATACATATTCAATCAGTAACAATATTAAAAAAAAAAAAAAAAAAAAAAAAAAGTACGATTTTTTTTTTTTTTTTTTTTTTTTTTTTGTTAAAAGTGAAAAAAATCGATAACTTTGTTTTAAATTATCACAGATTTATAGTTCAACCATTCGTTTTAAAGGTATTGACGAGACCTTTCGAAAGATACCCATCTTGAAAATTTATCCCCCCCGGGGGGGTACTTCCCCCCCAGGGGGGGAAGCGATGCCCCCCCATGCAGAAATTTTTTTTCCTAGTTACATACTACTATTATCAATAATTCATATTAATTTTACAATCACAAGTTTAAAACAACTCTAATTATGCACATTTATACGAATTTTTGTCCTATGCTGCCATGTTAAAAATTTAGATAAAATGCTATCACAGCGCCACCTGTTGAGCTATTGATCCCCAAACATAATCAGCACCAGTTTATGTCGGGGACCAACTAAATACCAAGTTTGGTTAAATTTCGTTAAAAAAAAATAAAAAAAAAATTGCGATATTTTTCTAAGTTTTTTTTTGTTAAAAGTAAAAAAAATCGATAACTTTGGTTTAAATTATCACAGATTTATCGTTCAACCATTCGTTTTAAAGGTATTGACGAGATCTTTCGAAAGATACCCATCTTGAAATTTTGCCCCCCCGGGTGGGAACTTCCCCCCCCGGTGGGGGGGCAACCGATGCCCCCACATGCACAAAAATTTTTTCCAAGTTAACTATTACTATTATCAACGAGACCTTTCGAAAGATACCCATCTTGAAAATTTACTTCCCCGGGGGGGGATTTTCCCCCCCAGGGGGGGAACCGATGCCCCCCCATGCACAAAATTTTTTTCCTAGCTAACTACTACTATTATCAATAATTCCTATTAATTTTACAATCACAAGTGTAAAATAACTCTCTTTATGCCCATTTATACGGAATTTTGTCCTATGCTGCCATGTTAAAAATTTGCATAAAATGCGATCACAACGCCACCTATTGAGCGAGTGATCCCAAAATCTAATCAGCACCAGTTTATGTCAGGGTGCAACTAAATACCAAGTTTGGTTAAATTTCATTCATTGGTTCGTGAGATACAGCGTCCACAAAAAAATGATACAGACAGACAGACAGACAGACATTTTCTAAAAACTATTAATTCGTGTAAAAAAAAAAAAAAAAATAGAATTTTTTTTTTTTTTTTTTTTGGTTAAAAGTAAAAATAATCGATAACTTTGTTTTAAATTATCACAGATTTATAGTTCAACCATTCGTTTTAAAGGTATTGACGAGACCTTTCGAATGATACCCATCTTCAAAATTTACCCCCCCCATGCACAAAATTTTTTTCCTAGTTACGTACTACTATTATCAATAATTCATATTAATTTTACAAACACAAGTGTAAAATAACTCTTATTATGCACATTTATACGAATTTTTGTCCTATGCTGCCATGTTAAAAATTTAGATAAAATGCTATCACAGCGCCACCTGTTGAGCTATTGATCCCCAAATATAATCAGCAACAGTTTATGTCGGGGACCAACTAAATACCAAGTTTGGTAAAATTTCGTTAAAAAAAAAAAAAAAAAAATACGATTATTTTTCTAAGTTTTTTTTTTGTTAAAAGTAAAAAAAAATCGATAACTTTGTTTTAAATTATCACAGATTTATGGTTCAACCATTCGTTTTAAAGGTATTGACGAGATCTTTCGAATGATACCCATCTTCAAAATTTAACCCCCCCGGGGGGGTACTTCCCCCCCAGGGGGGGAACCGATGCCCCCCCATGCACAATTTTTTTTCCCTAGTTAACTACTACTATCATCAATAATTCAAATTCATTTTACAATCACAAGTTTAAAATAACTCTCATTATGCCCATTTATACGGAATTTTGTCCTATGCTGCCATGTTAAAAATTTGCATAAAATGCGATTACAGCGCCACCTGTTGAGCTATTGATCCCCAAATCTAATGGGCACCAGTTCCTGTCAGGGTGCAACTAAATACCAAGTTTGGTTAAATTTCATTCATATGTTCGTGAGATACAGCGTCCACAAAAAAATGATACAGACACACAGACAGACACACAGACAGACAGACAGACAGACAGACAGACAGACACACAGACAGACATTTTCTAAAAACTATCAATTCGTGTTCAGGACATCCCAAAACGTGTAGATCCGTCAAAAAACGGAGGTCGAAAATTTTCGCGAATCCAATACTTTCTCTATATTACATATAGAAGAAAGTAATAAAAATTAAAAAAAAAAAAAAAAAAAAATACGTTTTTAAAAAAGGTCCGTCCATTTAACAGTTGGGGATTTTCTGAATGTGAAAACAGAATTAAAAAATATGTATTAGTTAATAAGTTATTTGTAAAGAAAATTTCCCCATAGAATAACATTGGCTCGGGCTTCCGGCGACGGTAAGTGAAGAGGGCCGTTAACCCAAGTTCCCCGTATCTGTAGTACGATGGACACCAAAAAGATTTATTATAGGTTGATACTTGTTATTTTGCTAAAATCCATATAATGTCCACCAGCTTTTCTGAAAATAATAATAATAATAATAATAATAGTTTGTGATAATTGTATGTGTTTCCTTTCATGCAGGAGCAAGCTTTCAACTCCAGTCACCCACACTGGGGCAAGACGGTAATAATCGGCCTATCGAATGTGGGAGAGACCATGAAAGCCGGAGTTTGGGAGCTTCTCTTCGGAAGACAGCTCCTAGGGACGTTTTACGGATGTAAGTCAGATTACATTACTTCTTTTTTTTTTTTTTTTTTTTTTTTACGTTCTTCCATCCATTCATTATCCGCGTTTGTAATGATCGATAGATGGCGCTTTTTCAGCTTTTGTTGTTAGTAAATATTATAGCCACGTGTATTTATTATTGTTCTTTTTGTTATTCTACTTAATATTCGTACCATCATGGAAAATTGATTGCTTTTAGAAAAAAATATTTCAGTTAATTCAAAGTTCGATCGGAAGTAGATATTTAACCGAAGCTGAACAAATATTAGTTTCAAATCATCTGATTAATTCTTTACTTCCATTAGCCGAAGCAACTGAAATTTTAAATTTGTCATTTGGAAATAAATGGAAGCTTAATTCTAGATTTCTTGGCCTTTTGAGTTACACTGGAGCACACAACAGTATGTGTTATCTTTTTTACCGGATTTATTCATTTTTATTCAATAAATATATGTGAAACTAAACATCGGCATTCAATGGCGGCTTGATGAAAGCCGAATTAAAGCATGTTAATTGTAATTTCACCTTAGCCCACTAGAGGGCGAGCATTTCATTACAATCGCGGATAGAGAAAGTGCTGTTTCGGCATCAAATTTTTCAAAGTTCAAGTTTTCGCTGTAATTACACGTTTAGAATAAGTACCCTAATAAGTAAGTAAGTAAGTAAGTAAATAAATAAATAAATAAATAAATAATAAACAGTTTTTATTTTTTTATTTTTTTTACGGTTGATATTTGTATCTGTTGTCAGCATAACTGAAAAACACATACACTGTAAAAAATAAAATATGTAAAATCGTGGAATTTGACCGTATAATTTTACGGGAAATGGCCGTTTAACCAGATAGCTGAACGGTCAAAACCCGTAAAATGATGTCAAGAAAGTATATATTTAAAATACGGGCAAAAGCCGTTAATCTACGTAATATCTGCCATCAAACTGTATTTTTATGGTCAGATCCCTTCGGATGTAAATTGTTATCTTTCCAGTGACGTCATATAAGGAACACTTCGTATTTGAAACTGAAAATATGATTGCAGTTTTATTGGTTGGCAGAGTTTACTTATACATTCATACAAATAACAACTGATATAAAAGCGCTATCGTTTCCTAATTTTATGCAAATAATTTAATTCAGAGTTGTATGTTTGACATGACGTAAAATTACAGGAATACATCATTTATGGTCAAAATTTTCTTTTACGGGCTTTCCCTGGAATCTTTGCTACCGGGCGTTGCCCATAATCTGGCATTAATTTTTACTGCCATTACCCGATTACCGTAAGTAACGGAAATATTGTATTCGGTCCAAAAATTAGATATCGAGATTTCACCTGATTTACAGGTCTCCTGAGTCCAAAAAAACTGATTTTGGGCAATTGGTCATTGTGTGTGTGTATGTATGTATGTGGAGAATCTTTTGACTATTATAGCTCCGAAACTAATGAAGGTTTACAAAACTTTAGAATTGAAACAGGTCTGGTGTACAGATGAAGTTTTCAAATTTTGATGAAAATTGGAAAACCGAAAGTGGGATCGTAAGCCCGTATCTCAAAAACGGCTCAAACGATTTTCTTCAAAATTACTCTGTTAGACGTCCTTTCGAATGATACAATTGGTTAGTTCAGGAAAATTGATAGGCGTCCTGTTTAAATAGCTGAATTTCTGGTCTTATCAAAACGGCTGTATCATTTTTTTTTTAAATCCCCAAACTCGCCATATTAACCCTCTTTTAAGTATCCTTTTGTATGTAATTGTTGTTTTCTGGTCAACAATTGATTATACCAAGTTTTGGTAAAAGTCGGTATCTCAAAAACGGCTCTAACGATTTTCTTGAAAATGTTACATAAACCCATCTTAGATATCCTTTGTCATGCTTTACGTGGTTATCACAAGAAATTAATAGTCATCATAATCAGATAGATACGTTCTTAATCTCGGATACTGGAGTTAAAAAAAAAAAAATCTATTATTATTATTTTCTTATTTTTTAACTTGTTATGTAAACTTTGTTTTATATGTCTCTACACGTATATTGACTTTCTCTTACCGGAAAATTTTTAGGTGTCTATTTCATTAGGTGAATTTTATGTCTTCTGATCACATTATCTCCAAAAAGTTCATATAATACAGTCGGCAGCAAAAGTATCCGAGCACTAACAATAATCCTTATGTAAAAAAAAACCACATTTAATACTGCTTTCTTAAATAAATTCTTGTCGAGTCATATTTTTAGTCAGCCCAAAGAACATCATTCGACAAGGATTTATTTAACAAAACAGTTTTAAGTGCACTTTTTTGATATCGGAATTATTGGCTAGTGCTCGGATACTTTTGCTGCCAACTGTACGTGCCGTGTAATAGTGGGTAATGGAAGTCGTGTGATTGTTTTGCACCAAATTTTTTTACTATATACGGGAAGTTTAAATTCGGCGCTCTAAACCTGTATCATATGAAGATGTTATTTCAAACATTTTACTGAGAAAGGAAAAGTGATATATGTACAGGGTCATATAAACCTAATACAATGGGGCCATTACAAAACTTTATGTTGTATTTTCTAATATTAATTTACGCAGTATATATTATTCATCAAAATTATTTTCCATGCTGGGATTATTTTCCATACACTGGGGTTTTAGGGCTGAAGAGGAGTGCCTTCCGTGAAGGTCTTTCAAAGGGGTCCTAGCTCGTATTGACAAAAGTTTCGCAGAAAACCACTACTTAAGTCTAGGAAGCATAAATATAACTAAAAAATATATAAAATAAAACAAATAAGTTGTTTCTATGACTTACATAGTATGTACGATATTTACATATAATACTAAGATAGAATTAAAGTTCCATACAGCCGGCAACTTCTAAATTATAATAGATATTAATAATAATAAAATTGTAAATATTGACAGGAAGGAAGCAAGGAAGGGGAGAGAATAAACAGCCTAACCGATCCTTTAATGTTTATTAATGATAAATATTACCGCTCATTTGCTCAATTTTTAAGATGTCCACTTTTAAGCACTCTGTTTTCATCCCATAAAATTCTTAACGTAATATTAAAGGGAATATCTCAAATATTTGCTAGAAAAAAATTAATACATTTTTACTTTCTCTTACAGTCGGTAACAAAAGTGTCCGAACACTAGCAAAAATTCCTATGTAAAAAAAGTACACAAAAAATTTTGTGTATGTAGGAGCACCGCCTCCCCCCCCTGGGGGGGGAGCATGAAGTTAATCAGGGTCTGTCTGTATAGGGCATGATTAACTTCGTGTGAGGCTTGGGGCAAACATACTTTTGTGTGACCCCCCCCCCTCCCTATTCATAATGTGTATGAATCAGCAAAAGTACATATATATATATATACAGTCGGTAACAGAAGTGTCCAAAAATTAGCAAAAATTCCTATGTAAAAAATGTACACTTCATACGGTTCTGTTAAATAAATCCTTATCGAATCATGTTCTTAGACTGACTAAGAAGAAGATTCGACAAGGATTTATTTAACAAAAACCGTATGAAGTGTACTTTTTTTACATAGGAATTTTTGCTAGTGTTCGGACACTTTTGTTACCGACTGTACTGTATATGAAACTAAAATGACAATTTATGATACCATTTCTGTCATTTTTAGAGGCAAAAAGGCATTTTCAGGGCCAGTTTTAGAGTCCTTTGCTACTCCTCAGGTGAGGGCCCGAGGTAGCATGTGCCCCTGTGTTAATCAGGCCCTTGTTTGTGTGTGCGTATGTTCTTTTCTTTGGGTATGCGTGTGTACATTATTAAATCATATTCGATGACCTTGTATTACAAATGTGATGGGCCCTCCCCGAAAAAAAATCCTGGCTATGGCCTTGTGTTCTCCCTGCCGCCAAACATTTAGATGCCAAAGTCACCAATCTGCTGATCTTACGTGCTTTTGTAAACACGCTTCCCGTCCCTCCTAATAATTTTACACTTTCAAAAAATTCGATTTGTAAGCCTCAAAAACATACTTATACCAGTTTTGAATGGTCTAACTCAATTTCTATTTTTTTTGCCAACTTCACCTCCCCTCCTAATAAGTTTACACTTTTGAAAATATTCTCATTCCACTGATAGGCCCCTAAAACCTATTCATACCAATTTTAAACGGTCTAATTCCATTTCTATTTTTTGCCCCCTTCCCCCCCCTGATAATTTTACACTTTCGAAAATATCCTTATTCGATTTGTAGGCCCCAAAAACCTATATATACCAATTTTGAACGGTCTAACTCAAAAACACATTGCACAATTTTCGTTTTATAATTGCAAATGATTTATTTGCAAGTATACGCAAGCGAAGTGATGACGTCACTGGCCGTCCGTGGATGTGAAAAAAAGATTTCCTATGTTAATCGCCCATTGGATTTTTTGTAAAAATTTTTAAAAATCGAAGAAAATTATTTCCCGATTTTAATCCCCATATTTGGGTATAGATATGTATTAGTTATCGTGTGCATGCGTTAGATTAAGTTGTTTTTGCTGTAAAATTGATAAAATTTGGACTTTAAATTTCAAAATCCTAGAAAAAAAAAAAAAATGGCAAACTTCCATATTCGATTGAAATCATAGACATTTCATTTCAAAAGATGACATTTACACGATAAATATCCAACTAATATACTAATTAGAAGGAAAATGATAAATATTCTATCATAATTTGAAATCAAATTTGTTTTCAAATGTCTAAATAAAGTATCTGATATAAGATGCTAATATGTTGCAGTGGAATAGATTTCATATCTGTCATTCTTGGGGTGAAAAGAAAAGATCGCCAAATTATCTGGAGAACATATTTAATTCCTTTCAAAAATCATGGTTATTTTAACAACTCATATTAAGAGAGTAATGAATAATATGAAACAATATTTAGTACAATACATATTACGAAAATATACATGTGGCATGTATATTTTCGTATGACGTTTTTGATCGCCAAATACAAAAAACGCCAAGGACGACAAAATTTAAAATTAAAATTTTGTCAATTTTACAGCAAAATAATTCAATCTAACACATGCATACGATAACTAATACATATCCATGCCCAAATATGGGGATTAAAATCGGGAAATAATTTTCCTCAATTTTTAACAATTTTTTACAAAAAGTCCAAAGGGCGATTAACATAGGAAATCTTTTCCTTGCATCCACGGACGGTCAGTGGATGCCTCACTTCGCTTGCGTATAGTTAAGATTCAACCGAAAATTTAAAAACATGGTATATAAAAAGTTTATCTTATAATTATTTTCCCTTGAATTTCTGAAGACTGAAATCCAAAAGACGGTTGCAAATGTTGAGTTAAAGATCGCCCGAAAAACTAATTTTCATGATGTTCAATTCATGTCAAAGTGCGCCTATTTATTGTTCTTTTTTTTCCCTCAGCACGAAAAAAGAGCTCTCTTCTGATTGGTTAATCATAGAAGCAATTGCACGCAGGAACAAGTTTTTCATAAGAAGCTAAAAAAATTTGTTCATATTCCGCAACTGCTATTACATTTTGGGCGTTCAACAATCGCGCGAAAAGTTTAACGAGAAATTGTTGTATATGACTTGTTCGCAGTCGCCATCGAAATCCTTCAGGAAACAGGATACTTCAAAATGGATAATTTGAATTTTTAACCCTTAAATCCCTCAATAATTTTAAACCAATTTAAAAATGTTTTACTTCTTTCCTCTTTTAAATAAATCACGGAAAAAATATTTTTTTTAAATCATACTTTATTTCAACTATGATTTACAGCTAAAAATCTGTTTGTTGCCAATCGGCAAACATGAAGCATTAGAACTTCTATATTATTCTAATAATACTTTAGAAGACAAAATTGGGTATACAGAGGCTGTTCGCACATTTTTTAGACGATTTTATTTCGCAGTAAGAAAAAATCGTTTGCATGGAGAATTTTATTTTCACAACAGTTATATTTTTGGAAGTTTTATTTATCTTCTGATATTTAGAATTTTTGTTTAGGTGCAAACATGCGCTTTTAAAAAGGCAGTGGAGGTGAAGGATACGTTTCCGCTCTTTCCAAAGAGAGTTTTTAGTGAAATCTTTATGAAAAGCATTTATCAGGAGAAAAATGGAAAAATGTCGCAACAACAGATGAATCTTGGGTCTATTTAAGTGGTTGCAATAAAAAAAAGGATCAATTTATTACCTCAAAAGTGGAGAATTTTTTTTTTTCTACATGGTTCAAAGAATCAAAAGAAAGTTTTTCTAAAGGATTTATGATTGTCACTGGTTTTTCATACAAGCGCAATATAAAAGCAAAAAAAGGTGACAAAAATGGCAAAATCAGCTCTAAATACTATCAAGAACATATTTTAATTCCAATTTTTAACAAGAAAGAAAAATCGTGCAGTACGCATTGATTAGTAACACTTTCCAGCTGTAGGCAATTGTATCGAATAACTTTTAATATTCTTTGCCTACTTTATCACACAACAGACAGAACAACTGAAAAACATGCAGATAGACTAATTGATTTTAAAATTACTCTTAGGCATTTTGAAAAAGCTTAACGCAAAAGAAAACGCAGCCGTCAGATTATAATTACAGCTTTTAATATCTCTGAATATTTTAGTGTAGCCCTGTAAATCTGAAAGTTAATCATATCATGTTATATACACAACATCATTTTAGAATATAATTAATGCATGTCAATGTTTCTATGATTTTTATAGCAGAAAGATTTTTAAATTTAACTTTTAAAAAATTCTGTCCTAAAACGTAATACATTGTTTTTTTTAAATTGTTGTTGTTGTTGTCCCTGTAAACAAACTAGCTGTACAGGACCAATTAATGGCATTTTAAATAGGGAACATTCCATAGGGAACTTGGGTGTATCATTTTTTAAAAATTCTCAAAATATTCACGGATGATAGGAGCCGGAGACAAACAGATAGAAAGGTAGACAATCGGACAGACAGATGCACAAATTGAAATCATATTACCACTAAAATTATAAGAAAGTTTTAAAACGCTCATGTAAACAAAAGTGCAATTCCAGCAAATTTATTTTATAGCTCTTAATGTAACTGATTATTTTCGTGTGGCCCTGTAAACCTAATGCTAGCCTTACTATATTACATAAAGACACTATTTTGTGCATACGGATAATATATTTCAATTTCATTAAGCTTTGTGGAGAATAAAATTATTAAAATTTGTTTTATAAAAATAACTCCCATACAACACAATGCTTTGGAATACTTTCAAGTGCCCCTGTACACAAACCAGTTAGAAATGTACTCTACTTTACATAGAAAACATCCGATAGGGAATTGAATAACATGTTAAAATTTCATTGAAGTTTCTATACATTAAAGGTATTAAAATATGGTTTATAGAAACTCCTCCCATAGAACACAATGCTTTCGAATACTTTTGGGTGTCCCTGTACACAAACCAGAATAGGTAAACACTCCATTTTCAATAGGGAACATCCGATAATCAACTTGAATAAAATATATCGGTTTAAAGAAATTCCATTAATATTTACGGGAATTAGAGCGCAGTAAAACAAACAGAGAGACAGACAGACGGAAAGAAGAACAGTCAGACAGATACAGAGATTGAAATTATATTCACACTAAAAAAATGATAGAAAGTTTCAAAAACGCGTAAAGTAAACGATAGTACAATTCTAGCAATTTTTTATTAATAGCTCTTAATATAACTGAATATTTTTGTGTCACTCTGTAAATCTAATGATAACCATGCTATATTCTATGCAAAGCATTCTTTTGTGCATATAAATGACATATTTCAATTTCCTAAAACTTCGTAGAAAGTAAAGATATTAAAATTTGATTTATAGAAATAACTCTCATAGAACGCAATGTTTTGGAATCTTTTTAAGTGTCCCTGTACATAATCAGTAGTGGTATTTCCTCCATTTTATACAGGAAACATCCAATAGGGAATCTGAATAACATATTTCAATTTAATTGAGATATGTCTACAGTAAAGGTAAGAAAATATGGTTTATCGAAATACCTCTCATAGGACATAATGCTTCGAAATACTTTCGGGTGTACCTGTACACAAAACAGTAGAGGTACAAACTCCATTTTCAATAGGGAACATCAGGTCGTAAACTTGAATAACGTATATCAGTTTCAAGAAATTCCATAAATATTTACGGGAGTTAGAGCTCGGACAGACAGACAGACAGACGGACAGGCAGATACACAAAACTGAAATCATATTCACACTTAAAATGTAGAAAGTGTTAAAAACGCTTAACGTAAACGAAAGTACAATTCTAGCAATTGTTTAATAATAGCTCTTAATGTAACTCGATATTTTTGTGCCACCCTGTAAATATAATGGTAATCATGCTATATTCTGTGCAAAGCATTCTTTTGTGCATATAAATAACAATCTTCAATTTCCAAAAACTTCGTGGAAAGTAAAGTTATTAAAATTTGATTTATAGAAATATCTCTCATAGAACGTAATGTTTGGAATAATTTTGAGTATCCCTATACATAAACCGATGGTGGTAATTCCTCCATTTTAAACAGGAAACATCCAATAGTGAACTTGAATAACATATTTCAATTTCATTCAGATATGTCTACACTAAAGGTATGAAAATATGGTTTATAGAAATACCTCTCATAGAACACAATGCTTTGAAATACTTTCGGGTGTCCCTGTACACAAACTAATAGAGGCATAAACTTCATTTTCAATAGGGAACGTCCGATAGTGAACTTGAGTAACATATATCAGTTTCAAGAAATTCCATAGATATTTACGGGAGTTGAGCGCGGACAGGCAGACGGACTGACAGACAGACAGACAGACAAACCGAAGTCATAAATACTTTTCAACCTTGTTGGAAAGTGTCAAAAATATTAGAAAGTGTTAAAAACGCTTAACGTAAACGAAAGTACATATCTAGCAATTTTTTTATTAATAGCTCTTAATTTATCTGGATATTTTTGTGCCACCCTGTAAATAGAATGCTAAACATGCTATATTGTATGCAAAGCATTCTTTTGTGCATATAAATAACATATTTCAATTCCTTAAAATTTGTGGAAACTAAAGTTATTAAAATTTGATTTATAGAAATATCTCTCATAAAACGCAATGCTTTGGAATACTTTTGAGTGTTCCTGTGTATAACCCGATGGTGGTATTCCCTCCATTTTATACAGGAAACATCCAATAGTGAACTTGAATAACATATTTCAATTTCATTAAGATATGTCTGCAGTGAAGCTATTAAAATATGATTTATAGAAATACCTCTCATAGAACACAATGCTTTGAAATACTTTCGGGTGTCCCTGTACGCAAACCAGTAGAGGTACAAACTCCATTTTCAATAGGGAACGTCCAATAGTGAACTTGAGTAACATATTTCAATTTCACTAAAATATGTCTAGAGTAAAGGTATGAAAATATGGTTTATAAAAATACCTCTCATAGAACACAATGCTTTGAAATATTTTCGGGTGTCCCTGTACACAAACCAGTGGAGGTATAAACTCCATTTTCAATAGGGACCGTCGGATAGTGAACTTGAATAACATATATCAGTTTCAAGAAATTCCATAAATATTTACGGGAGTTAGAGCGCGGACAGACAGACAGACAGACGGACAGACAGACAGACAGACAGACAAACCGAATTCATAAACACTTTTCAACCTTGTTGGAAAGTGTTAAAAATGAAAATCCCGATCTTTTTCCACAATGCTATCAATCCGTTGAACTGTATCAAGACAAAACAAGCAGCCACACATCACAATCCTCAATTGCTTTTCTAGAAAAAAAAATGGAACAAAAAACGTGAATTAAAACCATACCCTTCACTGATATTCCTGCTAAATCTTCTGATGTATCACTGTTGGATTTTTGTGTTTTTCGACTCTTAAAATCAGCATTATCCAAACACCGACCTACAACGCTTTGTGGACTTTGGAAAGCCATTCAAAAGGAGTAGAAAAATATACCTCTTCCGATATTATAAAAAGCATTATTATCATAGATATTACGATAAAGAATGATAATTAAGAACAAGGGCTATCAAACTGAACAGATAAAACACGAAATATGAGTGAATTTGTTTCAGTACACTTCATCAAAATCGTCTAAAAAATGTGCGAACAGCCTCTGTATTGCTGAAAGGCAACACTCAGCATTTAGGGATTAATTGGTCACTTTTTGCTCTTGTAGAAATTAATCCTGCCTATCTATTAAAAAATATAGAGATTCCAAAAGTTAGTTTCCATTATTAGTTTTCCTCTTGGTCCATTCAAACATATTAATTACAACCCCTTCTTTCAGCTTACAAAGCAAAACTGGGCGTGCCAGAGCTAGTAGAGAAAGTCATCAGCGGCCAAATCCAGCTGGATAAACTCATCTCCCACAGACTTCCCTTGGAGAAGATCAACGAAGGATTTAGATTGCTGAAGGCGGGGGAATCGTAAGTATTTTTGACGTCTTTCATTAATTAATAACAGTATACAAATTAGGTGGTGTATAGTAACTCTATAAGAAAATATTATAAGTTGCGAAAACATGTGTGTTGTTGCTGCCATGCTGCACTCACGCCTACTTTATTTCTTCGTTTCTGTCTAGGCAAGCAAAAAAGTAATGGAATCGTGGATTTTTTCAACTTCCGATTTTTGATGGATTTGGTACATAGTATTTTGAGAAATTCAAAATTCTGTGAACCTCCTAAAACGAGGATGGAATTAAACCAAACTTGATATTTAGTTGGACATTGATTTAAATTGGTGCTTATCACCTTTTCGGATGTATATCCCAAGAGGTACGCCTGCCCCCCCCCCCCCCTCCCATACACACCTCTCGTTTTAAGGAAACTTATATTTCAGCTTTTACGTATAAATGCATCAAACTTAGTATGTGAGATGAATAAATAAAACTATGCTGATTCAATTTGAATGCAAATAGACCGACAGATGGTGCTCCTTTTAACCCCCGTTTACGGGAATAGAACATCTCAGCTTCTATAATATATAAATTCTCCAAACTAGGTATATATGATATCGATACTATGTTAAAATATGCTGATTCAATTCAGGTGATAATCGGACGAAAGGTAGTGCAGCTATGCGGGAACGTCATTCGTTTACGAGAAGGCTATATCTCAGCTTCTATGTTATACAATATGCACAAAAATTAATATAGTTATATACTAGAAAAAAATATGCTGATTCAATTTGGTGGTATATCTGCCAACAGGTGGTGCTGCTGTTACTTTGTTTGATTTCTCAAATAGCTATTATATCTCACTCAGCAACCATTAGTGAAAGTTGCACAAATTTGCATATAAATTAATTTTTGGAAACTAATTTGATTAAGTTTTTGTGAATGTTGATTGGTAGGTGGCGTTGTTATAGAGAATGATATAGAAAATGTTTAATGATAGCCACAGCTTACTAGTTTTTAATTGCCCTTAATGAAAGGTCGCGTTTTTTACCAACACAATATTTCCTTTACTTTTCTACAAGGAAGTAAAAAAGATATTATAGCAAGTTCTATTTGTCCTTTCTGTTTGCGGATCACCCACAGGGATGAATCCCAGATCGTCGCCGATTGCCCACTATACAGCTATAATGCGACGCTAAAACCCACTTCATCCACTCAATCTTTCTTTTTCAACCATTTACAAAGATGAGCATTTATCTGTAGCGAGGTAAAATTCAGAAAATAATATTTTGAATTCAGAAAAAAAAAAAAAACTTCTGAAGGAGCAAATGATTAGTTTCTAGGAAATTATTAAAAAGGTTTACTGTGTTGAATAAATTATACTGTAGCAACATTTAACAGACGGAAAGTGTTTGGAATTTTTGTTCAACATTTATGATGTATTACGAAAGTTTGTAGAATGTAAACTATGATATTATTCTGACTCTAGTAGAATACTGATGCTGAGGATTGCGTGTGCTTGAAAGGAAACTTCATGTTAATTAGCTTTTACAAAGAACATTCACATATCATTAGATGTGAGGGAAAAAATCATGCAATAAAATAAAAATAATACTATTCGAAATCAAGAACGTCACTGAAAACTATTTGGACATTTCCCCACAGATTGCTTGATGGGACTTCCTCAAACTAGTTTTTTGTGGCCATCACAAAACTTTCTTCTATATTTTCTTATAAGAATTCCCACCAGTGATGCCAGATTGGGGATTTTGTCCCCATTTTGGGGATTTTTAAGGCTTCTGGGGACAATTTTGGGAACCAAATGTTTATGGAGACTTTTTTGGGGAATTCTAAAATTTTTGGGGACAAATCTGGGGAGTTCTTCAACTTTCTGTCAGTTTTAGCAACGTAATGATTTATCCCTACGACTAGGGACTTTCAATAGCTTTATTGTTATTTGGGGATTTTTTTCAAAAATTGCCTTCATTTGGGGGGAAAATCTGAGCCTAAATCTTCTTGATATATATATTTTTTTTTTTGAAAAAATTTTTATTTTTCCTTTTCAGTAGAAATCAAGTTGGGGATTTTTTCGAAAAAAAAAAAACCTGATTTGGGGGAAATTTGAAGAACTGTTTGGGAAAATAATTTTCGACCATCTGGCATCACTGATTCCCACAGCAAAAATTATTTATTAAAATTACCTTCCTTAATGAATGCAGACGATTTTCACATCAGAGAAGTCTGACAATAAATGTTGAAATAAAGTCAATAACGGGCGTTATAGACAGTAGCATTATTTATTTATTTATTTTTATTTTTATTTGGGAGGGGGGGGGGTTGAGAGATATATTGATAACTTTATTTTCAATTATACAGAATGTATGGTTCTTCCATTTGCTTTGAAGATACTGACGAGTTATTTTGAAAGATATCCAGAATAAAAATTTACACCGCTTTGGGAGGTTATAAGGAGGGTATTTTCTCTCAGGGGAAGCAGCAATGCTACTATTTACAGGAAAAAAAATTTCATAGTTAACTATTACTATTATAAACAATTATTCGGTAAAAATAATTCCCATTAAAAACAAGTCTCGATAAGTAACATTTGTATAAAATTTTGTTCTGTAATGCATCCATATTAATATTTATATTAAAAATTAAAATAATAGCGCCGATTCTTGGGCGATTGGTCCACAAATGTAATTAGCACCAATTTAAGTGAAGGTCTAACTAAATGCGAAGATAGGTTAAATTCCGCCCATTGGTTCGTGAGATACATTGTGCAACAATTTGGCAACACGCACACACACGTAGACTTATGATGAAATCGTGTTCAGGATCTCTCAAAATGTGTAAATCCATCGAAAACTGGAGGTCGAAAATTTTTCCGAATCCAGTACATTCTTTTCTTATACATATGTAGAAGAAACAGAAAGTATACGATGTCGAATGTTGACTTTCATCAGAAATTTAACGTTATACGGTTACACTTCTCTGAGAAGAAAATCGTCTGCATTCATCATCAAAAATAATTTCAATAAATAATTTGTATTGCGTAAATTTGTGTTTGAAAATATAGAAAGTTTCGTGATCCGCGTTTGTAATGATCGATAGATGGCGCTTTTTCAGCTTTTGTTGTTATTAAATATAATAGCCACGTGTGTTTATTATTGTTCTATTTGTGTTACTACATAATATTCGTGCTATAATTTCTCCGCCATTACATCATGGAAAATTGATTGCTTTTGGAAAAAAAAATATTTCAGTTTATTCAAAGTTCGATCGGAAGTAGATTTTTAACTGAAGCTGAACAAATATTAGTTTCAAATCATCTGATTAATTCTTTACTTCCATTAGCCGATGCAACTGAAATTTTAAATTTGTCATTTGGAAATAAATGGAAGCTTAATTCTGGATTTCTTGATCCTTTGGAGTTATACTGTAGCACACAACAGTATATGTGTTATCTTTTTTACCGGATTTATTCATTTTTATTCAATAAATATATGTGAAACTAAACATCGGCAAGCAATGGCGTCTCGACGAAAGCCGAAAGCTATTCATGTTAACTGTAATTTCACCTTAGCCCACCAGAGGGCAAGCATGTCATTACAATCGCGGATAGCCACAAAATATATGTATATACATATTTTTTTTAACTTATGATTTACATTTCATTAATTCTTTGTACATTAACCATTAAGTATTATTTTTATATATCTTTAACGAGAAAAGTTAATTTGAAATTTTTTAGATAAAATATTTTCTTCTTTCTTTAGAGAAAATGATAAAAAGAAAGAGTTGTTTGTTTGTAATTGAATGAAACCATGGCAACAATTTCCTCTTTGACTCAGGTCACATTTATTTAATATCATATACGATAAAGAGTGGTTAAGGATCAATAAAATTTTAAAGAAAAAATTAGATTTATTACCTTCTTTTATATTCACAGAAAAAAATATGTAATTCTTTAAATTCTTCGAATTCCTTAAGGATAGTCCAGAGACATGTCCTCACGATTTTTATCCTCCAATGAAGAGCAACTAATTTTTTATGTATTTACACGTTTTGTTATAACCTCAGCTCTCTGTCTGTGTGCGTGTGTCCAAAATTTTGTGGCAGCGCTAACCCAAGAATTAATGCACAGAATTTCATAATATATATATATATATATAATTATATATATATAGTTGCATCTTATCACGAATTGTTATCTATCAGTTTTTGAGTAAAAATCATTCAACAATTGTTGCAGTTATGCTGCGAATTCTTCCATTTACAGGAAGGCTGTACCTTAGCTTCTATTGTGTATAATCTAAAAAAGAAAAAAAATATTATTTAAAACAACTTAGTTCGTCCTTGTTTTAATATTTTCTTATGTTTTGTATCTCATTTTCAAGCTGTAAATTGATTAAAGTCCATACTTCGCACTTTATGGTTTTAAAACGAGATTTCTAAAGTATTAGGACTAATTTAACTGTTATTAACTTTTCTAAATGTGGAAACAAACTTTTTAATTTTTTTCTTTCTTTCCCCTTCATACTGTAGGTATGGGAAACTTGAAAATGGTAATCGTGAATTTTTTCGATCTCGGTCTTTTTGCCTTTTTTACATGTTTTTAGGTGTGAGAGATCCGAAAATAACCAAATTGGTATGATATACATCTGTAGAATGTTATTTTGTGTGTCAGTCTACACGGTATCTCAAGAATAAGTAATTGCAGAGAGGTTGGGCTAGTTTTAAGATATTATTTATGATACTGGCAAGAGCCCTACTCATTCTCAACATTCTAATTTAAAAGCTACGTAAGTTACTAGAAATTTACATTTTTTTTAATACAGGAGAATAGGGCAAATTTAATTTAAATGTACGCTAGAAGGAATATTTTTACTATAAAGTTGTTAGACCAACTTTAAAATATCAGTTCTGAGGTTGGCATAAACATCATTAACTATGAAAATTCAACTTTGAAAACTTCGATAGTTATTCGAAATGTACGTATATCTTAACATGGCAGAATAAGGCAAAATTTCGCATAAACGTCTATTTTTAGATACATTTCCATCGTAAAGATGTCAGATAACTTTTAAAATGTCATTTATTGACTATAAATTTTCTTATTTAAGAATTTCGTATGTTATTCGAAACTTAAGAATTTTCTCAATATAGCAGAATAGTGCACTATTTCACATAAATTTGCATTTTCGGAATCGTTGCATCGGAAATAGTTTGGAATTGCATAAAAACTAATCTATGAAACTGACACTAACAAAACAAATTACCAAACTAGAATAAGGTAAATGTATTGAAGCGAAATTGTTGGTAGCCTATTAGGTGTGCCATTTCAGTCTATCACTGTGTAGAGCAGTCGTCCAAATTTATTTATTTTAACAAACATAAATATAGTATGTCCTGTACTAGAACATATATATGGCGGGTATCTGCGAAGAGTCTATCTATGCCAACTAGTTTAATATGCATTAAATTATGAGTAAGTCTGTTTCAAATTTCCCCATAAAATAACTTGGGGTTACCGGTTATGATAAATGATGTTGTTCCCTTAGTACTCAAATTTTCGTGTCACCCAAACACAGATGGCATCTTATTCGCTTTAATTTTTTTTCTTTTTTTTTTTTTTTTGGGGGGGGGGGGGGGGGGTTCTGTCATACATGAATTTATTATACATTTTTATTTAACGTTATTTGTTCGGTCTCTTCTCTCTGGGTCAAACCGTGAAGTTATTTTTTAACCCTATTCCGTCGAACCAATTTTAATAGAAATACGCACTCGAGTTCATGACCAATGCAACATAAAGCACTTTGAGGTATCTATCTGGCTAAGAACATTTTCCAGAAGCAATAAACTATCTGCGCTTGTGTCTAATTTTGCGATTCTTTTTCAAGCCGATTTCGCTCTAAATTTACAGGTGAATCCATAGCCGACGATAATGCAATACAGAAGTATTTCCAGAATCTTATTTTATCACGTTATTAGCGATAATTTCCAGGGGCAAAAACCTGTCTGCCTGAGTAAAATCTTCCGATTCTTTTTTAACCTACTCATGAACCATTTTGTTCTAAATTTACATATGAATCCGTAGTAGACGACAATGCAATACAGAATTGCCTTGTTTTTATTAACTTCGATTCTTGTTTGTTTGTATGTTTGTCCAGTACAAAGATTGCAGTCGATTTTTAACTAACTTCCCGACTAGCTAGACATTTAAAACTTTCAGAATAGCTCAGAACACGGTGACAATGCTTTTTTAAATACTTTTTGTCAACTGTTTCGGGCCCCTCCTGCCTTCGGTAGCGTTTATATGATTCAACATAAAATTTATTTAACTAACTTCTCGACTAGCTAGAAATTTGAAACTTTTAGAAAAGCTCAGAACACGATGACAATGCATTTTTTAAATACTTTTAGCCAACTGTTTCTGGACCCCGTTGCCTTCAATAGCGTTTATATGATTCAACAATCATATAACTTCCCGACTAGCTAAACATTTGAAACTTTCAGAATAAATCAAAATACGATAACAATGCATTTTTTGAATACTTTTAGTCAATTTTTTCGGGTCCCCACTGCCTTCGGTAGCGTTTATATGATTCAACAATCATATAACTTCCCGACAAGCTAGACATTTGAAACTTTCAGAGTAAATCAGAACACAGCGACAATGCATTTTACCATGTTTTTATTAACTTCGATTCTTGTTTGTTTGCCCGGTACAAATCTTGCAATTGATTTTTAATTAACTTCCCTACTAGATAGACATTTGAAACTTTCCGAATAGCTCAGAACCCGATGACAACACAATACTTCGAAGATCGATTTTCGAATTTTTTATTCGTTTTCTTTAAATTAATTAAAATACGAAAACAATAACCTTCTAATAACTTTAAAAATAGCCATTAAAAGATTGGCTATAATTTAATTGTTGCCAAAAAAATAAATAAATAAAATAAAATAAAATAAAATAAAATAAATACGAGTTCATTTTCGTTCGACATAAAAATAAATACTTTTAATTAAACGTGAACGTTAAAAAATTGTAAAACGTTAAATTATGCATCTCACAAAAATTGATGTCATTTTCACTTTAAAAATTTTATACACATTGGTAAAGTGCTAATGTTTATCTATAGCTATGGCTATAGATAGCTCGTTAGCTCTATAGCTATGGTTCAACAGAAAATTTAAAAACATGGTATATGAAAAGTTCTTTTTTCTTGTAATTATTTTAACCATGAGTCCATAGTCGATGATAATACAATACGGAAGTTTTGTCAGAATCCTATCTTCTCATCGAAAGTTTTTAGGGGCAAAAACCTATCCGCCTGTCTCAAATCGTACGATTACTTCTTAATTATTGAATCAGTTTTGCCCACATATTGTACAAAAATCCATAACAGAGGACAATACCATATTTAATTTTTTTCTGATTCCTATCTCACGTGCTAGGGATATTGCCTTTGTAGAATGCAGCAAATGGGGAGTCTTTCTAAGGGGTCTGAGCCCAGATTCACGATAGTTTCGGAGGAAACCACAGAAAATTCCGAACGGCTAGGCCAACGAGCGTGACCTGGAATGCGGAAGTTGCATACGGAAGGAAAAACAATTTCTTTTAATTGTAATCGATAAAATCAATCTTGGGAATCCGAAAAATCCAATTAAAATCGTAAAATTAATTCAAATTATATTTTAATTAACGTTTTAAAATCGCTAAAAACCAAAGCAAAACCACGTGATCCGAAAACGCTTCGTGAGGGGGTTGACGTCACAGTTCACGAATTGTGAATGTTTACATTCTTTTGCCGATTGCTTTTCTTTTCGTTCGCTCTATTCTAATCTGTATTTCATAATTTATTTTTTAAATTTTTACCTTTTGTAAGAAATAACTTAAACCTTCCATAACTATACTATATCTTACATATATATATATATATATTTTTCTATTTGTATTTGTATAATGTCGTTTTTAACACTTTCCAACAAGGTTGAAAAGTGTTTATGACTTCGGTTTGTCTGTCTGTCTGTCCGCGCTCTAACTCCCGTAAATATTTATGGAATTTCTTGAAACTGATATATGTTATTCAAGTTCACTATCGGACGCTCCCTATTGAAAATGGAGTTTATACCTCTACTGGTTTGTGTACAGGGACACCCGAAAATATTTCAAAGCATTGTGTTCTATGAGAGGTATTTCTATAAACCATATTTTCATACCTTTACTCTAGACATATCTTAGTGAAATTGAAATATGTCATTCAAGTTCACTATCGGACGTTCCCTATTGAAAATGGAGTTTGTACCTCTACTGGTTTGTGTACAGGCACACCCGAAAGTATTTCAAAGCATTGTGTTCTATGAGAGCTATTTCTATAAACCATATTTTCATACCTTTACTCTAGACATATCTTAATGAAATTGAAATATGTTATTCAAGTTCACTATCGCTCGTTCCCTATCGAAAATGGAGTTTGTACCTATACTGGTTTGTGTACAGGGATACCCGAAAGTATTTCAAAGCATTGTGTTCTATGAGAGGTATTTCTATAAATCATATTTTAATACCTTCACTGTAGACATATCTTAATGAAATTGAAATATGTTATTCAAGTTCACTATTGGATGTTTCCTGTATAAAATGGAAGGAATACAACCATCGGGTTTTACACAGGGACACTCAAAAGTATTCCAAAGCATTGCGTTCTATGAGAGATATTTCATTAATTTAAATTTTAATAACTTTAGTTTCCACAAATTTTAAGGAATTGAAATATGTTATTTATATGCACAAAATAATGCTTTGTATGCAATATAGCATGTTTAGCATTATATTTACAGGGTGGCACAAAAATATCCAGATAAATTAAGAGCTATTAATAAAAAAATTGCTAGATATGTACTTTCGTTTACGTTAAGCGTTTTTAACACTTTCTAATATTTTTAACACTTTCCAACAAGGTTGAAAAGTATTTATGACTTCGGTTTGTCTGTCGGTCTGTCTGCCTGTCCGTCTGCCTGTCCACGCTCTAACTCCCGTAAATATTTATGTAATTTCTTGAAACTGCTATATGTTATTCAAGGTCACTATCGGACGTTCCCTATTAAAAATGGAGTTTATGCCTGTACTAGTTTGTGTACAGGGACACCGGAAAGTATTTCAAAGCATTGTGTTCTATGAGAGGTATTTCTTTAAATCATATTTTCATACCTTTAGTGTAGACATATCTGAATGAAATTGAAATATGTTATTCAAGTTCACTATTGGATGTTTCCTGTTTAAAATGGAGGAATTACCACCATCGGTTTATGTACAGGGATACTCAAAATTATTCCAAAGCATTGTGTTCTATGAGAGATATTTCTATAAATCAAATTTTATTAACTTTACTTTCCACGAAGTTTTTGGAAATTGAAGTATGTTATTTATATGCACAAAAGAATGCTTTGCACAGAATATAGCATGGTTATCATTAGATTTACAGGGTGACACAAAAATATTCAGTTATATTAAGAGCTATTAATAAAAAATTGCTAGAATTGTACTCTCGTTTACTTTACGCGTTTTTGAAACTTTCTATCATTTTTTTAGTGTGAATATAATTTAAATCTCTGTATCTGTCTGACTGTTCTTCTTTCCGTCTATCTGTTTCTCTGTCTGTTTTACTGCGCTCTAATTCCCGTAAATATTCATGGACTTTCTTTAAACCGATATATTTTATTCAAGTTGACTATCGGATGTTCCCTATTGAAAATGGAGTGAATACCTATTCTGGTTTATGTACAGGGACACCCAAAAGTATTCGAAAGCATTGTGTTCTATGGGAGGAGTTTCTATAAACCATATTTTAATACCTTTAATGTATAGAAACTTCAATGAAATTTTAACATGTTATTCAATTCCCTATCGGATGTTTCCTATGTAAAGTAGAGTACATTTCTAACTGCTTTGTGTACAATAGCACTTGAAAGTATTCCAAAGCATTGTGTTGTATGAGAGTTATTTTGATAAACCTAATTTTAATAATTTTATTCTCTACAAAGCTTAATGCAATTGAAATATATTATTCGTATGCACAAAAGAGTGCTTTCTATGTAATATAGTATGGTTAGCATTAGATTTACAGGGCCACACAAAAATAATCATTTGCATTAAGAGCTATAAATAAAAATTTGCTGGAATTGCACTTTTGTTTACATGAGCGTTTTAAAACTTTCTTATAATTTTAGTGGGAATATGATTTCAATTTGTGCATCTGTCTGTCCGATTGTCTACCTTTCCATCTGTTTGTCTCCGGCTCCTATCATCCGTGAATATTTTGAGAATTTTTTAAAAATGATACATCTAAGTTCCCTATGGAATGTTCCCTATTTAAAATGCCATTAATTGGTCCTGTACAACTAGTTTGTTTACAGGGACAACAACAACAATAAAAAAAACAATGTATTATGTTTTAGGACAGAATTTTTTAAAAGTTATATTTAAAAATCTTTCTGCTATAAAAATCATAGAAGCGTTGACATGCATTATGGATATTCTAAAATGATGTTGTGTATAGAACATGATATGATTAACTTTCAGATTTACAGGGCTACACTAAAATATTCAGAGAGATTAAAAGCTGTAATTATAATCTGACGGCTGCGTTTTCTTTTGCGTTAAGCCTTTTTAACACTTTCCAAAATTCCTAAGAGTAATTTTAAAATCAATTAGTCTATCTGCATGTTTTTCAGTTGTTCTGTCTGTTGTGTGATAAAGTAAGGCAAAGAATATTAAAAGTTATTCGATACAATTGCGTACAGTTGGAAAGTGTTACTAATCAATGCGTACTGCATGATTTTTCTTTCTTGTTGAAATTGTAAAAGAGCAATTGGATAATCTGCCGAAAATAGCTTTCCATATTCTCATTTTTGAGAAGAAACCTCGATTTTATTAGCTCATAAATAAGAGGACCTAAAGCTAAACGATCTAGATTTGTTCTGTCTTCATATTTTGAAAATTATAAACGTCTTCATAATAAAATTTTAGTATTGCTTTAATATATTAGTAGTATATTTTTACATTTCTCTAATTTTTTAGATGCTTTTATGTGAGAATTTTTCTTTTTTTCATAATGTATGCTTAAAGATTTAATTATAATTAAAATATTCATTAAAATTTTATAGTACATAAAAATATATTTTACTGATTATTTATATTATTATTATTTATATTATTATTATTATTTTAACCAGAATTTTTTAATTATGTTATTTTACAAATTATATATGATTATTTTAAAGAGCAGTTATTAACTAATATCTATTTAATATTTACATCATGTTTTTGCAACGAAAAAAATGTTATGTTCAAATTGCATTATTTATTTATTTATTTATTTATTATTTATTATTTTATTTCATAAAAAAAAAAAAACAGAACGTTTATTTTTTATAATTTTTTTTTAAATATATATATAGATGTAGATATATTTCAATTTTATCCATTTATTTTTCCATTTAATTTTCTTAAATTTATTCTTTCATTTTATTTGAATTATATTTTTCTACGTCGTTTACATTAGCAACGGCTGCTACACAACTATTTATTTATTTATTTAATTCATTTCAAAAGTAAAATATAATTAAATGTTTTTATCGGAAAAATGTTAATATCCCATAAAGGATTACTCTTATTAAAATTTAAGTTTAATAAAAACTTATTTGTTATTTATTTAATGCCTTTGAAAGGAAAATCTTTTGTTATTTATTTATTTATTGTACTAATCGAAATCAAATTGTAATATAGCTGAAAAAGTGATTGCAATAAAGTACATGGTGCCAAAATTCCTTAAAATCTTAGTTTTTGAATAATAGCAGCTTTCGCCTTCTGATATGTACCCAAATTGAAGTGCTCAGGAAAGACATATCTTCGGGCAATAAGAACCCAGACCCCCCAAAAAAAGCAGGGTACACTGGAGGGAAAAACGTTGCCGCAAGCAGCGAATACCCAAAACGATGTTGCGAGCGATTTCCACGAATTTATTTTTTAATTATCTATTTATTTATTTAGTTAGTTTTTGTTTATAGAATGATGTAAAGGAAATAAGGGTTCTTTTTTTTTTTTTGAAAATTTATTAAATATAGCGACCAGAGAAGCAGGCGAAGACCGTCAGTTATAGTATATACAAGGGTAGTTCCAGGTTTATTTTTGGGGCTCATTTTTGTGAAAAACATTTATTTATTTATTTTATTTATTTATTCATTTATTTTTTGTGAAAAACAAAATAATTTTGTGAAAATTTATTTCTTTTTGCGATAAAAAGAATTATCACACGAAACCTTTCACTTAAGAAGTTACTCTATCTAATGTTCATTATCAAGTTAACAGCATATTACTGAGCTAAGTATACACACTCATTAAAAATAATATTGTTAACGTGGAAAACTTAAACAAAATCATCATCTTTTTAAAAATAAATCTTGAGAAAGGCCTGTTGTTATGAATCTAAATTTTGTGAAGGGACCCATTTTATGGATTTGTATTTTCTGAAGGGGCCCATTTTAGATATTTGGATTTTGTGAAGGGGAAGCAAATGGGTCCGAATTTTTACCTGGATCGACCCCTGATATATTCTATACATATTTGGATTTTACATTAAGGCTTCATTGATAAATGAATCTAATATATATATATATACATACACTGGTGGGCAATTGCTAAGGACGGATGACAATAGCTTAGTTATTGTCATCCGTCCTTAGCAATTGTCCACCAGTGTATATATTTCGTTTGATTTCTGAAATGTACTGTAAATTTTTAATTAATTATTTAATACCATTCATATTTATGATTAGATCATGTATAACTTATAAGATATTATTACATTTAACATATATTTCATGTGTTTATTTTATTTTAAAGTACTTTATATCTTTTCTATTGCTAAATATTGTTATTATTATTACTTTATATTTCTATTAATCTTTTCTTTCTTTTTTCAATTTTTCCAAATAGAAAAGTAATTACATTATACAAATAACTAAAACGCGTTTCTATTTATATGTAGATATATAATATTAATATTTTTGTAAGGAGACCTTTTTTTTAATTTAATTTATTTATTTAGAATGATAAGCGCGTGTAATTTTCCTTAAATACTTTTCAGTTTCTCAAACTGCATCACTATAATGTTTTAATTATTCACAATCTTCGGCTTCTATTTTAATAGAAATATTGTTAAGTTATAATATTGAAATGCATTTAAAAAGTTATTTCTAGCTTAAAATACTATATCTTGGGTTACAAACTCTGACATGGTTGCCTGAAGTATAAATATTTATTATTATAATTGTTTATTGATTTTTTAATCTCAATTTTATACACAGTCTATATATATATATGTATATATATATATACAGATATACTGGCATTTCATAATTATAAAAGTAATCTAATTTAGGTTATTTTAGCATGTACTATTCTAGATTATTTAAGCAATGAAAATATGCATATTATTCAGTTAAATATTATTTCTCAGTCCCAATATTTTATTTCTGTACTCAGTCTAGAATAATAATAATAAATCTATAAAACATAATAAAATGAAACAAAACAAGTATTTAAAAGATACATCTTTGGCATAGCATACTAAAAACATTCTTTCAGAAAATTCTATTGATCAACTATTATTTCGATTATAGTTTAATTTGAACTAATAACAGCAGGCGAGTACTAAAAAATCTCATTGAAACTTGGTGTCATTTATAAATGAAGTGATGTTTAATGAGTTCAAATAGTTTTAATAATTTTTTTAAAGAAAAAATACAAAATTTCGATGAATGCATGAATTTTCTTTACAATACTAGAGGGAGAAATTCAGCCAGCAGTTCATTTCGTGAATAGTGACGTCACGATAGGTTTTATCACGTGACGCAGCGTTTTCGCGCCAACATGAGAACGACGTCTTTTAAAGTTAATTTATTAAAGCATCCGGTTTTCAAACATGCATAAAAATGGTATCAAAATGTTTGTATTTTCATGCTCTATCATTTACAAGTCAAAATGAAAAATGTGCAATTTCCCCATTGAACCTGACATTTCTCGTCTGCCAGTTTAGAGCGCAGGACCACTTGGCCCCTGGTCAAATTCTAGGGCCAAAAACTTGTCGTCCCTGGAGCAGGACAGAGAGTTATCTGGAGAGTTAGTCATTTTAGAGTAAAAGCTTGTTTTTTATTTTTTTTTTTAAACTTATGTAGTTTTAATGTAGTATAATTTTTATGTAGTTAATAAAAAAAGAAATTCAATAAATATGATTTTCTTCCACAGTTGATTGTGTGATTTTAATAAAATTTGTATTCTTTCTCCCATTGTTTAATGGTGTTTTCCATTACCTGCGGCTTTTTTCTGTTGAGCTATCTACATGATAGACCAGATTGTTTCTGCCAAAAGGTTGTCTGAGTGAGTAATGCTGACCGGGGTGTCGGCCTGGATAGCTCAATTGGTAGAGCCTTGACCTTGTAAGTCAAAGATACGGAGTTCGACTCCCGGTCCAGGCATTATTTTCACTCAGTCGGAAAAAAAAAATGAATAAAAATTTCAATAAATATGATTTTGTTCCACAGTTGATTGTGTGATTTTAATAAAATTTATGTAGTTTTATTTTTATTTTTATGCATATAAGTAAATATACTGTTAAAATGTATAACATAGCAATTTAAATTAACTATACATTCTCTTTTCTCTTTCAGGTTGAGAACTGTTATTGATTTTGACATGAAAGCGTGAAATGTTCACTTATAACTTGGAATTTAGATAATTCTTCAAATTGAGCAATAGAATTATTTGTGTCCGGAAATTAGTTATTCAATAATTTGACTGACGAAAAAATATTTTTATTATTTTTTTCACACGTTTCATTTTATACTATTATTAAGTGTCTTGTACTTATTCAGCTGGAAGATCAGGAAATGCAAAAATAAAGTTTTGACTTGAAAGCTTGTGTATTTCTTATATGATGATTTTACATTTGCTCTTTTACAATACTCCGCTGTTTCATATCGATAAATATACTATAAATCCCTGTGATAGAATGTTTTTATGCTTTCTGCGACAAGCGTTTTTCATGCAAACCTTTTCTGCGAGACACTATTGGTATATTTTCTAATTTACACATATGTATAGCCCTCCCCCCCCCCCAAAGAAAAAAGGAACACCCCCACCTATTGCATCAGTAAATTGTTGCAGAAAGACACCGAAGGTGCCATTCGTCAAGGAATTTTGCTCCCTCTTAAGCTCTTTGGAAAAAAAAAAACTAGTATGTTGTGGCCACCACAAGACTTTCTTCTATATTTTCCTATACAAATTCACTCAGTAACAATATATATTAAAAAAAAAAAAAAAAACATTCGTTCAACCATTCGTTTTAAAGGTATTGACGAGACCTTTCGAAAGATATCCATCTTGAAAATTTACCCCACCCTGGGGGGAAACGATGCCCCCACATGCACTAAATTTTTTGCCTAATTAACTACTACTATTAGCAATAATTCATATTTATTTTACAATCACAGGTTAAGAACTAGTATGTTGTGGCCACCACAAGACTTTCTTTTATATTTTCCTATCCAAATTCACTCAATAACAAAAAAAAAAAAAAATAAAAAAAAAATCGATAACTTTGTTTTAAATTATCACATGATAAAAGTTCAACCATTCATTTTAAAGGTATTGACGAGACCTTTCGAAAGATACCTATCTTGAAAATTTACCCCCCACCGGGGGGTAATTCCCATGCCCCCACATGCACAAAATTTTTTTACTAATTAACTACTACTATTATCAATAATTCATATTAATTTTACAATCACAGGTTAAGAATAACTCTCATTATGTACATTTATACGGATTTTTGTCCTATACTGCCATATTAAAAATTTAGAAAAAATACGAACACAGCGCCACCTGTTGAGCGATTGATCCCTAAATCTAATCAGCACCAGTTTATGTCAGGGGCCAACTAAATACCAAGTTTGGTTAAATTTCGATTAAAAAAAAAAAAATACGATTTTTTTTTTTCTAAGTTTTTTTTTTTTGTTGTTGTTGTTGTTAAAAGTAAAAAAAAAAATCGATAACTTTGTTTTAAATTATCACAGAATTATAGTTCAACCATTCGTTTTAAAGGCATTGACGAGATCTTTCGAAAGATATCCATCTTGAAAATTTACTCCCCTCGAGGGGGGACTTCCCCCCCACGGGGGTGGCGAGGCTCCTACACATACAAAATTTTTGTCCCAGTTGACTATCTCTATTATAAATAATATTTGTAAATTTCATAATGATTACTAAAAAATAATTCTCTTTATGCACATTTATACAAAATTTTGTCCTATATCACCATGTTAAAAATTTAGAAAAAGCGGGATGGCAACGCAACCTGTAAGACAATTTTTACCAAAAGTTGATAGGCACTAATTTATGTCAAGGTGCAACTACATACCAACTTGTATGAAATTCTGTGCAGTAGTTCCTGAGATACAGTTGCCACAAAATTTTGTCACACACACACACACACACACAGACAGACAGGCATTTTCTAAAAATGGTCAAATCGTGTTCTACAGCTCTCAAAACGTGTAAATCCATCAAAAACCCTAGGTCGAAAATTTTTACGAATCCAATACTTTCTTCTATTGAATATAGAAGAAAGTAAAAAATGTGAAGGAGCCGTGTCCGTATTGAAATTGTGTCAAACACTTTAATTCCTTCGATGGTAACATAGAATTTTGATTACGGATATCGATTCTATAGTTAATTTCATCCTCAGATGTAAATCTGGAAGTCGTTTGGTGTATAAGTTTAGAGGTTATACACATCTAAAATTTCGACCTTCTAATGTTAAATTCTGATTACACATTTATATTCATATCTCCTCCATTTTTAATTTTTTTTGTTTTGGGCTGGTTTTTTTATGGTGTTAATAACAGGTTTTTCAAACGTATTTATGAGTTTCATTAAGATTTTAATATTTTTTATTCATAGAATTTTTTTTTTTAAATTAATATTAAAAAATATATGTATTGTGACCTATATATACATATATTTAACAAAAATATATTTCTAGGACCTTAAAATACGCGTATACAAATTTGCAGCTCATAAGACCAAATAATTCTCGAGTTATACTCCAAAAACTATCGAAAATGAAGTTTGGGGGGCCATAAAATTATTAAAAACTGCGTTTACAAGCTGCATTCGCGACAATCAATTTTGAATTTTATTGCAGAAGATAATAAGGTAGGTTGGTTAGTTGGTTGTCTTTTAATGGCGCAAAATCCACAATGGGACATGCTGCGCCAAACAATTAAATAAAAAAGAATGCAGAAGATAATAAGAAAAAAAGTTTTAAGTTGGCGTGCTTGAAGCGACTCTTCAAAAGAACGTTTATTAAGTGAACGTAAATAAATAAAATTGGTGCTGAAAAATAAAAATTATTAATAAATGAAGGACTTAGGCCTTTAAGTTTGAAAGTACTGCTGGACGGATTTTTTTTTTTTTTTTTTTTAATCACAAATTTTGTACAGACGCATGGACCTCTTTACACTGTAATGTTCAGAATCAATTTTCCGAATTTTATAATCATTTTAAGACTTTTAATTAGTTCAATTTTGCAACGTAGCTTAATGAGTTCAAGCATTTTTTTGAGATCTTTAGAAGTATGAAATTCTGTCATAATGTTTTCAATTCACTTGTTTACTTTTACATAAATTTTATTCCTTTTTGTAGCGGACTACGAGTCAAGCATACAAATCTGATGTATATGTTATCGATAAACAAACAAACATTCCTTTTTGTACGATGATCTCCTAATGTTTTGGGGGCCGCGGTAACCCAGTCGGTAGCGCGCCGGCCTCGAAATTGGAAGATTGCGGGTTCGGTACTCGAACCGGCCAAAGACAGTTGTGTACACTAATGGTGGCTGGTGCAAATAAAATCTGTCGTGGCCACAATGTCCTTCATGTTCCCATAAAAAATTATACCTCTGGGGGTCACTGAAGTGGGAGAGCCCTCCCTTCCGTGGAAGATCAAAATTGTGATGGCATGTCTCCGGACCACCTCTAGTGTTAAGTCTCAGACCGAAGTAAAAAAAACATCCTTCCATCCTAATGTTTTTGATTGTAATTTATTTATAAAAAATTTGGTTTCTTCTTTCAACTGTTGTATGAGATACAATATATTTGGCTGTTTTTTTCCTATTGCAGTGTTTAATTTTGAATTATATGCTTCTACAGCGTTGTTAGTTCTGTGGCGTTGGCCATAAGCATTCCACGTTTCTATGGGTACATTATTATTATCCATCAATTCGTTAATAAAATAATTAATGAATACTATTAAACTTTCATTCTCTGGATTATTCTCCATAATAGTGAGCCAAGCGTCTTTAATTTTCTAGAGGCAGCGCACATTCTGCATATTCTTTTTTTTTTTTTTCGTTAGTTTTGTAAAGCTGTGTAAAGCCAAGAGCTACTTCCTAAATCTGCATGAATTGTTAAGAGTTGACGGAATTTTCTTGGGCAACTTCTGAAAGTCCCATCTATAAAAAGTCAACTTACTCCAGTAAATTTTGGAAACCTGCGCCAGCAAACACTAGAATTCATACGACTTTCTCTTATCTTGCATTTTAAAATTAAGGAGATATAGGAGAATAGGAGCTTGCTTCAGAGACGCCCCACACAGCATATACGTAGATATTTGATCCATTAAATCCGATTTACATCTAGAATACATTCATATACATTAAATTAATGCTCATTTAAAAACATTAACTAGTTGATCCAAAATATGACATCTATCAGACGTTTATATACGAACATAATATGGATAAACATAGTATGGACGTATAAATAATATTTATTCTGAAACATAAAATGAATTGTCAAATAAACTACCTCTGGATGACGTTTATATACAGTCGGCTGCAAAATTATTCGAGCACTAGCCAATAATTCCTATGTTTAAAAAGTACACTTAAGACTGTTTTGCTAAGTAAATCCTTGTCGAATCACGTTCTTAGACTGATTAAGAACATGACTCGACAAGGATTTATTTAACAAAGCTGTATTAAGTGTACTTTTTTTGGCAAGGATTATTGCTAGTGCTCGAATAATTTTGCAGCCGACTGTACTAGCAGTTTATTAACTAACATAACATGGAGGTAAGTTGGAATTTTATTTTCAAATGTTGTTCATGTTTACTTCTTTTTGGCAACATCGATCTCGATCGAGATTTACCAGAATTGTTTACACATGCAACGTAAATAAACTTTTGCTTTTCTTACGAAAAAGATATTTATACTGGATTGTTTTTTATGTTTATCAAAGTAAGGATTTAATTATGTTTCGTAAAACTAATCAAATTATTTCTAAACGCCAGCAATCGCGAAATTTAAATAAAACGATTCAAAACAGAATGGATGCCATTTTTTATGCTAGTGGTTTAGGGTCAAGTGTTAATTCCACCGATACCGGACCTTCAGATTCCAGATTTCCTACAATGCCTGTTGAAGATACTCATGATATGTTAATTTCTGATTGTGTTGAATCTTCAACAAGTACTTTAAGTAGTACTGTTCAAACTATTCTTTCAAAACAGCATTGTAATGGCCTCAATCTTTTCCCTCATGAAATTCAATTTCAGGTTGCAAATTTTCCCAAATTTATGCTGACATTGAAGCCTCCTAATAAGGTATGCTGCTTATCATTGGAAGCATTGTGATGTTTCAAATTTTATTAAATTAATGCAAGAAAATGAAAGTGGAGAAATTCTTATTGGGAAAATGTTTCTAGATGTTTCTACTTTATATGTTACACCTTGCAAATAATCATCATTATTAGGCAAATACAAAGCTTCTTTATTGAGCCCTCTTTTGACTTGGCCAATGAAATGTGTGAAGCACGGAGTAATATTAATAGGAGTTGAAGGTCCAATGGGAGAAAGCTACGAAACTGTGATCTAAATTTTTGGTAAATATTGAGGGCGCCATTTGTCATTCCTCCCTACCTCGGCGCGGATATACTGTTGTTTTCAATAGAATTTTGCTGGAGTACATTTAAAATTTTTTATTTTAAGCAATTTAATTTCTTTGTAAGTTCTTAAAACTGCATAATTCAGATGTTTCAAATAAATGCTTCGTTCCTAGTTATAAAACAGGCTATGATAGTGATAAGAAAAACAAAAAAAAAAGCCCTAGGAGAAAAATAAAGTCCGAGTTCGTGTTTTCTGCACCTAAAGTAAGTTTATTTTTTTTCTTTACAAAATTTCATCCATTCTCCTTCCTCCCAATTGTCTGTTTTAGTTAGCTTCGGTTCATAAGAATCGTCATTTTTTAAAAGCTTTCTTTCAAAGTAAAATTAGTATAAAATGGCTCTTAAAAAAAACATGTTGGTTAGAATACTCTATTTAATGAAATTTGCTTTCAATCGAAATTTTTTCAGCTTGATATTATTTTTAAAAAAATAATTAAAACGAGACATTTCCCCATTGAATAACATTGCGGAAGCTGGAGAGAAGGAAGGATTGCACGCTGGCGCCCTCTGTAAACATTATAAAACAACATCACAAAATTTCAGCGTTACCTTCTTCTCCTATTAAATATTACTCCGTGGTGTGAAGAATAAATGCATAGTTTTCTTTAAAGAAGATGTATTGTATATATTTCCTCTTCGCCACACAAAAGACAGGGCCCTCCGTGGCCGAGTGGATATGTCACCACACTGCTAATTGCCTTCGAGCGTAGGAGAGCGGGTTCGATTCCCGCGGTGGCCCTGGGTGTTTTCTCCAATTCTTCGTATTGTAATTCTGTCATGTGATATCTGTCGTTATCTGACGAAGATTTACAAGCAGACTATATGTCAAGCATACAAATCTGATGTATATGTTATCAATAAATAAAATACAAAAGACAACCAGCAATAAAAGAAATTTTTATATATACTAAATATCTGCTACTGTATTAAATAGTATTGATCAAAATTTAAATTTTCAGTTTTACTTGTAGTTACTTTTTATCTGGTTTTTAGCGAAACAATTTAGTAATTGCTTTTTTTATGTGGTTTTTGGCCAAAGGACAGCTAAAAAACACGAATCTTGTTGCTTTCTCTATGATATTTGACCAAAGGACAATTAAAAACGGGCTTTTCCTATCCGATATGGCACCACCTTGTCGTGGTGGATAGGCTTTTTAAACTAAGTGTGCCATAATTAATATTATTTCTTTTTTCAAACTGATTTCCATTGTTGCATATTCATGTAGTATGATTATGAGTTATTCTGATCAGTGGTTCTTTTGTATAAAAAAGAAATTAATTATAAACACTCTACCCGTATGTAGTTTTATTAACTTTTATTAATTTCAATAAAAATTATGCTAAAAACATAAAAATTCCAATAAAAGCTTTTTTTTTTTTTTTTTTAATTATTATTTAATTGTTACTGGATAAATTACTTGGGAAGAATTTGAAGGAAATTGAGTATGAATCTAGGATCACTTAAAATTCTTTTCATATTTTTATTCTACCCCCCCCACCCCCCACAAAAATATATATATATATATATATATATATATATATTAAATTATTTAATTCCTTTACAATACTCAGCAAATGAGAGAAAGATGAAAATACCAACAATGAATTTAATAATTAGATGTATTACGTATAAATTCATTGTCACAATTACCATTTAAGTAAATTTCACTGAATAGTAAAAACATGTTAAAGTACTTACGCATAAGAGAAATGACGTATATCACTTAAACCTAAACGGTGAGTTAGTAGTCTTAATCCATTAGTCCAGTAAATTCATGCAACACAAGATAAGAATTGAAAGAAATTAACCAAAATGACTATTGAAATAAAAAGGAATGCATGAAGGAAAAATGGAGTTAAAAATGCTGAAATCCAGTACCGATCTCATCAGGAAACTAGCGGTACTGTCAACAATTAATGCAAGATTTCGAATATTGTATAGCTTTTCAGCAATATACAACACTAGTTTCAATCTTGCATTAAAAAAAAAAAAAAAAAGAAAGAAAGAAAGATAAAAGGAAATTGGCTGATAACTTAACCATAATGAAAATTGGAATTCGTGAAAGGAGCTGGCCACATGTAAATCAAATCCAAATCAAATAAAAATCCGGGCGGTTGCCAAAACGAACAAACTGAAAAGAAATAATTAAAAGTAGAGAATCGATTAATCGAAAGTTTCTGAAATAAAATAAATGTAAGCATGAAGTGATAAATATTGTTCTTAAAATTTAAAAGCTGAATTCACAATTAAATAATATTCGAGAGGTAAATTTAAGTATAAATAAGATTAATACGATATTCACAGTAGGGCATACGTTCGACTCAATGTATGAGCGCGCCATCTAACGTGGAAAAAATAAGTTACTATTAAGTGATTTAAGAAAAAGTGTACGATAGATGTTCTATTTATATGAGTGTAATTTATAGTCTTAAGCTAACATAAGAAAAGGCCAACAAGTGATAATTAAGTTATTATGATTAGGAAATTGGTGAATAATTTTAATTTTAAAAATTATTATTGTTATTAATATTATTATTATTATTATGAAATAGGAAATTGGTGTATAATTTTAATTTTAAAATTTTAATAATTATTATTAGTAATAATAGTCTTAAACTAACAAAAGAATAGGTCAACAAGTGATGATAAAGTCATTATGATTAGGAAATTGGTGAATAATTTTAAAATTTAATAATATTATTCTTATTAATATTATTATTATAATTAATAATTTTAATAATTATTATAGTTATTAGTATAATTATTATTGTGAAGTATTATTAGTATGTACGTTTAGTATGAACACATCAAATTTGAATGATATCTAGTTTTTTTTTTTTTTTTTTTTTTTTTTTTTTTAATTAAGCAAATGAATTATATATTGTTGAAACTTAAACAATATCAACCAGAAAGAGATGATGTATCCTGCAATTGCAATAAGACCAAGCTTCTAACTTTTTTTTTTTTTTTTTTTTTTTTTTTTTTAATTTAAATTCGGCAACCCACCCAACCAACCAGCCAAACAACTCCACCCTTCCTCCTTAATCAAACATCTGCCCTCCCATCCGCCACATGTTAATTATTACTATTTTTTTTTTTTTTTTTTTTTTTTTATAATATAGAAATGTACACATACATATATATATACATATATATATATATATATACACATATATACACATACATAAATACATTTTTTTTTTTTTTTTTTGAGACAATGAACACTTATTAATAAATAATCGAATAAATAAATCTCTTAGGATAACCCATAGCAGTAGCAGTTTTAATTAAATTGTTAATATTCTTGTGTTTGTTATGAGATGAACAAAGTCTGTTTATTCGAAATAGATGATTAAGAATAATATTTCTGTATACAGATAAATGAAGACAGGAATTAAAATGTGTAAATAAATTTACTTTAAAGCAGAAATCTTTTCGTTTATCATATAGATCAGTAGATATTTTACCATCATTTAATTTAAGATGTAAATCTAAAAAGCTAATACAATTGTTGTTAATATAATTATGTGTTAGTGTAAGGTGAGATGGATATTGAAATTTTAATAAAGATGGAGTAGAGTTATTAACATAAAAAATTATAATATCATCAATGTATCTATAAATAATGACATTATCATTACAGAAACTTTGTTTATAATGGTATAGATATAAGTCAGCTAACAGACTTGAGCTACATCCCCCTTGTGGGATACCGACCTTTTGGATATAAATAGTGTTGTTATGTAGAATAAAATTATTGTGAATAATAAAATTTAAAAGAGTTTTAAAGGAAGCTGCACTAAAGTATTTAGGAAGAGAAAGTTCACTTTTAAATCGCAAATAAAGGTTGTAAATAATTTGATGAAGATCAGTTAAATTAATATTATTAAACAAGTCAGCAAAATCATAAGTATTAATATCATTAACATTTTTCATAGTTTGTACAATTTCTCTGAGTTGATAACTATTTTTAAGACAATAGAAATTGTTGGATTTACTAATGAAGTTATAAATTTGTTTAAGAATATCAAGGAGGATTTTATTAGCATTATTGTTATATGTATTACAACCAATAGTAACAGTTCTGAATTTAATAGGATTTTTATGAAATTTAGGAATAAGGACAATATAAGGATAATTGAAATTATTAAATGGAAGCTTTAATAATTTATAAAGGTTATGAATTTTTCTATTATTAATTTTAATGTCACTACAGGTGGGATGAAAGTTAGCACTTGAAGAAATGGTTTTTTCAAGTAGAGAAAGATAATACTTTTTACATATTATGGCATAGTTATTCGGAGATTTATCAACATAAGTAATAACATAGTTTTGTTTGAGTACATGAATAGAATTAAATAGATCGGATTTACTATAATAAGTTAAATGTGTTTTATATTTTATTAATTCATTTTTTAGTTTCGAAATCACTAAAACTTTCCATTGAATAAAATATTCAATAGGTTTATTATAGGAAATAGATATTTTATAGATAAACAAGTCAATATCAAAAGTTAATTGCTGTAAAATCTGTGGAATATTAGTTTTTGAAGGAAGTCTAAATTTTGTGCCATAATGCATAAGTTTTTTTAAATTGCGGTTATTAACAAATTCAAGATCTCCAGTAATTATATGTCCATGGTTCTTGTCTACAAATTTTTCATAAGAAGGATCATCACAACTACAGGATACACCAGTAGAAAAGGTAGATTTTGACACTGAATTATAATTGAATAACAATCGACCAAGAGTAATAGGATATTTAAATGTACGAGAAATTTGTAAATCATTGATGGGAAACATACAAGATTTATCATTAATAATTGAAGTGATGTTGATTTTATTAAATATTTGATTTGAAAAATTAATAATTAACTGAGAATTAGATTGTATTTTTTGAGGTTTTTTAGAAATTTTGAGATTGAATTGTTTAATTCGAAATAAAATTATATCATAAAAAATGTCAGAAAAGTGTTGATTATAACTATGGTTTTGAAATTCATGTAGATAATTAGTTAAAAACTTTTTTTTAATAGCAAATATAGACTTTCTTACAGAGAGCCAATTATAATTATCAAGATAATTTGACTGCAATTCATGAAGTTGTTTATTAATAGCATTTTTTGATATTGCATGAACAAAAGATTTTTTACCACGTTTGAATCTAGTGGTTTTCTGGTTGATACTATGATTAAGTTCATTGTAAATAGGGGAATAATCATGGAGGGGATTAATATTGGAATAAACCTTTACAACTTTATTCAAATACTCATGATTCAGACCATAAGGATAAATAGTATTTATTAAAATATTTCATAAAATGGGATTCATAGAATAACCTTTCAGTTTTATTTTTTTGAATCTTTATAATTTCAATGGTGCATGAACAGAAATCGTGTTGATTAAAATGTTTTAACTCAAGAGTAGATTTAAGAGGAATGCTATTTGAAGATAATTTTTTGGAGTCTGAGCGGTGTTGATTTATTCGTAAATGTAAAGGAGAAGAGGTTTCACCAATATATTGCATTGTACATATGCCGCAACTAAGTTTATAAATTACATTATATGCCTGACAAAAAGGAATTAATCTAATATTATCACAAAGTTGGGATTTCAGCGCATTAGGGCAAGTTTTGCATCGAGACGATTCACATTTCCTAAAAACAAGTTTGGAAGGAGGAGGCAATAGGTAACTTGATAACGATCCAGGAATGTCCCTATAAACATTCCTGTACCGAGCACAATACTGTTTATTAACAAAGTATTTCTTGCCAGGCACGATAAACTTACTTAGAACATTCATATCATAAATTAATGAGTTTTTAGTTAAATAAAATTAACCTAACAATACAAAATAGAATAACAATAAATTCATTTTGAAAATAATAATTCTTGATTAATTGATGCATTAACAATATGAAAATTAATATAAATAAAAAATAGAATAACAATAATTCATTTTGAAAATAATACTTGATTAAATGATGCATTACCAATAATTTCCTAATCCTTTCAATTTTTCTAGGTTAAATTCATATTAGTATATTCATATTCACATTTTTACAGTATGTACAAAAACTTCCAAAAATAACATTCTTAGCTCAATGCAAAACTTAGGCCTATCAAAACACCAACCAATGAGGAAACCCATCAAAATACATTTTAGAATTCACTAATTTTTAATAGTCTGAAATCATGAGCAAGAAAGATGACTATCACTAATTTAATGAATAGTTCAAGAATCAGTTAATTTTACTTTAAGTTAGATTATATTACATCTTAAGGAATGTAAATTGAATCATACTAAATGGAGTCGTTAACTAGTTACTATTTATAGGTAAAGAGTTGATATTTCAAACAACCAATTAAATGCCAAGTATAAAATGCAAATATTAATATTATAAGAAAATATTTATGAATTGCATAAAATCAATGTCAGGAAAAATAATTGAAATAATACACATTTGTTTAAGCGCATTAGCAGCTATAGTCAAAGTGTATAAATTTTTAAAATAGTGTTAATGCCAAAATAGGCTATTTGTATATAAGTAATAATATATACAATAAACAATAACTATGATATTAATTTAATAAATAAAAAAATTACATTTAAAATTTTTTTGCGCTTAAGCAGCAGATTAAATTTAAATGTAAATATATTAAATTATTTAATTCCTTTACAGTACTCAGCAAATGAGAGAAAGATGAAAATACCAACAATGAATTTAATAATTAGATGTATTACGTATAAATTCATTGTCACAATTACCATTTAAGTAAATTTCACTGAATAGTAAAAACATGTTAAAGTACTTACGCATAAGAGAAATGACGTATATCACTTAAACCTAAACGGTGAGTTAGTAGTCTTAATCCATTAGTCCAGTAAATTCATGCAACACAAGATAAGAATTGAAAGAAATTAACCAAAATGACTATTGAAATAAAAAGGAATGCATGAAGGAAAAATGGAGTTAAAAATGCTGAAATCCAGTACCGATCTCATCAGGAAACTAGCGGTACTGTCAACAATTAATGCAAGATTTCGAATATTGTATAGCTTTTCAGCAATATACAACACTAGTTTCAATCTTGCATAAAAAGAAAAAAAGAAAGATAAAAGGAAATTGGCTGATAACTTAACCGTAATGAAAATTGGAATTCGTGAAAGGAGCTGGCCACATGTAAATCAAATCCAAATCAAATAAAAATCCGGGCGGTTGCCAAAACGAACAAACTGAAAAGAAATAATTAAAAGTAGAGAATCGATTAATCGAAAGTTTCTGAAATAAAATATATATATATATATATATATATATATATATATATATATAATATTTTATGGGTAGGGAACCCTCCTTTTTATTACATGAATGGTTAGACCACTATAAATAAAAAATGCTGAAATATCACACAAGAGTGTAAATGTGTAACACCCCCCCCCCTCACAGTCATTGTCGGCATAATGTTAAATAAAAGTTTTGCCTCTAGATATTATTGAAAGTACATAATTTTAGAACAGGATTTTCTGTATTTATGCTTACATTTCAAATGAATATGTTATAATTGTATCATTTCAAATCAAATATTTGTATTCATGTATATTTCTTGTACAAAGATGAATATTGGTATATTTTTAAGAAATATTTTAGCATACAGATTGCAAAAGAAATGATGGAGTTCCAAATGTTGCAGATTTGGCAGGAAGTGTCGGGTTTGATTCCTGGTCGCAGTCATCGACCTAGCAATTTGAAGTTTTCCATGTTTTTCTCCAAAACTAGGACCCTAGTGTAGTCGGTAGTCCTTAACCCAACAACCAACCAACACAGATTCGATTTTCCAACATTGAAAGTGTTAATATAGTTTAAGATATAAACTGGCTAAGCCAGTTTATATCTTAAACTATATTAAAACTTTCTTATAAGTACTTAAGTTTCTTTCTTTTTTTTTTTTTTTTTTTTTTTTTTTTAAACCTTACTTACTTTTAAAGAATATTAATGTGTAACAAAAGTCAAATTTGATTAGATAGATTCCATTTCATCAGTAACATCTCTTTCAAACCAGTGAGAAGTAGTGGTATATACAATGTTTTCTCTGTAATCAATGTTATATTTTTCTTTCAGTTTAAATTTTTTTTTATATGAACACAATGACGCAACACTTTTATGTATAATTTACGTCATAGTGTACTTCATAATCTATTTCAATAAGTCATGTCAGGTTTATGGTTCAGCCCCTCACTCCTATATTAAAAGACTTGACACAACACATCACAGTGCACTCAGAATTTGCTCAGGTGCTTTCCGCACGACTCCAGTCCTTAGTTTATATGCTGACTGTGTGGAGCCTTCTCTCACTGACATCAGACAAAGACTTTCGTGTGAATTGTACTTTCGCATCCTTTCACATCCTAATCATCCACTTCATTCACTTTTAAATAGTAACGATCATAATCTTTATGTGAATCGCCCATCTTGCATCCCACATTTCGCTCTTAGAATTGAGAGCTTTCTTGCTGGCACCTCTCACATTCATACCAAAATTCGTCCTCGGTCACTTTTAAACATGACGCCTTGGAATTTCCAAGTTATTTCTTGTCTTCATCCATTTAAGGGGTTTGACAAATCTAACACAGATGCTTCCATTTTTCAAGCACTTTTCTCTTCTCATCGTTCTGAGTATAAGGACTATGTCGAGATTTTTACTGGCGGCTCCAAGACAACTAATAAAGTCGGTTGTGGTATCATCATTGATAACACTACATTTAGCTATCAACTCCCTAATTCATTTTCCATTTTCTGTGCAGAGTTTTTTGCACTTGAGGTTGCTCTTAACATTATTTCATCTCATCGGAGGAGGAAATTCATTATCTATACCGACTCGAAGAGTGTTCTTGACTCTCTCTCTTCTAACTCTTGTAACCTGTCCTTCATTTCAATTCTCAAAACTTACAACGACCTTCTTAAAAAGGGATTCAACATTTTGTTTTGCTGGGTTCCTGGCCATGTTAGCATTAAAGGCAATGAAGCAGCAGACAAAGCCGCAAGGCAGGCTTCTCTACTTTTAAACTGTCCTGTACCTTACGATGACATGAAGCACACACTTAAAAGCTATTTTAAAACTATTTGGAAAAGGGAGTGGAATAACCAAAACAATAACAAATTGCAAGAAATAAAACCTGAAATTTCAATCTGGCCAACACTCAACCCTAGAAAATATGATGTCATTATTACTAGACTAAGAAGTGGGCATTCAAGACTCACACATAAATACTTATTGCTTGGAGAACAACAACCTGATTGTCCAAAATGTCATTTTAGTGCACTAACCATTCGCCATATTCTCACCGACTGCCCTTGCCTTCGTCATTTGTATCGACATTATTTTAATTCATCTTCACCCAATTTGACAAGCCTTTTAGGTGCAAATTCTCATCATCACGTGACAAATTTTTTGAAAGAGGCTGGTTTTTATTTCGACATTTGATTTTATTCTTTACAATGTTCATCCCATTTTATATCTGTTTTTACTTTGAGATCTGATTTTATTGTTTACAAATTCATCGTATTTTACATCTGTTTTTTATTGTATACAATGCTTTTATTATATTTAATTTTATCTTGTATCTTGTTTTGTTTCTTTTTTGTACTGTGACTTTTTAATGACTTTCTGGATGGGTAAACCCATCCAGAGGCTCTTTTTATTTTTTTACCTGTTTGTTTGGCGCAGCATGTCCTACTTTGGACCTTGCGCCAGAAAAAGGCATTCAACCAACCAACCAACCAACCAACTATTTCAATAAGTGTTGTTTTTTGGCGCTCATGTAAAAAAAAAGAGTTTAAATCTAAAAATCTGGTGTAAACAACTACACGACTTCCATTACCCACTATTACATGTATTATATGCACTTTTTGGAGATAATGTTATCAGAAGACATAGAATTGACCTAATGAAATAGAAACCTAAAAACTTTCCGGCAAGAGAAAGTTAATATACTTGTAAAAACATAAAACAGAGTTTACATAGGTTTTTATTTATTTATTTATTTATTTTATTATTTATTTTTTTTTTAAGGAAAAGTAATTAAAATAAAATTGGTAGAGTGTATTTATTTATTTATAATTAAATGCAAAAATTTCACACTTGTGATCAATCTGGTATTTTTCTTAATTTCAGGAACGAAAAATCCCCTATTGATCCTCATCCTTTAAAGATTAATTTTCTGAATAAGGAAACATAATAAAAAAAAATATATACAGGGAAACCCCAATCTATCGTTCCTGTATCCATCGTTTTCCCACATTGATCGTTTTATTTCTATGATCCCTGCACAAACTGCATTTAAATAATGTTAACGGAACCCGCATATATCGTTCTTCAAAAAGTCGTTTTCTCGTATCCATCGTTGTAAAATTTTTCTTCTGACCAAAATGAAATCGAAAATCAAGCGAATCCATATGGCATTTAAACTGGAATTACTTTCATTTTAAAACAACTCTTTTCCCCCTCCACGGAAGATCAAAATTCTGATAGCATATCTCCGGACCATCCTCAAAGGTAAGTTCCAGACCGTCGCCATTTGCCCATATTGTAGTACTAGTGCGATGCAAAACCCAACCAACCTCAACTACTTAAACTTATGCTGCTTTAGGTGAAGAACAGGGATTGTGCAGATATTGTAACATGTGTCTATGGATTACAGAATGCAGAGGGCCCTCCGTGGCCGAGTGGTTATGTCACAACACTGCTAATCGACTTCGAGCGTAGAAGAGCGGGTTCTATTCCCGCGCTGGCGCTAGGTGTCTTTCCATTTCTTTGTATTGTAATTCTGTCATATGCTATCTGTCTTTATCTGACGAAGATTTACAAGCGGACTACAAGTCAAGCATACAAATCTGATGTATATGTGTTATGAATCAATTATGAATATAGATCGTGTGTTGTTGCTCGGAGAATAAGTTATTCTATTTTGTGTAAAGAGGAGAATGGATGCATCCAGTATGGCCAGCTACTACATTTTTTCACATTCCTGAGGCTGAGCCTATGCCAGAGCTAAGTGTGTCTGCCGTAATTACAGCATTTAAAAATGCACATTTTTTTATATGCACATGAAATTGCAGAAAAGGACAAGAAAATATTGCAAATCTGGAAAATTCTCTTTAATTTATAAAATGAACAAAAAATCCAACATAAAATTACTGATTTTTAAAAATTAACATCACTTAATGTTCTACAACTTTGATTTATTTTTTCTGACAGTTTGGAGAGTAACAAATTAGTTTTAAAAAGTAGTATACTATATGTATTCCGTGTATTATTTAATAAACATTTTTTTATTTGTGTTTTGACTTTAACTCGCATTCATCGTTTTTCTTCACGCACCCCATGAAAAACGATGGATCGGGGTTCTACTGTATTAGATTATGAATAATTTTTACATTGTATTCATTGGCATGTGCAGGGATAATATTTTTTCGTACACTTTATCACCACTATTTCAGAAGAGTAATTTTTATACTATAGCATTAAATCCTCCAAGAAAAATTTCTTTTTAATATTGGCGATGACAAAATAACAAAACGCACATAAAAATACAGGAACGCTGTGACTGCTGCATGCATAGTTGCCAACTTAGCACTTTTTGCCTATTGTAAAATTTTTATAGAAATTTTGTTTTAATTTAAATTTTTGTTGTAGAACTTTATAGAAAATTTTTATTAGAATTTTCTGGTAGCCAAAAAGGGCTAAGGCCTGAATGTGCGTATAATAGACATACATACAGATGCTGCCAAAGGTGACTTTTTTTTTAAATATTCTTTTCGTACCTCTGTTTCCAAAAAATAAAATGCATGATATATTTATGCAGGTGAATTTGCACTTTGCCTGCATACATTTATTATACATTTTATGTTTTGGAAATAGTGGTATGAAAATAATAAAAAAAAAGTCCTCTGTGGCAGCCCTGTATATATTACTTTGCATATACAGGGCATGACGCATATATACATACATAATATGTACATAGATTTCATGTTTATCTACATATACAATGCATAGATTTGATGTTTATTTACATATACAATACATTGATGTGATGTACATCTACATCTATATTACATGCATCTACGTTAATAATATATAGATATTACGTACACTACATGATATAGATGAACATACATGTCTAGTAAAGTCAATTTTTGGTCATTCTAGATGTAATATAGATGTATATCTGATGTACTTGGAGAGACATCTGATGGTTATATCTATGTTGATTCTATGTAAAAGCTACTATACTGGATGAATTCTAGATATAGTTTATGGCTGTAATTTACGTCATATAGATGTAATATACACTTAATTGCGTTGTCTGGGGTTTTTCATAGGGTCGCTTCGAACACAGTCGCCATACAAGCACGGCGCCAGTTTTAATTTTATTAATATTTTTACTTTCTCTTATCGATAAGGCAGAGAGAGGACTGTTTTTGGGTCAAATTTTCAAAATTGAATTTTTGTTTTGTTTATACGTTTTGAGGTCCTATGAATCCAAAAAATCATGTTTTTAACGGTTGGTCTGTGTGTCTGTCTCTGTGTGTGTCTGTCTGTTATCAGCATATCTCAAAAACAAATTATAGCAAAAAGTCCAAACTCGGTATTCTAAATGTGTATGCTATAGGGATGCTACACTAAACTTTTCGTTGAGATCAAGAAAATGGTTCGCGTACAGGGACACCCAAGAGAATTCAAATGCATTACGTCTGTGAAGAAACTTGCAGGTAAATAGAGTTTAACATCTATAGACTGCACTAAACCAAATGAAACGAATATATATTTTTTATATTTGTAAAAACATGTTTCATGTAGAATATGGTATAGAAATCAGTAACTGTTCATTTACAGGGCTACACAAAACAACTAGATTTTGTACGACAATACTTGAAAATTGATGGAAGTGTACTTCAGGTTGTGCCGTGTGTTATTAATATAGGATTATATTTATGTTCTCCATGTGATGTGTACATAACTTTCAGAAGCCAATATTTCAGCCGTAACATTCTTTTTTATTGTTAGTGGAAGTGCTTTACTGCTATATTTTACCATATCCGGGAAAGCTGCTCAGGAATTGAAATTAATTCCGCATAGCCACATGGGAAATAACGTATTTTTTTAAGCTGAATATTCATAGCTTGGTTTTTTGTATATTTTGACGTTTTAAAGCTTCCTGAATACCGAAGTCAAGTTTTTTATGTTTGACCTTTGTCTGTCTGTTAGAATAAATTAAAAACAAATAATTTTAGGCAATCCCAATGTTGTATTTTGAAGTAAATGTTTTTGTTACTAGAAATGTTTGATCAAGATTGATAAGTTTCAAGGAATGTTGTGAAAATTGTCTCAATAATTTTAAATGAACTTTTGAATTTAATAACAGATTCTAATTCTATGTAAATGTAGGTACAGTAGTAAAACGGGGAGGGGGGGGGTTAAGGGGGGCAGTAACCCCCTCACACAGTATTACTTGTCAAATAAAGCTTCTCCGAAGTCCAATTTAAATTGTTTTAACACAAGTTTGCATAACAGTACTCGTTATCTTACCCCTTAATCTCCAATATGTATTTATAGAATTAAATTTCAGGATAAGAGGAAATCGTGTGAGTGACACACAAGATTATTCTAATTATTTCAACAATGATAATTTTTTTTCAGCTGAAATAAATTGTATTATATTATTAGACATATGTAATTTTAATACAGGACCATATTGAAGAATTGCGTGCATTTTTAAAAATATAGTTAAAGACTGAAATTTTAAAATTAATCTCTTTTCTTACAATAATGTATTATGTTTTTGTAATTTTCGTTACAAGAATTGCAGTTGGAAATGTAAATTAACCTATTAATATAATACTTTTACTGAATAAATCAATTTTTTTTTTTTGAGCTGAACAGAGCTTTATAGTTAACAGATTAATTATTACTATTATTATTATTATAAATATCATTAAAAAAAGTATCATAATTTCCAAAACGTCAGTTCGGCCTACATATTAAGATTAAAAATGTTTGGTTGTTTAATAGCCTGTTTGTTCCGCAATAGTGGTCACAAAAATCAGCCAATTCGCTGGAAATTTTGTATCGATTCGCTTGAAGTATTTATGAATATCCAATTAATAACTGCCTCCATGGAGAATCAAAATTGTGATGACATGACTACAGACCATCTTTAAGGGTGTGTCCCAGACCGTCGCCAATTACCCATTGTGCAGTATTAGTGCAACGTTAAACTCACCCAACCAACCACTTAATAACTGTATAGAAATTTAACACTTAACTACACGCTGGTGTAAAAAATACACCATTTACAGTAAACAGAATATAAATGACTTTCGGATCCCTCCCCGACTCTGCATGCGCATCTAACCTATCATTGAAGTGTCCTTAACATGTTCATTCAGTCTTGTAGTATATTTATAGCATACATATTTGTAACTTATAACTTATTTTTATTCGATATTTTGGTGGAGTACAAAACAACGAGATAAATAAAGTAGACCGATAAATGGTAACCCTGACATGGTCCAACATGAGTCATCTGACATGAACCCTCTATGCGTTGGTTCCCTTGGTAATAGCTTATTTTCAATAATTTTCCATGGCAACGGTTTGGAGATTGTTCTTGGCAAAAGTCATAACCGCCAATGTTTTGCCGGCCAGGTGGTTCGGTCGGTAGGGCGCTGCCTTCCGAATCTCATGGTCCCAGGTTCGAATCCTGGTGCGGGCATGGATATTTGTGTTGTCTTATGTCTTCAAAAATATTGTGTACTTGTATAATAAAAACTTGTAAACTTGTTTTGTGGTGTGGATTTTTCGAGATATAAGCGGCCCTCGAGGCAAGCAATAAATCTCAGTACTCATCAAACCAAACCAAACCAATGTTTTTGTTTACTTATGTAGTTTGTTGTTGTTGTTGACGTGTGCCACTCGGAAATTCCGAGCCCCGGTAGTGGAACTATCAGGATATTTTTTTTAAGGCATGAGGGGTGCGTCTTTCGTTATTAGGAGCGCCTCATAGGGAGGAAGAACGACTTTAGCTCTAGAAGCTGGTGAAAAATGGCAGCACCAGCCAGACAACAGGGAATCGAATTTTTGATCCGGATCAGAGCGAGTTAAACCCATGTTCCGGTACCCCCAGAGGTATAATTTTTGATGGGAACTTGGAGGACTTTGCGACCACGACGGAATTTAACGTGCACCAGTCGCCATTAGCGTATACGACGGTCTTCGGCCGGCTCGAGGACCGAACCCGCAATCTTTCGATCACGAACTCGCTGCTCTTACCGACCAGGCTACCGCGGCCATACTTATGTAGTTTAATATTCTTTTGTTCTAAATCATTTTGATTTTGATTTTACTTCTTTTCTATTTCGTGTAGTCGAAATTTAACCGACAAAATGCTTAAAAATAGTTGAAAAATCATTATTTGTTGTTAAATTTAGCTCTTTAAATGTTTAACTTTTCTTTTATAAACACTTTTAAACTTTGTTGGGAAACGATGAAAAGAAAGGTATTTTATTATTTATTAAAATGTGAAATATGTGAACAATTATTTAAAAAAAATTATTTCAGTCATAGGGCTGTCATGTTACCTAATAATAATGATAATTTGTCGAAATGAAATTTTATATGCCAAAATAGCGATAAAGGGCGAAACATAGCAACCCTATTGGTTCATGTCACATGATTCATCTTGAACCACGGAAAGCTAATCCTTCATCCATTGAATCAGCACTCTAATTTATTTATCTCGTTGGTACAAAATACTCCACGCGTGTAGCAAGTTCACAATACCTACGCAGTTCGTCCAAAGGGATAGAATTCGTCCCGCTGATTGGACGAGAGGATATAGCACAACAGCATATCAACGATTAGGCTTCTGGATAATACTTTTCTATTTTCTTTCGATCGATGTAAATTTTATTAATGAAAGCATTTACACATGTTTTTTGATGATATACTATACATTTTTAATATTATAGACCATTTTCATAAAGAGATTAAAATATTTTACTGCCTATTTGTTCGTATTTATAAAGTGATATTATTCGTTTTTTTTTTTTTTTTTACCCCACTTTAAAAAGTAGTGATTTTTTAAAAACCGAATTTGTATGAATAATTAATAAGATTAAAATATGTAAAAATGTATTATTATTATTATCTTAATTTACTATTTGTTTTTTCATATGTAAAACTCACGATTTATACTATTATCTAAATGAAATCATATATAATAATCAAAAATTTCAGATCACTAGGTTCATGTTTGTTTCCATCTACTTGACGCTTGTTAATGATAAATGTAAAAGAGGATTTTTTGAAGTAGTAGTAGCGATATTATTGAAATTAAGTAAAGGACAAGGTATGAGAAAACGATGAAAGGGGGGGGGGAATATTCCCCCCTTAATCTTAATATTTAAGATCCCCTTATTCTTAATATTTTTAATATTAAGAATAGACGCTGTTAATTTTCATAACAGGTAATCTTCAAAAATATTAACAGATTTTCAGAAAATATGTCTAGAAGTTATATTTTAAAAGTGCATGATATTACAAGTCAACAAGAAATAGATTGTTAGGTTTTGCATACAGTCTCTTGTTCCCAAGACATTAATTTCAGATTTTATTCCACCAATACTGATCTTGTACTTCTGCAAAAGAAAAAAACTGATGTGGACACCATATGACTTCCTTATACACCTTTATAAATATATACATAATGTTAAAAAGCAATATCATTAGACCCGAGACAGTTGGCTAAAAATAGTTAAAAAATGCATCGTCAATGTGTTCTGAGCTTTTCTGAAAGTTTCAAATGTCTAACTAGTCAGGAAGTCAGTTAAAAATAGAGAAATAGCGGGGAATAGACCAACATGCGACTACTAGCATTATAAAAAATGATGCGACTACTCTCACGCAGTGGTGTCACCAGAAAAAAATTCCAAGGGGGGCACAACCTGAAAAAATATTTTTTTAAAAATAAAATTCTGATAGCATAGTTTTAAAGTTAAAGAAAAAAGTGCTTATTAGAATTTTCCAGGGGAGGCAAGTGCCCCTCTCCTTGCCTCATTGTCCCAACGCCCATGCTCTTGTGTTAAATTGAACAAAAAGAGCGTCACATATATTTGGGCGACGCCCACGAAACATAGCCATCACCCATATCTGGATGACACGGAGACGAACGTGTTAAATTTTATTAACTCAAATACCTCCACATTACCCTATTTACACAAACAAAATTTTCTGCTGTCTGCATCCAAGTGCTTCCATATCTTTACTCTATAACTAATAACGTAATAATCATAATGAAGGAAAATGGATATTTGCTTATAATAATGAATGATAGTAAAGTACCACTCTATAAAGGCGCCAAAAAAGATACTACCAACACCAAATGGAGTATCCTAACTGGTAACTTTTTACCGCTACATTTTCAAAACTAGCTGCATTCATTTCTTATTAGTGACATCTTTTTCCTAATGCATCAAAAATGAATGAGAAACCAAAATCAATAAAAATTTGGGATTTGCCTGAACAGAGGAAGAATCTGTCAGTTTATTTCAAGCAAAAAAAAAAAAATTTAGCCTAAAATTACTTCTTGTGCAAAAAAATTCTTAGAACTAACATTTACAAAAAAAATTTATATGTAAACTGTGTGTTATCATTAATAAAGTTTGTTTGGCGAGATTTGCAGCATTATTAACATTTTTGTTTGGTGAGGTTTGCACCAGCGAAATGGAAAAGTACCGATAATAATAAAGCTTAATTTATTTTTTAAAAAATAATTAAGCAATGTATCATTTGTCCCTAGTCATTAAATAATATGAAAGAGCCTGACAGTTTATCCAAAATTAAATCAATTTACAAAAGCTTTATAAGCTTTTAATTGTTGAAAATTACCTACTAAACAATTAAAATAAGTGCTAGTTTTCATGTACTGTGCAAATATAACTTAAGGATTTTTTTTTAAATAAATGCTTAAAATATGGATTAAATGTTAGATTAGTTGATGCGTATACATAACGTTTCTGAAGCTAAAAATATAAAAGATACAAATACATTAATATTTCTAAACTAAGTTTAAAAAAGCTGCATGTAAACAATCTAAAAAAAAAAAAAAAAAAAGTTCAACTAACTTTTTTTTTTTTTTTTAAACAAAAACTGCATTAAACTTCATATATAAGTGTGAACATCCTTTTATTTTTTTATTTTATCTCCTTCTGATAATACACAGGGAGAGACATTTCCAGGAAAACAATTACATTTAAACATTTCGGTATTTTTAATCAAGGATACGTTAATAAATAAATATAAACAAAAACGCAAGCATATGCTAGGTCACATGTTTCTCTCTAGCCAATCAATACGGCTTATCGTTTAAAATAATCGATATATTGGAAACCGGAAATCACAAACTTGCGATCAGCCATCGTCATTTGTGAGCGACTGAAATTGTTCCGTTTGGAATGAAACTTTCTTGGCGATCACTCGATTGCGAGCGTTGCAGCCTGGATGTAACTGCTAAAGTAAAATTTTTATTTTGCAATTGCAAATGATTTGCTTGCAAGCGTTACGATTGAATGTAATCATGACTTGGAATTCTTTTTTTTAAAGTTGGTATGGTATTGGCAACAGCAAAAGATCATTAAAGGGCAAGCAGAGGGCACAAGACCTTGGAGCCTCAAAGATCGAGAAATCTTCTTGACATTTGTTCTGCGCATCTCGTCAGTGGTTTGCGTACGTCATGGAATGTTTACACCACGGAACCAATCAGCTTTGCTGACTGGGATAGTTTGTTTTGATGAAAAATCTACATAGAAGTATTTTTAGAAAAAGTTGAATGTATATCTTTTTCTTTCATATATAATCTTAAGTGTGCCTGACATTAATTTAATTTTATTATATAGCTGTTGATTCGTAATAAGGCAATTCCACGGAAATGTCAACCTGAACGTCAATATTTCAAATTTAACAAAATTTTGAGTGTGATACTTACATATTTTTAAAGCTTGTAATATATATTTTAGTAGCGTGAAGTTTGAATTATATAAATTGTTTTGTGAAAATGGGTTCGTCCATGTGTTTTCAGATTAGGACATTTAAGAAATGGACTTGCATAAAATGCTTAAGTATGTTGCTTGTTACTTGTACATGTATAATTTTAAATATTTAACTGTTTAATTATGTATATATCTTTTGTTAATTAAAAAGGAAAGAAAGACATATTAGTTTTGTATTTGATTTAATTAAGGCTTTTTTATTTTGGAAAAGAAAAAAAAAAAAGAATGATGATGTAACAATTTTGTCAAAAGTTTACTCTTTAATAATCCTCTTGTAAATATTAATTTTACATATTTACTTAACGTATTTGAAGCTGGATGCAGTTAAATTAAATTTAAAAAAGAAGCAGATTACGTTTAGATTATGAATTATCGTTGTTTAATTGAAATACAGTGTAAACAGATAAAAGTAAGCTTAATCGCAAATTTATCATCTACCACTTGTATTTAATTTAATTTTTAATGCAGTATCTATAAATAAAGGTTAATTTGCAGAAAATTATGCATTAAAAAGTTTAAAAGTACTGTGCAAAGCCCTGTTTAAAATATAATCTATAATATTTATTGAATTAGTTAAAGGCAGGTTTTTTTGTGCTACACATGCTTTACAAATTTTTTTGTTTGTAAAATCAACCCATGCCAAGTGTGTTTTAGTTTTAAACATTCAGGAATCATTCCTCTTTTTGAAATAAATGATAAAATGCTCTTAAAAAATATTTTATATCTTTTGATTTTGAAAATTGGGCATTTTTTAGCTTAAATAAACACATTATGTTTTATAAGAGATAGAGAAATTTCGGACTCCTCATTTTAAAGAGAATTTCATAAGATTTAATTTGATGTCTACCTTGATTATGTTAGTTAAAAAAATATTTTTATTTATTTATAAAGCTACTGTTTTGTAAACTTTTCGAAAAAAAAAATATATATATATATATATAACAAAAATAACTTAAACTTTTTAATAAGGAATTATGACAAGTTACTGTACATGTAAGAATATAATTATAAATTTTACTTACATGGTAAAATACCTTTTTTAAAATTAGTAATCCATAAAAGATGAATACACATATGGATTTTACTATAGCTGAAGTCGAAGAATCCATAGCCTAGTGTAGGGAAGGGGCCGGCACCTGGAAAACAACTAAACCCCTACACAAAATTGGAAAACTTGTTTTTTTGCGTTTAAATTTAAAAGGCCCTACTAGTAACATGTGTTCAAGTATTGGTTTTTGTGCCATTTTACTTAGCTTGCTTAAGTAAAAAAAAAAAATAGTTTTTGTTTAATTTTTCCATTGTTGAGATTAAATATATATATATATATATATACATGCGCAAGTTGCCATCAGATTTTCATACTTTAGATAATTTAAAAAAAAATCTAATTGTCCATTAATCAGACGGATTCAGAAAAATGCCCCTTTCATTTGGTACCGTATTTGTAACGAAATTTTGATTAGATTTTTTAAAATTAATTAAAATATGAAAATAATAACCTGGTAAAAGCTTTAAAAAGGGACATTTAAATTTTTAATTGTTGAAAAAAAAAAAAAAAAAAAAAGATATTGTTTGTTTTGATACTGATTATTATTAATTTTCTTTTCTTTAAAAAAAAAAAAATAATAATAATTTTTGACGAAATTCTGGCAAAAGCAAAATTTAATTCTGTGGATTCGAAAGGAAGTATCTGTCATGAAAAAAACTCACACAACAGTTCATATTATTTACAAAACAATAATATTGTGAGTGACTTAAATAAACTATTCATGCATTAATCATGTAATACACAAGTTTTTTAGTTTAATCCTTTCTTTCGTCCTAGTTTAAATAATTTGTTTCCTTCCCATTCAAAGGAAGTAGTTTTCGTTATGCAGTATCCAAAAGAATTGAAATTTAAAATTTCAAGTAGGTAATTTCTGAAAATTTTTAAAAGACCTAATACCATAGGGAGAAAATGGTCCAGATGCTGTCTATTAAATTATGCGGTTTCTGTGACGCCAACACTCAATAATGTCCAATTTAAAATTTGGACTGTAACTGAGAAGTCACAGAGGGGGATCAGCACCTCCCCTTTCCAACAGTGCACTCTTTGTCATACTAACATTTAACCAACTTGAAATTTAAAATTTCATAAAGTTAGGACTGTAAGTGATAAAGCACAATTGGGGGAAGAGGAACAGAACCTGTCTCCTTCCAATTGCACAGTCTTTGGCAGACTACCACACACTCAACTCCTAATTAAAAATTTTGTGAAGTTTAGAGTTTTCAAGATAAGGCTTCGTGGGGGGGGGGGGAGATGCTCCCTATTTTAATGATTCAGTCTTTGTCATATTAACACCCATTTAACTCCAAACTTAAAATTTTGTAAAGTTCAGAAAATGGTTTTTTTTAGATAAAGCACCGTAGATGGTAAGATGTGTTAAGATCCTCCCCCTTAAACTCATTCAACTCCAAATTCAAATTTTTGTGAAGTTCGGGCCATGATTTTTTATGATAAGGCATGGGGGGGGGAGGGGGGTTAGAGCCTCCCTCCCTTTAACGATGCAGTTTGTATCATAGTAACACCCATTCAACTCCAAATTTAAAATTTCAAAATTCCATGTAAGTGGAATGGGTGTTGTATCATACGGTACGGTAACACCCATTTAACTCCAAATTAAAAATTTCATTTAAGTGGGGAGGAGGTCCTCCCCCTCTTTCTACGATCCAGTCCGTATCATACTAACACCTATTCAACTCCAAATTAAAAAAAAATTAAAGTTTAATCCATGATTTTTCATGATAAGGCATGGGGGAGAGGGGTAAGACCCTCCCCTCTTTTAGTGATGCAGTTCATATAATACTAACTCCCATTCAACTCCAAATTTAAAATTTTATAGTTCAGTTTGAGATAAAGCACCGTGAGGGGGGGGGGAGTGGAGTTAAGACCCTCCCTCCTTTTAATGATGCAGTCTTTGTCATACTAGCACTCATTCAATTCCAAACTTCAAATTTTGTAGTTTCAGACCATGATTTTTTGAGATAAAGCACGTGGGGGGTAAGAGGAGTTAAGACCCTGCAGTCTTTGTCATATTAGCATCCATTTAACTCCAAATTTAAAATTTTTTAGTTCAGACCAGGGTTGGCAAGTTTCTTCCAAGGCGGAAAAAACCATGGAAAAAACCGGCCGGAAGAAATAGGTTTCTTCCAAGTGGAAGAAATGGAAGAAACTGTTTTTCTTAAAAATTTATCCTATAAATTGCAGATTTGTAAGATACAATGGATGCATTGATCTTATAAACAACTTTAAGTAACTTTAAATATACCTATACAAATTTAATAACATATTTAGTTAATAATTATGAGTTTTTTCATCAAAATGAGCTAATGAGCCTCGGTATCTGATGATCACGTTCCAAAATACTCAAAATCCAGTAAAAAAAATCCAATTTCAATTTAAACAGTATATAAAGTTTCATAATTTAGACAATTTTATTTCTTTAACTGGTAATAAATAATAATTTGGATTGCTTGCTTATACTTTCTGATAAAACAGCTCGTAACATAATCCAGTTAATTAAAAGAACCAGTATGCAATAATTACTATTTACTGTATTACAAATTGTCATAAAAACTTTATTTTCCTTATAGTCACATACAGTACAGTCAACTCCCTCTAATCTGCAGATTTATAATTGCAAATCCTTCTAATCCGTAACTGATTTTTTAATCTAAAAGAAATTTACATCTCATATTTAAAAAAAAATTCACATTTCTCACATTTTTACTTTTTATTACCATGTTTTTATTAACTTCGATTCTTGTTTGTTTGTTTGTCTGGTACAAATCTTGCAATCTATTTTTAACTAATTTCCCTACTAGCTAGACATTTGAAACTTTCACAGTAACTCAGAACCCGATGTCAACACAATACTTCGAAGTCAGATTTTCGAATTGTTTTCTTTTAATTAATTAAAATATGAAAATAATAAGCTCTTAATTGCAATAAAATAGCCATTAAAAAATTAGCTATAATTTAATTGTTGCCAAAAAAAAATTACAAGTTCATTTTCTATTGACATAAAAATAAATACATGTAAATTCAATGTGAATGTAAAAAAATTATAAAAAGTTAAATTATGCATTTCACAAAAATTGACGTCATTATCAATTTTAAAATTTTATACACATTGATAAGTGCTAATATACATTGTTCTAAAAGAAATAATATTTTATTTTTAAAAACAACTTTTTTTTTTTCACTATTATTACTATTTCACTGAACTGATTCTGCATGCTTAAATATTATTTTTTAGCCTCACATATTTTATTAATGACTCGCCAGAAAATTTAAAAACATGGAGTGCTTGCAGGACAGTTTAAATGTGGGTATCTTACTTATTGATATAGTTCATTGGGTACCAGCTTCGAGTTTATACAAAAAGTTATCTTAAAAAAAAAAAAAAAAAAGGGGGGCAAATATTATGACTAAAAATTCCATAATTATTATCACTTGTACTGTTTGAACATATAATAATATTATGAGATAGTATCTATGCAAAAAATTCTAAAAATATTAGCATTGAAAAGTAAAAACCCGTCACCTGTATATACTTAGTGTTTGTTATCAAATAACTTATTTTTCTAAAGATATTTTTAATATTAATTGAATTATAGTTTAGATTTGGCATTATATTTATACTTTGAGTTTATATAGTTCATAAATTTTAATTTTGAACATCTGTTTTGTCTTTTGGTTGGTTTCTTCCATTTCTTCCGGTTTCTTCCACTGTCCTGGAAGAAACTAGTTTCTTCCGGAAGAAACCCAACCCTGGTTCAGACCATGATTTTTTGAGATAAAGCCTCATGGGGGGTAAGAGGGATAAGACCGTCCCCCTCTTTTAGTGATGCAGATTGATGCTTCACATTAACTAAGATGTACATCGGTAGCACATTGTCGCAGGCAAAAAATGTCCGTAAATTGCAGACAAAGACTGTCTGAAAGTTGTGGGCAATTTTTTTTTTATTAGAGCAGACAAAGACTGTCCGAAAGTTGTGGACAAATTTTTTTATTAGTGCAGACAAAAACTGTCTGCAAGCCGTTTTTCTGTGTCCGCGACTACGTCGCGGTGTTTCTACCACTGGGACATGTCTATGGATATTATATGGGAAATGCCGATTGATAATCAGCCAGTATAGCTAAATGGTGGTAGAGCATCTGCATAAAAAGATATTTATAGTTCACATAATTGCTTATCAAAATATCTTTTACTTGTTAAAAACTTCAGTTTTCTGCTAGAAAGGCCTCCATAAATGACACTCCACTGAGGGCTACAACTCTCATTTGTTAATCAGTCTTTTTCCAAAGCACCAATATATCCGCTTTTTCATCTACTGTCTAGAGCTCCTTATGCATGAACAACACCTGACCTTCCCAGAAGCCAAACTCGTATTATTCTATAGGGAAATTTGTTTCAACAATTATCCATTGTTTAATGTGTATTTTACTTTCAATAGAAGAAAGTATTGGATTCGTAAAAATTTTCGACCTTGGGTTTTTGATGGATTTACATGTTTTGAGAGCTGTAGAACACGATTTGACCATTTTTACTTTCTTCTATATTCAATAGAAGAAAGTATTGGATTCCTTAAAATTTTCGACCTTGGGTTTTTGATGGGTTTACACGTTTTGAGAGCTGTAGAACACGATTTGACCATTTTTAGAAAATGTCTGTCTGTCTGTGTGTGTGTGTGAGAGAGACAAAATTTTGTGGCAACTGTATCTCAGGCACTACTGCACAGAATTTCATACAAGTTGGTATGTAGTTGCACCTTGACATAAATTAGTGCCTATCAACCTTTTGGTAAAAATTGTCTTACAAGTTGCGTTGCCATCCCGCTTTTTCTAAATTTTTAACATGGTGATATAGGACAAAATTTTGCATAAAAGTGCATAAAGAGAATTAATTTTTAATAATCATTATTAAATTTAAAATAATTATTTGTAATAGAGATAGTCAACTGGGGGAAAAAATTGTGTATGTAGGAGCCTCGCCTCCCCCCTGGGGGGAAGTCCCCCCTCAAGGGGAGTAAATTTTCATAATGGGTATCTTTTAAAAGAGCTTGCCAGTACCTTTAAAATGAATGGTTGAACCATCCATTATAACTTAATCAATTATAACTTGATCAAAAGATTATAGAAAATCTTAATTTTCATTTACTTTTATACATTTTAATTTATAGCTTGTATTCAAAATAGACTAAACATACATACAGTATATATGTGTATTTCTGATAGATTGGAGTGGAAGTGGAAAACCTGTGGGAAAAATAACAGACCCGTTAAACGAACCTGGGCCTTCTGCTTAACGTGCAGATGCTCTAACTATTGAGCTATCCTGGCTGATAACCAGCTCAGCATTTTTCACATAATATACGTTGGCAAGGTCGCCGAGTTAGCAAACACGCAGCTATTTCAAGTGACAAATTGATCATGGCACAACTCCAATAGGCCACAAAATTTTAATTTAGTTATTTTATACATCAACCTTGAAAATTCATTTCTAATAGAATGGAGTAAAAGGCAGATTATTTATACTATCTGAGTGAAAAATACCAGAGCCGGAAACTGAACCCAGGCCTTCTGCTTGTTTGGTGATATACATTAGTTTATTTAAGCAGAAGGCTAGGTTCTATTACCGGCTCTGGTATTTTTCACATAATTCGTATTAAAAATCAGCCTTTCATTCTGATCTACTAGAAATTAATTTTCAAGGTTGATGTATAAAATTTCTAAATAAAAATGTATGTATCTATGAAATAGCTTCAAAACATTTTAAGGCGTAGTTCATAAAATTTTGTTTTATTCAGAATCACTCTTATGCTATTGTGCATAAATAGCAAATAATGAGGAATTAAGAAGATATCAAAAGGTATTGATACAGCAAAATCTAACTTCAGTTTTTTTCATGATTACAATGCCAATGCATATTCTAGAAGCAAAAAGTGGCTCATTAAAGGACCACTTCACTCACCGTCGCCATATAAGCCGAAGCTAATATTATTCTATGGTAAATTTTCTTTATTTATTACTAATTAGCTAATACATATTTTTAAATTCTGTTTTCACATTCAGAAAATTCCAAACTGCTAAATTGATGCTCTTTTTTTGAAAACATATTTTTTTTCATTTTTACTATTCTATTTCGAAGCTGTAAAATACAAATTTTTAATATGTAAAATTTTTCATTTTGCAATTTCAAAATAAAAAATGAAAAAAATTCGTTTTTAAAAAATGAGTGTCAATTTAACAGTTGGGAATTTTCTGAATGTAAAAACAGAATTTAAAAATATATATTAGTTAATTAGTTATAAGTAAAGAAAATTTCCCATAGAATAACATTGCCTCGGGCTTCCGACGAGGGTAAGTGAAGAGGGCTGTTAAGGTTGCACATCAAATTCCCTGTTTCTTCCTTCCTATGTTATCCTATGGGATTTTGTTGCTTAGTTGTATAACAATCTGTCATTGAAATATGAAGTTTTTTGAAAGTTATTCTTTGAACTTTTTTTTTTTAGCTTAATGAGCTAAAAAAAATTAAATCAATTGATAAAAAAAAATGCTCATTGATTATGTTCAAAGAGTAATATTTGTTAGTTATAGAATATTACTCAATTCAATAATTATTGATTATTAAACAGAATACGAAAAGCTTCATTTTTGAATGAGAGATCATCAAACTAAGCAACAAAAGTTCCATTGAATAATATGTAGAAGAATAGTTGAAACTGACTGACATACTGCCATTAATTCTGATGTTCTGAAATGTTAGAGAAAAAAAAAAAAAATCAAAAATCCTTTCTCTGAATATATATTCAGATTTCCCAATATTGATATACTTTTTTTGGTGATATACAGTCGGCAGCAAAAGTTTCCGAGCATTAGCCAATAATTCTGATATCGAAAAAGTACACTTAATACTGTTTTGTTAAGTAAATCCTTGTCGGGTCATGTTCTTTGACTGACTAAGAACATAACTCGACATTGGTTTATTTAAGAAGGCAGTATGAATTCTACTTCTTTTGTACAGGGATTATTGCTAGTGCTCGGATAATTTTGCTGCCGACTTTTTATCACCAAAATATATATATAAATACTGGGAAACAATATTCACGAATCTAAGAAATTGATATTGAAAAGTATCAAAAAATGTTATTCAGAAATATTTGAAAAAAATATTTTAGAATATCATGAAGTAATATTCAAAGACCTCAAAAATAGATATAGCTGAATATCTAAAAATATTATTCAGAAATATTAGAAAAAAATATTTCTAAATATCCAGAAGCAATATTGGAAAATCTCAAAAATTAATAAAGCCAAATATATAAATATTTTATTCAGAAATATTAGAAAAAGATATTGGGAAATATCTTGAAACAATATTCAAAAATCTATAAAATAGATATTGCTAAATATTTAAAAATATTATTCAGGAATAACAAAATATAATATCAAGCAATATCTGAAAATGTTATTTAATAATGTCAAAATACAATATTTACAGATGTCTGTAAATATTGGCCAACATTAATAAATGTAAAAAAATAATATTCCTGGATATCTTTTAGGGGGGGGGGGTTCATTTTACGTTGGCCAATATCAAATTTTTATATTGGCCGATATTTTTGTGCTACCTGGGATAATGCTTAGTTCAGTAGTTTTTATACTGAATAATTAGTTCAAGATGTTGAATAAAAACTCCATTTTAACCTTAAAATTATAAAAAAGGTAAAACAAGTTAATGCAATATATATTAGTAATGCGCTGAATATTCGGTTTGGCCAAATCTAAAACTATTCAGCTAGTTGAGCATATAAAAATTCAATTTTTAAAAATTTTAAATCATTTGAAAAAAAAAAAAATTATTTTTAATTATCATTAAGATTTTTCAGAGTAATTAAGAAATAGATAATACTTAAATGAAGACAACTGTTTTATCTAGTTTCAATTAACATTAAAGAAAATTAAGTATTAGTTGCATTAATAATAATATCAGACAAAAAAAATTTCTCTTTTTCAATAACAGTATAACGATGCATGTTTCTAAAGTTGAGTTAAGAAAGAGCGTACATAATTCACATGATGTTGCCATTTAGGAAACTTCAAGAGATGAAACAAAGATCACATTCAAATCTGGCAAGAAAAATGACACAAGTCATAAAATAGCAATTTTGAGTTTGTCATTGAAAAATGCATATGAAATACCCCAACATGCACAAAAAACATCACTCTCTATTTCACAATTTATTCATATGAGAGTAAAAAGCATTTTTGGAGTGGCATACAAGAGGTGGGGCGGAGGGGTGTTCTGCCCCGGGCCTCAAGTCATAAGGCAGCCTTCGGAAAAACTTAACCTTTAAGTATATATATTTGGTGAAGTTGCCGTGCCATTATTTTAACTAGAAAAATTCCCTGGAGTTCTTTAAACCGTAGATTTCTGTCTAAAACAGCCTTAATGTACAAAATGTGACCATTGAGCGACGACTAAAAAAAAAAAAAAAAAAAAAATATATGTATATATGTAAAGCCTAATTAAAGCAGTACAAATGGTACCAGTGCCTTCTTGTTGTGTGTTTGGCTTTTGAATCAATCTTAAAATTTATTTCAGTGCCTTTTTATAGTAATAAATTTAAGTGAAGAAGTGTGAGGGGGCCCTCTAAATAGTAGGGGCTCCAGTCAGAGGTCCCCCAGTGAAAATTTTGCCCTGGGCCTCGAGAGTTGTAAGTCCGCGAATGCATTTGTGTCAGTTTTAATAAAGGTTAGACAATAGATTGTTACTTTTAAATTGATTTTTTTAAATGCTGCATTTCTGGATTATGTTATTATCATTTCATGTGGAGATGACAAGATATTGCTTTTTAAGAAATTTCATGCGTTTGTTAAGAAACCTTACAATTATTAATTTTTTTTTTTACTGTGAGTTCAGCATTACACCACTACTTATGTATAGTAATATTTCCTAATATTTTTCTACATTTATGTAAACCACTGTTTCTGAATAGTTTTTTTATAATTAAAAAAAATAAAATATTACTAAATGTAAATGGTATTGCTGAAAGAGTTTGCAAAGAATTAGGCTGATTGACACGATAAAAATAAGAACTTAATATAAGAATAAATCAGCCAGCCAAATAGTTCCTATTCCGGTTTGAAGGATATTCGGCCAAAACTGCTAAAAAAACTTATTTAAATTGATATACATTTTTTTTTTTTTATGCTTTTTGTATATTTAGACCAATTATTTTTTTTTTTCCTTTTTTCCTCACATTAAGTTAAAAAATATATTTAAAATGAAATTTAAGGCAGACAGATGATTAACCCCTTGGGTACATTTGACGTCTGAGACACGTCATTCACTTTTTTTGTTTTTTATTTTTGTTTTACAATTCTAATTACTTGAAGACATCTTAATACTACATATGTCACCAATATTTTAGAAATAAATAAATTCTTACGTAAAATGTACTGCTTTTACATACTACTCCAAGCAAACAAAAATTATATCCGTTCCACATGTAAATATTTTCTCAAATAAATCCGTACCCAAGGGGTTAACCATTAATATTATAAAAAGGCACCTCACAACTGGTGTTTAAAAGTAATAAGTACAAAACTTTGAATAAACGCCATAAAATGCAAGAACTTGCAACAATTGCTTTAGGTCAAAACAAAACATGATCTTTTTTCAGGCGAACAAAGTAGATAGATTGCCACTTTATTTGTAACACTCCTGCCTATTTAGTTCACCTTACGAAAGCCCTTCAACCTAAAATTATTGTGTGCATTACCTCTGTTTGCAACATTCGTGCCTACTTTGTTCGCCTGACAAAGGGTTGTGTTTTCTCTCAACACTAAACAACTGTTGCGAGTTCTTGCATTTTATGGTGTTTATTCAAAGTTTTGTACTTTGTAATCACTAAAATGCAGAACCACACAAAAATATTCAAATAAATAATAGAATATAAGTGAAAATTGCTCAAAGTATGATTTTAGTTGTATTCTGCTTTTTCTTTTAACTATACTCTCATTTCATGGCATATAGTAAATATAAAAATATGCGATGTCATGGTTTTGCCTGTTTACTTTTTTGTATGTAAGATTAACATTTGTATATAATTACTTGTTGTGTATAAGATCCATAGCTGGATCTCATTTTTTCCAGAAACAATATAGCTGATACTTTTCAGCTACAGATAATAACATATTCAGGCTTTTGCAATTAAATGCAATAACTTTTATGCTTAGCAGCCATTTTGAATTTTTTTAACTAAGAAAAAGAATGACATCAGCAAAATTTGGGTTAAAAGATAAACCACAGGTATTTATTATATAATTTTATATACTAAATGTAATATTTAAGAGGACAAATATATAGCATTGTTTTAAGGAAATAAAAATGATTTAATATTCTACAAATAATAAATAAGATAGGACAAAATACTTACAATTAGGCTTAATAAAGAAGGTGGAGGGAAAAAAAAAAAAAAAAAACTTGAAAACAGAAATTATCTTATTATTAAATTTAGATTTTAGGATATGTTAATTGTAAATTAACTAGTATGATAATTAATACACATAATAGTAGCATTAAACTTGCAGTGCTTTTTAAAAATATCTAGCATAAAATGTGCTTCACCTTTAAAATACTTTTCATACAACTTAAAGTACTTATATTCTATAATTCAATGCATAATACTACATATTCTTTAGGATGTATTAAAATACAGACATGCCATAGTATAAATAATATTTCCCATGGAAAATTTCTTGCTTAAGTACTTAATTTATTTCCATGTACTGTTTAAAAACATAGACATGTGCAGATATTTACCCTGCTCATGTGTTCATTAAGTGAAAGCAATAAAGAAAATATCTTAGAAAGAATAATTAAATATTTTAAAGCTTACTTTTAAAATATTTTTCTAAATTTTACAATTTATCTGCAATATTAAATGTTTTTATACGGTCTCATTCCTTTGCAAAATAATACTAAGTGCATGCGATCTACATTTCGACTACAAATAATCTGAATTATTTTTATGACTACATAAAAATCTTTGTAAACATTTTTTTCACAGGTTTTATGGATTTTTGCAAAGTAAAATATTCATTGCCACAAATGTGCTTTGCTCTTTTAAAATCGAACTGAGAATTCCTACTGAAAATGTTAAAAATAATGAGTCAAAATAACATTTTATAATTTATTGAGTAGCCTACTGTAATGTGTAAATCTATACTTTTTTTTTCTTTGCTCAACATCTTTAAATATTAAGTACTTTCATTTTCATCAACAAAAACAAGTTTAAAAAAAATAGCATTTATAAGATAATAATAACAAGTTTAACACCTTTAGAGACAGACGTATTGAAGGACATAAAATAAAGTTACATATTTAAACACAAATATTTTGCACTCAATTCAGTCATCAAAGATCAACAATCTAAAATCACATCAGTATTTTGTATTTTATTTTACATGTGAACGTAATTGATAAGGACTTGAAACAACACAATTAATTAAAAGATTACATAAAAATACAAAATATTCTCTTTTGCATGTTTTCCATCTCCAAGGAAAATATTTTCTGCTAAACTCTAAACTATCGTAAACAAACAAAGTGAGCAAATAGCAAAGCTGAAGCTGATTGGTTCCGTGGTGTAAACATTCCATGACGTACGCAAACCACAGACGAGATGCGCAGAACAAATGTCAAGAAGATTTCTCGATCTTTGAGGCTCCAAGGTCTTGTGCAGAGGGCAACCACTACAATCTTCTTTCGTGGCAATTACATGGATGGGTGTGGCAGGAAGCAGACTGATGTTGTTAATACGTCGTGCACACTTGTCCATTTTAGCCATAAATCTTATATGATTAATTTTTCTATTTCTATTAAGAGTTGCTAATTAGATTGATAATTAATTTTACTATTCGTAAGTTAGACTTGATTGACTTTTTAAAAGTATATTGTAAGTTCTTGTATTGCTATGTAGAATTCATAGCTGGAGCCGATCTACTTGTATGAATATAAAGTAGTTGTAGTGATTTAATATTTATTCATCGATACTAAATTTTTTTACTAAATTATTCTGTACGGTACTATTTTGTATTTTTACTGCTTTTAAAAAGTTTTAATTTGTTTTATAACAAATTTCTACAGCGTAGCATGTAATTATATCGTGACTTTTCTTCCTTACTTGTCTCTGTTTATCACTAGTACGGTGAGCACAATACAGTTCGAGAAATTTCAAGCTTCTGTATTTAAATATTTTAAGTTTATAGTAATATAATTTTGGAAAATACTTTGTTTATTCCTGTTTGAATACTGTAAACTTAATATTATGTTTAGTTCAATGAGTGAATTTTTTACTGATGGCATTTATAATATGCCGAATTAGTCAGGATTGCTGACTAGTCTTCTAAAATTAAAATGTCTTCCCAAGTAATTTTTTTGTTCAGAAGTTTATTTTCTTTTTAAATATATTTAGTTTTAGTAGTTCTTTCCAATGTCTTGCCATTCTCTAAATGTAAACAGCTGTAATTTCATTTGTGTTTCGGAAGGTTGAGAATGAATCTTCCAACTGGTTTGAAATACTACTAGTTTAATTATTTATTTTTAAATAAGTGTAATGCATCATAACCTAAAAGTATTTTTTAGAATTAGAGTCCTGGCACTAATTTTTTCAAGAAAAAGAGCAGGTAACGAATTAAATTCTTTAATTGAATCCTTTTGTTCAGAATTTCATGAATATATGACCTCAGAGAGGTGAGAAGGATTCTGGACATGCTTGACCACTTGACTGGACTATCTCAACCAATCCATTATCATGAATACAGGTGAACTGATACATCTCGACTGATATGAGCTAGTTCCACATCATATTGGCCCTGTTCCAGCAAACAATTTACACTTGGGTTTCCAACATTTTCTAGCAATGCTTGCAAAAACACAAATTGTACATGTCTGTTTAGGTAACTGATGGTGGTGATATCAACAAGGCCAGTGGTGCACCCAGAATTTGTCTGGAGGGGGCTGAAGAATAATTGGGTCCTGTAGTACAGTAAATAAGTTTATGGGCATACTCTCACACATACATAAAGAATCGGCTTTAAATATTTCTTTTGAAGTAAGTAAACGAATGAATGAAATTGAATTTAAGTTGAATAGTGCAATAGAGGAATTTATCAGTATATAACAGGCTAAGTTACAATAGTTCGGTCAGTTGGGGTTAGCACTAAGCTTGTAAACACAAAATTTACCCCAAATGATATGCCCTCCCCCCATATTTCCATTGAAAATAAAATTTGATCAAATTTAATACTCTTGCGCTGCTTTGCATATGCAGTAATACGTAAGTAATTAAGAAATTATGATAATTATAGCCAAATACAAGTATGTTATGTTGTGATATGTAGGAATTAGAAAAGAATTTCAGTGTAAATTTTTACATGGTTATTTTTATAATTTTATTAGCTGGGGTATTTGGGCGATGCTTCTAGGTTCGGTTAACAGAAATAAATCAGACGCATAGTCTTCGTGGTTGTTGGTCAACACAGCAAACAGGAGGCAGAACCTCTTAATATAATAAAATATTAATTCTATTCTAATATATAATATATTACTTGGAATTTTAGTTTGTTCATTAGCAAATATTTCAAGCGTTACCTTTCTGAGTTCATTACAGGATATTGTATTCCAGTATAATATTTATATATATTATGAAATTTAAATTTTTAAACAGGAAGTAATCTGGTGTGTCACTCACATGACTTTCTCTTACCCTGAAATTTTATACTATAAATACAGGTTGGATATTAAGAGGTAACATAGCGAGTACTGTTTTGTAAACCTATGTTAAAACAATTCAAATTAGGCTTCGGAAGAGTTTTATATGATAATTAGTTCTGTGTGAGGGGAGCTACTGCCCCCTTCAATCCCCCGTTTCATTACTGTACCTACATTTATGTAGAATTTAAATCTGTTATTAAAGTTAAAAGTTCGCTTAAAATTATTCAGACAACTTTCACGCGCAACATTCCTTGAAACTTATCAGTCTTGATCAAACTTATAATTAATTTGAAAATACACTTTTTGGATCTTCTGAAATTATTAGTTTTTATGTTACTCTAAGACAAAGATCAAACTTTAAAAAACTTGATTTTGGTAATCGAGAAGCCTCAAAACATGTAAATATACAAATAAACAAGTGACGAACATTTGGCTTAAAAGCATACACTATTTATCATATGTCTATGAGGAATTAATTTCCATTCCTGAACAGCTTTCCTGGAGATGGTAGAAATATTATACTAAAGCACTTCCACTAACAATGAAAAAGAATGTTATCGCTTAAATATTCTCAGTCCTGCATATCATTTGAAGATTATGCACTAACCCCATAGTGCACCTAAATATAATCCTATAGTAATAATATTCGGCACTATCTGAAATGCACTTCCATCAATTTTCAGCTATTGTCACACTATAATCTAGTTCTTTTGTGTAGCCTTGTAAATGAACAATAAATGATTTCCCTGCCATATTCCATATGAGGCATGTTTTTACGCATATAAAAAAATGTATTTATTTCATTTGGTTTAATGTAGTCTATAGATGTTAAACTCTACTTATCTGCAATTTTCCCCATAGACGGAAATTGCAGATAAGTAGAATAGGTATTTGAATAATCTTTAGTGTCCCTGTACTTGAACTATTTGCTTCATTTCAATGAAAAGCTTAGTGTAGCATCCCTATGTGATATACATTTAGCGTACGAAGTTTGGACTTTCTGCTGCTATTTGTTCTTGAGATATGCTGATAACAGACAGACATTTAGACACACAGACTAACTGCAAAAAACGTGATTTTCGAATTCAGGGGACCTCAAAACGTGTAAATAAAACAAACTGACTTTCAAAAATTTGACCCCAAAACAATATTTTCTCTACCTTATGGGTAAGAGAAAGTAAAAAAAAAAAAAAAATGCATTATCCAAAAATGGAGCTTAGATCTCAGTGACATCAGAGGCAAAAATGAAAACTGTGCATGGACCCTACTGTATGTTCTACTTACCATGATAGAAAAAAATAAGTGACCTCATTTTCAGAAGCATCTGTAAAATATCTTAACATATTGTTATCGGGGTATTTTCCTATTTTGAACAGTGAACTATGCCTTTTGGCATTGCTCTAAATCATTATATTTTTAGAGATATAATTTTGCGTATATGAGAATAAATCAATAAAACTTTGTCTTCAGCAATGGATGTAAAATTTCACTAGCATGTATATGTGCTAGTGGCATATAAAGGGTTTAACGAATATGCAAATTTCATTTTTTATTTAAAATATTGTTTCAGAGGAACGACTAAGAGCAGGGCTAATTTTTATTTTATATCAAATGAGAATTTTCATTTGCCTATGTGAATGTGTTAATTTTGTCCAAGGACAAAACAAACTTTCTCAAAAATGCTATAAATACTTATGAATTAAAATATAAAATTGTATGAGCCTGGTATCCCATTTTTTTTGACAAATACATCCCTGCTTACATCCACATCACACTGCTTCTTCTGCCTGACTTTTTAGATACTCCCTTGATTTCCTGATAACAGTATATGCTTTAGGGCCTTAGAAGCAGATTCCTAAAAGTTACAATGGAATGTGTAGGGTATCTTTCAACTAAAAAACAAAGAACTAGTTCATTGTTTTTGTGTTTAAATGTAAGGATTAAAAAAAAAAAAAAATTAATGTATAATTTTTAAACTTTATTTTTGCTTACAATATCAGTGTTTGAATAATATTTTTTTCATGCATATCTAAAGTTTTTTACCATGTCAGCTGGTTCTGGAGGGGGATTGAACCCCCTAAGCTCCCTCCGTGGGTGCGCCACTGAACAAGACAGTTATTGATGTTGCTAATGTCATAAATTCTGCTAAAATCTCCACTCAAAAGTCTGGTCATCTCACTAAATGTTCAGAGACTTTGGGAAATGAGAAATTAGTACCACAAAAAGAAAGCAACAAAAAATGTATAGTTTTTTGGGAGATTTCTATCTACTGCCAATTTTATTGCATTTGAACAAGCAAGGGAAAGTGCTTGAATCTGCAGGAAATCTCGGATTCCTGTGTTAACTGTGTTCCTAGCCATTACCGTCAGTATAAGCAGCAAACAGCTTTGGCATTTTGTCTAGAGAGCAATGGAAAATTTTTATAGTAGTCACAGTACATCCTTTTTAGAAGATAATTACAATTATCTCTGCAACTAAAAATATTACAGATGTCGTTGGTAGAACTTTTATACCTCAACCTTTCTGTCTTATAATTCTGAATACTCAGTTATCAACTTTCACTCATATCAAGATTACAATAGTCCTTTTAATAGAAAATTAAATAGTTTAAAACATTCTTATAACTTTGCTTCTGGACCTGATGGTATTACTTACCTCATGGTCAAACATTTATCTAAAGCGTCTTAAATATCTGCTTCAACTCTAATAATAGTACCTGGATCATAGGTGTCAACTTTTTAAAAAATCTGGGGGGGCGAGTTTCAGTGGAGCTATGTTCAAATAAGATTTAAAAAACTTTACAATTTATATATGTTACCGCTAAAGTGCAGAAATCAGTTAATCTTCAGATTAGCTGGGTAATCTGCACATTAACTAGGGCGATCCGTTAAAGTGAGGAAAATTGTTTCATTTCTCAAATTAACTAGGTAATCTGCGAATTACCTAGATAATCTGCACATTACCTACTAGGCACTCGTTAAAGAGAAAATAAGATCTCTGGTGTTGTAATTTTACAGTACGCGGTGTTGTATTTGTATTTTTTCATTCGGGGGAAAAAATAGTTTTCTTTCCTTTTCTTTCTTTTCTTACTTAATTTAATCTGTATGTGTTTTAATTTTTATGTATTTTAAAGTTATATTTGTTTTAATTTTTTTACTTATTTCATCTTTTTTATTCTGTCAATATAAGTTTGAAGATGTTATGCATTTTTAATATGAAATATAATAACTTTAATAGCTTTCAATAAATTCTATTTTATAAATGAATGTTAGAATTGTAATACAGTAATGATTGCTTTTCAAAATAAAAATATTTAACCAATAAAATAAAAAATAAAAAAAGTCTTATTAACAACTTACATTGCTGTTACTATTTTTTTTTTTTTTTTTAAAGTTATGCACCAATTTTTAATTCGATAAAGAAATATTAAATTAGACAATTCAGAAACATTATTTAAGAAGTACTTCAAATAATTAAAACTGTTTTAATAATTTTTAGACCGCAGGAAAATTAAAATGACTGTTTTCCAATGCTTTATTAGACTATATTTTGCAGCATACATATTACAACAACAAGTACAAGTTTAGCAAATATATTAATTTTACAATAATAAAAAGGAAAAAAAAAAACTTTATTAACACATTTTATGTGATAAACTACAACGAAATTATCTGAAAAAGCGAAGAAAATGAAAATTAAAATGTAATCAAGATATATAAAATATATAAAGGAAACTTGAAATTGAAAGAAACATCAACAAAATGTAATGAAATGCTAAAAAATGCATAAAATTTCATATCAAGTATTTATTAAAGAAAGACATAATATTGAATGGTATATTTTTGAGAGTAAAATTAAAACTTTTTTTTTTTTCAGTAATAGTAATTTAAATCAATTTTTAAATAAATTAGTTGTAAAAAGTTGTGCTTTAATAGTTTTATGTCGGGAGGAAATAATTACTGTGCTGTAAATTTTAATATTCATAATTCAAAATGAAGTTTCAGGAAATAGAGCGTTTAGATTACGATTAGATTTCAATAATAAAACGCAGTGCAGATCCTTATCAAACTTATATTGACAGAATTAAAAAAGAGAAGAAATAAAATCAAAATTAAAACAATTATAACTTACTTGTTACTTTAAGTTTTGTGTTGGTCATGATAAGAAACCTATAATAACCATGTCTTCGATGTTTTGCGTTTACCAATTATCATAGCGGAAGCGGAGCGGAGAGGATGAAAGTTTTGGTTTGTGTTTGAAGGTCATTCGCGTATCTGTATCACATGACTGTTTGACGTCATAGTGAATGTAAAAAAACTAAGGATCGAAACAAACATTCGAACTTCGACACAGAACTAACGACACAGAAGCCGCTAATCTGCAGATTACCTAGTTAAAATACGGAAAACTCTTGATTCCACACTTTAACGGGTCATTTTAGTTAAAATGCAGATTAGCTAGGTAATCTGCACATTAACGGATTTCGAGCTTTAACGGTAACATATATATCGCATGTGATACTCCTCATGTGGGCCCCTCGCATGTGATACCAACAATACGGCTATTAAAATGCATTCTTTATAAAAATTTTAACTTTCTATAAAGGGAAAAATACAACTGATTTAATTGTGAAGCAATGAACAAAATAATGAAACAAATCAGTAGGCAAGAAAAAGGAAAACTGATCTAATTGTGAAGATTATTGTGAAGATTCATTAGAACAAAATAATGAAACAAATCTGTAGGCAAGAAAAAGAAATATTTAATCCGAACTGATATCAATCTTATCAAAAAGTAATAAGGAGAAATACAATTTCCGTAACTTTAAATTAAAAAAATTCTAAAGGTGATAAATGACTGGATTGAACCTGGCTACTGAACTAATAAGTTCATTAATGAAAATAGAGACTAATTTCTTTTCATACATACATATGAAACTAGTATGTTGTGGGCACCACAAGACTTTCTTCTATATTTTCCTATATACATATTTAATCAGTAACAATATTAAAAAAAAAAAATTACGATTTTTTTTCAAAGTTTTTTTTTTTGTTAAAAGTAATACATATTCAATTAGTAACTTTTTTTTTTTTTTACTAAAAGTAAAAACTTTGTTTTAAATTATCACAGATTTATAGTTCAACCATTCATTTTAAAGGTACTGACGAGATCTTTCGAAAGATACCCATCTTCAAAATGGGGTGGGGGGTGGGGACTTCCCCCCCAGGGGGGAAAGCGATGCCCCCACATGCACAAAATTTTTTCCTAGTTAACTATTGCTATTATCAATAACTCATATTAATTTTACAATCACAAGTTAAAAATAACTCTCATTATGTACATTTATACGAAATTTTGTCCTATATTGCCATGTTAAAAATTTAGAAAACATGAGATCACAGCGCTGCCTGTTGAGCGATTGATCCCCAAATGTAATCAGCACCAGTTTATGTCAGGGACCAACTAAATACCAAGTTTGGTTAAATTTCGTTAAAAAAAACAGAAAAAAAAAACACTTTTTTTTTCTAAGTTTTTTTTTTCATTAAAAGTAAAAAAAATCGATAACTTTGTTTTAAATTATCACAGATTTATGGTTCGGCCATTCGTTTTAAAGGTATTGACGAGACCTTTCGAAAGATACCCATCTTGAAACTTTGCCCCCCCCCCCCAGTTGGGGGGAACCGATGCCCCCACATGCACAAAATTTTTTTCCTAGTTAACTATTACTATTATCAACGAGACCTTTCGAAAGATACCCATCTTGAAAATTTACTTCCCGGGGAGGCCGCCCCCCAAAGATTTAAAAGTGGGGGGGCCAGCCCCCCCTGCCCCCCCCGTAGTTTACGCCTATGACCTGGATTGAACATATATTTTCTATTGCTTTGCAGAATGCTATTGTTATTCTTTTCCAAAACCAAGCAAAGATGCTTCTGATCCCCGAAAAATAATATGCCATTGTTCTCACAAGCTACCCATAGAAGTTTCTTGAAAAGCAATGGTAAATAATAGGCTGGGTTTTATTCTAGGAAAAAAAAAATGTTTTGGAAAACTAAAATGTGAGTGATATAGAAATTGTATGTATATTTTTTTAGAATTTTATATTCAATTTAAATTTTTAATATTTGCAGAATTTTCTTCCTTTATAAAATTCAGTCTTTTAAAAGTCAACCTCTATGTAATATTTATCTTATATTAGGGATAAACATATTTTTAATTCCTGCAAATTTTATGTTTCAAAATCTCATTTGATCCATCCAATAAAATGATTTATCTTTTTACTCTTAAAAAAAAGTATGAAATTCTGTCTGACAGAATTTAATTTAGTATGACAGGACAATTTATATTTTAACACCATATTAAATTCTTTTTTCATTATTGATAAAACAAAAGTTTTAACAACTTCATCATAGCTGAGATCTTCTTTAAAAAAAAAACATAATTTGAACCTTGGATCCAAAATAGTTGCTACAGAAAAATTTTCATTCAGTTGTAGCACTGAAAAACGCAGATTTATATTTGCTTTTAAAGTATCCTTCATTGTTCCAACACCAGATACTTCTAATGGCAAAAATTTTAGTAAATACGTTTTTAATGTTACTACTATTGGAACGACTTCAGAAATCGATGATTTTGAAGAACTTATTTGTTTCGTAATTTCTTTAAAAGGTTGCAGTAGATTCAATTTCAAATTAATGTCCATTAATGCAATGAAAATTTTATTATTCTCATTAACACATAAGGATATCGCATTTTTTAAATCAACTAAGTGGTTCAGCATGTAATATGCACTATTCCAGCATTTTGTAATATCCTGTAATAATATTTTAGCTGTTAAATTGTAGATCTTTTTAGATTTTGTTTGAACCGAAAGCATGGTAAAGGAGGATTGAAATGCCCTACAATTCGCCTTCCTATGGCTGTCTTTCACTGCTCCCCCCAGGGGGGTACCTTCTTCAGGTATTCAGGGGAGTCATGCACCCCGGGCCCGAGTGATCTTTCTCTTTCCCCTCCTCTTGCCTTGTTTGTTTCCCTTTGTTTCTTTTACATTTCTTTTTTTCGTTACCAATAAGGTTTTTGGTACTTTCTTCTTGTTACGCTTTGTTTGTTTGTTTCTTTTACTTTTGGTTTCTTAATTTTTCGTTGCCTATAAGTTCTTGGTCCATTTTTTTTTTTTTAACAAAAAAACAATAACTCCAAAAAAATTATAAAATTTTTTGAAAACACAAAGAAAAGATACCACTCACCTAGTTCTACTAACCTATTTTTGTTCAGTTCTGACTCACCCTGTTTTTTGTCTGTTGGCTGTTATTAAAAATAAAAAATAAAAACTGTAAAAAAAAAAAATTAAAAAACTGTAAAAGGCAAACAAAAAAAGTAAATGTATTAACTATTAATCAATTAACAAAGTAAAGTCCGGTGTTGATGTGGCGCTGGCTATTGAGGCAATGATTTTGGTGATGGTGCCACGGCAGTCTAGCCTTGGGATCACACTGGGAGACTGGTGCCCTTGGTGAAGGTGAGACAACGGTGACTACTCGAACGAGAAACACCGGACTAACACGACTGCCACATGTGGTGCCTGAACTGGGTCGGCGACCTGGTAGCTGGTGAGTGGTTATGGGTGTCCCAAAGAGGATTCTTGAAAACCCTTTGCGTTTGTGTGTTGGAAGAAACACTCACCCCTTTTTCCTTCTCTCTCTAATTATGGCTACAATTATGGATATTTCGAATAATGCGTCTGGCTCGGGCCAAGCTAATAAAAGCGAAAATGGTAAATCATGGGCAGAGAGAGTTGAAGAGTTTTCTTCAAGTTTAAGTGAGAGTAATGTATTTGTGAATAGTGATGCTAGATTTTTCGTGGTGAAAAGGAAAGAAGGAGACTTTTCACACACTTCTCCTTTTTTGATTCAGAAAGCACTGCAGTTGATTATGGGTGATCCGAAGTCAGTAAAGAAACTTAGAACAGGCGAACTATTGATTGAAGTAGAAAATGAGAAACAAGCAAACAACCTTAAGAAATGTACTCAATTTGCAAACATACCAGTTACCGTTGGTCCACATAGAACATTAAATATTTGCCGCGGCGTCATCTCAGAATCTGATCTTCAATTTGTTCCAGAATCCAAAATTCTAGAAAATCTTAAAGACCAAAGAGTTATTGCTGTAAAACGTATTTCTATTTTCCGTGACAATAAGCCTATTCCAAAAAAACACATTATTTTAACAATAGACTCCCCTAAATTACCACGTTCCATAAAAGCTGGTTACCTTGAATGCCCCATAAGACAATACATTCCTAATCCTCTATGCTGTTTCAATTGCCAACGTTTTGGCCACTCTAAAAATTCATGCCGAGGAAAATTAACATGTGCCCGCTGCAGTGCTATTGGCCATGATAGCGAAAATTGCAAAGCCCCAATCTGTTAGTGTGAATTGCAAAAAGGATAACCCATCCTATTCAAAATCGTGTGAAAAGTGGAAAATGGAAAAGGAGATACAAACTTAAAACAAAACAAAACATATCGTATCCCGAAGCAAGAAAAATAGTTGAATCGAGGACCCCTACCATTGGAAAATCATATGCTTCCGTCATAGTTAACAAAAAAACTTATCAGACTATAGCAACACAAACTGACAGTCTTCTTAAAACTAGCTCTCCAGTTGAAACTACAATAGTCAATCCCCCTAAATTACAATCCAACCCAAATCGGGCTTCAAATTCGTCACAGTCTTCTACCTCTAAACCACCAAACTTTAATAAACCTCAACAAACTGTTAAAAGCAAGTTGCCTGACAGAGTTCATAACTCTGCCTCCAAAAAACATTCCAACTCACCCTCTCGTCTCAACATGATAAAGAAAAAGAAAATAACAAAATTGCCCACTCCAGCTTTAATAAAACTAATAAAACAAACAGTGCAAAGCAAGATGATTTAATCAGCCTTCATCATTCTGATGGGGAGGATTGTATGTCTACTGCTTCAGAGGATGATGATGATGTAAATGTTTTAATATAAAAATAAAATAATGACCAATCTCATTTCATGGAATTGCCGAGGTTTTATAAATAAACGAGATGAAATACGCGAAATAATCTCTGATCATCGACCTATATGCCTCGCCTTCCAAGAAACTTACACGTAACCATTTGGTTTCAATTTTTTTTGACATGGAAAAAGCCTATGACAAGACTTGGCGCTATGGAATTTTAAGAGATTTATATAATTTTAACTTTTGAGGAAATCTCCCTATTTTTATTGAAAACTTTTTAAGAGTCAGACGCTTTCAAACTCGTATTGGATCAGCTAATTCCAATTTTTATTTTCAAGAGGAAGGTGTGCCTCAAGGCAGTGTTTTGAGCGTCACACTTTTTTCTTTAAAAATTAACGATATTTTAAAACAGCTGCCACAAAGTGTCCATGGGAGGTTATATGTTGACGACCTGCAAATTTCTTGCCAGGGAAATGACATGCACTTCATTGAACGCCAATTACAACTTGCCATCAAGAATATCATTGAATGGACTAATAAAAATGGTTTTACCTTTTCTACTGACAAAACACAATGTGTGCATTTTTGTCGCAAACGAGGTCTACATCCTGATCCAGAGATTTTTATGAATGACAATCCTATTTCTGTTGTTGACTCTGCTCGTTTCTTGGGTGTATTTTTTGACAGAAAACTCAATTTTAAATCTCATTTATCATATTTAAGGACAAAATGCGACAAAACATTAAATCTTTTAAAAGTACTATCAAACACTTCTTGGGGTGCAGATCGCATTTCTTTATTGAGAATCTACCATTCTGTTATCCATTCAAAATTAGACTATGCCTGTGAAGTATATGGGTCTGCTCCTATTTCTTATCTTAAAAAACTAGACACAACCCATCACAGTGCACTTAGGATATGCTCAGAGGCTTTTCGCACCTCTCCTGTGCTTAGTTTATGTGCTGACTGTGTAGAGCCTTCTCTCACTGACATCAGACAAAGACTTTCATGTGAATTGTACTTTTGCATCCTAATCATCCACTTCATTCACTTTTAAATACCAACAATCATAATCTTTATGTGAATCGCCCATCTTGCATCCCACATTTCGCTCTTAGAATTAAAAACTTTCTTGCTGGCACCTCTCACATTCATACCAAAGTTCGTCCTCGGTCTCTTTTAAACATGGCACCTTGGAATTTCCAGGGAATTTCCTGTCTTCATCCATTTAAGGGGTTTGACAAATCCAACACAGATTCTTCCATGTTTCAAGCATTTTTCTCATCTCATCGCTCTGAATATAAGGACTATGTCGGGATTTTTACTGACGGCTCCAAGACAAGTAATAAAGTTGGCTGTGGTGTCGTTACTGGCAACACCACGTATAGCTATCAACTTCCAAGCTCTTTTTCCATCTTTTCTGCAGAGTTTTTTGCAGTTGAGGTAGCCTTAAACATTATTTCGTCTCACTGCAGCAAAAAATTCTTTATCTATACGGACTCAAAAAGTGTTCTTGACTCTCTCTCTTCTGTCTCTTGCGCTGTTTCTTTTATCTCTGTTTTAAAAACATATAACGACCTTCTAAAAAGGGGATTCAGTATTTTATTTTGTTGGGTTCCTGGACATGTTGGTATTAAAGGTAATGAAATAGCAGACAAGGCCGCAAAGCAAGCTTCCATTTTTTTAAACAGTCCTATTCCTTATGACGATGTTAAGTATAGCCTCAGGAGCTACTTCAGAGATAATTGGCAAAGGGAGTGGAATAGTCAAAGTAATAAATTACATGATATTAAACCTGAAATTGCAATCTGGCCAATATTTACTCCTAGGAAATATGATGTACTTATTACCCGTCTACGAATTGGGCACTCTAGGCTTACTCATAAATACTTATTACTTCGACAGGCGGAGCCGACCTGTCCCAAATGTCACTACCATACACTTACCATTCGCCATATTCTCACTGACTGTCCTTGTCTTCGTCATATGTATCGGCAATATTTTAATTCATCCTTACCAAACCTGACGAGCCTTTTAGGTAGTACACCTCATTATCACTTGACAAATTTTTTAAAAGACGCTGGTTTTTACTATGACATTTGATTTTATTATTTACACTCTTCATCTCATTCTACATCAGTTTTTATTATCTACACTGTTCATTACATTTTACGTCTGTTTTTATTATCTACAATGCATTTTATGACTTTGATTTTACCTTTTGCCTACTCTTGTCTTTTAATTTGTGTTAATGACAAACTGGATGGGTAAACCCATCCAGAGGCTAAATTTTATTCTTTATCACTTTTTTGTTTGGCGCAGCATAAAAAGCCATCCATCCATCCAAGAAACTTACTTAAGGCAACATGATAATGTTAAAATCCGTGGCTATAAGTGTTTTAGAAAAGATTTTACACATTCTGACAGAGCTACAGGTGGCGTAGCCCTTTTAATTTCTAATAATATTCCACATTCTAGTATCAATTTAAATACCAATATCCAGGCTATTGCAGTTCAGATCCATAATCACAAACTTATCACCATCTGCACTGTTTATTTACCGCCAAATATGACTGTTCGCCAATGTGACCTCAATAGGCTTATTTCACAACTGCCGACCCCTTTTTTAATTCTTGGTGATTTTAACGGACACAATTTACTTTGGGGTAGTTCTGATATTAATCCTCGGGATCATTGAAGACTTAATCACTGACAATAACTTATGTATTTTAAATAATGGTGACAATACTTATTTTCATGAACCTACCAGAACTTTTCATGCAATAGACCTGGCCATCTGCTCTCATATTCTTTATCCATATTTTAATTTCTTCGTTAGTACCAGCCTTCATAATAGTGACCATTTTCCGTTATTTTTATCTTCTTATAATTTTAAAGATCATCATCCTATAAAGCCACATTATATATATGACAAGGCCAACTGGACTACTTTCACTATAAATGTAACTATCACATATGAAATGATTGAGGGTGATATCAACAGAGCAATCAATGAAGTCACAAATTGTATTATAAGTGCAGCCGATATTGCTATTCCAAAATCCTCTGGATGTCTCAGAAAAACATTCAAAGCCATGGTGGAATGATGAATGCAACAATGCAAAAAGACAGCAACAAAAAGCTTGGGGAATTTTTAGGAGGTACCCAACTACTGCTAATTATATCTCATTCAAAAAAGCAAGGGCAGCCGCACGAAGAATTCGCAGAATCTCCCAAAGAAATTCCTGGATAAAATATGTGTCCAGTATTACCTCCAATGTAAGCAGTAAACAGCTTTGGCGTCGTGTCAAGAAAGCAATGGGAATATATTCTAATCAAAGTATTTCATTTTTAAAAGATAATGGCCAAACTATAACTTCTACTAAAAATATTGCAAACACCATTGATAAAACTTTATCTCATATCTCCAGCTCTAATTCATATTCCGAACCTTTTTTGTCTCATAAACGTAATTCTGAACGATCATCAATCAATTTTCACTCCCGCTCTTCACCAGACTACAATAGACCTTTTACAGAAAATGAATTAAAAAATAGTTTGAAACATTGCCATAACTCTGCTCCCGGACCCGATGGTGTTACCTACATATTATGATTAAACATTTATCTAAACAGTCTCTTAAAAATCTCCTTCATCTTTACAATAGAATCTGGACTGAAAATATATTCCCTGTTGCTTGGCACGATGCTATTGTTATTCCTTTTCCTAAGCCAGGCAAAGATGCTACTGACCCAAAAAATTACAGGCCCATTGCTCTTACAAGCTGTCTATGTAAACTACTTGAAAAAATGGTAAACACTAGATTAGTTTTTATTCTCGAAAGAAATAATTTGATTTCTCCATTGCAAAGTGGTTTTCGACGGGGCCGTTCTACGGTTGACAATATTTTATTATTAGAGACAAATATTCGCAAAGCTAATGTGAGACGTAACCATTTGGTGTCAATTTTTTTCGATATAGAAAAAGCTTACGACAAGACATGGTGCTATGGTATTTTAAAAGATCTTTTTAATCTGGACTTTAGAGGAAATCTCCCCATTTTCATTCAAAACTTTTTAAGAGTCAGACGCTTTCAAATTCGCATTGGATCAGTTTATTCAGATTATTATTTCCAGGAGGAAGGTGTGCCTCAAGGCAGTGTTTTGAGCGTTACACTTTTTTCTTTAAAAATAAATGATATTTTAAAACAATTGCCGCAAAGTGTCCATGGGAGTTTATATGTTGACGACCTGCAAATTTCTTGCCAGGGAAATGACATGCGCTTCATAGAACGCCAATTACAACTTGCTATAAAAAATATCACTAAGTGGACAAATTAAAATGGTTTTAAATTTTCGACTGACAAAACACAATGTGTGCATTTTTGTCGTAAACGAGGTTTTCATCCTGATCCTGAGATTTTTATGAATAACAGGCCAATTTCCGTTGTTGACACTGCTCGATTTCTGGGTGTTATTTTCGATAGGAAACTGAAATTATGCCACATATTTTACGCTTGAGAACTAAATGTGACAGAGCACTTAATATTTTAAAAGTCCTTCTAACACTTCTTGGGGAGCAGACCGTCCATCTTTACTCAAAATTTATCGAGCTACTACTCGCTCCAAACTTGATTATGCTTGTCAGGTTTATGGTTCAGCCCCTCACTCTTATATTAAAAAACTTGACACTAATCATCATAGTGCACTCAGAATTTGCGCAGGTGCTTTCCGCAATCCTTAGTTTATATGCTGACTGTGTGGAGCCTTCTCTCACTGATATTAGACAAAGACTTTCACTTGAATTGTACTATTGCATCCTTTCACACCCTAATCATCCACTTCATTCTCATTTAAACAGTAACGATCATAATCTTTATGTGAATCGCCCTTCTTGTATCACACATTTTGCTGTTAGAATTAACCTGGAAGTTCCAAGGTGTCATGCTTATTTCTTCTCTTAACGGATTTGACAAATCTAATACAGACGCTTCTATTTTTCATGCCCTTTACTCCTCTGATCGCTCTCATTATAAGGACTATGTCGAAATATTTACTGACGGCTCCAAGACTAGTAATTTTAAATGTATTGAAGTCTATTTGTTTAGCATTATAGGAGTTTTTAATGAAGGTTGTGAAGTATTTTGTTTAGTAGTTACTAAACTGGTAATATCATTATTATGGTAATTACTGTTATGTGTAATGTTCATAACTAGTGAAAATAGTGACTGTTGATGTACTCTGTGATTAGAAAAAAAAACAGGCTAAAATATACCTCTATAAGTTCTGTAATTTAATCTTACTAGATTTCAATAAAATTTTGTATTTTGAAATCTTAGTTTTTTTTTTTTTTTTTTTATGAAGTGTAATTCCTTGTTTATTTAAAAATCTAATCTAATCTAATTTAATACTCTTGTCTACGGGTAGTTTATGCCCACTATCAAACCTAGGTTATGTTCTAAATGAAATGCTCCCCAGGGGGCTACCTTCTTCAGGTATTCAGGGGGAGTCACGCATCCCGGGCCCGAGTGATCTTTTTTTATTAAAATATATTTTACCTTCCTCTCTTTTATTTCTTTCACTTTTTGGTTTTTTTCTTGCTTTTTTGTCCTTGTTTGTATTTTTGGTTTTTACTGCCAATAAGCTCTTGGTACTTGTACTTGTTTGTTGTTCTTGTGAAAAAAAAGAAAAATTGAAGAAAAAAAATAAAAAATTTGAAAAATTTACAAAAAAATGAAACTAATTTCCTTGTTTTACTCACCTTTTTGGTTTCTACTTACCTTGTTTGGTTTTACTCACCTTTATTTTTTGGTCTTGTTCTTGTTGGTTATACTAAACATACATAATTTCTAAAACATTAACCAAGCTGAAATCAGTGTAGATGTGGTGCTGGTTATTGGGTTGGCGTTTTGGTGAGGTTTTTCACGGTAGTCTAGCCTTGGGAGCACACTGGGAGACTGGTGCCCTTGGTGAAGGTGGGAGAACGGTGACTACTCGAACGAGAAACACCGGACTAACACAACTACCACATGTGATTCCTGAGCTGGGTCGCTAATCTGGTAGCTGGTGAGTGGTTATGGGTGTCCCAGGGAGCGATTCTGAAAACCCTTTGCTTTTCCGTCTGTTCAAGAAACGGGCTGAGTTGTGGGACTAAGGAAACCCCCGACCTTTTCTCTTTTATTCTGATTATGGCGACAAATTTAGGAATTTCGGATAATGCGACTGGCTCGGGCCAAGCTAATAATACACAAGCGAAATCTTGGGGCGACAGATGTGATGAATTCTCTTCAACGCTGAATGAAAATAATGTTTTTGTAAATTGTGAAGCCAGATTCTTTGTAGTAAAGCGAAATGAAGAAGAGTTTTCAAACACTTCTCCATTTTTAATTCAAAAGGCTGTACAGTCCATCGTAGGCGAACCTAAATCTGTAAAAAAACTTAAAACAGGAGAATTACTGATTAAACTTGAGAACAATAAGCAAGCAAAAAATTTAAAAAAATGTACTTTATTCGGAAATATGCCTGTTACTGTTACTGCTCACAGAAGCCTAAATACTAGCCGCAGAGTCATTTCAGAATCAGATCTCCAATATATCCCAGAAAGTGAAATACTAGAAAATTTAAAATCACAAAATGTTATTGCTGTTCGTCGCATTAATATCTATAGAGACAATAAACAAGTACCTACTAAACATATTATTCTTACAATAGACTCACCTAAACTCCCACGTTCAATCAAAGCTGGCTACCTTGACTGCCCTATAAGACCTTACATCCCAAATCCACTGCGTTGCTATAACTGTCAACGATTTGGCCATTCAAAACAATCTTGCAGAGGGAACCTTACTTGTGCACGTTGCAGTGCCATGGGCCATGATGATAAAAACTGTGAAGCACCTGTCTCTTGTATAAACTGCAAAAAAGATCACCCTTCCTATTCTAAAGCCTGTGAAAAGTTTAAATATGAAAAAGAAATTCAAACGATCTGTACAAAACAAAATATTTCTTATCCTGAAGCAAAAAAAAATGGTCGATTCTAGAACCCCAACTATAGGTAAATCTTATGCCGCTGCCACTGCAAGCAAAACTCAGAAATCATATCAAACAATAGGCACCCAAGCTGAAAATCCTACCGGTTACTTATCTGATAAAACTGTTAAAGATAACTCTCAAAAAGCTCCAGTTAACCCTAATCAGGCTTCTTCCTCTTCACAATCATCTTCCACTAACACTACTATTAAGAACTCTTTTCAAAATACAACTTCTGTACAGCCTGATAAGAAACTACACCCTATCTGAAAAAAGCTTACTACTGCTAATTTACTCAAAAAGAAAAAACTTGTAACAAAGCCTACGACGAACTTAAAAAAACCAAAGAAATCTGATTCTGCAAAACAAGATGACACTCTTAAAATCTACCCTTCAGATGAGGATAATATGTCGATTGCTTCTGAAGATAATAACGTAGATACTTTTATCTAAAAAGAATTAAAATGACTAACTTCATTTCTTGGAACTGTAGAGGTTTTAATAACAAACGGGATGAAATAAAAGATATTGTCTTTGATCATCAACCTATCTGCATCGCTTTTCAAGAGACATACTTAAAACAAAGTGATATTGTGAATATTCGCGGGTACAACTGCTTCAGGAAGGATTTCCACCAGAATAACAGGGCTACTGGTGGTGTTGCTTTTCTTATCTCTAATAGTGTTCCACACTCCAATATTCCATTAAACACTAACATCCAAGCCGTTGCTGTCCAAATTCATATTCACTTCTTAGTAACTTTTTGCACAGTCTATTTACCACCAAACATGCCTCTTCAACACCATGAACTCAATAGCCTTATTCTGCAACTGCCAACCCCGTTTATCATTCTTGGAGATTTTAATGGTCCATAATCCATTTTGGGGTAGTCCTGACATAAATTCACGTGGCCAAATTATTGAAAACTTTGTTACTGACAATAATTTATGTATTTTAAACAATGGTGACAATACTTATTTCCATGAACCATCCAGAACATTCCATGCAATTGACCTTGCGATCTGCTCACCTATTCTTTACCCATATCTTAATTTCTTTATCAGCAATGACTTACACAATAGTGACCACTTCCCATTATTCTTAACTCTTTATGATTTTAATTACTCTCTTACTCATAATCCTCATTTTATTTATGACAAAGCTGATTGGGCTGCTTTTTCTTTAAATGCAACTATTACAAATGACATGATTCAGGGAGACATAAATAGGGCAGTTACTGAGGTTAACAATACTATAATTAATTCTGCAAATACATCTATTCCTAAGTCTACTGGCCATCTCATTAAGCACTCAAAACCATGGTGGAACAAGGACTGCAAATTAGCTAAAAAACTTAAACAAAAAGCATGGGGAATTTTTCGCAGATATCCTAACACTTCCAATTACATAGCATATAAGCGTGCAAGGGCAAATACACGTAAAGTCTGGAGAAAATCTCAAAGGGAGTCTTGGATCAGCTATGAATCCAGTATAACATCAAACATTAGTAGTAAACAACTATGGCAGCGTGTCAGAAAAACAATGGGAATTCAAACTAATCACAGTATTTCATTTCTTAAACTTAATGGTCAGACTATTACCTCTATAAAAAATATTGCAAATACCATTGGCAGTTGTTTCTCTAGTACATCAAACTCAAATTCCTATTCTGAACCATTTCTTTCATATAAAAATAGAACTGAACGCTCTATTATCAACTTTAATTCTAACTCTTTTGAAGATTACAATAGGCCTTTTACTGAAAATGAATTAACCAATAGTTTGAAGAATACTCACTCCTCTGCTCCTGGGCCTGATGGCATAACATACACCATGATTAAACACTTATCCAGATATTCCCTTAAAAATCTGCTTAAACTTTATAATAGAATCTGGTTGGAGCATGTTTTTCCTATTGCCTGGCGCAGTGCTATCGTTATACCATTTCCCAAACCTGGTAAAGATGCATCTGATCCAAAGAACTATCGACCAATCGCCTTAACTAGCTGCCTGTGTAAACTTTTAGAGAAAATGATCAACAACTGGCTTGTTTTTATGTTAGAGAAGAATAATTTAATTTCACCGTGGCAAAGTGGATTTCGTAAAGGTCGTTCGACAATCGACAATATTCTTTTATTAGAGACGAATATTCGTAATTCTATTGTTAGACGTAGCCATCTGGTGTCAGTTTTCTTTGATATCGAAAAAGCATACGACAAAACCTGGCGTTACGGTATTTTAAGAGATCTTTTTAATTTGGATTTTAGAGGAAACCTTCCTATTTTTATTCAAAACTTTCTAAATGTCAGACGTTTCCGTGTTTACATTGGTTCAACTTACTCAGATTTTTATTTTCAGGAAGAAGGTGTACCTCAAGGCAGTGTCTTGAGTGTTACACTTTTCTCATTAAAAATTAATGATATTCTAAAACAGTTGCCACCTAATGTACAGGGCAGTCTTTATGTTGACGACCTACAAATTTCTTGCAAGGGAAACGACATGCGTTTTATCAAACGTCAATTACAACTTGCTATAAATCGCATTACAAAATAGACAAAAGAAAATGGCTTTACAATTTCTAATGACAAAACACAGTGTGTGCGCATTTTTGTCGTAAACGTGGTCTTCATCCTGACCCAGAGATTTTTATGAATGGAAACAAAATTTCTGTTGTTGACACAGCTCGTTTTTTGGGTGTTCTTTTTGATAAAAAACTTACTTTTATTCCACATATTTTATATTTACGGACAAAATGTGATAAATCATTAAATATTTTAAAAGTTCTTTCAAACACTTCCTGAAAGGTGCTGATCGTATATCTCTCCTGAAAATTTACCATGCTCTTATACGCACCAAGTTAGATTATGCATGCCAAGTTTATGGCTCTACTTGTTTATCTTATCTGAAAAAACTTGACACGTTGCACCATTCTGCTTTCAGAATTTGTTCCGGTGCTTTCCGTACATCTACCGTTCAGAGTTTATATGTTGACTGTGTGGAACCTTCCCTCACTAACATCAGACAAAAGCTCTCCTTGGAGTTGTATTATCGCATACTTTCTCTTTCTCATCACCCACTTCAACCTCATATTGGCAGCATAGATCATTCTCTTTTTCAAAATCGCCCTTCTTGCATCCTACCATTTGGACTGAGAGTAAAAAACATTCTTTCCGGTACATCACTCAGGGACATTAATGTTCGCCCTCGCTCCTTTTCATATATGACTCCTTGGCATTCCAGGACTGTCACTTGCATACACCTGTTCAATGGTTCGACAAATCCAGTACTGATGCAACCGTTTTTCAGACACTTTTCGCATATCATCGCCACACATACAATGTCTACATTGATATTTATACAGATGGGTCAAAAATGAGCGGACTTGTTGGCTGCAGTGTCATTCTGGATAACACTGTTATTAGCTATCGCCTCCCTAGTACATTTTCCATTTTTTCTGCAGAGTTCATTGCTGTTGATGTTATTCTCAAACTCATTTCCTCCCATAGTCATAGAAAATTCATCATCTATACTGACTCAGAGTGTCTTGGATTCCTTGACTTCTAGTTCTTGCTCTACCTCTTTTACTTCAGTTTTAAAAATTTATAACGAACTTCTTAGAAAGGGATACAAAATTTTATTTTGCTGGGTCCCTTCTCACGTTGGCATTAAAGGTAATGAAGCTGCAAAGCATTGATTGAATCCTCTTGAATGTCCAATTCCATATGAAGATATAAAACTTGCACTAAGAAGTTCTTTAAGAAATATCTGGCAACGAGAGTGGGAATGTGAAATTACCGTAATTTTCGGGAGATAAGCCGCGGCCTATACGTGTTTAAAAGTTTAAAATCGGCAACTGCGGCCTATCTAACGGTGCGGCCTATCTGTTGGGAGAAAAAAATATGGAAAATTTTTTTTTCCTTGCAAAAATATTTTTATTAGCGATCTTTATCAAAAGAAAAATATATTTCTGAATCAGAAAGAACAGCTTATGTTATTTTATTTATGTATTATTATTATTTTGTCCTTTTAGTTTTCAACCAGAACTCTTGATATTATTGCACAAAATCAAGGAAACAAGTTCAGTGATCGATTTTTCATGGCCATTTTGATACAGTCCGTAACATTAATTCATGAGCTGATATTTTAATTTGTTAAAATAATCTTTTAATAATTTAATTTCAAAAGTACAGAATGTGTAAACTGTAAAACCAAACAATTTTCTATGAAAACTATATTAAGTGATTTCTATTAACACCTTTCTTATCTAATTAATCTTTAAACTTAGTTTAACATTTGTTTTGTGAAATTTTCCAGTTTATAATTTTATTTTTTTACATTTAAATTTTTTAGAAGAGGTAAAAACAACAAGCATGTCAAATAATTTTGATAATCATTCATAATAATGAATTTAAAAATTAAAAATGGGGGGGGGGGGATCAGTTGAAGTGTTAGATAAAGCTTATTTTTGACAAGTTTTATCTAATATTTTAAATTGATTCACCTAATTAAAAATAGTTGAAAAAATTAATGCGATCGAAAATGTCCGTTTTTTCAACTTTGTACTGTATAAGATTTTAACATTTCATTTCTAATCCATTAATATCAATAAAAGAAAGGGAAATTTAAATGCCCAAAGAAAATACATCGATATTTACGATATTGATGTATGTGCAAACTATTGTTTTAGTAGTAGATTATTTGGTATATGCCGCGGCTTATTCGGCGATGCGGCTTATCTGATGAAAGTTGATTCATTCCGGTCGATTTTTCATTGGTGCGGCTTATACAACGATGCGGCTTATCTCCCGAAAATTACGGTAATAATAAATTACAGGGGATTACATCAAAGATTGAAATATGGCCTACATTAACTCCACGAAAGCGTGATGTTATTATTACTAGACTTAGAATTGGGCATTTACAACTTACACACCGGCATTTACTCCTAGGGGAAAGTGAACCTTCTTGTCCCAAATGTCACTTTAGTCAACTTACCATTCGCCATATCCTGACTGGCTGTCCTTGTCTCCGTCATCTTTATCGGCAGTTTTTTAAATCATCCTCACCAAATTTGACAAGCCTTCTGGGTAGCAATCCTCATTCAGAACTTATAAATTTTTTGAAACATTCGGGTATTTATTGTGAAATTTGATTTTACATCTTGTGCTGTTTGGTTTTAATTGTGATGTAACTGCATTAATTTTGTAATGTATTTATTTTTTCTTGACTTTGTGGATGGGGGTTGTCCCCCCATCCATATGCTTACCTTTGGATATTTTTTATTTAACTTTCTGTTTGGCGCAGTATGTCCTTCTTGGGACCTTGCGCCATAAAAAGACACCAACCAACCAACCTAAATGAAATGCTAGTTAACTATAATCCAATTTAATTTTTCTTTGGTTAAAAATAAAAGTTTTTTGAGAACACAACGCGACTTAAATTTTTGTTTGTTGGGATTAAAAATTCTATATGATCAACAAATAGTAATTCTTTTGGTAACAAAGAAAGATCTAGTTCGTAATTTAAATCTTTTATTAAGTAAGAAAATCAATTTATTTAAATTTTGTAATTGCTTAAAACCCTGTAGTGAAATGGTAAATTTAAGTTTTAAGCTTATAAATAAAGTAAACAAAAATTATTTATAATAATTGGTGCCGTGACCAGGATTCGAACCTGGGTTATTGCGGGCACAACGCATTGTACTAACCACTATGCGATCACAGCCATAAAAAATGAAGGGGCCTTTTGAGGGCTACCTCTTTATTAAAGTTATTGTGCCAAAAAACCCAAAAACAGCATAAAAACCCTCCTTTGGAGGAAAAAGCCTAGTTTTTGGCAAAAATAAAAGACTATCCCAGTGCAGTACAACTAAAGCTTTTGCTGATGTTGTACCTCAGCAGTCAAGGGTGTAGTCTAAAAATTTGAAAGCAAACTCAGTACTGGCCTGCAACTATTCAGCAGAAGCAGGTCTTGCGGCAATCAAGAGAATGCTTAAAAGAAATTGAAGACTACTGATCATTAACAATTTTTCTGATCAGCAGCCAGGAATAACAGATACTTTTATAAAAGTTCTGAATTTAATTCAGTATCTGCATACATTTACAATTTTTTTATATTTTAAAATTTTTTGTTACACTTAATTTTTTTTTTTTTTTCTATTAGTTCATGCCTTTTAGGTGTAAATCCTCATTATCACTTGACAAATGTTTTGAAAGAGGCTGGTTTTTACTTCAACATCTGATTTTATTGTCAACAAATTCATCCTATTTTACATCTGTTTTTTATTGTATACACTGTTCTTATTATTTTTAATTTTATCTTGTGTATGTAGTTTTGCTTCTTTTTTCTCCTGTGATTTTTTAACTTTCTGGTTTACCCATTCAGAGGCCTTTCTTTTACCTGCTTGTTTGGCGCAGCATGTCCTACTTTGGACCTTGTGCCAGAAAAAGGCATTCAACCAACCAACCAACATCTATTAGTTCGTTCTACTAGAATTTTTCTTTTTTTTTCTTTTGTCCCTCTAGGACATTTTTTTATTTTTTAACATTAAATTATTATAAATCGAATTATGGCGTACTCTTTCTTCAAACTCCAAAGGAACTTCAATGGATTGCATTATTCTATCTGGTTTGGGTTTCATCTTCATCCACCTTTTTATTTATGACAATAAATATATGGATTACTAAGCTGAATTAACTGATTTAACTTATTACTTCCTACAATATCTATAACTTCGAAAAATTCATCATCAAAGTTCTCATACTCTACTTCATTATCAGATGGTAAACATACACAATCTGACCTCTTCCTGCATTTTTTTGGAGCATCTTCTTCAGAACCAGTTGGTACCTTTCTCGACGTCACCGTTTCTATGTGAGAAACCGGGACTGCAGTAGTTACAGTAAAATCAACATCATAACTGCTGGGTAAATCTTCAGTATAACTTTCAGTTGCTTCATACAAACTATTAACATATTCATTCCCCAGGGGGTACCTTCTTCAGGTATGCAGGGGGAGTCACGCACCCCGGGCCCGAGGGATCTTTTTTCCCTCTCCTTCTTTTGTCTTATTCCCCTTCCCTTTTATTTCTTTCACTTTTGGTTTGGTTTATTTTGCTTTTGTTGCCAATAAGTTTTTGGTACTTACTTGTTCCTGTTGTTTTATGTTTGAAAAAAAAAAAATAAAAATAAAAACTCTTTATAAAAAAAACAAAAACAAAAAAAGAAACTACTCACCTTCTTCACTCATCTCTGGTTTCTACTCACCTTGTTTTTACTCACCTTTTGTTTTTTTTGTTCTCATTTGTTAAGCTAAAAACCATTAAACTACTAATATATTAATTAAGCTAAGTCCGGTGTAGATGTGGTGCTGGCTATTGGGTTGGAGATTTGGTGAGGGTCTCACGGTAGCCTTGGGATCACACTAGGAGACTGGTGCCCGTGGTGAAGGTGAGACAACAGTGACTACTTGAACGAGAAACACCGGACTACCATGTCTACCACATGTGATTCCCAATCTGGGTCACTGGTCTGGTAGCTGGTGAGTGGTTATGGGTGTTCCAGAGAGGATTCTTAAAAACCCTTTGCGTTTGTGTGTTGGAAGAAACACTCTGACTTGTGGGACTAAGGAAACCCTCACCCTTTTCTTTTCTCTTATATCATGGTGACAACTATAGGAAGTTTGGATAATGCGTCTGGCTCGGGCCAAGCTACTGGAAATTCAAAAGCGAAAACTTGGGCGGATAGAATAGAAGAGTTTTCTTCCACGCTTAATGAGAACAATGTCTTCATAAATTGTGAAGCTAGATTTTTTGTGGTAAAGAGAAATGAAGGAGATTTCTTAAAGACTTCTCCTTTTCTAATTAAAAAGTCATTGCAGTCAATAATGGGTGATCTCAGATCTGTTAAAAAGCTCAAATCAGGTGAACTACTAATTGAAGTCGAAAACAACAAGCAATCTAATAACCTAAAAAAATGTACTCAGTTAGCCAATATACCAGTAACCATACACAGAACACTGAATACCTGCCGTGGTGTGATTTCTGAACCAGATCTACAATATGTTCCAGAAAGTGAAATACTTGAGAATTTAAAAGACCAAAGAGTTATTGCAGTTAAACAAATTTCAATCTTCTGTGATAATAAGCTGGGTCCCACCAAACACATAATTTTGACAATAGACTCCCCTAAACTCCCACAATCAATAAAAGCTGGTTATCTTGAACGCCCTATCAGTCAATATATTCCAAATCCTCTACAGTGTTTCAACTGTCAAAGATTTGGCCACTCCTAAACCTCATGTCGGGGAAAAATAACATGTGCCCGCTGCGGTGTGGTGGGCCATGACAATCAAAAATGTGAAGAACCAGTCAGTTGTATTAATTGTAAAGAAGATCACCCATCTTACTCAAAAGCATGTGAAAAATGGAAATTGGAAAAAGAAATACAAACTACAAAAACAAAACAGAATATATCATACCCAGAAGCTAGGAAAATCGTTGAATCTAAAACCCCTACCATCGGAAAATCATATGCTGCTGTTACTTCTATCAAAAAAACATATAAAACTATAGCTACACAAATGAAGTGCCAAAACAATACCTGCCTCCCAAGTGAAAGCATACAAATCAATTCTTCAAACCCACCAGCAAAACCTAGTCAATCTTCCACCTCTGCACAGTCCTCACTCTCTAAACCATCCACCTCCAAAAAATCCCCAAAATTACTAAAAGCATATTGTCTGACAGAGGATATACCTCTGGCTCACTAAAACATTCTAATTCACCTTTCCGTCACAATATTATAAAAAAAAAAAAAGAATTCTAAAATTACCTGCCACTAACTCAAATAAGACATCTAAAAAAAACTCCTGTAAAACAAGATGATGTAATCAGTCTCCATCCTTCTGATGCTGAGGATATGTCCACTGCATCAGAAGATAATGACGTGGATGTTCTCATCTAAAAATACAACAAATCATGACTAATTTCATTTCTTGGAATTGCCAAGGTTTTATAAATAAACGAGATGAAATCAGAGAAATAATTTCTGATCATCGACCAATTTGTTTTGCTTTTCAAAAGACTTATTAAAGACAATGTGATAACACTAAATTTCGTGGCTATAACTGTTTCAGAAGAGATTTTATGCAATCTGACAGAGCTACAGGTGGTGTAGCTCTTCTTATTTCTAATAATGTGCCTCACACTAATATCACTTTAAATACTGATCTCCAAGTTGTTGCCGTTCAGGTCCATATCCACATACTTGTCACTGTATGCACTATTTATTTACCACCAAATATGACTCTTTACACTCGTGATCTTAATAACCTTATTTTACCGCTGCCGACCCCATATGTAATTCTTGGTGATTTAAATGGACACAGTCCACTCTGGGGTTGTCTTGACATTAATCCACATGGACAAATTATTGAAGACTTTATCACAGACAATGACTTATGCATTCTAAATAATGGAGATAATACGTATTTCCATGAACCTTCCAGGACATTTCATGCAAAATAGACCTGGCGATTTGCTCCCCCAATCTGTATCCATATTTTTATTTCTTTGTGAGTAACGATCTACATAGCATTGACCATTTTCCTCTCTTTTTGTCTTTTTATAACTTTAATGAGAATCGTCCACGAAATCGACGTTTTATTTATGACAGGGCCGATTGGTCTGCCTTTACCATTAATGCTGCCATAACACATGAAATGGTTCAGGGCGATATCAATATGGCAGTAACTAATGTCACTGACTGCATCATAAAGGCTGCTAATATCTCTATTCCAAAATCTTCAGGTCATCTCTCTAAACATTGTAAGCTTTGGTGGAATGAAGAATGCAATATTGCGAAGAAGAAACAACAGAAAGCATGGGGAATATTTAGGCGGTACCCAACTACTGCCAACTACATAGCATTTAAGCAAGCAAGGGCAACTGCACAGAGGATACGCAGGAAATCACAAAAAGAGTCTTGGGTTAATTATGTCTCTTGCATTACCTCCAACATTAGCAGCAAACAATTATGGCATCGTGTCAAAAAAGCAATGGGTATTTATACTAATCACAGTATTTCCTTTTTAAAAGTTAATGGACACACAATCACTTCAACCAAAAACATTGCAGATACCATTGGTGGAACCTTGTCTCACATATCTAGCTCAAATTCCTATTCTAATCCCATTCTGTCGTATAAACATAATTGTGAACGTTCAACAATAAACTTTAGATCCTGCTCATCACTTGATTACAATAGTCCTTTCACAGAAAATGAACTAAACAATAGCCTGAAACACAGTCATAACTCTGCTCCCCCCCAGGGGGGTACCTTCTTTAGGTACTCAGGGGGTGTCACGAACCCCGGGCCTGAGTGATCTTTTCTTTTCCCTCTTTTTTTTTTTTTTTCCCCCAAGGGGAATACCTCCTTTAGGTATTCAGGGGGTGTCACGAACCCCGGGCCTGAGTGATCTTTTCCTTTCACCTTCCTTTTCTTTTTATTTATTTATTTATTTTTCTTTTTATTTATTTATTTTTCTTTTTTTTTTTAATTTTTCTTTATTTATTTTTTGCTGCCACTAAGTTGTTGGTCTTTCCTTGTTTTTTACTTTTGATTTTTGTATTACTTTTTTTGTTGCCAATAAGCTCTTGGTCTTTTACTTTTGTATTTTGTCTTATATTTTTTTGAATCCATTGAGCTCTTGGTGTTTCCCTGTTTTGTTCTGTTGTTTAAAAAAAAAAAAACTCCAAAAAAAAGTATAAAATTTATTTGAAAGGACAAAAAAAAAAAGAAAAATACCACTCACCTCGTTGTACTAACCTTTTTTTGTTATGTTCTAACTCACCCTGTTTTTTCCTGTGTTGACTGTTATTTACAAAAAAAAAAAAAAAACTGTACAAAAAATCATAAAATAAAAAAATGCAACAAAAAAAAAATCTATATATATTAACCATTAATCAACTAACTAAGTAAAGTCCGGTGTAGGTGTGGCGCTGGCTATTGGGGCAAAGATTTTGGTGATGGTGCCACGGCAGTCTAGCCTTGGGATCACACTGGGAGACTGGTGCCCTTGGTGAAGGTGAGACAATGGTGACTACTCGAACGAGAAACACCGGACTAACACGACTGCCACATGTGGTGCCTGAACTGGGTCGGCGACCTGGTAGCTGGTGAGTGGTTATGGGTGTCCCAGAGAGGATTCTTAAAAACCCTTTGTGTTTGTGTGTTGGAAGAAACACTCACCCCTTTTTTCTTATTTCTCTAATGATGGTTACAATTATGGATATTTCGAGTAATGCGTCTGGCTCGGGCCAAGCTAATAAAAGCTCAAATGGTAAATCATGGGCAGAGAGAGTTGAAGAGTTTTCTTCAACTTTAAGTGAGAATAATGTATTTGTGAACAGTGATGCTAGATTTTTTGTGGTGAAAAGGAAAGAAGGAGACTTCTCACACACTTCTCCTTTTTTGATACAGAAGGCACTGCAATCGATTATGGGTGATCCAAAGTCAGTAAAGAAACTTAGAACAGGCGAATTATTGATTGAGGTAGAAAATGAGAAACAAGCAAACAACCTTAAGAAATGTACACAATTTGCAAACATACAAGTTACCGTTAGTCCACATAGAACTTTAAATATTTGCCGCGGCGTCATCTCAGAATCTGATCTTCAATTTGTACCAGAATCCGAAATTCTGGAAAACCTTAAAGACCAAAGAGTTATTGCTGTGAAACGTATTTCTATTTTCCGTGACAATAAGGCTGTACCAACAAAACACATTATTTTAACAATAGAATCCCCTAAATTACCACGCTCCATAAAAGCTGGTTACCTTGAATGCCCCATAAGACAATACATACCAAATCCGTTACGCTGCTTCAACTGCCAACGTTTTGGCCATTCTAAAACTTCCTGCCGTGGAAAACAAACATGTGGTGCCCGTTGCAGTGCCATTGGACATGACAGTCAAAATTGTGAAGCCACAGTGTGTTGTGTTAATTGTAAAAAAGATTACCCGTCATATTCTAAGTCTTGTGAAAAATGGAAAATAGAAAAAGAGATTCAAACCATTAAAACAAAACAAAATATATCATACCCAGAAGCCAGAAAAATAGTAGAATCAAGAACACCCATCGTTGGTAAATCATATGCTGCTGTTACTTCCACCAAAAAAACTTGTAAAACAATAGCTACACAAACTGACTCTCTAATCAATACCAGCCCCCCAGTTGAAACTGTTTCACGTAATTCTACAAAAATACCCAATACTAGCTCTCCACTCGAAACTACAGCAAACAATACCCGAAACTTACAATCCAAACCAAATCAGTCTTCTAACTCTTCACAGTCCTCTTCATCAAAATCAAGAAATTCAAAGAAAATTCCACAAACTGCTAAAACCTTATTGTCTGAAAAAAGTCTTTACTCTACCTCTCTAAAACATTCTAATTCACCCTCTCGTCTCAATATCATTAAGAAAAAGAAGTTAAAATTGCCCACTTCGACTTCAAATGGGAAAATTAATAAAGTAAACCTTACAAAACAAGACGATATGATCAGCCTTCACCCCTCTGATGGAGAAGACGGTATGTCTACTGCATCAGAGGATAATGACGTGGATGTTATAATCTAAAAAAAAAAAAAAATCATGACTAATTTCATCTCATGGAATTGCCGAGGTTTTATTAATAAACGAGATGAAATAAGAGAAATAATCTCTGATCATCGACCTATATGCTTCGCTTTCCAAGAAACATACTTAAGACAACACAATATTGTTAATATCCGTGGCTATCTGTGTTTCAGGAAAGATTTTACACTTTCTGATACTACAGGTGGCGTAGCCCTTCTAATCTCTAATAATATTCCACATTCATGTATCACTTTAAATACCAATATCCAGGCTATTGCAGTCCAGATCCATATGCACATACTTATCACCATCTGCACTATTTATTTACCGCCAAATATGACCATTCGCCCAAGTGACCTAAATAGGCTTATTTCACAACTGCCGACACCTTTTTTAATTCTTGGTGATTTAAACGGGCACAGTCCACTTTGGGGTAGTCCCGATATTAATCCTCGTGGACAAACTATTGAAGACTTAATCACTGACAATAATTTATGTATTTTAAATAATGGTGACAATACCTACTTCCATGAACCTTCCAGAACTTTTCATGCAATAGACCTGGCTATCTGCTCTCCAACTTTGTATCCATATTTCAATTTCTTTGTTAGTAACGACCTTCATAATAGTGACCATTTTCCTCTATTTTTATCTTTTTATAATTTTAATGATCATCATCCTACAAATCCACATTATATTTATGACAAGGCCAACTGGACTACTTTCACTATAAATGCAACTATCACATACGAAATGACTGAGGGTGATATCAACAGAGCAATCACTGATGTCACAAAGTGTATTATAAATGCAGCTGATATTAGTATTCCAAAATCCTCTGGACTTCACAGTAAACATTCAAAGCCATGGTGGAATGAAGAATGCAATAATGCAAAAAGACAGCAACAAAAAGCTTGGGGAATTTTTAGGAGGTACCCTACAACTGCTAATTATATTGCATTCAAAAAAGCAAGGGCAGTCGCCCGAAGAATCCGCAGACACTCGCAAAAAAATTCTTGGATTAAATGTTTCCAGCATTACCTCCAATGTAAGCAGTAAACAGCTTTGGCATCGTGTCAAGAGAGCAGTGGGAATTAATTCTAATCAAAGTATTTCATTTTTAAAGGATAATGGCCAAACTATAACATCTATTAAAAATATTGCGAACACCATTGGTAGAACTTTATCTGACATATCCAGCTCTAATTCCTACTCCGAACCTTTTTTGTCATATAAACATAATTCTGAACGCTCATCAATTAATTTTCACTCCCGTTCTTCACCAGAGTACAATAGTTCTTTTACTGAAAATGAATTACAAAATAGTTTGAAAAGTTGTCGTAACTCTGCTCCTGGACCAGATGGTGTTAGCTACATTATGATTAAACATTTATCAAAACTGTCTGTTAAAAATCTCCTTCATCTTTACAATAGGATCTGGACTGAAAATATTTTCCCTGTTGCTTGGCACGATGCTATTGTTATTCCTTTTCCGAAACCAGGTAAAGATGCTACTGACCCAAAAAATTACAGGCCCATTGCTCTTACAAGCTGTCTATGTAAATTACTCGAAAAAATGGTAAATACTAGATTGGTTTTTATTCTTGAAAAAAATAATCTGATTTCTCCATGGCAAAGTGGTTTCCGACGAGGCCGTTCTACGGTTGACAATATTTTATTATTAGAGACAAATATCCGCAAAGCTAATGTGAGACGTAACCATTTGGTTTCAATTTTTTTCGATATAGAAAAAGCTTATGACAGGACATGGCGCTATGGTATTTTAAAAGATCTTTTTTATTTGGACTTTAGAGGAAATCTCCCCATTTTCATTCAAAACTTTTTAAGAGTCAGACGCTTTCAAATTCGTATAGGATCAGTTTATTCAGATTTTTATTTTCAAGAGGAAGGTGTGCCTCAAGGCAGTGTTTTGAGCGTTACGCTTTTTTCCTTGAAAATAAATGATATTTTAAAACAGCTGCCACAAAGTGTCCATGGGAGTTTATATGTTGACGACCTGCAAATTTCTTGCCAGGGAAATGACATGCGCTTCATAGAACGCCAATTACAACTCGCTATAAAAAATATCACTAAGTGGACAAATAAAAATGGTTTTAAATTTTCGACTGACAAAACACAATGTGTGCATTTTTGTCGTAAACGAGGTCTTCATCCTGATCCTGAGATTTTGATAAATAACAGGCCAATTTCCGTTGTTGACACTGCTCGATTTCTGGGTGTTATTTTCGATAGGAAACTGAACTTTATGCCACATATTTTACGCTTGAGAACTAAATGTGACAGAGCACTTAATATTTTAAAAGTCCTTTCTAACACTTCTTGGGGAGCAGATCGTCCATCTTTACTCAAAATTTATCGAGCTACTATTCGCTCCAAACTTGATTATGCTTGTCAGGTTTATGGTTCAGCCCCTCACTCTTATATTAACCCATTAAGTACCAGATTTTTTTTTTAATTATTTTTTTAAAATTTTGTTACTTTTTAGCATGTAAACAGACATGGTTAATTAAATTTTATGATACTGGAAATAAATATATGATTTTTATTGATTTAAAACTCGATCCCCATTTGGGGATTACGGTACATTGCATGTAAAATAATCATAACATTTTTATGAATGCCATTTAATAACGCATTCTACATGTAATCCAACATCACACTTTACACATTGTTTCCGAACATTTTTTTTGCAAACTGCACATTTTCTCTGTTTTCCATTTAGTGTTCTTTCTAAATAATGTCCTTCAATACTTTTTCTCACATTCTCTGGTACACGTTTCTCGGCAGCCATGCTATATGATGGCCTTCCACTGTTTTTTGGATCAGAAAGAGAATGTAAATTCAAATAAAATCGTGCAACTTCTCTTCTGAAATTTAATAATGGCATTTTTTCATTACCAATGTTGTACACAGTATGAGCATTAACAAGGGCCATATCCACTGCATTAGTAAAAATGGGAAAGTACCATTTTTTGCCCCTGATTCTTATTCTGTACTTTTGTATATTCCAATCAAGCTTGTCAACACCACCCATGTTCTTATTATAGTTTGTTATGGCGTTAGGCTGTGGAATTGATATTTGTTTTTTGTCAGTTCTAGACCATCTTGACACACGTCCTAATGGTAGTATTTCTAAATGATTAGATAACATTCTAACACAACTGTTGTCTTTCCAAACAAGTCCAAATATTCCATTCAATTCATCATATCTATAATCGAAAGACCCTCGAAATTCCTTTTTCATTTCTTTATCTGGTTTTATAGAGCAATTATTCATCCTGTTATATCTCACCGTTCCTGTGGCAGATATATTTCTCTCTTTTAAATTTTTCATCAAATCAAAGCTTGTGAAAAAATTATCAAAATAAAAGCAATGTTCTTCTGGTTTATCAATGATTGCTATTTTATTCAGTATTACAGACATTCCTAATCCATTCGTATTCGTTTCTGAATTGTTACTTATCTTACCTTCATAGACTTCGGCATTATAGCAATATCCTGTCACACCACAACACATTGCCCATTGCTTGAATCCAAAGCGGATGGGTTTGCCTCTAATAAATTGTTTCAAAAAATGATGTCCATAATAACGCACCATTTGCTCATCAATACAAATATTATGCGAAAATACTCCAAACTGCATAAAATTTTTATTTAGCTCATCAATAATTGGTCGTATTTTAAATAATCTGTCTTTAGTTCCATTTATCATTGGTATGTTTGTATTGTCACTAAAATGTAGGTTTCTCTTTATTTCCATATAACGGTTTTTCGGCATGCATTTTCGCACAACTGCTACATTTATGTCTTCTTCTTCTGACCAATACATTTTCTCTTGAGGTAAGGAGTGATATCCAGTTAACAGTAAGATTCCTAAAAATTTTTTCAAACAGTCTTGAGAGAGTGTAAATTCGTGACGATTATTTTGAGCAGCATAAGATATGCTTTCTTTTACGATATGATTTACCAGTTCATTTGTAAAGAACATTTCAAAAATTTCTACTGGTGTTTTACCTTTTACTTTTTCAATCATATTCATTTCACGCTTCTTGCATTCTTCTTCTCCATAACTAGAATTATTGAATGATGCGTGTTTTCTAATCCATTTCGATGCAGGTTTTTCTGTTTTAGATTTCTTTTTTCTTGGAATCGCAACTTCTTCATTACACTTCCCGCCATGTATTTCTAAGGAACCTGGAACATCATTTGGTATGGTATCCTCTAATTCGTTTTCATCTATATCTTCCATATCAGAAACAGCATCCGCTGTATCTGGTGGTAATTCAACTATATCAATAGTACCATCAATATCTTCATCATCTGTCAAATCAAGGTTATTGTCCCAATATTCTTCAAGCTCTCTTAGAGTTGAAAATTTTTTGCAACTCATGATCATCCAAATATAATATAAATAACAAATATTTGTATAAATACAAATGAGAATAGTACAGTTATTATGTATTTATGAAAATCGTACTACGTATTGCAAGGTAATTCAAAGCAGAAAAGACTCTGTAACAACACTGAAAAAAACATGTGTGAAGAGAATTCACACCAACAACTAAGAACATGTATAATTCAGAACACCTGTACAAAAATCCTTTTTCTCCCCCCCCCCCCCCTTTTCTGCTTATCAGTTATTGTTAGTGTCTCCATTTTACTCTTTGATGGGGAAATAGCTTTGAGGATTCACAATGCCAACACCTGCTTATTGTTCCCTCCCCTTCTTCCCCTTCCGGCCCTATCTCTTCCTGTTTCTTTTGTATTATTGTAACTCACACATTTCACATTTTTCAAGGAAACGCCCTTTATGAAATTTCTAGAGACATTTTCCAAATATCTTAAGAAAAAGGTAAGTTCTATTTCAATGTAAATAGGAAATTTTTTTACATCACAATACCCGTGAGCCCCAAATGGGGATCACTGTATTTTCGCTGTGGTCAAATTATAATAAAAACAATTTGAACATTTTTCATGTCATATTATTTAGAACACATGCAGGCATATTCTCTATAAGAAAAAAATAATTATTTCAATATAAAGTATCAGATATTATCTTAGTAAACTGATACATCTAAAAATATGTAATTTACGAACGATTCTTTTAAAGAAAGTTATATATATATAGTTTTTTTTCAGCAACTCATAAAATTTTCGCTATATATATTAAGAGTAGACTTTAGTGTGAATATACAACTTTAAAAATAAGCGAAAAATCTGAAATTAGAGTGAAGAACATTAAAATTATCTATGATCCCCAAATGGGGATCATGGTAAGAAATGGGTTAAAAAACTTGACACCACACATCATAGTGCGCTCAGAATTTGCTCAGGTGCTTTCCGCACGACTCCAGTCTTTAGTTTATATGCTGACTGTGTGGAGCCTTCTCTCAATGATATTAGACAAAGACTTTCACTTGAATTGTACTATCGCATGCTTTCACACCCTAATCATCCACTTCATTCTCATTTAAACTGTAACGATCATAATCTTTATGTGAATCGCCCATCTTGCATCCCACATTTTGCTCTAAGAATTAAAAACTTTCTTGCTGGCACCCCTCATATTCATACCAAAGTCCGTTCTCGTTCTCTCTTAAACATGACACCTTGGAACTTCCAGGTTGTTTCTTGTCTTCATCCGTTTAAAGGATTTGACAAACCTAACACAGATGCTTCTATTTTTCAGGCCCTTTACTCATCTCATCGCTTTCATTACAAGGACTACGTCGAGATTTTTACAGACGGCTCTAAGACAAGCAATAAAGTCGGTTGTGGTGTTGTCATTGGTAACACCAGTTTTAGCTATCAACTGCCTAATTCATTCTCCATATTCTCTGCAGAGTTTTTTGCTGTTGAGGTTGCCCTTAACATTATTTCATCTCAGCACAGTAGAAAATTCATTATATATACAGACTCAAAGAGTGTTCTTGATTCTCTCTCTTCTAGCTCTTGTAACCTGACTTTCATTTCTATTTTAAAAAGTTACAACGACCTTTTGAAAAAGGGATTTGACATTTTGTTTTGTTGGGTTCCTGGCCACGTAGGCATTAAAGGCAATGAGGCAGCAGACAAATCCGCAAGGCAGGCTTCCATACTTTTAAACTGTCCCGTTCCTTATGAGGACATTAAGCACACACTTAAAAGCTATCTCAAAAATATGTGGCAAAGGGAGTGGAATAACCAAAATAATAATAAATTGCATGAAGTAAAACCTCAAATTTCAGTCTGGCCTACAATCACCCCTAGAAAATACGATGTTATTATTACACGACTACGAAACGGGCATTCAAGATTTACCCATAAATACTTACTACTTGGACAACAGGAACCTGAGTGTCCAAAATGTCATAATAGTGCTTTAATCATTCGCCATGTCCTCACCGACTGCCCTTGCCTTCGTCATCTTTATCGACAAAATTTTAATTCATCTTCACCCACTCTGATGAGCCTTTTAGGTGTAAATCCTCATTATCATCTGACAAACTTCTTGAAGGAGGCTGGTTTTTACTTTGACATCTGATTTTATTCTTTACATTGTTCATCCTGTTTTACATCTGTTTTATTATATACACTGTTTTTATTATTTTTGATTTTATCTTGTATGTTTTGCTTCATTTTTTTACTGTGATGTTTTAATGACTTTCTGGATGGGTAAACCCATCCAGAACCTACTTTCTCTTTTACCCATTTGTTTGGCGCAGCATGTCCTACTTTGGACCTTGCGCCAAAAAAAGCTAACCAACCATAACTCTGCTCCTCGACCTGATGGTATTACTTACCTTATGGTCAAACATTTATCTAAAGCATCACATAATTACCTGCTTCATCTTTACAATAGAATCTGGACTGAACATATTTCTCCTACTGCTTGGCACGATGCTGTTGTCATTCCTTTTCCTAAACCTGGCTAAAATACTACAGACCCCAAAAATTATAGGCCCATTGCCCTCACAAGCTGTCGGTGTAATCTGCTAGAAAAGATGGTAAATACTAGGCTTCTTTATATTTTAGAAAAAAAATAATTTGATTGCTCCATGGCAGAGTGGTTTCCGACGGGGCCGTTCAACAGTTGACAATATTTTATTACTGGAGACTAGCATTCGTAGAGCTAATGTGAGACGCAACCATTTGGTGTCAGTTTTCTTTGACATGGAGAAAGCTTATGACAAGACTTGGCACTATGGTATTTTAAGAGACCTTTTTAATTTGGACTTTAGAGGAAATCTCCCCATTTTCATTCAAAACTTTGTAAGAGTGAGGTGCTTTCAAATTCGCATTGGATCAGTTTATTCAGATTATTATTTCCAGGAGGAAGGTGTGCCTCAAGGCAGTGTTTTGAGCGTTACACTTTTTTCTTTAAAAATAAATGATATTTTAAAACAATTGCCTCCAAGTGTCCACGGAAGCTTATATGTTGACGACCTGCAAATTTCTTGCTAGGGAAATGACATGTGCTTCATAGAACGCCAATTACAACTAGCTATAAGCAATGTCATTAAATGGACATATAGAAATGGTTTTAAATTCTCAACTGATAAAACACAATGTGTGCGTTTTTGTCGTAAAGGAGGTTTTCATCCTGATCCTCAGATTTTGATGAATAACAGGCCAATTTCAGTTGTTGACCCTGCTCGATTTCTGGGTGTTATGTTTGACAGAAAATTGACATATATTCCACATATTTCATATAAGAACTAAATGTGATAAAGCACTAAATATTTTAAAAGTCCTTTCTAATACTTCTTGGGGAGCAGACCGTCCATCGTTACTCAAAATATATCGGGCTACTATTTGTTCCAAACTGGATTATGCCTGCCAGGTTTATGGATGAGCAGCTCATTCTTACCTTAAAAAACATGACACAACACGCCACAGTGCACTTAGAATTTGCTCAGGAGCATTCTGCATTAGTCCTGTTTTTAGTTTATATGCTGACTGTTTGGAGCCTTCTCTCGCTGACATTAGACAAAGACTTTCTTGAATTGTACTATCGCATTCTTTCACATCCTAATCATCCACTTCACTCACATTTAAATAGCAACGATCATAATCTCTATGTGAATCGCCCATCTTGCATCCCACATTTCGCTCTTAGAATTAAGAACTTTCTTGCTGGCACCTCTCATATTCATACCAAAGCTCGTCCCCGGTCTTTTTTAATCATGATGCCTTGGAATTTTCTAGTTATTTCTTGTCTTCATCCATTTAAGGGGTTTGACAAAACTAACTTAGATGCTTCCTTTTTTCAAGCACTTTTCTCATCTCATCGCTCCGACTATAAGGACTATGTTGAGATTTTTACTGACGGCTCCAAAACAAGTAATAAAGTTGGTTGTGGTGTTGTCATTGGTAACACCACTTATAGCTACCAACTCCCTAATTCTTTTTCCATCTTTTCGCAGAATTTTTTGCTGTTGAGGTAGCTCTTAACATTATTTCATCCCACCACAGGTAGAAATTCATCATTTATACAGACTCAAAGAGTGTTCTTGACTCTCTTCTATCTCTTGCACTCTTTCTTTTATCTCTGTTTTAAAAACATATAACGACCTTCTGAGGAAGGGATTTCACATTTTATTTTGCTGGGTTCCAGGCCTTGTTGGTATCAAAGGCAATGAAGCTGCAGACAAAGCTGCAAAGGCAGGCTTCCATACTTTTAAACTGTCCTATTCCTTATGATGACGTTAAGCATACACTTAGAAACTTTCTCAACGATATTTGGCAATGGGAGTGGAATATTCAAAATAATAATAAATTACATGAAATTAAAGCTCAAATTGAAATGTAGCCTACGCTCTCATCTAGAAAATATGTTACTAATACTCGTCTGAGAATTGGGCATTCAAGAGTTACTCATAAACACTTACTATTAGGACAACAAAAGCCTACTTGTCCCAGATGTCATTTTAGTGTTCTTACAATTCGCCATATTCTCACTGACTGCCCTTGCCTTCGTCATCTGTATCGACAGCATTTTAATTCATCTTCACCGAGTCTGACTAGCCTTCTAGGTATGAATCCTCATCATCAATTGACAATTTATTAAAAAGAATCTGGTTTTTATTACGACATCTGATTTTATTATTTCCACTGTTCACCTGTTTTTATTATATACACTATTCATAACTTTTTACCTCATTTTATCTTGGACACTGTTTACTCTTTTTTATTATTTTTAAATATTTATCTTTTTTTATATTTAAACGTTTTACATACTCTTGTTTTAACTTTAAATGTGTTTTTTTACTGACCATCTGGATGGGTAAACCCACCCAGAAGCTAGTCTTTATTCTTTTTTTTTTATACTTTTGTTTGGCGCAGTATGTCCTACTGTGCACCTTATGCTAATAAACGACAATCAACCAACCATTAACATATTCATGCCTAACAAGTTCCACATCTCTATGTAAACCATAGGTGTAACCTCATTGAGGTTCACATTGGCTAGGAGGATAGGGTAACCTTACTATTTTTTCTGCTTCATAAAAATGAGAAGTGTCCCAGTAATTGAAATTAAGACTGTATTGATTCATATCTATTGAAATTTTATTTTTCCGACTGAGTGAAAATAATGCCTGGACCGGGAGTCATACCCCGGATCTTTGACTTACAAGGTCAAGGCTCTACCTGCGGCTTATTTCTGTTGAGCTATCTAAATGATAGACCAGATTGTTTTGCCTAATGGTTGTCTGAGTGAGTAATGTCGACCGGGTTGTCGGCCTGGATAGCTCAATTGGTAGAGCCTTGACCTTGTAAGTCAAAGATCCGGGGTTCGACTCCCGGTCCAGGCATTATTTTCACTCAGTCGGAAAAATAAAATTTCAATAGATATGATTTTCTTCCACAGTTGATTGTGCGATTTTATTAAAAATTGTATTGATTCAACTTACTTTGAAAACACTGGGGCACACCTTTTTTACAATTATTTTTAACTAAGGGTTTTGTTGAAACTTCTTCAGCTCTATTGCAGTGCATATGCTTATCATATTGACACCGATGAATGAAACTTTTGTTAGGATTGAATATCTCCAAGTACGTATCTCCAAGTACTTTCTTCCAAATTTCATAAGAAATACCAAAATGAGCAGCATGTGTTATATATTCATGCCATTGGCCAAGACAGCAAGTATGTTCAGTTTTAGGACTAACATCGATGAAATGAAGTAATTTTCCAAGCGTAAAATCTTTATACATATCAGTCAGTAATTCATTATAAGTAATCACACTAGCATTTCCAGTAAAATTGAATTTCCAAACTCCATGAAGCGACCAGTGCACTCCTTTGTCATAAAATTAATTTTTTTAGCATCTCTTTTCATTTTTAAAAACAAAAAAAGATAAATAGGTATAAAGTCTTGCTCTAGTTAGTGTCCTAAAGAGCATATTTAGTCGTCAGATAAACTTTGTCCTACATTCATTTGGGTCACACTGACACAATGGTAAGAGTAATAAATAAAAACTAGTGATATAAAAGAAAGTTATAACAAATTTTTTTACCCAACTTTTAACATGCTGAAGGGAGATGGGTACACAATTGATAGAAATTAAATAAAAAAAAGGCTTGCTGATATTATGTAATGGAGGGTAAAAAACTTCAAGAGGTGGAATGAATACCATTTGGCTATCACAGGGTGAGTCAATGGGAAATATTCCTCCTGGGAGCACTCTGGTATTAGATTTCTGGAGCCACTCGCTTCACTAATAATCATAATCGAGACAACCTGACTTAACCCGTAGGTCTTGTTGAACAGACGACTACACCTCCATTTTTTTTTCTTTCTGGTTTCACTTCTAATATGAAAAATTAACTGCTCCAATACAGCACACATTTCTCCAGTCTTGTATATCCGAAGGCGGACACCGTAAATCTGCAGACCATCACCAATGAACTAACGATTAGGACTTCATGACCACAGCTCAAGATGTCGGAAGTTCATCATCATATCAGCAGCTATTTTACTTTTTTCCAAGTTAAATCATGATGTCACTCTTTGTAATTCATCATTAATCCTTTGGAATTCCCATATACACCAATTACGGCCCCAACAAAACCCTTTACAAGAATATTTCCCTCAGAGATCACCTTTTTGAATGAATTATGGCTACCAGTTATAATACATTAATAAAGCATACATAATACAAAACACACTAACATAAATACAAATTTATTTACAAAAAAAAAAAAAAAAATTATATTTACAAATTACTGCCTATATATTTCTAGGACGAAGGTTGTAAGAATGATTGGCAACCGGTACTACCTTACGAGCACCAACCCCCTTTTTTTGATAATCATTTTTCACTGCCTTGTTGACTGTCAGTGACATGGCCATGGGACCATCGACAGAGGAGGGATTAGCTTGGGACACCTGTTCGACAACATGCTCACTAGAAATTCCAGCCCTCTCCGTAGATACAACATCAACCTTGGTTGTGCAATTCTGTATCTGTGAAGACAATAATATACTTGTTTCCCTTTTTGGTGGTGGGATAAGGCCCACAAATATCCGAATGAATTGTCGAAAAAGGGGACTCAGGAATCTCTAACCTCTGGAGTTAAGCCAACCTCTTGGGTTTATGCACCCTGAACTCCAGACAAGATTGGCAAGAGGCCACAAGTCTTTTTACATCAGCAAACATACCCTGCCGATAATACTTTTCCTTCATTCGATGGAGAGTCTTGAAAAAACCCGCATGACACACAACATTAGATTCATGAGTCAGACTAAATATTTGAGGAACCAGAGCCTTAGGCAAACCTGACTGTCCGAAATGTCATTTCTTTGTGCTTACCATTCGCCATCTGCTCACTGACTGTCCTTGTCTTCGTCATTTGTATAGGCATTATTTTAATTCATCTTCACCCAATCTGACAAGCCTTTTAGGTGCAAATCCTCATCATCAGTTGACAAATTTTTTAAAGGAGGCTGGGTTTTACTTCGACATCTGATTTTATTGTTTACAGTGTTCATCCTATTTTACATCTGTTTTTTATTGTATACTGTTTTTATTATTTTTGATTTTATCTTGTATGTAGTTTTACTTCTTTTTTCTACTGTGTTTTCTTAATGACTTTCTGGATGGGTAAACCCATCCAGAGGCTCCTTTCTTCTTTTACCTTTTTGTTTGGCCCATCATGTCCTACTTTGGACCTTGCGCCAGAAAATGTCATTCAACCAACCAACCAACCAGAGCCTTAGGCACAACTAGTTTCTCTCCCGCCTCCTTCCTGGACTTCAGACAACCTCAAACATAACCAATCTGAAGAAACTGCTAAAGATAGTTCTGCTAAACTTTTAATAAAAAATAATCTGACTTCCTCTGCTTCACAATTGTCGTCTAAACCTACTTGCACCAAGAAATCATCAGAAATTATAAAAAATGTTCAGCCAGATAAAAAACTTAAATATGTGTCTCAAAAGCACATCAGTTCACCTTCCAATCATAGTACACTTAAAAAGAAAAAACTTTTGAGTAAAACCACATTAAAAAAATCAAATAAACCTATCTCCGAAAAACAGGATGACTGTCTTGCCATCCATCCTTCAGACGTAGATGAGACTATGTCTACTGCCTCTGATGAAAATGACGTAGATACATTTATCTAAAAAAAAAAAAAAAAAATCATGACTAATTTCATTTGTTGGAATTGCCGGAGTTTTAATAATAAACGAGACAAAATCAAAGAAATAATTTTTAACCATAGACCTGTTTGTTTCGCTTACCAGGAAACTTACCTTAGACAAAATGTTAATGTTAATATTTGTGGCTACAACTGTTTCAGGAAAGACTTTTCCCAAACTGACAGAGCTACAGGTGGTGTAGCTCTCTTAATCTCCAATAGTGTCCCACATTCTTTTATCCCTTTAAATACTAATCTCCAAGCAGTTGCAATCCAGCTGCATATCCGAATGTTAATAACAGTTTGTTCTATCTATTTACCACCCAATTTGCATGTAAACCAGCATGATCTCAATAGCCTCATTTTACAACTTCCCACTCCTTTTTTAATACTTGGCGATTTTAATGCACATAATCAGCTGTGGGGAAGCCCTGATACTAATTCTCGTGGACTTATTATTGAAAACTTCATTACAGATAATTCTATATGTCTCTTAAATAATGGCAACCATACTTATTTCCATGAACCCTCAGGACATTTCATGCAATTGACCTTGCCATTTGCTCTCCTACACTCTATCCATATTTTAATTTTTTTGTTGGTGACGATCTATATAATAGTGATCATTATCCTTTGTTTTTACCATTTTATAATTATGACCAGGTGCATCCTAAGAGATCCCATTTTATATATGACAGGGCCGATTGGATTAGCTTTTCTTTAAATGCCTCCATTACTACTAACGTGGTTGAGGGCAATATCAATAATGCTGTAACTCAAGTCAGCCAATGTATTATGACTGCTGCTAATACTTATATTCCAAAATCATCTGGGCTGAAACATCCTAAACCTTGGTGGAATGATGATTGTACACTAGCAAAAAGGAAGCAACAAAAAGCCTGGGGTATTTTCCGCAGATATCCAACTACAAGTAATTATATACTAATTAAACAAGCTAGGGCACATGCGCGGAAAACTCGCAGGAAAGCTCAGAGAGAGTCCTGGATCAACTATGTCTCCAGCATCACTTCTAATATTAGCAGCAAGCAATTATGGCATCGTGTTAAAAAAGCTATGGGAATTTATACTAATCAGAGTATCTCTTTTTTAAAATATAACGGTCAAACCATAACGTCCACCAAAAATATAGCCAACGTCATTGGGAAAACTCTATCTAATACCTCTAGCTCTAGTTCCTACTCTGAACCCTTTCTCTCTTACAAAAAGAAATGTGAATGCTCTACCATCAGTTTAAAATCCCGCCTATTTCAAAGTTACAATAGCCCTTTTACAAAAAATGAATTAAAAAATTGTTTGAAACAATGTCATAACTCTGCTCCTGGACCAGATGGCATTACCTACATTATGATCAAACACTTATCTAATGATTCTCTTAATAACTTGCTTCATCTTTACAATAGAATCTGGACTGAACACACCTTCCCTTCTGCTTGGCACGATGCTATTGTTATTCCATTTCCAAAACCTGGCAAAGATGCAACTAATCCAAAAAATTACAGACCAATAGCCCTCACAAGTTGTCTGTGTAAACTTCTTGAAAAAATGGTGAATACAAGGCTGGTTTTTATACTAGAAAAAAATAACATAATTTCTCCATGGCAAAGTGGTTTTTGACGTGGCCGCTCAACAATTGACAATATCTTACTGCTAGAGACAAACATCCGGAAAGCTAATGTTAAACGTAACCATTTAGTATCTGTCTTTTTCGATATGGAAAAAGCATATGATTAGACATGGCGCTATGGTATTTTAACCCTCTGTACCATACTGTAGACTGTAGGCAACATACCGTTCGATCGTGGTTCAAATTCAAAGAATCGGTTCTACAACGTAATCACGCACTGTAGCCTGTCGTATACACTCACAGTTAGAGAATCTAGTATCTAGAAACACAACTGGATGGCGCCGTATGTCGTAAGTTGAAGTTCAGTACTCGACAGTGGGTAACTAACGACAAGTGCGGACCGGCTCTGATTAAAAAAATAATAAAAAATAGTTTTTCGTGTTTTTTGTGTTTTATATTGAAACAGTGAAGAGGTAAGTGTTTCAAATTCATTGTATAATATTGATTTTGACCCAATTTCACGTATTTTATAGGATTTTATGCTAAAAAGTGTTTGTTGCCTGTAGGTGTTTTTGTTTGTTTTTTCGAAATTTATGAGAAATAAAAAAAAAAACCTGAAACATGTGTATTTTATTTTTTTCCAATTATTACGAAACAAATAAACACAAAAATATTAAAGGTCATGAGTTAAGAGGGTTAAGAGATCTTTTTAATTTGCACTTCCGTGGAAATCTTCCTATTTTTATTGAAAATTTTTTTAAACTCAGACGCTTCCAAGTTCGCATTGGTTCAGATTTTTCAGATTTTTACTTTCAGGAAGAAGGTGTACCTCAAGGCAGTGTCCTGAGTGTTACTCTCTTCTCTTTAAAAATTGATGGTGTTTTGAAACAAGTACCCCAAGTGTTCATGGGACATTATATGTTGATGACCTGCAAATCTCTTGCCAGGGAAATGACATGCGCTTTGTTGAACGCAAATTACAACTCGCCATCAAAAATATTGTTAATTGGACAAACGAAAATGGTTTTAATTTTTCAACTGACAAAACACAATGTGTGCATTTTTGCCGCAGACGGGATCTTCATCCAGATCCAGATCTTACAATTAATAATAGTCCAATTTTAGTTGTGGACACTGCTCGCTTCTTGGGTGTATTTTTTGACAAGAAACTGACTTTCATTCCACATATTTTAAATCTAAAGACTAAACGTATTAAAAAATTAAATATTCTGAAGGTGCTATCAAATACCTCGTGGGGTGCTGATCGCACTTCCCTGCTTAGAATTTATAGAGCAATCATCCGTTCTAGACTGGACTATGCCTGTCAAATATATGGGTCTACTCGAATGTCGTACCTTAAGAAATTTGACACAGTGCACCATTCTGCACTTAGAGTCTGTTCTGGCGCCTTTCGCACATCTCCCATCCTTAGTATGTACGCCGACTGTGTTGAACCTTCCCTCACTGATATCAGACGACAACTTTCATTAGAGTTGTATTTTCGCATTCTCTCACATCCTCGTCATCCTTGTATTTCTCATCTCAATAGTAATGATAGTCGTATTTTTCTGAATCGCCCTTCTTCCATTCCTCATTTTAGCATAAGAATGAAAGACGCTCTCACTGATATATCTCATCTTGACACGAAGGTTCGTGCTAGGTCATTTCTAGATATCACACCTTGGAACATCATCGCCATCTTTTGCATTCATCCTTTTAAAGGTTTTGACAAATCTAACACAGATGCCTCTATTTTCCAGAGTCTTTATGCTTCTCATCGCTGCAATTTTAAGGATTACATCGAAGTTTTTACAGATGGCTCTAAGGCGGGTGCGCAAGTTGGTTGCGGTATTGTTTCTGGCGACACTGTTCTTAGCTATCGTCTCCCAGGTTCATTTTCAGTCTTCTCTGCTGAATTTTATGCCATTGAGGTTGCACTTAATTTCATTTCATCACATCACAGGAAAAAGTTCATTATTTACACAGACTCTAAGAGTGTTCTTGATGCACTTTCTTCTGGCTCTTGCACACCTTCTTTTATTTCAGTTTTAAAAATGTATAACGACCTTGTAAAAAAGGGATATGATATTTTATTTTGTTGGGTTCCAGGACATGTTGGAATCAGAGGTAATGAAAGAGCTGATAAAGCTGCCAAAAATGCTTTAGTTCCTTTAAATTGTCCAGTCCCATATGAAGATCTCAAACGTGTCCTAAAACATTTCCTTAGGTACATCTGGCAAAAGGAGTGGGAACATCAAAATAACAATAAATTGAGAGAGAGAAAATCACATATTATGGTTTGGCCAACACTTTATCCACGGAAGCATGATGTTACTATTACTCGTCTTAGAATAGGTCACACTAGGTTTACACACAAATATCTTCTCCTTGGAGAGCAGGAACCCTATTGTCCCAACTGCTTTTATAGTTTATTAACCATCCGCCACATCTTGACCAATTGCCCTTGCCTTCGTGATTTATACAGGAAATTTTTTAACTCATCATCACCGAATTTGACAACCCTCATAGGGGAGAATCCTCACTGTAAGATTTTTAACTTTTTAGAAGAAACTGGCTTTTACAAAGTCATCTAACTTTCATCATGTGTTTTTAATTTATCATACATTCTAACATCATTTTATTTTCCGGATATGTGGATGGGAGCCCCCATCCAGAACTTTGTTTGAACTTCTCTTTTAATTTTGCCCATAAAAGAAAATAATAATAATAAACTTGCTTGGCGCAGTATGTCCTAATTTGGACCTTGCGCCATAAAACTCAACCAACCAACCTTCCTGGACTTATCTGGATGGGTTTATTCTTTATCCTTTTGTTTGGCGCAGTATGTCCCATTGCGGACCTTGCGCCATTAAACAACAATCAACCAACCTTCCTGGACTTATGAGGTGCTTATGTGTAAAAGGTTGAGTCCTTTTTGACAAAAAAATTATAACTTTTAGGATTAACTGGTAATTTTTTACAAAGCCTATTATTTACAAAATTTGTCACTGCTCTGAGCAATCTGAATATCCTTCAACAACGCACCACTATCTGCAACATGTATCTCCTGACTAGCCCTCTCAGTAACAAAAGAGTTTTCAACACTTTCACTATTCCTAGCCTCTGGTATTAATTCTAACGTCATAAATTGTTAACTTCAAATCATCTAGTATTTTACTGAATGTTGGGTTTGTCAAACAACAAATACCCATTAAACATTTTTGAAAAGTTAATATCTCATATACACATTCCGAATCTAATTTGAAAATGGTAAAGGGAGTTGTAGATGTGTTTGATATCAGATGCTTCAAAACATAAGGTGTGAAATTTCTTTTAAGTCCGGCATAAAAATTTCCTTCGATGAAATTTTGTTTTGTTTCCGAAATGTATACCAATATCGGAACACCATAAACGAATAGTAAATGGGTTTCATTTGGTGGAATTCTGATGCCAAATGAAAAAAAAATTATTTACAATATATAAATTGTTATACGACAGAAAGACTATTGTCAGCATGTCCTTCCCTATATTTCGGAGTTTTATTGCTTTTTGTATGAGGATGTGTGTTTCTATGACACAGTCTTGGATCTTTTTTCAATCTTCTATAGACTCCCAGCATAAGTCATTTTGAAGCGTTTTTTCATTCTTAACTTTTGCACTATTAAATTGTCTTTTTAGGCGTACTTTCAAAATGTCTGCAACACCTATTAAAAACTTGTTACTTGATAAGTCCCATGTTTCTATCCCAATAAAACATTCAAACGCACCCTCCCGTCACAGTATTGTTAAGAAAAAGAAAATGTTAAAAGCGCTTCATATGAAATTAAATAAAAGTACTAAAACAAGCCCTATTCAACAAGAGGACTTAATAAGCCTTTATCCTTCTGATGGGAAAGGTATGTCGACTGCATTGGAGGATAATGACATAGATGTTTTAATCCAAAAATATAAATGACTAATTTCATTTCCTGAAATTGTGGAGGTTTTATTAATAAACGAGATGAAATCAAAGACATAATCTCTGATCATCGACCTATTTGCTTTGCATTTCAAGAAACACATTTAAGACAAAATGATAACATTAATATTCGTGGCTATAGCTGTTTCAGAAATGTTTTTACCCAATCTGACAGAGTTACAGGAGGTGTGGCTCTTCTAGTTTCTAACATGGTCCCACACACTAATATCACTTTAAACACTGGTATTCAGGCCATTACTGTTCAGATCCATATACACATACTTGTCACCATTTGCACTCTTTACTTACCGCCAAATATGACTGTTCGCCCATGTGACCTGAATCAACTTGTTTTACAATTGCCAACACCTTTTTTAATTCTTGGTGACTTAAATGGGCACAATCCACTGTGGGGTAGTCCTGATATTAACCCCTGTGGACAGACTATTGAAGACTTTGTCACTGATAATAATTTATGGATTTTAAATAATGGTGACAATACATTTTTTCATGAACCTTCTAGAATTTTTCATGCAATAGACCTGGCCATCTGCTATCCTACTTTGTATCCTTATTTTAATTTCTTTGTGAGTAACGACCTTCATAATAGCAACCATTTCCCTCTATTTTTATCTTTTTATAATTTTAATGATCATCATCCTGGTAATCCGCATTATATTTATGACAAGGCCAACTGGACTACTTTTAACGTAAATGCAACTATTACACATGAAATGATTGAGGGTGATATCAACAGAGCAACTACTGATATCACTAATTGTATTATAAATGCAGCTAACATTACTATTCCAAAGTCTTCTGGCCGTCTCTATAAACATTCAAAGCCATGGTGGAATGATGAGTGCAATATTGCAAAAAGACAGCAACACAAAGCATGGAGAATTTTTAGGAAGTACCCAACAACTGCTAATTATATTGCATTCAAAAAAGCTAGGGCAGCCGCACGTAGAATCTGCAGAAAATCCCAAAAGGATTCTTGGATTAAATATGTGTCCAGCATTACCTCCAATGTAAGCAGCAAACAGCTTTGGCATCGTGTCAAGAAAGCAATAGGAATTTATTCTAATCAAAGTATTTCCTTTTTAAAAGATAATGGCCAAACTATAACTTCAACTAAAAATGTTGCAAATACCATTGGTAGAACTTTATCTGACAAATCCAGCTCTAATTACTACTCCGAACCTTTTTTGTCATACAAACATAATTCTGAATGTTAATCAATTAATTTTCACTCCCGTTCTTCACCAGAGTAAAATAGTCCTTTTACTGAAAATGAATTAAAACATAGTTTGAAAATTGTCCTAACTCTGCTCCTTGACCCGATGGTGTTACCTACATTATGATTAAACATTTATCAAAACAGTCTCTTAAAAATCTCCTTCATCTTTACAATAGAATCTGGACTGAAAATATATTCCCTGTTGCTTGGCACAATGCTATTGTTATTCCTTTTCCTAAGCCAGGCAAAGATGCTACTGACCCCAGTAATAAATTACAGGCCCATTGCTCTTACAAGCTGTCTATGTAAACTACTCGAAAAAATGGTAAATACTAGATTGGTTTTTATTCTAAAAAAAATAATTTCATTTCTCCATGGCAAAGTGGTTTCTGACGAGGACATTCTACAGTTGACAATATTTTATTATTAGAGACAAATATCCGCAAAGCTAATGTGAGATGTAATTATTTGGTGTCAATATTTTTCGATATAGAAAAAGCTTATGACAAGACATGGTGCTATGGTATTTTAAAAGATCTTTTTAATTTCGACTTCAGAGGAAATCTCCCCATTTTTATTCAAAACTTTTTAAGAGTCAGAAGCTTTCATATTCGTATATGATCAGTTTACTCAGATTTTTATTTTCAAGAGGAAAGTGTACCTGAAGGCAGTGTTTTGAGCATTATGCTTTTTTCCTTGAAAATGAATGATATTTTAAAACAGCTGCCGCAAAGTGTCCATGGGAGTTTATTTGTTGACGACCTGCAAATTTCATGCCAGGGAAATGACATGCGCTTCATAGAACGGCAATTACAACTTGTTATAAAAAATATCACTAAGTGGACAAATAAAAATGGTTTTAAATTTTCGACTGACAAAACACAATGTGTGCTATTTTGTCGTAAACAAGGTCTTCATCCTGATCCTGAGATTTTGATGAATAACAGGCCAATTTCTGTTGTTGACACTGCTCGCTTTCTGGGTGTTATTTTTGACAAAAAACTTTATGCCACATATTTTACACTTGAGAACTAAATGTGACAGAGCACTTAATATTTTAAAAGTCCTTTCTAACACTTCTTGGGGAGCAGACCGTCCATCTTTACTCAAAATTTATCGAGCTACTACTCGCTCCAAACTTGATTATGCTTGTCAGGCTCGTCTTGTAACGCTCAGCCCCTCACTCTTATATTAAAAAACTTGACACAACACATCATAGTACTCTCAGAATTTGCTCAGGTGCTTTCCACAATCCTTAGTTTATACGCTGACTGTGTGGAGCCTTCTCTTACTGATATTAGACAGACTTTCACTTGAATTGTACTATCGCATTCTTTCACACCCTAATCATCCACTTCATTCTCATTTAAACAGTAACGATCATAATCTTAATGTGAATCGCCCTTCTTGCATCCTACATTTTGCTGTTAGAATTAAGCATGACACCTTGGAACTTCCAGGTTATTTCTTGTCTTAATCTGTTTAATGGATTTGGCAAATCTAATACAGATGCTTCTATTTTTCATGCCCTTTACTCCTCTCATCGCTCTCATTATAAGGACTATGTCGAAATATTTACTGACGGCTCCAAGCCCAGGAGCAGAAAGTGCTTAAAACTGCGACGTACGTCGCAGAACAATTGAGGCTTTTGCAGAACATTTCATCTATCCCCAAACTGGATGATGTTGATTGATACAGCTAACATTCTAAAATTAATAAAACCTAGATATGATCAACTGACCTCTAAATCTGTTAGCATACTAGAAAATTGCTGGAAACAGTCATTGCTTCACTGTATAGACAAAATTTATAAACATTTTGTAAGTAGTATATCCACATTAATGTGACAATAATGCCAAAAGCCATTGAAAAAATTGCAAATTCTGGGTGTATTCCTCAGTTTTTGATTATAAAATTTTAAACCATGTTTTATTATAAATGTGTAATAAATATTTTACTAATAAGTATTATGCTTATTTTGCATTTTACTGTGCTTTGACAAATTTGGACAAAATACCTGCAGAACATCTGCAAATTTTAATGTCTCGTTGCAGAACATCGAATATAATTCTGCTCCTGGGCCCCTATGGGTGTTATATTCATCTTTGATTCAACGTGAACATATTCTTTCAATATCTCACTAATCCTATCGAATCGCCATCGCATAACAGTTCCGACACTATATCCCTCAACATAAGCTTCATCATACCATCCCTTATAAGTTCTAGAGAGAAAAACATCCAAAGCACAATTAACATTTGAATTATAGCCCCGCAAAACAGGTGTTAACATAGAATGTATGGATGGCAGTACACTTAAATCTATTAATGGGATACAAGATTTAACAAAAAAAATTACTGTACAAGATGGAATTTCAGGTAGATCTATAGCAAATAAGTCAACTCCGACATCATCAAGGTTAGGAACATCTTCTACTGACAAATTTGTTCTCTTCCAACCCATTATCCAATAAACAACATTCATAAAAACATCATAAATTTTATATAAACCTCCCAAAAACAAATGCCACATATGCTTTAAACATGACGATGCACTTTGCTTCATTTCATAAACTTCTTCGGGTGTAGACGAAAAATATTTAACGCCCATAACAACAGAAGAAAAAATAGACAAACCAGAAGCTACGTGAATTATAGAATTTTGTTGAACAGGAACCTCTGGTACAACGGGTGTTTCAGAAACATGTCTATAATGCAAAACAATTTTTGTCAAAAATGTAGCTGCACATATCCATATAGGAACACCAGCTCCATCTTGAATGCCCAAATAAACTGCTTTTTTAACATCGTCAGTACTTAATTTATGATTAGTAAAAAAAACCTCCAACAAATTCAGTCCAGCTAGTATAGCAGATGAAACAATTGAAGTTGGCGAAACAACAAAGGATGCTATTACCAACGCCCAATGTATTAAATCTTCTACATGCATATCCCAATCATTCATTATGGTGTTCATTTAATTGGCATCCTTCACATGCTGTGCCATAAGAGCTCTAAAAAAATTCCTATTGGTTCGTGCTATAGCCCATATTGCTGTTAGAACACAGGAAGTAACAATGGTAAGAATTACATTATAAGGTCCCATTTTTAGAAGTTCCAATGTTACTGAAGCCAATGCAGTAACCATACCAGGCAACGTATCACCAATGGTTCGTCCATCAGCAATAACAATAGTTGCTCGTTTAAAAATATGGAAAAGATGTTTCACAACCAAAATAATACTAGGCGCAGCGTTATTAGTAAAAACTCCTGAAGGTGTTATTGTCATTTGAGAGAAATTTGGTTGAAAAAAATTTACATTACGAATAGAAGCAGCAGCATGTCCTACAAACAAGCAAGAAGCCAACGCCAATGGAGTAGCTCTCAACTCAGTGCCATCGGGCCACTTAGGCGTTCCAATCAAACCAACTTTAATAGCATAAACAATTAATCCTCCAACTGTACCTTTCAATATAAAAGATGGATTAGCAACCAAGGTTAAACCCAGTGTGGCAATTCCAAAAGCACCTACGGGCCCAAAGTTTTTCACCAACTGGTCCCAACCTACAGATATAACTCCAACAGCAGCAACCCCAGCTGTAAAAGCAACCCGTGCTGCAGAAGCCAATGCTGGAGAAGTTGCCTGCAAACTCGTTAAAAATTTATCGTACTGTAAGGCAAGCACTTTATCAATATTCATCTCCTGAACGACATCTTTATCATCACTTCCAGCAGCTGGACTAAACCAATTCGTCGCATAGTCAAGCCAACCACTTCCCTCAATAGAATCATCAAACTGCAAAGATGTCTTAAAAGCATGAGCCCATTGTGTAAACATATTATGACTCATCAAACCGCTAAAATCAATTCTATTTTCAGGACACCAAACCCCCAATTTCGAATTAGCACAAACTAATAGTCCTGCAGTAGTTATCACACAAACAACACAAACGCACTTGGTAGTGTCAGTATCTAATATTGAGGTTAACCCTAAACCATTCTCACACTTAACTCTAGATCGACAACCATAAAATTTTGAAAACACCTTACTATCAAGAATAAATTTTGGTTCAATACAATGTATGCTACTCCTATCAACTTGATCTTGAGTATAATCAACTATAAATGTGTTTTCACAAGCAAAAGCAAGATCAGAGAAAGTATCACGAGTAAGAATCCACACACAATCAGCCTGGGAAAAAGCACACAGCCTAGATGTTAAATCAAATGCCGCCCAAGAAGCCAACGTGCACGCAGTGACAGTAGTTAATATTGGCAAAATTGGGGAGGCATATTCCCTTACATCATCAGTATAACTATCAAGAAAATAATGCTGTGTCCTATTATAAGGTGCCGAATCATCAACTGGAAATAACTTTAATAAATCATCCATAGTAACCCTTTTCTCTTTCAGAGCATCATGGAAAGCAACAGTTAATGTTTGCCTATTCCAAGCCAACAGTTCATTACCACGATCTTTCTTTTTCTTAGCCAAATAATAAAAAGAAACAGCATCAATGTTACTATTCTTCATCATAGACAGTGCTGGGGCACTTAAAGGTGAATACATATCTCTTATTTCGTTAAGGTAAGGTAACAAAAAAGGTGGAATTTCATACTCCTGTAAATTCAACGAAAAACACAATGTAGCAGCAGCAACCAAAAGAACCTTATCTACTTCATATTGTTCAAATATGTAACTCTCAGACTCAGCAGGATAGTAATAATTTGCAGAACCTCCAGTCCTCCCAGCGCGTCCACGTCTTTGTTTTGCACTTTTAAGCGAAACCCATCTTTCTGATAAAATAACGGTTTCACCTCTAGTTATTTCTGTAATTTCTCGTCTGGAATCCCACACATCGGTACACCCTATAGCAGTCAATCCTGACTCTATGGCATTCGTTGTCACTAATATAGCCGTTTTACTCAAATTAAACTCATTTAAGTCTCTATTCTGTCGCGGATGATGTGAATAAAAAGTATACACATTAGCACCAGGTAATTTACTCTTAATAGCTTTTGCTGCCCTATCAACACCGTTTTTAGATGGCAAAAAAATCAGATGTTTCCGGCCCTCAGTATATTCTCTAACATCGAAATAAAAGGACTCTGTCAACCTAACAGCATACTGCGACTCAGCAGTATGCTGTTGATCCAGGTGATAAAGGATGTTGGATTAGTACAAATAAAGGTGCTGTATTAGCAACCAATGATACTTCTATTTTAGAGACACCCATCAGTGAGGAGCCTATTCCACCAACACCACCTAGACAACCTGAACAACCAAAGGTGACACAACCAAGACAGCGAGATACTGCTAACGAAGAAGAACCACCACCAGCAAAGAAACCCAAGACAATGTCTGAAAGCAGCGAATCACAAACATCTGGACAACGGGCTGCAAAAAGTAATGGAACTAATGAGGAGTCTACATCATTACCAGGAACAGCAGCGCCAGGTGGTAACACAGGTATGGAACGAGCAGGTATACCACGACAATTAACTGTAAATAATAATCTGAGTTTTACAAAAGTGCATCGAATTTTAACATATGGCATTGCACCAACACGTATATGTACACATGTTGTAAATACGTTTAATAATCAGTTATTTGATTGTGTATATGGAACTCATTTAGCTATGATTCCGTGGCAATTTCCTATGTTCTATTTAACACCTGCAGAATTTCAAAGTTTACCTGATTCATCTTATGTTAAGCAGATTTCATGTAAAGTATATTTCAGAAATTGCAGACAAGCTTTTGAATCAAATTCCTCAATTTCACAATTAGCCTGTTTAAATCAATCATTTGATATTGAAACGAGTGTTGGACTAAACATTGAAGGATGGGACAGTCTTAATGTTATTTATTCTAAGTTTAATGATGCTAAAAAAATGATTCCTGAAGCATGTGAATTGTTTACTAATGAGTCTGTTCCTAAATTAGCTCAAGTATTGTACGGTGATGCTATGGATTATACTATAGAACAATGTCATCAATTAGGTAGTAGAGTGCCTATTAATGTCTATTATGGAATTCATCAAAATAATCAATGGGGACATGGATTACCATGCTTACAAGCAGCAGTAACAAAATATGATTCTAATGTAATTGCTGGAAAAAAAATTATTGATATTGGATATATACCATCAGAAGGTATGTTAAAAAAACCTATTGCAGCATATTCATGTCCTAGTAAATGGTTGACTCCGAAAAGTGCAACAACTTATAATAAAGCACCTATAATTACCCCTGTTGCTGGAAGAGCTTATAAACAAGGTGGTAAAGAATATTATGTTGAAGGACAATATGTTCAAAAAATTTCACAAGAAAATAATCAGTTAATATATAACAGTAATTCATTTACAATAAATGATTTAATTGAAAAAAGTCAAATTGTATCCTCGACTATGTTTAATGCTGTAGATGACGTCCAAGTACAACCTTGGTTACATGTAGGTGTACATCCTACACCATCTTTGACATCTTCCAATTTAATTGATAAAGAAAGAAATTATACTGATGTTGAAGCTTATTTTGAAATAGAGGCTAGTATGGAAGTTGGATTTAATTTACCTACTCCTTATCCATTTGCTGCTGATATTCATACTTTTCCTCAATTTCAAAAACTTAGATATAATGGAACTTTGGACATTAGTAAAACACCTTATACTGGATTATACAGAAAAGGCTAAATGTAATATTGAAAAAGGTGTAATGTTAAAATAAATAAAAAAACATTTTGTATGCTAAGCAATGACAATTTATTTATCACACTACATTACAATTTAATATTATAATATCTGAAAACATCAAATAATGCAAGAGGGTATGGTTTTTTATTATAGTTCTTTAGAAATGGGGCTTGTACCCATCTAAAAGTTTTTACCCTTTCTTGAAATGCTGGATCTGTATTTACAAAACATGACTGATTAGCCATTAAAATCATTGGAGTTTTTAACAAAATAGAGTCCGGCTGATTTTTCACACAGATATTAATGGGCAATCCCTCACATAACTTCTTGAAATCGTCTTTAGCTGAATCTTCCATATTAATTTCATTTCCCACAATTAACCTCTTATGTGAAGCTTCCTGCAAGGAAAAATGATTTGTTTTATTATTGATTTTTCCAATTGCACCAAAATTTAAACTAATGGCACATATAGTATCGAAAAAAAAACTTTTACCACAATTAGGTGGACCTATAACAGAAATAGTATTACATTTTATATTTACTTCACAATTATCCTCTACCCATCCTTTTCTATTAAACCAATTAACAATATTTTGTAAGAATAATGTTATTTGACACTCATCTCCTGCAAATTGATAATTTAATAATTCAAAAAGTGCCAAATATGATGTTTCACGATCCATATAATATTCAAATGGATCAAGAGAATAACTTAGAAAAACTGGTAATTTACCTTTATACATATCCTCAAATTCATTAAATAACATTCCATTAATTTTAACATTAAACATCTCAATAGCCATATCAAAATCTTGTCTATAACGAGGGTTAAAAAATTCATAACAAAAATCAGGATTATCAACAGAAATAACTCTCTTAATATTTTTAGGAGGACATACGTAATACTTATTTAATAAGGTTGATATCTTTTTGAACAAACGATTGATTTTCCTCCTTTCTGTTTGGTTTTCTGAAATGCCCACTTCTGAATTCCCTCTATACTCTTCATCACAGGGTGGTTTTTCGCACAAGTCACATTCGTTTCTGTAACTTTCCCCTTCCACCATTCCCGTTCGTTTTGGCAGTCCTTCATATCGTACACGATTATTTTGAAACAAATCTCGTTGATTGGCTCCTCGCACGTAAACGTTTGTGATTTGTATCCTTTCACGTAAGTAGTAATACCGAACTGCATTTTGGAAATCTTGTTTTGAAAAATCTTGCCATAATCTGGGTCGTCTTTTAATTCTTCGTCTGGTACATCGGGTAACTGTGGGAGAAGTAGCCCATCGACAGCGACAAGATCTATTACTGTAGGGGCAGTCGTGCACAACGTGGAAGTGGTCTCCATTATGTTCGGACACAGATATGAAGTTTCCTGGGTAGTTTTGGCAGGTGATGTTAAACCAGTCCCGAAGTTGTGAGTAATCTCCTTGATTTCTCCATACAATGACTGATACGTAGAATCGTCTGTTAGAATTTCTTTCAGTTGCAGTAGACAATTGGTCCACGATTGTTGCCAAAGGGTCGGGTGATGTTGATGAAGTTCCAGTAGGCATTCCAAGTAACTCCAAAACGCTGGTTGTACATCCGGGTCCAAGTTCGAGCATTCGTGATTCAACACCTTTTTTCCACTCGGATTCCGGATAAGTATTCAGAACTTTCCATACTGCAAAACAGATTCTGGTATCCATCTAAAACATACAAAAACAAAAAAAAATTTAAAATGCAATATTAAAATATATCCATACTCACACTTTTCGTTTCACTTGAAAATCTAAATATTCATTTCTAAATCCAAAACATTGGAAACAGTTATCGGTTAAGTTATTTTCATATACCGTAATTTCGCGCGCATAGTCCGCACCATCGTATAGTCCGCATGTGAAGTTTTATGTAAAAATTATTTCCAATATCATCAGATTGTCCGCACTACCGTATAGTCCGCAGGAGAAAAATATAACCACAAGAAAACAGCAAGTAAAACACTATTATGTAGTTTTATATGAAAATATTAAAGCATTCCCACTATTAAAATAAATAGTATAAAGAAAAGAAGTACTTGTTGTTAATAAACCATATTTTAAAAATTATACATTAAAAGAAACCTTTAAAGTTGATGTTTATATTTTCTATGGGAATTCCCGGTTGAGTCATTGAGTGAGTTTTACTTTCCTACTAGAATGTCACTATGGCTGATTGTATGTGATTCAGCACTAGGAGATATATTTTTTGGAAGACTATCTCAAAGTTTGTCATTGGTATTGCTCAACAGTAAAACTCCGACGATATTTTGCGAACATAATTTAAAAAATAACAGTACAGGAATATTCAGCAACGTGCTATTGTAATAGTGATCTTTTGCTTTATGCTCCATGGTTCACTACCGATACGATATACGATACGATGTTTTCTTTGTGTCTTGTTCTTTTGTTTATGTTTATATTTGATCGTCAGAAGCAGCAGTTCGTAGTATTTGCATGTTTAATTCTGATTTTGAGGATTTGAACTGTGAATAACTAGCAGATAATCCGCACCACCGTATAGTCCGCGGGTGAAAAAATTTGCCTTTTTAACACACATAGTCCGCGGACTATACGCGCGAAATTACGGTACATGTTCTGGACATGAATGCAATTGATTGCCAGTTAAGTCTTTACATTTACTTTCTGAATGAATAGTAAACATTGGTACAGTTTTACACCAATGACACCAATTACTGTCATCTTGTATATATCGAGCAGCAGCATGTCCACTTAAAAACCCAATATGCTCTGTGTACATAGTTACTTCTACAATATCTAGAGAATCGTTATTACGTTTAAAATGTAAATACCACCATATTTTACAACAATTAATACATACTTTTTTTTTTTTGTGGATTTTCATAATATTTAAAAGAATACGATAAAATATGTGGTAAAGTAGGCAAACAGAAATCCAACATATTTTCCTGTTTTAACCAAACTATTAACTCTTTATTACATGCTTTAAATAAACGAAATTCATTACATAAATGATCACTTAAATGAAAATTCCAAAAATGTAACCAATCAACAACAACAGGGGACATTATTATATAATTTTTACCTCTCAAAATTAAATCTTTATATACAAGTTTAGGAATGTTTAAAGAATCAGGTTGCAAAACACTAAGAGTATCAATAGCATTAACAATAGTCTTAATGCACAGAACATAAAGAGTTAGTGGATTAAAAGCCATGCTTACCAATGGACTGCTGCTACGACAAGTGGGTCGTTGGTGAATGATATCGACTACAAACGCGACCCGTATTTATATCAAAATGTCACGTTGCATGTAAAAGTCACGTTTTATCCTAGAAGGAAAAACATCCTTAACCTATCTTTAAAATTCTTAGAACATCCGTTTACGCAAATACAACTCATGACTTTTTTATCTAAACATATCCTCATCTTTCATAACTGACCTCGACATCTTTTTTTGGAACACGTAAATAAACTCACCATATCCGCCAATTCAATAACGCTGGATGCTTGCTCAATAAATCTTCGATTTATTCTACAACAACAACGACGACGTCACAGCCTTGAACGCACCACATGACCGGGGGCCGGGTTTTTTTTTTGTTTTTTTGAACTACCGGCCGGCCAACTTTAGTTATGGCCATGGCCATGGTAATAGTTTGAAATAGTTTGAAACATTGCCATAACTCTGCTCCCGGACCCGATGGTGTTACCTACATATTATGATTAAACATTTATCTAAACAGTCTCTTAAAAATCTCCTTCATCTTTACAATAGAATCTGGACTGAAAATATATTCCCTGTTGCTTGGCACGATGCTATTGTTATTCCTTTTCCTAAGCCAGGCAAAGATGCTACTGACCCAAAGAATTACAGGCCCATTGCTCTTACAAGCTGTCTATGTAAACTGCTAGAAAAAATGGTAAATACTAGATTGGTTTTTATTCTTGAAAAAAATAATTTTATTTCTCCATGGCAAAGTGGTTTCCGACGAGGCCGTTCTACGGTTGACAATATTTTATTATTAGAGACATATATCCGCAAAGCTAATGTGAGACGTAACCATTTGGTGTCAATTTTTTTCGATATAGAAAAAGCTTATGACAAGACATGGCGCTATGGTATTTTAAAAGATCTTTTTAATTTGGACTTCAGGGGGAATCTTCCTATTTTTATTGAAAATTTCTTAAGGGTCAGACGCTTCCAAGTTCGTATTGGATCAGTTCTTTCAGATTTTTATTTTCAGGAAGAAGGTGTACCTCAAGGCAGTGTCTTGAGTGTTACACTCTTCTCTTTAAAAATTAATGACATCCTCAAAGAAATTCCACAAAGTGTCCATGGCAGTCTATATGTTGACGACCTGCAGATATCTTGCCAGGGAAATGACATGCGCTTCATTGAACGCCAATTACAACTTGCCATCAAGAATATCATTAAATGGACTAATAAAAATGGTTTTAACTTTTCTACTGACAAAACACAATGTGTGCATTTTTGTCGTAAACGAGGTCTACATCCTGATCCAGAGATTTTTATGAATGACAATCCTATTTCTGTTGTTGACTCTGCTCGATTCTTGGGTGTAATTTTTGACAGAAAACTCAATTTTAAATCTCATATATCATATTTAAGGACAAAATGCGAAAAAACATTAAATCTTTTAAAAGTACTATCAAACACTTCTTGGGGTGCAGATCGCATTTCTTTATTGAGAATCTACCACTCTGTTATCCGTTCAAAATTAGACTATGCCTGTGAAGTATATGGGTCTGCTCCTATTTCTTATCTTAAAAAACTAGACACAACCCATCACAGTGCACTTAGGATATGCTCAGGGGCCTTTCGCACCTCCCCTGTGCTTAGTTTATATGCTGACTGTGTGGAGCCTTCTCTCACTGACATCAGACAAAGACTTTCATGTGAATTGTACTTTCGCATCCTCTCACATCCTAATCATCCTCTTCATTCACTTTTAAATACCAACGATCATAATCTTTATGTGAATCGCCAGTCTTGCATCCCACATTTCGCTCTTAGAATTAAGAACTTTCTTGCTGGCACCTCTCGCATTCATACCAAAGTTCGTCCTCGGTCTCTTTTAAACATGACACCTTGGAATTTCCAGCCAATTTCCTGTCTTCATCCATTTAAGGGGTTTGACAAATCTAACACAGATGCTTCCATGTTTCAAGCACTTTTCTCATCTCATCGCTCTGAATATAAGGACTATGTCGAGTTTTTTACTGACGGCTCCAAGACAAGTAATAAAGTTGGCTGTGGTGTCGTCACTGGCAACACCACATATAGCTATGAACTCCCAAGCTCTTTTTCCATTTTTTCTGCAGAGTTTTTTGCAGTTGAGGTAGCTTTAAACATTATTTCGTCTCACTGCAGCAAAAAATTCATTATCTATACGGACTCAAAGAGTGTTCTTGACTCTCTTTCTTCTATCTCTTGCACTCTTTCTTTTATGTCTGTTTTAAAAACATATAACGACCTTCTAAAAAGGGGATTCAGTATTTTATTTTGTTGGGTTCCTGGACATGTTGGTATTAAAGGCAATGAAATAGCAGACAAGGCCGCAAAGCAAGCTTCCATTTTTTTAAACTGTCCTATTCCTTATGACGATGTTAAGCATAGCCTCAGGAGCTATTTCAGAGATATTTGGCAAAGGGAGTGGAACAGTCAAATTAATAACAAATTACATGATATTAAACCTCAATGTGCAATCTGGCCAACGTTTACTCCTAGGAAATATGATGTACTTATTACCCGTCTACGAATTGGGCACACTAGGCTTACTCATAAGTACTTATTACTTCGACAGGCGGAGCCGACCTGTCCCAAATGTCACTACCATACACTTACCATTCGCCATATTCTCACTGACTGTCCTTGCCTTCGTGATATGTATCGGCAATATTTTAATTCATCCTCACCAAACCTGACGAACCTTTTAGGTAGTTCACCTCATTATCATTTGACAAATTTTTTAAAAGACGCTGGTTTTTACTATGACATTTGATTTTATTATTTACACTCTCCATCTCATTCTACATCAGTTTTTATTATCTACACTGTTCATTACATTTTACATCAGTTTTTATTATCTACACTGTTCATTACATTTTACATCTGTTTTTATTATCCACAATGTTTTTTATGACTTTGATTTTACCTTTTACCTACTCGTTTTTAATTTGTGTTAATGACAAACTGGATGGGTAAACCCATCCAGAGGCTAAATTTTGTTTAACCCTTTTTTGTTTGGCGCAGCATGTCCCATTGTGGACTTTGTGCCATAAAAAGCCATCCATCCATCCATCCTCAAAGCAAACACATTTATAACAACACATTTTTTTTTGTTGTTTTCTTGTTACATCAAGCTATCTTAAAACGCTCCATTTCACTCAACAGAAATTCATTAACTGTAGGCTTGTGAATTAATTTAGACACCTCGATCATATCACCAACTTCAATTCTTTGGTCGGGTCTCGGTCCAGGATCAAAATATTGCCAAATACTGTCAAAAAAAGAGCTAAAAGTCTGACGGGTATTATATTGCTGTGTAACCTCTTCCTCACCTGTCAATGAATAAGAAGCAAAATCATTTGACAATGTACCAAAAGAACTACTTCCAGCTTGCATTACGGCCTCTTGCTTTCTCACATATCTTGAAATAACAATTTGTTTAAGAACGTATTTTCTGAAGTAGCTCCTTAGATGTTCTCGCTCAGTATCAGTGAGAAAACCTTCACGCTCACGGTTCAATTTTACATCTTTATCTCGATTATCAAGTTTCAATTGTCCTTTTTCAAAAATTACATCCTCAGAATACTCAGAAAAGGATGAACCTCGTTGTTTCTTTTTAATTCCGGATGATAAATCGAACATAGCAACTGAAACACTACCATCAGAAGATACTTCATCATCAGTATCACTAACAAAATCACTGCAGCTACTATCAATGATAGCTCTCCACAAGTATTCCTTTCGTACTTTCTCCGGTATTTTTTTATCCTTAGCCATACTCATTAACAATTCCCTATCATCCTTAAAAACACATTGATATCCTCTATAACCATCAGCCATCAACGATCTAACAAAATCACAACCATCCTCAACACTCAATCCATCAAATAACAGAGAAGCTTCATCACTTTCATCAAAAAGATCTTTCTATATTCTTCAAGTATTTCTTCTTCTCTCTGTAACTTAGCCTGATATATAGCTCCACAAGTGTCGTCAACAGGTTCAACATGCTCAAAATCAACAAAACCATCATCCAATTGTTGCAACATGTCACTAACACAATCACAGACTTCGCTCTTCCTAAATAACTCATTCAATGTAACCATAGTGATGAATGTTTCCTTAGTAATTCGAGGATCCTTAGCAGCCTTTTCAAGCACTCTTTTAGAACGAGCGTAATCCTGAAAAACAAAATAGAGTCCCAAAGAACAGTCATCACCGGTTATCTCAAGTAAAGCCTCCTCTTGTTTTCTTCTAGCCACAACATCAACCACTTTCTGCCCATTAACAACAAAATTGATAGATGCTCTGGGAACAGGTGAAGTACTTATTGATTCCTCCCCTAGCTCCAAGTCATCTTGGCAAGCAGATTCAGAAGCAGCTCGAACAGTACTCTCATCATCAGCTAGACTACTAGCCGTAGTAAAATATTCAGATCTTTCATCATCAAACTGTTCTAACCAAAAATTAGGAGAATTATAGCCCATAGCCACATGGTCATACCCAGGTGGAGCCATCAAAATGTTAAAAATACTCATTGGACTAAAATAATTCTTGTTTAACCATTCAGAAACATCCCTCTTAGTGTTTCCATTTAAAATATTAGAATTAAAATTATCAAAATCAATTACCTTAGGTGCATAATTCTCATCATAATCTCGAAGCACAGTACCAGCCGTTTGGGCAACTGATGTTTTCAATGCCTCCACCTTAGCTGTTGACACAATCTTCACAAATTCAGATTTAGCTGTCTCAGACACTTTGCCAGTAGCATATACTTTTCCACCAGTAGCTGTTAAACGCGCTGTCTCCCATAAACTCAATGAACCAGCTCCATCCTGTGCCATGTGATAATAAGGAAGCTGTTTAACATATAGCGCTTTATCTTTCTTACCAAGTAAAGCGTCATCTTTCCTATCCAATCCCAACGGAGTAAGGGTGGTACCTAAACTATTCACTATCACATTAACTACTTTGTTCTTGACTCTATTATACAACATTCCGCAAAAAGCATTTTTAGGGTAAGTGATAAAACAATAACCATTAAAAAAATGAACATGAATCAAAAACCACATGTTTTCACCACAATATATAACCACTGTATAAATCAAGCCAATTGGAAAAAAATGAAAAATACCCAAATTAGGAAAGCTAAAAGCAACATATTCCCCTGCCCTATGGGTGTTATATTCATCTTTGATTCAACGTGAACATATTCTTTCAATATCTCACTAATCCTATCGAATCGCCATTGCATAACAGTTCCGACACTATATCCCTCAACATAAGCTTCATCATACCATCCCTTATAAGTTCTAGAGAGAAAAACATCCAAAGCACAATTAACATTTGAATTATAGCCCCGCAAAACAGGTGTTAACATAGAATGTATGGATGGCAGTACACTTAAATCTATTAATGGGATACAAGATTTAACAAAAAAAATTACTGTACAAGATGGAATTTCAGGTAGATCTATAGCAAATAAGTCAACTCCGACATCATCAAGGTTAGGAACATCTTCTACTGACAAATTTGTTCTCTTCCAACCCATTATCCAATAAACAACATTCATAAAAACATCATAAATTTTATATAAACCTCCCAAAAACAAATGCCACATATGCTTTAAACATGACGATGCACTTTGCTTCATTTCATAAACTTCTTCGGGTGTAGACGAAAAATATTTAACGCCCATAACAACAGAAGAAAAAATAGACAAACCAGAAGCTACGTGAATTATAGAATTTTGTTGAACAGGAACCTCTGGTACAACGGGTGTTTCAGAAACATGTCTATAATGTAAAACAATTTTTGTCAAAAATGTAGCTGCACATATCCATATAGGAGCACCAGCTCCATCTTGAATGCCCAAATAAACTGCTTTTTTAACATCGTCAGTACTTAATTTATGATTAGTAAAAAAAACCTCCAACAAATTCAGTCCAGCTAGTATAGCAGATGAAACAATTGAAGTTGGCGAAACAACAAAGGATGCTATTACCAACGCCCAATGTATTAAATCTTCTACATGCATATCCCAATCATTCATTATGATGTTCATTTGATTGGCATCCTTCACATGCTGTGCCATAAGAGCTCTAAAAAAATTCCTATTGGTTCGTGCTATAGCCCATATTGCTGTTAGAACACAGGAAGTAACAATGGTAAGAATTACATTATAAGGTCCCATTTTTACAAGTTCCAATGTTACTGAAGCCAATGCAGTAACCATACCAGGCAACGTATCACCAATGGTTCGTCCATCAGCAATAACAATAGTTGCTCGTTTAAAAATATGGAAAAGATGTTTCACAACCAAAATAATACTAGGCGCAGCGTTATTAGTAAAAACTCCTGAAGGTGTTATTGTCATTTGAGAGAAATTTGGTTGAAAAAAATTTACATTACGAATAGAAGCAGCAGCATGTCCTACAAACAAGCAAGAAGCCAACGCCAATGGAGTAGCTCTCAACTCAGTGCCATCGGGCCACTTAGGCGTTCCAATCAAACCAACTTTAATAGCATAAACAATTAATCCTCCAACTGTACCTTTCAATATAAAAGATGGATTAGCAACCAAGGTTAAACCCAGTGTGGCAATTCCAAAAGCACCTACGGGCCCAAAGTTTTTCACCAACTGGTCCCAACCTACAGATATAACTCCAACAGCAGCAACCCCAGCTGTAAAAGCAACCCGTGCTGCAGAAGCCAATGCTGGAGAAGTTGCCTGCAAACTCGTTAAAAATTTATCGTACTGTAAGGCAAGCACTTTATCAATATTCATCTCCTGAACGACATCTTTATCATCACTTCCAGCAGCTGGACTAAACCAATTCGTCGCATAGTCAAGCCAACCACTTCCCTCAATAGAATCATCAAACTGCAAAGATGTCTTAAAAGCATGAGCCCATTGTGTAAACATATTATGACTCATCAAACCGCTAAAATCAATTCTATTTTCAGGACACCAAACCCCCAATTTCGAATTAGCACAAACTAATAGTCCTGCAGTAGTTATCACACAAACAACACAAACGCACTTGGTAGTGTCAGTATCTAATATTGAGGTTAACCCTAAACCATTCTCACACTTAACTCTAGATCGACAACCATAAAATTTTGAAAACACCTTACTATCAAGAATAAATTTTGGTTCAATACAATGTATGCTACTCCTATCAACTTGATCTTGAGTATAATCAACTATAAATGTGTTTTCACAAGCAAAAGCAAGATCAGAGAAAGTATCACGAGTAAGAATCCACACACAATCAGCCTGGGAAAAAGCACACAGCCTAGATGTTAAATCAAATGCCGCCCAAGAAGCCAACGTGCACGCAGTGACAGTAGTTAATATTGGCAAAATTGGGGAGGCATATTCCCTTACATCATCAGTATAACTATCAAGAAAATAATGCTGTGTCCTATTATAAGGTGCCGAATCATCAACTGGAAATAACTTTAATAAATCATCCATAGTAACCCTTTTCTCTTTCAGAGCATCATGGAAAGCAACAGTTAATGTTTGCCTATTCCAAGCCAACAGTTCATTACCACGATCTTTCTTTTTCTTAGCCAAATAATAAAAAGAAACAGCATCAATGTTACTATTCTTCATCATAGACAGTGCTGGGGCACTTAAAGGTGAATACATATCTCTTATTTCGTTAAGGTAAGGTAACAAAAAAGGTGGAATTTCATACTCCTGTAAATTCAACGAAAAACACAATGTAGCAGCAGCAACCAAAAGAACCTTATCTACTTCATATTGTTCAAATATGTAACTCTCAGACTCAGCAGGATAGTAATAATTTGCAGAACCTCCAGTCCTCCCAGCGTGTCCACGTCTTTGTTTTGCACTTTTAAGCGAAACCCATCTTTCTGATAAAATAACGGTTTCACCTCTAGTTATTTCTGTAATTTCTCGTCTGGAATCCCACACATCGGTACACCCTATAGCAGTCAATCCTGACTCTATGGCATTCGTTGTCACTAATATAGCCGTTTTACTCAAATTAAACTCATTTAAGTCTCTATTCTGTCGCGGATGATGTGAATAAAAAGTATACACATTAGCACCAGGTAATTTACTCTTAATAGCTTTTGCTGCCCTATCAACACCGTTTTTAGATGGCAAAAAAATCAGATGTTTCCGGCCCTCAGTATATTCTCTAACATCGAAATAAAAGGACTCTGTCAACCTAACAGCATACTGCGACTCAGCAACAGTAAGCGGCCCTAACGCAACATCATGAATAGGTCGATCACCACCAACTGCACCACGTGGAGTAGCAGTCATAGCAGCTACATGTCTCCATCTCCGATCTTGTTCTCTAATCCAGTTAGGTAAATATTTATAATATTCAAGTGTCAAAAAAACTGTATGATGGTCAGTATGACTCTCGTCAAGTAACAGTACATCACCAGATAAAGTCTTCAACCAATTTAGGTACTTTCCATATGAGACTAACAATATAATAACCTTCTGTTTGGCCATATCAGTAATATTAGGAACATTAATGATAGCACTAGACGCCCCACCAACAGAATACTCAACTGCACACCAATCATTCCATCCATACTCTTTAATTTTGTTCGCAATATAAAAATAAGTTGATACAGGAACAACTTTCAATGGATTACATACACAGATCAATCCGCTGCGCTTGGTATCATACAATCTTCGTGCAATCTCTAATGGAAAAGTTGTTGATTTTCCACTACCGGTTGGAGCAACTATTTCTTGCATATTGTCAGAAGGATTATTTAACAAGCCAATAGCTCTTTCTTTCCAATCAACAAAAGGTATTTTGTGTAAAGCTAAAGAAGATAAAATTGAAGTTCTATCGCTTCCCTTTAGTCGAGAGGCATAACCAAAAACCCCTACAGGTAACCCAGTAGTACATGATATTATGGGAAGTCCACTCCATCCATAATACCCAAGTGTTTGAAAATTCGCAACAGTATAACCCTTAATTACCTCTTCTTCTTCAACCTCATTACCCTCAGCATCAAAAGATTTCTTTTTTCTTTTGAAATCAGTATTTACTAACACCCTACGTTGATAAGAATACATAGTAGTTGAACCAACTTTAACTGCTCCAACAAATTGAACTAAGAGCAATTGCTGACTAGCAGGGTTAGCTATAAAGTAGTATTCATTTGCAACAGGTTCAGGAAGCTTAGACTGGCCACCATAAGTGATCATATCTGTTTCTCGATCCATAAAAGCTGGTTTTAATAGCCGTTTAACATATTTGCCATCAGCATCGCAAAATGGTATAACAATTGGTCTTCCCTTAGTAACATGATGTTTTGAATAAATTATATGAGGAACATGTTGAAGAAGAAGTGTATCGAATTATGAATGGTATTTTGAATGAGGTAACTGAGCAAGTTGAAATTGTCATCCCTAATCCTGAAAACAGTGATAATGGTGACATTATCAATGATGGAAAGAATGATGTTGTCATAGATTCTAATTGGAAACCTACTTTTGAAATAGTCAAACGATTCAATATTGATTCATGTTATGCATATAAATGTGGCGGTCAGTTGGAATATTCTCAGAATTGTTCAGCTACAATTTCTTTAGTTCGTGCTGCTACTGATAATATTTTTGTTAGAAATTTTTATAATGAGCATAATATTGGCAACCACTGGCCTTGTGCTTTTCAGAAGTACATAATAGCTTATGGTTTAACGGGACGTTTTCGGTTTAAAATACCAGTTGGAAAAGAAGATGCATTCAAAGATGCCTTTCATTCCTTATGCTGCTAACCAGAGATGAAATTGAAATACCATCTTTACCAGGATGTAACACTTTATCTACATATCTTTTATAAGCACTGATTTCTTTATTTGAAATAAAAGCTTCTTTACAGAGGAAAGAAATCATGATTATCCCTCATTCCAAAATCGGCTTGTAAAAAATCTCTTTAATTTTAGGAATTGGAACAGAACACATCAAATGAGCTTTACTAAATTTCTTACACTGTGCTTTAAGGAATGATGCGTATAGTTTTCAAAATTAAGAGAATGATTATGATTAAAAAAATAAATTGCATCCACTGTGTTCTGTTTTTTGATTCCATATATTTTCACTGGATGATTTATTGTTTAAGGAATAGTTCCTTTAGTATTTTTTCGACTACTAATTGGTTCAAGTTTAAAACTGGCAGTTCTAATAATAATACCTACTTGTTTTGCTAGATTATGCACCAGTACATTTTATAAAAGAAGTAGAAGTTGATGAATCTTCTACTTCTAACCAATTTTGAAAATGATTAATAGAATCAAATGTCAAAAATTTATTAAAATTAGCATTATGGTTGACAATTAAGTGCTTGATTAAAGACATAAATCTGTTAAATGATTTTTGATAAGTAAAAGTGCAATGAAATTGGGGAGATGTATGTTTAGAACACTTAATAATTGAATGTTCAATAAGAGATTGTCTACTATCAAATGGTAGGTTACATTTCTTACATATGAATGAACTAAAGAATAGCATTTATTATTTTTGCTAGGATGTGTTGTGTATTTTTCAATGGTGGGGTCCATTTCATTAATTTTACTACATAACTTAAATTTTGAAATTCAATTTTACCAAAAACCTTTAGTACATTGCCCGCAACCGAATTTACCCAGGATTTTTAAAGTGATATTAAAAGGAGGTCGAAACCTCATTGGAAAAATGCCTTGGACTCTGATACACAAAAAAATCTTTATAAATATAAATAAATGTAGTTAAGGCCATGATGACTTATGGCAGTTTCTGTTAAAAAAACCCAAAACATTAAATATTGAAGTTGATTAAAGTTAAGCAATTTAATGGTTACCACAGAAACTACCATAAGACTTGCATTCCTTTGGTTAAACACTTAAAACGTAACATATGATTAATTAATCTAAACTAATATTTATAAAATAATAAGTAAAAAAAAAAAAAAAAAATAACATTTGCAGATGAGCCACTTCCACCCCCCACAATAAACAAACCAAAAAAGAAATTAAATTAGCAAAAACAATGTTTCCTGCTGTAAAAAGGAGTTCAACCAATTGGTAAATTCAATCACTACCTCCAAACATTTCCTTAAATTTCTAAAATTTCTCTACCAGTAAACTTTACTGTTATTTCTTAAGATTTTTAATGCCTTCCTTAACAACTACAATTTTACAGCAAGCAACTAAGTGGCTCATCAACAGGACTTTTTGAAATTAGCATAACTAACAATTAAAATACCACGAATAAAACTCATAGTAATAATAATATTTTAGTATAGGAAAAAATAAACACACATCACACAAGTTTAGAAAGAAATTCAAACATTTTAATTATTAATTAAAGCATAAAAAAATGAGGATCCTCAAAGCAAACACATTTATATCAACACATTTTTTTTTTTGTTGTTTTCTTGTTACATCAAGCTATCTTAACAGAAATATTAACCCCTGGTATAACATTAAATTATTTCTCAAAGAAAAACTAATATCACAATTACTTTGCAGAGATAACATCAATTTAACTAGCGATATGATAATAGCTGCTTTTAGAAAAAGCTTATTAGTTATTTACTGTGCCTTTTTATAAAGTTCAAAATTAGTTATGAGAAGGAGGTCTTCAATACTAACACAAGTCCATACCACTATTAAAACAGTCTGAAGATTTTTTAAGCAACTCGTGAATACATTTACTAAATTAATATCGATCTAGTAAAGATCTTACACCAATCTTCCATACATAAACTAGATACTCAAGCTTACACACAGAGTAATGACTAAAAAAAAAGGCACAAGGGATCCAAAAATTTATACCATGCAATTTTCCACATTAAATATTAAATGAAATTACATCTACTTGGTAACAATTTAAGTACTTAATAAAACAAATTTTTATGATTAACTCATTTTAAACAAAAGAAGAGAAAATATACCGACAGATTGCTATCCATGATGGAGGCCTGAGATCCTCTGGAGGCAGCTACAAGTATCTCTGGTACTCACAAAGTGGTACTGGTATCATGCCAACACACTAGTACTTGAACACAGACCACACGACACGACAGCCAGATTTTGCTTCATCGTATTTCAGTTTTCTTGACCACCGAAATAATCAGAATCCGGTATATTACCAGCACAAAAACAAGACACCACCCTTATGGCATTTAAGCGTAAGAATACCTCTGAGGCTTTCAACATTCAGATCCTAACTCGTGTGACTGCGAGAAGGCACATTATAAACCACATACCGAAAATCATTTTTCCTGGACATTTTTCACTCGTGAACGTTCCAGCTAACATTTTCATTCAACGCCTTCTAAAATTTTTTATATTGTGAGGAACATAGTAGTTCAGCCGAATATCATTATTTTAACAAGAAAACCAACCCCTTTTGGTTGAACGAAGTTTCAGCACGCTACAATTCAAAACCTCACCCTAGTCAACATCTTCTTTTCTTTTGAGAAATATACTTCCGGAGATATCACATAGCACATCCTGGCTAAGAATCTTGCACCAGGGCCATGAAAATATGGTTATATGAGGCCGCATGGACCCCAATAAGGGCCTGGCCCTCTTTTTAAGCTTCACATTTTACATCATACAGCACACATGGAAAAACGACGCCTCAATTGAAAATTCTCGCGCTTTCGAGAAGGACGCCAACTTACCGTTGCCAATTTTGGCATGAAAATTCCGGGATAGAAACAGCTCAGCCAATCATAGGTCGCAACTACGCCGTCGATGTAGGAGCTGAACCCCCGACCCATAATAATCGATTAAAAACTGAACACGGTCCAGTGCAAATACGCCTGACCTTCACGAGCGTAGGGGGTGCCTTGAAGGTCAAAACGGACCTAAAAGCACGTACTCAAACTAGAGGTCAAAATAAATAATAGCTGAGGACAAATTCTTTGCCGGAAAAAGGGTTTGCTCTGAAAAGAAATAAGATTTCGAAAATGTAGAAGAATTTAGGAGGAGAAAAGTACTGACACACATTAATAATGACAATATTCCCCCTTTTTTGAAAAAAAATAAGAAATTGCAAATTAGCTATTTTAATTAGTAAAAACAATAGAAAAACACAACTGTTAAAATTTCATTTTAACAAATACCCTCTCCCAACGGGAAAAAAAATTTACCCAATAATTTGTTTTTTTTTTTAAAAGAACCGGAAGCCAGAACGAGCAGCAAAAAGCCCCTAAACAATCCCCGAACCAGCAGGAACTGCTAGCTAAAAACTACTAATCCAGATGCTCGCAAGAGTCTGGCCACAACTCTGCGATCACCCTTCCGACCAAACAAAGAAACTTAACTAAATTACAGAACAGCCAAAAAGGAAAATTTTAACCCCCCACAAATTTAATTTAAACAACTACTTAATACCTAAAATAAACAAAGGAAACTTCCTCAGCAAGCAAACTACCTCGCAACATTAGTTAGAGAAAATACACACACCAACAATTTTGAAAAACACCAAGTTTACACTAATCTCAATAAACATCCCCAAGGAAAATACTCCAAGAACAAGGGGTTTGGTCCACAATCAAGTAAAATACAGAGCCAATTCTGAAACTACTTACCAACAGACCTAGGCACCCATTCCGTCAACACATAAACAAGAACCTCAGTCACCGCAACACCTATGGGAGACACGGATAGGAGAAGAAAAAAAACTAGCCCGCAACCAGATCCCAGAACCTCCATTACTACAGGATAAAATATATAACAATTACATCACATAATAAACATACAAAATACATGAATACATTAGACGGTTCTATACAAATATAAACATTAGACAACATTATATATCGAAATGGTATAAAAAAAAATTTCTCTCTCAGTGCATATAAAAATTACAAGTCAGAACAAAATAAATTTATCCCAAGTCTCAGTGCAGACATCACTATACCGTACAATTTCTTTTGACCAATGACTAAATATTAAAAAATTTTCTTTTTTGCAATTTTACGAATTTTTTTTTATATTTTTTATATAGATTTTTCAATTTTTATTTTCAATTAATACCTAGACCCTTGCTGTAACACCTAACCAGGGAACCCAAGTCAATTTTGTAAAAGAAATTTTCCTCACCAAACATCATTCACGACTAAATGTACTATGCACTGAGAAATTATTACATACCCAAAAAAATTAAATGCATAATACTTATAAAAACAAACATTTTTTTTTTTTTTTTTCAACAAACACATAAACCAGAAACAAAATTTTTAAATCATCTAAAGTAGAAAATTTTAATTTTTCTATTTTACTTTTTTTTTTTTTTTTAAACATACACTTAACAACACAAAATTTTCAATTCGCACAAAACAGGAAATCTTATTTTAATCTTATTATTATTATTATTTTTTTCTCTCTCTCACCTTCTGTAAACCACAAAAGAACCCAACGAACAAAAAAAAATCCTAACCTAACCTAAAAAAAAAACAACCTTTTCTAAAATATACTAAAATTTATCACGAAAAACATAAATCAAGCTTGTACAAGGCACCTCAAGTTCAAAACCAACCCAACAGAAACCCCATCCCCCAGCAAGATTTAAGTCCCGAGGTTCCATTCGCAGAAGACGTCTCTCTGCTCATGGATGAACAATTAACATTAACAGTTACATAAAATTTACTTTTTTCAAAAATTCTAATCTGCTCAAAACTAAAAAAATTATTTTTTTCTTTTTAAATCAATAACCCAATCAAAACTCTAAACTAATGTTTAAAAAATTTTCAAAATTCACTAGCAGTAAAAATTACTTCCTAACACACGACTCTAAAATTCGCACAGTCATACAAAAGGTGAGAGGGAAAACCCACTACCCAAAACACAAAAAATGCTTATTTCCGGTTATCACTCATTTTTCAACCACATTAATTAAAATTTAAAACAGAAAACTTTTTTTACCACTCTGGCAGATGTAACAAACACAGAGCTCTAGTCAATAAAAGCACTAGAATACCTAAACACTAACTTTTAGTCACTAAACAAAATAGAGATGCTAAGTACTAAATTTTAAACATAAACACAATTTCTGACCCAAAAATTTTGAACAAACTACAATCTAACCTAAATTTTTTTGACATAAACCAAGCTAATACTGATACAAAAAAAAGACATGCAAATTCTTGAGAAACATAGAAATTAAACATGGTTTAAAACAGAGAAAATACTTTGAAGCTTACAACTAATAAAAATTACAAAATTTTCCTAGCCTAAGAGTATTTTACTTCTCCGAGATCTACCCAAAATTATACAAAAGGAAGGCTATGATTTTATAACAGGTTATTTTCTTTTTTTGAAAAAAAAAAAATCCAAATAATTTTCCTAGATCTGAAAAATTTTAAATCTAAAAGATTTGTTTACAAAATTTATAAGTAGTACGAGCAAATGCAACTGGCAAGACTCTGAGAGAAACACCTATTTGCAAAACACAGTTTTTGGAATGCCTCACAAAAACAAATATCCCTCCTTTGCAAATTTACATAATTCCACAAAACACAAGATAGCTAAATTTCCAATAAACTACAATAATTCTTAAACAAACATCAATCACAAAACTAATTCCAACTCAGAGCTTAACCAAACAAAACAGAATTGTGAAAACGACCGAGCAAACAAGTGCAATCCTGACCTCTAACTCCTTTTAATAATTAACTCCAGCAGAATTAAACCAATTCTGTGAGCGCACAGAGTAAATACAGGTCAGCCACAACTCCTCCTAAACATGCCTCAAATACTAATTCAAATATGTAAACAAACATAGAACGGACTGTTAAAGTTACTACAATTTTTACTGGGATTTGCGAAAAATGTTGTAAAACATTTTCCCCCCAAAACAGACTGAAATTACACAGTAACACCTAAACAAACATAAAAATTAACTTAAGATTTATTAAAATATTAGCCTGGACTCTAAAACAAACTTTTGCAACAGTTAACCACCTAAAATTTTAATTTTAAACACATATAACCTCAGAAATCTCTATTTAAAAGAGCACAGAAGTACTCACACATGCCCAATTCTTTAATCAAACTCTACTTCAAAGCATTTACTTAGTCAATTCGGCCAAATTCTAATATAAAGGGACCCAAACTAAAAGCTAACAATATAAAGTGCCTTAAATTTATATTTAAAACAACATTTTCAAGCTCATAATTCAATTTTTGACCCTAGGTAGCTTAAAAAAACATCAACTTTCCTGCATTTATGCCATAAACTGCTCTCAAGCTGCAGCAAAACATTTATAACAATATCTACACAACTACTAAATCAACCTTTACACAGCAGGATTTACTAAGATCAAACAAACTTTTATAACACAATCACAACACCGCTTGAAAACAAAACAGCACTTTACTCATAAAAGGGTAAAATTAAATTTCTGACTTTTAACTTTTAAAATTTGACATTATCTCATTACCAAGTATTATTTTAACAAGAAAACCATGTAGGGAATCAACAATTTACTAGAAAAACACTATCTTAGTCACAAAACTAGCCCAACACAAGAATTTTGTCAGAAAATCCTTTAGAACATTTATTGCACGCAGCCTTGTATCACCCTGATCTAAGCAATTACAATGAAAAATTAAGGGGTAATTTTTAAGCAACTATTTACATCTTTGAAGGTCTATAAAGATAATAAGCAGGTTTTGGAACTAAATATTTCAACAAAAAGTGAAAATATGCAAATACATGGCACAAAAAAAAAAATTTCTGAAAAAAATTCAATTTGACTATTAAACTCTTCTATCAATAGTGAAAACATGTCATAACTGACCCAAAAGACACGAATTTAGGCAGAATTTAATGTGAAATACAGAAATAAGTTCAAAAATACAAACCATGGTAGGCCCGAAGGGCTCTACGAGCAAACAGAAACCCATTACTGTACCCACACTGATTCAAAAGGCCTTCCAAAAGGAATTTTGAGTAAAGCGAAGACATGTTTTTAAGCATTTTGACTAAACTAACAAAAAAAACACTTTCTCTAGCAACATTAAAAAAAAACCAAAAATTTGAACAAAAATCAGAGTGACACACAGAGAGTATTTCTCGCCTACACTCAAACTTCAATAAACTTCCTAAGCATTTTGCTTCAAAGATAAAATTTAAAAGCTACTCTAAACAATTTATAACTCTGCATTTCACAATATTAAGGCGAACCTAAAGGAAAGGGGCCAACAATCAGGATTGAAATTTTGAACTTTCCCTCGACAAAAAGCAGTTTTTCTGAAATTTACATAATTTTTGATTTAGGCCAAACATTTTCAAAACTTAAACAAAATTTTGTCTCTACATCTGCCAGAGAAGGCATAAATTAAAAATTTAAATTTCCTTTTCCCTATCAAATAACACAGTATATACAAAAACAATCACAATTAAAAAAAATTATCCAAAATATATACACATTTTGCGACAGAGAGCAAGCATTTTCCAGCGCATGGACACGGCACCATTGTTGTGTATTTTTCAATGGTGGGGTCCATTTCATTAATTTTACTACATAACTTAAATTTTGAAATTCCAATTTTACCAAAAACCTTTAGTACATTGCCCGCAACCGAATTTACCCAGGATTTTTAAAGTGATATTAAAAGGAGGTCGAAACCTCATTGGAAAAATGCCTTGGACTCTGATACACAAAAAAATCTTTATAAATATAAATAAATGTAGTTAAGGCCATGATGACTTATGGCAGTTTCTGTTAAAAAAACCCAAAACATTAAATATTGAAGTTGATTAAAGTTAAGCAATTTAATGGTTACCACAGAAACTACCATAAGACTTGCATTCCTTTGGTTAAATACTTAAAACGTAACATATGATTAATTAATCTAAACTAATATTTATAAAATAATAAGTAAATAAAAAAAAAATAACATTTGCAGATGAGCCACTTCCACCCCCCACAATAAACAAACCAAAAAAGAAATTAAATTAGCAAAAACAATGTTTCCTGCTGTAAAAAGGAGTTCAACCAATTGGTAAATTCAATCACTACCTCCAAACATTTCCTTAAATTTCTAAAATTTCTCTACCAGTAAACTTTACTGTTATTTCTTAAGATTTTTAATGCCTTCCTTAACAACTACAATTTTACAGCAAGCAACTAAGTGGCTCATCAACAGGACTTTTTGAAATTAGCATAAGTAACAATTAAAATACCACGAATAAAACTCATAGTAATAATAATATTTTAGTATAGGAAAAAATAAACACACATCACACAAGTTTAGAAAGAAATTCAAACATTTTAATTATTAATTAAAGCATAAAAAAATGAGGATCCTCAAAGCAAACACATTTATAACAACACATTTTTTTTTTGTTGTTTTCTTGTTACATCAAGCTATCTTAAAACGCTCCATTTCACTCAACAGAAATTCATTAACTGTAGGCTTGTGAATTAATTTAGACACCTCGATCATATCACCAACTTCAATTCTTTGGTCGGGTCTCGGTCCAGGATCAAAATATTGCCAAATACTGTCAAAAAAAGAGCTAAAAGTCTGACGGGTATTATATTGCTGTGTAACCTCTTCCTCACCTGTCAATGAATAAGAAGCAAAATCATTTGACAATGTACCAAAAGAACTACTTCCAGCTTGCATTACGGCCTCTTGCTTTCTCACATATCTTGAAATAACAATTTGTTTAAGAACGTATTTTCTGAAGTAGCTCCTTAGATGTTCTCGCTCAGTATCAGTGAGAAAACCTTCACGCTCACGGTTCAATTTTACATCTTTATCTCGATTATCAAGTTTCAATTGTCCTTTTTCAAAAATTACATCCTCAGAATACTCAGAAAAGGATGAACCTCGTTGTTTCTTTTTAATTCCGGATGATAAATCGAACATAGCAACTGAAACACTACCATCAGAAGATACTTCATCATCAGTATCACTAACAAAATCACTGCAGCTACTATCAATGATAGCTCTCCACAAGTATTCCTTTCGTACTTTCTCCGGTATTTTTTTATCCTTAGCCATACTCATTAACAATTCCCTATCATCCTTAAAAACACATTGATATCCTCTATAACCATCAGCCATCAACGATCTAACAAAATCACAACCATCCTCAACACTCAATCCATCAAATAACAGAGAAGCTTCATCACTTTCATCAAAAAGATCTTTCTATATTCTTCAAGTATTTCTTCTTCTCTCTGTAACTTAGCCTGATATATAGCTCCACAAGTGTCGTCAACAGGTTCAACATGCTCAAAATCAACAAAACCATCATCCAATTGTTGCAACATGTCACTAACACAATCACAGACTTCGCTCTTCCTAAATAACTCATTCAATGTAACCATAGTGATGAATGTTTCCTTAGTAATTCGAGGATCCTTAGCAGCCTTTTCAAGCACTCTTTTAGAACGAGCGTAATCCTGAAAAACAAAATAGAGTCCCAAAGAACAGTCATCACCGGTTATCTCAAGTAAAGCCTCCTCTTGTTTTCTTCTAGCCACAACATCAACCACTTTCTGCCCATTAACAACAAAATTGATAGATGCTCTGGGAACAGGTGAAGTACTTATTGATTCCTCCCCTAGCTCCAAGTCTTCTTGGCAAGCAGATTCAGAAGCAGCTCGAACAGTACTCTCATCATCAGCTAGACTACTAGCCGTAGTAAAATATTCAGATCTTTCATCATCAAACTGTTCTAACCAAAAATTAGGAGAATTATAGCCCATAGCCACATGGTCATACCCAGGTGGAGCCATCAAAATGTTAAAAATACTCATTGGACTAAAATTATTCTTGTTTAACCATTCAGAAACATCCCTCTTAGTGTTTCCATTTAAAATATTAGAATTAAAATTATCAAAATCAATTACCTTAGGTGCATAATTCTCATCATAATCTCGAAGCACAGTACCAGCCGTTTGGGCAACTGATGTTTTCAATGCCTCCACCTTAGCTGTTGACACAATCTTCACAAATTCAGATTTAGCTGTCTCAGACACTTTGCCAGTAGCATATACTTTTCCACCAGTAGCTGTTAAACGCGCTGTCTCCCATAAACTCAATGAACCAGCTCCATCCTGTGCCATGTGGTAATAAGGAAGCTGTTTAACATATAGCGCTTTATCTTTCTTACCAAGTAAAGCGTCATCTTTCCTATCCAATCCCAACGGAGTAAGGGTGGTACCTAAACTATTCACTATCACATTAACTACTTTGTTCTTGACTCTATTATACAACATTCCGCAAAAAGCATTTTTAGGGTAAGTGATAAAACAATAACCATTAAAAAAATGAACATGAATCAAAAACCACATGTTTTCACCACAATATATAACCACTGTATAAATCAAGCCAATTGGAAAAAAATGAAAAATACCCAAATTAGGAAAGCTAAAAGCAACATATTCCCCTGCCCTATGGGTGTTATATTCATCTTTGATTCAACGTGAACATATTCTTTCAATATCTCACTAATCCTATCGAATCGCCATCGCATAACAGTTCCGACACTATATCCCTCAACATAAGCTTCATCATACCATCCCTTATAAGTTCTAGAGAGAAAAACATCCAAAGCACAATTAACATTTGAATTATAGCCCCGCAAAACAGGTGTTAACATAGAATGTATGGATGGCAGTACACTTAAATCTATTAATGGGATACAAGATTTAACAAAAAAAATTACTGTACAAGATGGAATTTCAGGTAGATCTATAGCAAATAAGTCAACTCCGACATCATCAAGGTTAGGAACATCTTCTACTGACAAATTTGTTCTCTTCCAACCCATTATCCAATAAACAACATTCATAAAAACATCATAAATTTTATATAAACCTCCCAAAAACAAATGCCACATATGCTTTAAACATGACGATGCACTTTGCTTCATTTCATAAACTTCTTCGGGTGTAGACGAAAAATATTTAACGCCCATAACAACAGAAGAAAAAATAGACAAACCAGAAGCTACGTGAATTATAGAATTTTGTTGAACAGGAACCTCTGGTACAACGGGTGTTTCAGAAACATGTCTATAATGTAAAACAATTTTTGTCAAAAATGTAGCTGCACATATCCATATAGGAGCACCAGCTCCATCTTGAATGCCCAAATAAACTGCTTTTTTAACATCGTCAGTACTTAATTTATGATTAGTAAAAAAAACCTCCAACAAATTCAGTCCAGCTAGTATAGCAGATGAAACAATTGAAGTTGGCGAAACAACAAAGGATGCTATTACCAACGCCCAATGTATTAAATCTTCTACATGCATATCCCAATCATTCATTATGATGTTCATTTGATTGGCATCCTTCACATGCTGTGCCATAAGAGCTCTAAAAAAATTCCTATTGGTTCGTGCTATAGCCCATATTGCTGTTAGAACACAGGAAGTAACAATGGTAAGAATTACATTATAAGGTCCCATTTTTACAAGTTCCAATGTTACTGAAGCCAATGCAGTAACCATACCAGGCAACGTATCACCAATGGTTCGTCCATCAGCAATAACAATAGTTGCTCGTTTAAAAATATGGAAAAGATGTTTCACAACCAAAATAATACTAGGCGCAGCGTTATTAGTAAAAACTCCTGAAGGTGTTATTGTCATTTGAGAGAAATTTGGTTGAAAAAAATTTACATTACGAATAGAAGCAGCAGCATGTCCTACAAACAAGCAAGAAGCCAACGCCAATGGAGTAGCTCTCAACTCAGTGCCATCGGGCCACTTAGGCGTTCCAATCAAACCAACTTTAATAGCATAAACAATTAATCCTCCAACTGTACCTTTCAATATAAAAGATGGATTAGCAACCAAGGTTAAACCCAGTGTGGCAATTCCAAAAGCACCTACGGGCCCAAAGTTTTTCACCAACTGGTCCCAACCTACAGATATAACTCCAACAGCAGCAACCCCAGCTGTAAAAGCAACCCGTGCTGCAGAAGCCAATGCTGGAGAAGTTGCCTGCAAACTCGTTAAAAATTTATCGTACTGTAAGGCAAGCACTTTATCAATATTCATCTCCTGAACGACATCTTTATCATCACTTCCAGCAGCTGGACTAAACCAATTCGTCGCATAGTCAAGCCAACCACTTCCCTCAATAGAATCATCAAACTGCAAAGATGTCTTAAAAGCATGAGCCCATTGTGTAAACATATTATGACTCATCAAACCGCTAAAATCAATTCTATTTTCAGGACACCAAACCCCCAATTTCGAATTAGCACAAACTAATAGTCCTGCAGTAGTTATCACACAAACAACACAAACGCACTTGGTAGTGTCAGTATCTAATATTGAGGTTAACCCTAAACCATTCTCACACTTAACTCTAGATCGACAACCATAAAATTTTGAAAACACCTTACTATCAAGAATAAATTTTGGTTCAATACAATGTATGCTACTCCTATCAACTTGATCTTGAGTATAATCAACTATAAATGTGTTTTCACAAGCAAAAGCAAGATCAGAGAAAGTATCACGAGTAAGAATCCACACACAATCAGCCTGGGAAAAAGCACACAGCCTAGATGTTAAATCAAATGCCGCCCAAGAAGCCAACGTGCACGCAGTGACAGTAGTTAATATTGGCAAAATTGGGGAGGCATATTCCCTTACATCATCAGTATAACTATCAAGAAAATAATGCTGTGTCCTATTATAAGGTGCCGAATCATCAACTGGAAATAACTTTAATAAATCATCCATAGTAACCCTTTTCTCTTTCAGAGCATCATGGAAAGCAACAGTTAATGTTTGCCTATTCCAAGCCAACAGTTCATTACCACGATCTTTCTTTTTCTTAGCCAAATAATAAAAAGAAACAGCATCAATGTTACTATTCTTCATCATAGACAGTGCTCGGGCACTTAAAGGTGAATACATATCTCTTATTTCGTTAAGGTAACGTAACAAAAAAGGTGGAATTTCATACTCCTGTAAATTCAACGAAAAACACAATGTAGCAGCAGCAACCAAAAGAACCTTATCTACTTCATATTGTTCAAATATGTAACTCTCAGACTCAGCAGGATAGTAATAATTTGCAGAACCTCCAGTCCTCCCAGCGCGTCCACGTCTTTGTTTTGCACTTTTAAGCGAAACCCATCTTTCTGATAAAATAACGGTTTCACCTCTAGTTATTTCTGTAATTTCTCGTCTGGAATCCCACACATCGGTACACCCTATAGCAGTCAATCCTGACTCTATGGCATTCGTTGTCACTAATATAGCCGTTTTACTCAAATTAAACTCATTTAAGTCTCTATTCTGTCGCGGATGATGTGAATAAAAAGTATACACATTAGCACCAGGTAATTTACTCTTAATAGCTTTTGCTGCCCTATCAACACCGTTTTTAGATGGCAAAAAAATCAGATGTTTCCGGCCCTCAGTATATTCTCTAACATCGAAATAAAAGGACTCTGTCAACCTAACAGCATACTGCGACTCAGCAACAGTAAGCGGCCCTAACGCAACATCATGAATAGGTCGATCACCACCAACTGCACCACGTGGAGTAGCAGTCATAGCAGCTACATGTCTCCATCTCCGATCTTGTTCTCTAATCCAGTTAGGTAAATATTTATAATATTCAAGTGTCAAAAAAACTGTATGATGGTCAGTATGACTCTCGTCAAGTAACAGTACATCACCAGATAAAGTCTTCAACCAATTTAGGTACTTTCCATATGAGACTAACAATATAATAACCTTCTGTTTGGCCATATCAGTAATATTAGGAACATTAATGATAGCACTAGACGCCCCACCAACAGAATACTCAACTGCACACCAATCATTCCATCCATACTCTTTAATTTTGTTCGCAATATAAAAATAAGTTGATACAGGAACAACTTTCAATGGATTACATACACAGATCAATCCGCTGCGCTTGGTATCATACAATCTTCGTGCAATCTCTAATGGAAAAGTTGTTGATTTTCCACTACCGGTTGGAGCAACTATTTCTTGCATATTGTCAGAAGGATTATTTAACAAGCCAATAGCTCTTTCTTTCCAATCAACAAAAGGTATTTTGTGTAAAGCTAAAGAAGATAAAATTGAAGTTCTATCGCTTCCCTTTAGTCGAGAGGCATAACCAAAAACCCCTACAGGTAACCCAGTAGTACATGATATTATGGGAAGTCCACTCCATCCATAATACCCAAGTGTTTGAAAATTCGCAACAGTATAACCCTTAATTACCTCTTCTTCTTCAACCTCATTACCCTCAGCATCAAAAGATTTCTTTTTTCTTTTGAAATCAGTATTTACTAACACCCTACGTTGATAAGAATACATAGTAGTTGAACCAACTTTAACTGCTCCAACAAATTGAACTAAGAGCAATTGCTGACTAGCAGGGTTAGCTATAAAGTAGTATTCATTTGCAACAGGTTCAGGAAGCTTAGACTGGCCACCATAAGTGATCATATCTGTTTCTCGATCCATAAAAGCTGGTTTTAATAGCCGTTTAACATATTTGCCATCAGCATCGCAAAATGGTATAACAATTGGTCTTCCCTTAGTAACATGATGTTTTGAATAAATTATATGAGGAACATGTTGAAGAAGAAGTGTATCGAATTATGAATGGTATTTTGAATGAGGTAACTGAGCAAGTTGAAATTGTCATCCCTAATCCTGAAAACAGTGATAATGGTGACATTATCAATGATGGAAAGAATGATGTTGTCATAGATTCTAATTGGAAACCTACTTTTGAAATAGTCAAACGATTCAATATTGATTCATGTTATGCATATAAATGTGGCGGTCAGTTGGAATATTCTCAGAATTGTTCAGCTACAATTTCTTTAGTTCGTGCTGCTACTGATAATATTTTTGTTAGAAATTTTTATAATGAGCATAATATTGGCAACCACTGGCCTTGTGCTTTTCAGAAGTACATAATAGCTTATGGTTTAACGGGACGTTTTCGGTTTAAAATACCAGTTGGAAAAGAAGATGCATTCAAAGATGCCTTTCATTCCTTATGCTGCTAACCAGAGATGAAATTGAAATACCATCTTTACCAGGATGTAACACTTTATCTACATATCTTTTATAAGCACTGATTTCTTTATTTGAAATAAAAGCTTCTTTACAGAGGAAAGAAATCATGATTATCCCTCATTCCAAAATCGGCTTGTAAAAAATCTCTTTAATTTTAGGAATTGGAACAGAACACATCAAATGAGCTTTACTAAATTTCTTACACTGTGCTTTAAGGAATGATGCGTATAGTTTTCAAAATTAAGAGAATGATTATGATTAAAAAAATAAATTGCATCCACTGTGTTCTGTTTTTTGATTCCATATATTTTCACTGGATGATTTATTGTTTAAGGAATAGTTCCTTTAGTATTTTTTCGACTACTAATTGGTTCAAGTTTAAAACTGGCAGTTCTAATAATAATACCTACTTGTTTTGCTAGATTATGCACCAGTACATTTTATAAAAGAAGTAGAAGTTGATGAATCTTCTACTTCTAACCAATTTTGAAAATGATTAATAGAATCAAATGTCAAAAATTTATTAAAATTAGCATTATGGTTGACAATTAAGTGCTTGATTAAAGACGTAAATCTGTTAAATGATTTTTGATAAGTAAAAGTGCAATGAAATTGGGGAGATGTATGTTTAGAACACTTAATAATTGAATGTTCAATAAGAGATTGTCTACTATCAAATGGTAGGTTACATTTCTTACATATGAATGAACTAAAGAATAGCATTTATTATTTTTGCTAGGATGTGTTGTGTATTTTTCAATGGTGGGGTCCATTTCATTAATTTTACTACATAACTTAAATTTTGAAATTCAATTTTACCAAAAACCTTTAGTACATTGCCCGCAACCGAATTTACCCAGGATTTTTAAAGTGATATTAAAAGGAGGTCGAAACCTCATTGGAAAAATGCCTTGGACTCTGATACACAAAAAAATCTTTATAAATATAAATAAATGTAGTTAAGGCCATGATGACTTATGGCAGTTTCTGTTAAAAAAACCCAAAACATTAAATATTGAAGTTGATTAAAGTTAAGCAATTTAATGGTTACCACAGAAACTACCATAAGACTTGCATTCCTTTGGTTAAACACTTAAAACGTAACATATGATTAATTAATCTAAACTAATATTTATAAAATAATAAGTAAAAAAAAAAAAAAAATAACATTTGCAGATGAGCCACTTCCACCCCCCACAATAAACAAACCAAAAAAGAAATTAAATTAGCAAAAACAATGTTTCCTGCTGTAAAAAGGAGTTCAACCAATTGGTAAATTCAATCACTACCTCCAAACATTTCCTTAAATTTCTAAAATTTCTCTACCAGTAAACTTTACTGTTATTTCTTAAGATTTTTAATGCCTTCCTTAACAACTACAATTTTACAGCAAGCAACTAAGTGGCTCATCAACAGGACTTTTTGAAATTAGCATAAGTAACAATTAAAATACCACGAATAAAACTCATAGTAATAATAATATTTTAGTATAGGAAAAAATAAACACACATCACACAAGTTTAGAAAGAAATTCAAACATTTTAATTATTAATTAAAGCATAAAAAAATGAGGATCCTCAAAGCAAACACATTTATAACAGCACATTTTTTTTTGTTGTTTTCTTGTTACATCAAGCTATCTTAAAACGCTCCATTTCACTCAACAGAAATTCATTAACTGTAGGCTTGTGAATTAATTTAGACACCTCGATCATATCACCAACTTCAATTCTTTGGTCGGGTCTCGGTCCAGGATCAAAATATTGCCAAATACTGTCAAAAAAAGAGCTAAAAGTCTGACGGGTATTATATTGCTGTGTAACCTCTTCCTCACCTGTCAATGAATAAGAAGCAAAATCATTTGACAATGTACCAAAAGAACTACTTCCAGCTTGCATTACGGCCTCTTGCTTTCTCACATATCTTGAAATAACAATTTGTTTAAGAACGTATTTTCTGAAGTAGCTCCTTAGATGTTCTCGCTCAGTATCAGTGAGAAAACCTTCACGCTCACGGTTCAATTTTACATCTTTATCTCGATTATCAAGTTTCAATTGTCCTTTTTCAAAAATTACATCCTCAGAATACTCAGAAAAGGATGAACCTCGTTGTTTCTTTTTAATTCCGGATGATAAATCGAACATAGCAACTGAAACACTACCATCAGAAGATACTTCATCATCACTATCACTAACAAAATCACTGCAGCTACTATCAATGATAGCTCTCCACAAGTATTCCTTTCGTACTTTCTCCGGTATTTTTTTATCCTTAGCCATACTCATTAACAATTCCCTATCATCCTTAAAAACACATTGATATCCTCTATAACCATCAGCCATCAACGATCTAACAAAATCACAACCATCCTCAACACTCAATCCATCAAATAACAGAGAAGCTTCATCACTTTCATCAAAAAAGATCTTTCTATATTCTTCAAGTATTTCTTCTTCTCTCTGTAACTTAGCCTGATATATAGCTCCACAAGTGTCGTCAACAGGTTCAACATGCTCAAAATCAACAAAACCATCATCCAATTGTTGCAACATGTCACTAACACAATCACAGACTTCGCTCTTCCTAAATAACTCATTCAATGTAACCATAGTGATGAATGTTTCCTTAGTAATTCGAGGATCCTTAGCAGCCTTTTCAAGCACTCTTTTAGAACGAGCGTAATCCTGAAAAACAAAATAGAGTCCCAAAGAACAGTCATCACCGGTTATCTCAAGTAAAGCCTCCTCTTGTTTTCTTCTAGCCACAACATCAACCACTTTCTGCCCATTAACAACAAAATTGATAGATGCTCTGGGAACAGGTGAAGTACTTATTGATTCCTCCCCTAGCTCCAAGTCATCTTGGCAAGCAGATTCAGAAGCAGCTCGAACAGTACTCTCATCATCAGCTAGACTACTAGCCGTAGTAAAATATTCAGATCTTTCATCATCAAACTGTTCTAACCAAAAATTAGGAGAATTATAGCCCATAGCCACATGGTCATACCCAGGTGGAGCCATCAAAATGTTAAAAATACTCATTGGACTAAAATTATTCTTGTTTAACCATTCAGAAACATCCCTCTTAGTATTTCCATTTAAAATATTAGAATTAAAATTATCAAAATCAATTACCTTAGGTGCATAATTCTCATCATAATCTCGAAGCACAGTACCAGCCGTTTGGGCAACTGATGTTTTCAATGCCTCCACCTTAGCTGTTGACACAATCTTCACAAATTCAGATTTAGCTGTCTCAGACACTTTGCCAGTAGCATATACTTTTCCACCAGTAGCTGTTAAACGCGCTGTCTCCCATAAACTCAATGAACCAGCTCCATCCTGTGCCATGTGATAATAAGGAAGCTGTTTAACATATAGCGCTTTATCTTTCTTACCAAGTAAAGCGTCATCTTTCCTATCCAATCCCAACGGAGTAAGGGTGGTACCTAAACTATTCACTATCACATTAACTACTTTGTTCTTGACTCTATTATACAACATTCCGCAAAAAGCATTTTTAGGGTAAGTGATAAAACAATAACCATTAAAAAAATGAACATGAATCAAAAACCACATGTTTTCACCACAATATATAACCACTGTATAAATCAAGCCAATTGGAAAAAAATGAAAAATACCCAAATTAGGAAAGCTAAAAGCAACATATTCCCCTGCCCTATGGGTGTTATATTCATCTTTGATTCAACGTGAACATATTCTTTCAATATCTCACTAATCCTATCGAATCGCCATCGCATAACAGTTCCGACACTATATCCCTCAACATAAGCTTCATCATACCATCCCTTATAAGTTCTAGAGAGAAAAACATCCAAAGCACAATTAACATTTGAATTATAGCCCCGCAAAACAGGTGTTAACATAGAATGTATGGATGGCAGTACACTTAAATCTATTAATGGGATACAAGATTTAACAAAAAAAATTACTGTACAAGATGGAATTTCAGGTAGATCTATAGCAAATAAGTCAACTCCGACATCATCAAGGTTAGGAACATCTTCTACTGACAAATTTGTTCTCTTCCAACCCATTATCCAATAAACAACATTCATAAAAACATCATAAATTTTATATAAACCTCCCAAAAACAAATGCCACATATGCTTTAAACATGACGATGCACTTTGCTTCATTTCATAAACTTCTTCGGGTGTAGACGAAAAATATTTAACGCCCATAACAACAGAAGAAAAAATAGACAAACCAGAAGCTACGTGAATTATAGAATTTTGTTGAACAGGAACCTCTGGTACAACGGGTGTTTCAGAAACATGTCTATAATGTAAAACAATTTTTGTCAAAAATGTAGCTGCACATATCCATATAGGAGCACCAGCTCCATCTTGAATGCCCAAATAAACTGCTTTTTTAACATCGTCAGTACTTAATTTATGATTAGTAAAAAAAACCTCCAACAAATTCAGTCCAGCTAGTATAGCAGATGAAACAATTGAAGTTGGCGAAACAACAAAGGATGCTATTACCAACGCCCAATGTATTAAATCTTCTACATGCATATCCCAATCATTCATTATGATGTTCATTTGATTGGCATCCTTCACATGCTGTGCCATAAGAGCTCTAAAAAAATTCCTATTGGTTCGTGCTATAGCCCATATTGCTGTTAGAACACAGGAAGTAACAATGGTAAGAATTACATTATAAGGTCCCATTTTTACAAGTTCCAATGTTACTGAAGCCAATGCAGTAACCATACCAGGCAACGTATCACCAATGGTTCGTCCATCAGCAATAACAATAGTTGCTCGTTTAAAAATATGGAAAAGATGTTTCACAACCAAAATAATACTAGGCGCAGCGTTATTAGTAAAAACTCCTGAAGGTGTTATTGTCATTTGAGAGAAATTTGGTTGAAAAAAATTTACATTACGAATAGAAGCAGCAGCATGTCCTACAAACAAGCAAGAAGCCAACGCCAATGGAGTAGCTCTCAACTCAGTGCCATCGGGCCACTTAGGCGTTCCAATCAAACCAACTTTAATAGCATAAACAATTAATCCTCCAACTGTACCTTTCAATATAAAAGATGGATTAGCAACCAAGGTTAAACCCAGTGTGGCAATTCCAAAAGCACCTACGGGCCCAAAGTTTTTCACCAACTGGTCCCAACCTACAGATATAACTCCAACAGCAGCAACCCCAGCTGTAAAAGCAACCCGTGCTGCAGAAGCCAATGCTGGAGAAGTTGCCTGCAAACTCGTTAAAAATTTATCGTACTGTAAGGCAAGCACTTTATCAATATTCATCTCCTGAACGACATCTTTATCATCACTTCCAGCAGCTGGACTAAACCAATTCGTCGCATAGTCAAGCCAACCACTTCCCTCAATAGAATCATCAAACTGCAAAGATGTCTTAAAAGCATGAGCCCATTGTGTAAACATATTATGACTCATCAAACCGCTAAAATCAATTCTATTTTCAGGACACCAAACCCCCAATTTCGAATTAGCACAAACTAATAGTCCTGCAGTAGTTATCACACAAACAACACAAACGCACTTGGTAGTGTCAGTATCTAATATTGAGGTTAACCCTAAACCATTCTCACACTTAACTCTAGATCGACAACCATAAAATTTTGAAAACACCTTACTATCAAGAATAAATTTTGGTTCAATACAATGTATGCTACTCCTATCAACTTGATCTTGAGTATAATCAACTATAAATGTGTTTTCACAAGCAAAAGCAAGATCAGAGAAAGTATCACGAGTAAGAATCCACACACAATCAGCCTGGGAAAAAGCACACAGCCTAGATGTTAAATCAAATGCCGCCCAAGAAGCCAACGTGCACGCAGTGACAGTAGTTAATATTGGCAAAATTGGGGAGGCATATTCCCTTACATCATCAGTATAACTATCAAGAAAATAATGCTGTGTCCTATTATAAGGTGCCGAATCATCAACTGGAAATAACTTTAATAAATCATCCATAGTAACCCTTTTCTCTTTCAGAGCATCATGGAAAGCAACAGTTAATGTTTGCCTATTCCAAGCCAACAGTTCATTACCACGATCTTTCTTTTTCTTAGCCAAATAATAAAAAGAAACAGCATCAATGTTACTATTCTTCATCATAGACAGTGCTGGGGCACTTAAAGGTGAATACATATCTCTTATTTCGTTAAGGTAAGGTAACAAAAAAGGTGGAATTTCATACTCCTGTAAATTCAACGAAAAACACAATGTAGCAGCAGCAACCAAAAGAACCTTATCTACTTCATATTGTTCAAATATGTAACTCTCAGACTCAGCAGGATAGTAATAATTTGCAGAACCTCCAGTCCTCCCAGCGTGTCCACGTCTTTGTTTTGCACTTTTAAGCGAAACCCATCTTTCTGATAAAATAACGGTTTCACCTCTAGTTATTTCTGTAATTTCTCGTCTGGAATCCCACACATCGGTACACCCTATAGCAGTCAATCCTGACTCTATGGCATTCGTTGTCACTAATATAGCCGTTTTACTCAAATTAAACTCATTTAAGTCTCTATTCTGTCGCGGATGATGTGAATAAAAAGTATACACATTAGCACCAGGTAATTTACTCTTAATAGCTTTTGCTGCCCTATCAACACCGTTTTTAGATGGCAAAAAAATCAGATGTTTCCGGCCCTCAGTATATTCTCTAACATCGAAATAAAAGGACTCTGTCAACCTAACAGCATACTGCGACTCAGCAACAGTAAGCGGCCCTAACGCAACATCATGAATAGGTCGATCACCACCAACTGCACCACGTGGAGTAGCAGTCATAGCAGCTACATGTCTCCATCTCCGATCTTGTTCTCTAATCCAGTTAGGTAAATATTTATAATATTCAAGTGTCAAAAAAACTGTATGATGGTCAGTATGACTCTCGTCAAGTAACAGTACATCACCAGATAAAGTCTTCAACCAATTTAGGTACTTTCCATATGAGACTAACAATATAATAACCTTCTGTTTGGCCATATCAGTAATATTAGGAACATTAATGATAGCACTAGACGCCCCACCAACAGAATACTCAACTGCACACCAATCATTCCATCCATACTCTTTAATTTTGTTCGCAATATAAAAATAAGTTGATACAGGAACAACTTTCAATGGATTACATACACAGATCAATCCGCTGCGCTTGGTATCATACAATCTTCGTGCAATCTCTAATGGAAAAGTTGTTGATTTTCCACTACCGGTTGGAGCAACTATTTCTTGCATATTGTCAGAAGGATTATTTAACAAGCCAATAGCTCTTTCTTTCCAATCAACAAAAGGTATTTTGTGTAAAGCTAAAGAAGATAAAATTGAAGTTCTATCGCTTCCCTTTAGTCGAGAGGCATAACCAAAAACCCCTACAGGTAACCCAGTAGTACATGATATTATGGGAAGTCCACTCCATCCATAATACCCAAGTGTTTGAAAATTCGCAACAGTATAACCCTTAATTACCTCTTCTTCTTCAACCTCATTACCCTCAGCATCAAAAGATTTCTTTTTTCTTTTGAAATCAGTATTTACTAACACCCTACGTTGATAAGAATACATAGTAGTTGAACCAACTTTAACTGCTCCAACAAATTGAACTAAGAGCAATTGCTGACTAGCAGGGTTAGCTATAAAGTAGTATTCATTTGCAACAGGTTCAGGAAGCTTAGACTGGCCACCATAAGTGATCATATCTGTTTCTCGATCCATAAAAGCTGGTTTTAATAGCCGTTTAACATATTTGCCATCAGCATCGCAAAATGGTATAACAATTGGTCTTCCCTTAGTAACATGATGTTTTGAATAAATTATATGAGGAACATGTTGAAGAAGAAGTGTATCGAATTATGAATGGTATTTTGAATGAGGTAACTGAGCAAGTTGAAATTGTCATCCCTAATCCTGAAAACAGTGATAATGGTGACATTATCAATGATGGAAAGAATGATGTTGTCATAGATTCTAATTGGAAACCTACTTTTGAAATAGTCAAACGATTCAATATTGATTCATGTTATGCATATAAATGTGGCGGTCAGTTGGAATATTCTCAGAATTGTTCAGCTACAATTTCTTTAGTTCGTGCTGCTACTGATAATATTTTTGTTAGAAATTTTTATAATGAGCATAATATTGGCAACCACTGGCCTTGTGCTTTTCAGAAGTACATAATAGCTTATGGTTTAACGGGACGTTTTCGGTTTAAAATACCAGTTGGAAAAGAAGATGCATTCAAAGATGCCTTTCATTCCTTATGCTGCTAACCAGAGATGAAATTGAAATACCATCTTTACCAGGATGTAACACTTTATCTACATATCTTTTATAAGCACTGATTTCTTTATTTGAAATAAAAGCTTCTTTACAGAGGAAAGAAATCATGATTATCCCTCATTCCAAAATCGGCTTGTAAAAAATCTCTTTAATTTTAGGAATTGGAACAGAACACATCAAATGAGCTTTACTAAATTTCTTACACTGTGCTTTAAGGAATGATGCGTATAGTTTTCAAAATTAAGAGAATGATTATGATTAAAAAAATAAATTGCATCCACTGTGTTCTGTTTTTTGATTCCATATATTTTCACTGGATGATTTATTGTTTAAGGAATAGTTCCTTTAGTATTTTTTCGACTACTAATTGGTTCAAGTTTAAAACTGGCAGTTCTAATAATAATACCTACTTGTTTTGCTAGATTATGCACCAGTACATTTTATAAAAGAAGTAGAAGTTGATGAATCTTCTACTTCTAACCAATTTTGAAAATGATTAATAGAATCAAATGTCAAAAATTTATTAAAATTAGCATTATGGTTGACAATTAAGTGCTTGATTAAAGACGTAAATCTGTTAAATGATTTTTGATAAGTAAAAGTGCAATGAAATTGGGGAGATGTATGTTTAGAACACTTAATAATTGAATGTTCAATAAGAGATTGTCTACTATCAAATGGTAGGTTACATTTCTTACATATGAATGAACTAAAGAATAGCATTTATTATTTTTGCTAGGATGTGTTGTGTATTTTTCAATGGTGGGGTCCATTTCATTAATTTTACTACATAACTTAAATTTTGAAATTCAATTTTACCAAAAACCTTTAGTACATTGCCCGCAACCGAATTTACCCAGGATTTTTAAAGTGATATTAAAAGGAGGTCGAAACCTCATTGGAAAAATGCCTTGGACTCTGATACACAAAAAAATCTTTATAAATATAAATAAATGTAGTTAAGGCCATGATGACTTATGGCAGTTTCTGTTAAAAAAACCCAAAACATTAAATATTGAAGTTGATTAAAGTTAAGCAATTTAATGGTTACCACAGAAACTACCATAAGACTTGCATTCCTTTGGTTAAACACTTAAAACGTAACATATGATTAATTAATCTAAACTAATATTTATAAAATAATAAGTAAAAAAAAAAAAAAAAATAACATTTGCAGATGAGCCACTTCCACCCCCCACAATAAACAAACCAAAAAAGAAATTAAATTAGCAAAAACAATGTTTCCTGCTGTAAAAAGGAGTTCAACCAATTGGTAAATTCAATCACTACCTCCAAACATTTCCTTAAATTTCTAAAATTTCTCTACCAGTAAACTTTACTGTTATTTCTTAAGATTTTTAATGCCTTCCTTAACAACTACAATTTTACAGCAAGCAACTAAGTGGCTCATCAACAGGACTTTTTGAAATTAGCATAACTAACAATTAAAATACCACGAATAAAACTCATAGTAATAATAATATTTTAGTATAGGAAAAAATAAACACACATCACACAAGTTTAGAAAGAAATTCAAACATTTTAATTATTAATTAAAGCATAAAAAAATGAGGATCCTCAAAGCAAACACATTTATATCAACACATTTTTTTTTTTGTTGTTTTCTTGTTACATCAAGCTATCTTAACAGAAATATTAACCCCTGGTATAACATTAAATTATTTCTCAAAGAAAAACTAATATCACAATTACTTTGCAGAGATAACATCAATTTAACTAGCGATATGATAATAGCTGCTTTTAGAAAAAGCTTATTAGTTATTTACTGTGCCTTTTTATAAAGTTCAAAATTAGTTATGAGAAGGAGGTCTTCAATACTAACACAAGTCCATACCACTATTAAAACAGTCTGAAGATTTTTTAAGCAACTCGTGAATACATTTACTAAATTAATATCGATCTAGTGAAGATCTTACACCAATCTTCCATACATAAACTAGATACTCAAGCTTACACACAGAGTAATGACTAAAAAAAAAGGCACAAGGGATCCAAAAATTTATACCATGCAATTTTCCACATTAAATATTAAATGAAATTACATCTACTTGGTAACAATTTAAGTACTTAATAAAACAAATTTTTATGATTAACTCATTTTAAACAAAAGAAGAGAAAATATACCGACAGATTGCTATCCATGATGGAGGCCTGAGATCCTCTGGAGGCAGCTACAAGTATCTCTGGTACTCACAAAGTGGTACTGGTATCATGCCAACACACTAGTACTTGAACACAGACCACACGACACGACAGCCAGATTTTGCTTCATCGTATTTCAGTTTTCTTGACCACCGAAATAATCAGAATCCGGTATATTACCAGCACAAAAACAAGACACCACCCTTATGGCATTTAAGCGTAAGAATACCTCTGAGGCTTTCAACATTCAGATCCTAACTCGTGTGACTGCGAGAAGGCACATTATAAACCACATACCGAAAATCATTTTTCCTGGACATTTTTCACTCGTGAACGTTCCAGCTAACATTTTCATTCAACGCCTTCTAAAATTTTTTATATTGTGAGGAACATAGTAGTTCAGCCGAATATCATTATTTTAACAAGAAAACCAACCCCTTTTGGTTGAACGAAGTTCCAGCACGCTACAATTCAAAACCTCACCCTAGTCAACATCTTCTTTTCTTTTGAGAAATATACTTCCGGAGATATCACATAGCACATCCTGGCTAAGAATCTTGCACCAGGGCCATGAAAATATGGTTATATGAGGCCGCATGGACCCCAATAAGGGCCTGGCCCTCTTTTTAAGCTTCACATTTTACATCATACAGCACACATGGAAAAACGACGCCTCAATTGAAAATTCTCGCGCTTTCGAGAAGGACGCCAACTTACCGTTGCCAATTTTGGCATGAAAATTCCGGGATAGAAACAGCTCAGCCAATCATAGGTCGCAACTACGCCGTCGATGTAGGAGCTGAACCCCCGACCCATAATAATCGATTAAAAACTGAACACGGTCCAGTGCAAATACGCCTGACCTTCACGAGCGTAGGGGGTGCCTTGAAGGTCAAAACGGACCTAAAAGCACGTACTCAAACTAGAGGTCAAAATAAATAATAGCTGAGGACAAATTCTTTGCCGGAAAAAGGGTTTGCTCTGAAAAGAAATAAGATTTCGAAAATGTAGAAGAATTTAGGAGGAGAAAAGTACTGACACACATTAATAATGACAATATTCCCCCTTTTTTGAAAAAAAATAAGAAATTGCAAATTAGCTATTTTAATTAGTAAAAACAATAGAAAAACACAACTGTTAAAATTTCATTTTAACAAATACCCTCTCCCAACGGGAAAAAAAATTTACCCAATAATTTGTTTTTTTTTTTAAAAGAACCGGAAGCCAGAACGAGCAGCAAAAAGCCCCTAAACAATCCCCGAACCAGCAGGAACTGCTAGCTAAAAACTACTAATCCAGATGCTCGCAAGAGTCTGGCCACAACTCTGCGATCACCCTTCCGACCAAACAAAGAAACTTAACTAAATTACAGAACAGCCAAAAAGGAAAATTTTAACCCCCCACAAATTTAATTTAAACAACTACTTAATACCTAAAATAAACAAAGGAAACTTCCTCAGCAAGCAAACTACCTCGCAACATTAGTTAGAGAAAATACACACACCAACAATTTTGAAAAACACCAAGTTTACACTAATCTCAATAAACATCCCCAAGGAAAATACTCCAAGAACAAGGGGTTTGGTCCACAATCAAGTAAAATACAGAGCCAATTCTGAAACTACTTACCAACAGACCTAGGCACCCATTCCGTCAACACATAAACAAGAACCTCAGTCACCGCAACACCTATGGGAGACACGGATAGGAGAAGAAAAAAAACTAGCCCGCAACCAGATCCCAGAACCTCCATTACTACAGGATAAAATATATAACAATTACATCACATAATAAACATACAAAATACATGAATACATTAGACGGTTCTATACAAATATAAACATTAGACAACATTATATATCGAAATGGTATAAAAAAAAATTTCTCTCTCAGTGCATATAAAAATTACAAGTCAGAACAAAATAAATTTATCCCAAGTCTCAGTGCAGACATCACTATACCGTACAATTTCTTTTGACCAATGACTAAATATTAAAAAATTTTCTTTTTTGCAATTTTACGAATTTTTTTTTATATTTTTTATATAGATTTTTCAATTTTTATTTTCAATTAATACCTAGACCCTTGCTGTAACACCTAACCAGGGAACCCAAGTCAATTTTGTAAAAGAAATTTTCCTCACCAAACATCATTCACGACTAAATGTACTATGCACTGAGAAATTATTACATACCCAAAAAAATTAAATGCATAATACTTATAAAAACAAACATTTTTTTTTTTTTTTTTCAACAAACACATAAACCAGAAACAAAATTTTTAAATCATCTAAAGTAGAAAATTTTAATTTTTCTATTTTACTTTTTTTTTTTTTTTTAAACATACACTTAACAACACAAAATTTTCAATTCGCACAAAACAGGAAATCTTATTTTAATCTTATTATTATTATTATTTTTTTCTCTCTCTCACCTTCTGTAAACCACAAAAGAACCCAACGAACAAAAAAAAATCCTAACCTAACCTAAAAAAAAAACAACCTTTTCTAAAATATACTAAAATTTATCACGAAAAACATAAATCAAGCTTGTACAAGGCACCTCAAGTTCAAAACCAACCCAACAGAAACCCCATCCCCCAGCAAGATTTAAGTCCCGAGGTTCCATTCGCAGAAGACGTCTCTCTGCTCATGGATGAACAATTAACATTAACAGTTACATAAAATTTACTTTTTTCAAAAATTCTAATCTGCTCAAAACTAAAAAAATTATTTTTTTCTTTTTAAATCAATAACCCAATCAAAACTCTAAACTAATGTTTAAAAAATTTTCAAAATTCACTAGCAGTAAAAATTACTTCCTAACACACGACTCTAAAATTCGCACAGTCATACAAAAGGTGAGAGGGAAAACCCACTACCCAAAACACAAAAAATGCTTATTTCCGGTTATCACTCATTTTTCAACCACATTAATTAAAATTTAAAACAGAAAACTTTTTTTACCACTCTGGCAGATGTAACAAACACAGAGCTCTAGTCAATAAAAGCACTAGAATACCTAAACACTAACTTTTAGTCACTAAACAAAATAGAGATGCTAAGTACTAAATTTTAAACATAAACACAATTTCTGACCCAAAAATTTTGAACAAACTACAATCTAACCTAAATTTTTTTGACATAAACCAAGCTAATACTGATACAAAAAAAAGACATGCAAATTCTTGAGAAACATAGAAATTAAACATGGTTTAAAACAGAGAAAATACTTTGAAGCTTACAACTAATAAAAATTACAAAATTTTCCTAGCCTAAGAGTATTTTACTTCTCCGAGATCTACCCAAAATTATACAAAAGGAAGGCTATGATTTTATAACAGGTTATTTTCTTTTTTTGAAAAAAAAAAAATCCAAATAATTTTCCTAGATCTGAAAAATTTTAAATCTAAAAGATTTGTTTACAAAATTTATAAGTAGTACGAGCAAATGCAACTGGCAAGACTCTGAGAGAAACACCTATTTGCAAAACACAGTTTTTGGAATGCCTCACAAAAACAAATATCCCTCCTTTGCAAATTTACATAATTCCACAAAACACAAGATAGCTAAATTTCCAATAAACTACAATAATTCTTAAACAAACATCAATCACAAAACTAATTCCAACTCAGAGCTTAACCAAACAAAACAGAATTGTGAAAACGACCGAGCAAACAAGTGCAATCCTGACCTCTAACTCCTTTTAATAATTAACTCCAGCAGAATTAAACCAATTCTGTGAGCGCACAGAGTAAATACAGGTCAGCCACAACTCCTCCTAAACATGCCTCAAATACTAATTCAAATATGTAAACAAACATAGAACGGACTGTTAAAGTTACTACAATTTTTACTGGGATTTGCGAAAAATGTTGTAAAACATTTTCCCCCCAAAACAGACTGAAATTACACAGTAACACCTAAACAAACATAAAAATTAACTTAAGATTTATTAAAATATTAGCCTGGACTCTAAAACAAACTTTTGCAACAGTTAACCACCTAAAATTTTAATTTTAAACACATATAACCTCAGAAATCTCTATTTAAAAGAGCACAGAAGTACTCACACATGCCCAATTCTTTAATCAAACTCTACTTCAAAGCATTTACTTAGTCAATTCGGCCAAATTCTAATATAAAGGGACCCAAACTAAAAGCTAACAATATAAAGTGCCTTAAATTTATATTTAAAACAACATTTTCAAGCTCATAATTCAATTTTTGACCCTAGGTAGCTTAAAAAAACATCAACTTTCCTGCATTTATGCCATAAACTGCTCTCAAGCTGCAGCAAAACATTTATAACAATATCTACACAACTACTAAATCAACCTTTACACAGCAGGATTTACTAAGATCAAACAAACTTTTATAACACAATCACAACACCGCTTGAAAACAAAACAGCACTTTACTCATAAAAGGGTAAAATTAAATTTCTGACTTTTAACTTTTAAAATTTGACATTATCTCATTACCAAGTATTATTTTAACAAGAAAACCATGTAGGGAATCAACAATTTACTAGAAAAACACTATCTTAGTCACAAAACTAGCCCAACACAAGAATTTTGTCAGAAAATCCTTTAGAACATTTATTGCACGCAGCCTTGTATCACCCTGATCTAAGCAATTACAATGAAAAATTAAGGGGTAATTTTTAAGCAACTATTTACATCTTTGAAGGTCTATAAAGATAATAAGCAGGTTTTGGAACTAAATATTTCAACAAAAAGTGAAAATATGCAAATACATGGCACAAAAAAAAAATTTCTGAAAAAAATTCAATTTGACTATTAAACTCTTCTATCAATAGTGAAAACATGTCATAACTGACCCAAAAGACACGAATTTAGGCAGAATTTAATGTGAAATACAGAAATAAGTTCAAAAATACAAACCATGGTAGGCCCGAAGGGCTCTACGAGCAAACAGAAACCCATTACTGTACCACACTGATTCAAAAGGCCTTCCAAAAGGAATTTTGAGTAAAGCGAAGACATGTTTTTAAGCATTTTGACTAAACTAACAAAAAAAACACTATTTCTCTAGCAACATTAAAAAAAAACCAAAAATTTGAACAAAAATCAGAGTGACACACAGAGAGTATTTCTCGCCTACACTCAAACTTCAATAAACTTCCTAAGCATTTTGCTTCAAAGATAAAATTTAAAAGCTACTCTAAACAATTTATAACTCTGCATTTCACAATATTAAGGCGAACCTAAAGGAAAGGGGCCAACAATCAGGATTGAAATTTTGAACTTTCCCTCGACAAAAAGCAGTTTTTCTGAAATTTACATAATTTTTGATTTAGGCCAAACATTTTCAAAACTTAAACAAAATTTTGTCTCTACATCTGCCAGAGAAGGCATAAATTAAAAATTTAAATTTCCTTTTCCCTATCAAATAACACAGTATATACAAAAACCCTCACAATTAAAAAAAATTATCCAAAATATATACACATTTTGCGACAGAGAGCAAGCATTTTCCAACGCATGGACACGGCACCATTGTTGTGTATTTTTCAATGGTGGGGTCCATTTCATTAATTTTACTACATAACTTAAATTTTGAAATTCCAATTTTACCAAAAACTTTTAGTACATTGCCCGCAACCGAATTTACCCAGGATTTTTAAAGTGATATTAAAAGGAGGTCGAAACCTCATTGGAAAAATGCCTTGGACTCTGATACACAAAAAAATCTTTATAAATATAAATAAATGTAGTTAAGGCCATGATGACTTATGGCAGTTTCTGTTAAAAAAACCCAAAACATTAAATATTGAAGTTGATTAAAGTTAAGCAATTTAATGGTTACCACAGAAACTACCATAAGACTTGCATTCCTTTGGTTAAATACTTAAAACGTAACATATGATTAATTAATCTAAACTAATATTTATAAAATAATAAGTAAATAAAAAAAAAATAACATTTGCAGATGAGCCACTTCCACCCCCCACAATAAACAAACCAAAAAAGAAATTAAATTAGCAAAAACAATGTTTCCTGCTGTAAAAAGGAGTTCAACCAATTGGTAAATTCAATCACTACCTCCAAACATTTCCTTAAATTTCTAAAATTTCTCTACCAGTAAACTTTACTGTTATTTCTTAAGATTTTTAATGCCTTCCTTAACAACTACAATTTTACAGCAAGCAACTAAGTGGCTCATCAACAGGACTTTTTGAAATTAGCATAACTAACAATTAAAATACCACGAATAAAACTCATAGTAATAATAATATTTTAGTATAGGAAAAAATAAACACACATCACACAAGTTTAGAAAGAAATTCAAACATTTTAATTATTAATTAAAGCATAAAAAAATGAGGATCCTCAAAGCAAACACATTTATAGCAACACATTTTTTTTTGTTGTTTTCTTGTTACATCAAGCTATCTTAAAACGCTCCATTTCACTCAACAGAAATTCATTAACTGTAGGCTTGTGAATTAATTTAGACACCTCGATCATATCACCAACTTCAATTCTTTGGTCGGGTCTCGGTCCAGGATCAAAATATTGCCAAATACTGTCAAAAAAAGAGCTAAAAGTCTGACGGGTATTATATTGCTGTGTAACCTCTTCCTCACCTGTCAATGAATAAGAAGCAAAATCATTTGACAATGTACCAAAAGAACTACTTCCAGCTTGCATTACGGCCTCTTGCTTTCTCACATATCTTGAAATAACAATTTGTTTAAGAACGTATTTTCTGAAGTAGCTCCTTAGATGTTCTCGCTCAGTATCAGTGAGAAAACCTTCACGCTCACGGTTCAATTTTACATCTTTATCTCGATTATCAAGTTTCAATTGTCCTTTTTCAAAAATTACATCCTCAGAATACTCAGAAAAGGATGAACCTCGTTGTTTCTTTTTAATTCCGGATGATAAATCGAACATAGCAACTGAAACACTACCATCAGAAGATACTTCATCATCAGTATCACTAACAAAATCACTGCAGCTACTATCAATGATAGCTCTCCACAAGTATTCCTTTCGTACTTTCTCCGGTATTTTTTTATCCTTAGCCATACTCATTAACAATTCCCTATCATCCTTAAAAACACATTGATATCCTCTATAACCATCAGCCATCAACGATCTAACAAAATCACAACCATCCTCAACACTCAATCCATCAAATAACAGAGAAGCTTCATCACTTTCATCAAAAACGATCTTTCTATATTCTTCAAGTATTTCTTCTTCTCTCTGTAACTTAGCCTGATATATAGCTCCACAAGTGTCGTCAACAGGTTCAACATGCTCAAAATCAACAAAACCATCATCCAATTGTTGCAACATGTCACTAACACAATCACAGACTTCGCTCTTCCTAAATAACTCATTCAATGTAACCATAGTGATGAATGTTTCATTAGTAATTCGAGGATCCTTAGCAGCCTTTTCAAGCACTCTTTTAGAACGAGCGTAATCCTGAAAAACAAAATAGAGTCCCAAAGAACAGTCATCACCGGTTATCTCAAGTAAAGCCTCCTCTTGTTTTCTTCTAGCCACAACATCAACCACTTTCTGCCCATTAACAACAAAATTGATAGATGCTCTGGGAACAGGTGAAGTACTTATTGATTCCTCCCCTAGCTCCAAGTCATCTTGGCAAGCAGATTCAGAAGCAGCTCGAACAGTACTCTCATCATCAGCTAGACTACTAGCCGTAGTAAAATATTCAGATCTTTCATCATCAAACTGTTCTAACCAAAAATTAGGAGAATTATAGCCCATAGCCACATGGTCATACCCAGGTGGAGCCATCAAAATGTTAAAAATACTCATTGGACTAAAATAATTCTTGTTTAACCATTCAGAAACATCCCTCTTAGTATTTCCATTTAAAATATTAGAATTAAAATTATCAAAATCAATTACCTTAGGTGCATAATTCTCATCATAATCTCGAAGCACAGTACCAGCCGTTTGGGCAACTGATGTTTTCAATGCCTCCACCTTAGCTGTTGACACAATCTTCACAAATTCAGATTTAGCTGTCTCAGACACTTTGCCAGTAGCATATACTTTTCCACCAGTAGCTGTTAAACGCGCTGTCTCCCATAAACTCAATGAACCAGCTCCATCCTGTGCCATGTGATAATAAGGAAGCTGTTTAACATATAGCGCTTTATCTTTCTTACCAAGTAAAGCGTCATCTTTCCTATCCAATCCCAACGGAGTAAGGGTGGTACCTAAACTATTCACTATCACATTAACTACTTTGTTCTTGACTCTATTATACAACATTCCGCAAAAAGCATTTTTAGGGTAAGTGATAAAACAATAACCATTAAAAAAATGAACATGAATCAAAAACCACATGTTTTCACCACAATATATAACCACTGTATAAATCAAGCCAATTGGAAAAAAATGAAAAGTACCCAAATTAGGAAAGCTAAAAGCAACATATTCCCCTATGCCCAGGAGCAGAAAGTGCTTAAAACTGCGACGTACGTCGCAGAACAATTGAGGCTTTTGCAGAACATTTCATCTATCCCCAAACTGGATGATGTTGATTGATACAGCTAACATTCTAAAATTAATAAAACCTAGATATGATCAACTGACCTCTAAATCTGTTAGCATACTAGAAAATTGCTGGAAACAGTCATTGCTTCACTGTATAGACAAAATTTATAAACATTTTGTAAGTAGTATATCCACATTAATGTGACAATATTAATGCCAAAAGCCATTGAAAAAATTGCAAATTCTGGGTGTATTCCTCAGTTTTTGATTATAAAATTTTAAACCATGTTTTATTATAAATGTGTAATAAATATTTTACTAATAAGTATTATGCTTATTTTGCATTTTACTGTGCTTTGACAAATTTGGACAAAATACCTGCAGAACGTCTGCAAATTTTAATGTCTCGTTGCAGAACATCGGATATAATTCTGCTCCTGGGGCTCCAAGACTAGTAATTTTAAATGTATTGAAGTCTATTTGTTTAGCATTATAGGAGTTTTTAATGAAGGTTGTGAAGTATTTTGTTTAGTAGTTACTAAACTGGTAATATCATTATTATGGTATTTACTGTTATGTGTAATGTTCATGACTAGTGAAAATAGTGACTGTTGATGTACTCTGTGATTAGGAAAAAAAAGGCTAAAATATACCTCATTATAAGTTCTGTAATTTAATCTTACAAGATTTCTTTAAAATTTTGTATTTTAAAATCTTAGTTTTTTATTTATGATTTATTTTCTCTCATGTCCGATGATGATAATTACAAAATTATTATACAAACAGCAAACCTCTATGTTAGAAAAGTGTCTGTAGCACTATCTATTATGATTGCTTACGAAAAAGCACTGGAAAAAGGTGTTATTAAAATGCCTATACGAAGAATCGAGGTCAAATCTTTTTCATTATCTTCAGGATTACAGTCTATAACAATAGCAAATGCTTTTGTTGGACAATTACAGACACGAATAATACTGGGATTCGTATGGAACCTAGCATACAATGGAAATTCAAAGAAAAACCCGTTTAATTTTTCTCATTATAATTTAAATTATTTGACTATTTTAAATGATGGAGTGATGATACCTTCAAAACCATTTCAACCTAATTTCGATAATGATCTATATGCAAGATGTTATTTAAGTCTTTTTACGGATCTGAATAGGTATCATAATTATCAAAATGTGAACATTAATTATGATGAATATAAACAGGTTTACACTTTATATGCTGTTGATCTCGCGCCAGATCTTGCAGCTAATGAAAGCCATATTAGCGTCACCAAAACTGAAAATATCGCATTAGATATTAAGTTTGCATCAGCTCTAGCCGAAACTGTTACACTTGTTGCTTATACAGAGTACCGAAATATGATCAAAATCGATAAATCGCGAACTGTTTTAACTGATTATTAACTATTAAAGATTAAAAAAATTATGGATACCATAAGCCTTTGTCGCTTAGCTTGTAGCGATCAGCATTTAAAAAAAGAATTCTGCGGATTGTTTTCTTCTGATACTCCACTGAAGAAAAAGGGACATTTCAGCGCATTTATTGTGAATTTAGATTCAAAGTTTTTGCCTGGGAGTCATTGGATTTCTATATATTTTTCTGAAAACACCACTCACTATTTTGACAGTTATGGTTTACCCCCAAGAAACAGACATATGATAAGTTTTATGAAAAAAAACAGCAGTGCAATTAGATACAATAATTGCTGTTTCCAAGACAATCTATCCACTACGTGTGGGTTTTTGTCTTTATTTTCTCTATCAAAGTGTGAGAAAAAAGATTTAAAAAATTTACATTCTCGAAACAGGAAGTACAATGAACTTTCTATTAAAAATTTCGTCAAAACAAAATTTTATTTGTCGCCGTGTTGTCATGTGTTTCATTTAAAGAAGCAGACCTGTCTTGCTTTAATTAATATGAAATCCAGTTGAGTAACTCAATAGACGAATCACATCGGCTTAATATGGAACGTTGTGGATTTTTCCTGTCTGATTCTGAGCACGAAAACGGACCTTTTACCTATCTTCACGGTATGCTGTTTGAACAAGTACACCAGTGTCTCCGAAAAGCTAGAGATTTGAAAACTTCTGATGAAAAAAAAGTTTACTTTAAGATATTGAACAATTCAGAAATTATAAAATATATTCATATGAAGCAAACAAACAAGAAGTTTGGTTATTTGTTTTTATTGTCTAATACTTTAGGCGATTTTTTATTTATACACTCATACTCACCCAAACTTTACGACTATATTTTAGATTGTGTGCTGGACGGAAAGTCTTATCACGAGCAAACTGATGAAATTAATGACGAGCAGTTTAAAAAACATCAAAATTGGATACTTTGTTTTAGCGGACGACAAAATTGTATATGAGCTGCATACATTTTCTTGAAAATGGATATTTTGTTTCTTTAATGGAATGTTGTACTTTTATTTTAATTAAATAATTGTCATTTATAAAAATATTTTTTATGTGTAAGAGTAAAACATAAAAATAAATAAATGTATTTTTACTCACTTTTTTCCTGTATTTCTTTTTCTGCTTCTTTTATTGTCTGCTGTTTATTTCCTGTACTTCACAGTAGTAACTCTGTTGTAGAGCTTTGTTTTTCCCTATCTTAATATTTCCAACAGTTAACTTCTGAGACAAAAAGATGGTATAATTTACATTTCTCCTAATCTCAGAAAAACTATTGGCCTGTTCGGCCCTTCTATTTTACATACAAAGAAAAAAAGATTACAAATATATATGAAACATACAAAAGCAGATTTAAAATGACATTTTGCATATATAAAAAACCATAAAAATTCACAAAAGTTCATGATTGCTAAATTAATACGAGGGGCAGTACTTAAGTTTTTAGAAAGTAATACAAAAAATAATTTCTTACCAAAAGTTTATGATTTATTGCTTTCCAAAGTATTCTCCTTAAGCATCGATACATTTTTGCATTCGAATAAACCAATTTTCAAAACATTTGTGCCACTCTGAAAGTGACACAGCAGAAACATGATATTTGTAAGCTTCAATTGCCTCTTCCGGGTTGTTAAAACGTTGACCACGCATTTTATTTTTTATTAACGGAAACAAAAAGAAGTCATTTGGTGCTAAGTCCGGTGAATACGGACAATGAGTCATCAACTCCAATTTTTTCGCACTTCAGATAATCCATAGTGAGTGAAGCTTTGTGTGAGCTTGCGTTGTCTTGGTGCAAAATGATGCAACGTTTTGAATTATTTTTTCTTACTTCTGCAATTACCTTCGGCAAGCAAATTGTGGTATACCAAAGAGCAGTGACTGTTCTACTATCCTCCAAAGGAACGGTTGCAATATGGCCAGATTTACCGAAAAAAGAAGCAATCATCTTTTTGGAAGCACTCCTTGAACGAACAACTTTTGTCGGCCTAATGTCATCTGGAAACACCCAAACACAGGATTGTTGCTTTGTTTCCGGTTCATAGGAATAAATCCAGGTTTCATCACATGTTATGATATCGTACACATGTTTTGAGGCACCTGAGTTGAATTTTTTAAAAATTTTCCTGGTACCATTTCACACGAGCGTCCTTTTCAGCTTTAGATAAATTGTGGGGGATCCACCGGGAACACACCTTTTTCACCTTTAAATGGTCATGTAAAATTGAATGTACGCGGGTCCTCGAAATGTTCAAAGACGTTTCTATTTCATCATATGTCACGTGACGATCAGTAGCAATTAGTTTTCTCACCGCATCAATGTTTTCGGGAGTCACAGCACTTTTTGGTCGACCCTCTCGAACATCATCACTGAGATTCTTACGACCGCGGGAGAATTCTTTAAACCAGTTGTAAATCGTTGCCTTGGATGGTGCTTCACTACCAAACGTTGATTTCATTCTATCGCAACACTGTTTCTGTGTCAAACCTTGTCGAAAGTCATAAAAAATCATGGCTCTGAAATCCCTTCGACATAGCTCCATAATTACTTAGTACTTATGATTTTTGGAAGATCTCAGTAAATAGAATTTCACAGCTTTTGATGTTCTATAAATGCAGACGATCACATAAATATTTGAATTTTGACAAAAATCGTCTGCGCTGAAAGTAGCTGTGTTTTCGTTGCCAGATTCTAAAAACTTAAGTACTTACCCTCATAATATCAAAATTATTTATACAAAAAGCACACGCACACGTTAATTGACTTTTTATAAACATTATATCAAAAATCATTCACATGATTAAAACATTATGAATAATAATTTGCACAAAAAGCAGTATACAATATATATAACGGAGTTAGATATTTATACTCAATATACATTATAGATAAAGAAATTAAAAAAAAAACTTTTTACAATAAATTGGAAACATTGATAATTTTGCTCATAAATCCTGATCCAAAACAACCCATACACCATATAAATTCATCTTCATCATCTACTGGATAGTGGTATGGGCAATTATGAGCCGATGGACTTAACATATCTTCACACACATCCCAATCGGCTACTTGGAAAAGTGGTACAGTATAGGACCCATTATCCGGAACCCACGGAACCAGAAGAATTCTGGATTTTGGGTCCTTTTCCCATTATTGCTTTCCCTTATTTATAAAACATAACTCAGTAATTCACGGGTACTAATTTACTTCTAGGAACAACTACTTCACATACAGACAGACATTTCAAAAAAATATTCGAATTATATGCTAGAGCTCTTAAAACATGCAAATAAATCAAAAACTGGAAGTCAAGATTTTTTGCAAATCTGATACTTTTTTTCTATTAAATTTAGCTGGAAGAAAAAAATAACTATAATGCGTATATATATGCAAACATGTACATTACTGCCACTTGCCACGAGTGGCATGGTTGCTTCTTTATGAGTACTGCTAAACATGAATACTGTCTCAAGAGTAGAATGCTAAAAAAAAAAAAAAAGATTTTTCTTTAAAAATTTCCATTTCTTTTTTCTTTCTTTCTTTTCCTTTTTTTAAGATCTTAATGAGAAGTTAAAAATCACCATAAATTTATCATAAAATAAATTAGATTTTTTTTTTTTTTTTTTTTTTTTTTATGTGGCTTGCTGTGAATTCCAGGGTTTTCCTGGACCACAAACATCCCTTACCATATGAAAGAAAGAAATTCTGTTTTAATTTCTAAATTTCCATAATACTACCTAATAAAATACACAATAATTCATTTTAGGGCGATTTTTTTTCTTTCTTTTTCTGATTTTAGATATAAAATGTATTTTAATCAAAAAAAAAAAAAAAAAAAATCTGCAATGATTCTGGATTTTGGGTTTTCTGGATTTTGGAATTCCGGATAATGAGTCCTATACTGTACTTGTTTACAATATTGACACCACATAGATAAAATATTTTCTCTTATCTTTGATATATCAAAGACGTATTCATGATGATATTCTCTAAAAATTCTACATTGATCTGAGTTATAATAATGGGGAAAACAAGTATGTGCAATTTAAAACATTTAGTACACAAATGTACAGGACGTCTCACATTGCCATTATCAACTACAAAATTTATTTTAATGAAACGTGTTATAAAATATGTATAGTTCTTCAAACGTTCTTCACTCAGTGATTTTACCCAAACAACAAATTGTTTCGAATAAGTTTTGTCATGTTTTAGATGTTCAGGAAATCTTTCGACATTCTCTTGGAGAAAGTCATCTTCAAAATAAAAAGAAGGTAAGTTGACAAAAGTTGATCCTAGTCTTACTAATTCATTGAATAAATCTTTTGGTAAACACAAATTTGTGTTATCTATTTGATTCAAACAAAAATGATTTGACACAATTGATCGCATTGCAATGTATTTGAGTTTTTGAGGAAAAAACCCCATTTGCAAACAATTACTCATTTTAAAACAATGTTTATGAAAAACTATAAAAAGGAAGTCTCTGTAAAAAAAAAAAAAAAAATTAATAAATAAAAGTCAGGAAAAAAACTTGATCCTTTTTTTTTTTTTTTACTTATTTTTTCGCTGTTCCTCGTTTTTCCTCTTCGCAGGTCTTCAATAAATGTCCATAGGATGTAGAATCAATTGAATTATTTAATAAGAAACTTTTAAAAGAAAGAAAGTTTTAAATTAAGAAATTTTTCTTTTTAACCGAATAAAATTTATATTTTAATCCAATAAAATTCTATTCTTTACTTTTCATTGTTCCTAATTTTCCTCTTCGTAGGTGTTCAAAAAATGACCGTAAGATCTTGAATCAATTGAATTATTTAATAAGAATTTTTTGTCATAAAATGAGGACAAACTAATTTTATTTTGAACAATTGTAAAAATTGTGTGATTCTTAGAAGTGATTGAACATTGCTTATTACGAGTAAAAGTGTCATTTTTTAAAACATTTTTATATGCATCAAGGGTTAAATTTCTTAAAGAACTTTTTTTTTATGCCTTTAGCTTTCATTTTTACACTATCCTCATAAGCCACTGAATAAAGTTTACATTGAAACCCAACAAATTCTTTTATATGTAAACAATATTCATTTTTTAATTTACCGAGTTTTCCCTTATTTTTTGAATCAAACATATGATGATTTTCGTCGTAATTACTTAAATCTAAAATTTCATGAAAATACATTTTAATATCATTGTATACATTTTCACAGTTAACATTTAAAAAAAAAGCTATCTGTATCCATATACATTAATGTACAATTTTCATTATAAAATTTTTTTAAATAATCATAATACAAAGAATACATTTTAAGATTTGAAAGTTCTAAAACAGTAAAACCCGTGTATATGGGTTTATCTACAATCAAATTCGTTTTTCTACATTTAAACAAAGTTAGAAAATCATTGACAATTTCAAAATACTCCAAACTTGGGTTTGCCAAATATTTTTTACACTGTTCTACATTAAAAGCTGCACGCAAGTTTCTCTTCCCGATATTCATACACGTTTTACCATAGAAACTATTATTCATTTTTTTTTTTTTTTTTATTTCAAGTTCATTTGTTGCCTCTTTCCTTTTTTCATAATTGAAAGTTATATACTGTCTAAGCCAAGGTTTCTGTGAAAAAGCTAAAATTTTATGGATTTTTGTTATTTTCAAACCGTGTTCTACATAAAACTTTAGATTTAAATGATGACAAGTATAGTTTTTTTTTTCTATTCTAAAAAAATTTGGTGTCAACTTCTTACAAGGAAGGACATGTTTCAAATTTAGTAAATCACATAATTTTTTAGCATGCAGAGACAACATGTCATATGTGATATTCAAGTGTTCAGGAGCCATAAGTAAGTCGTTGTGAATATTATGCAATTCTCTTGGATAATCGAAATCAACTTCCAGGAAATATCCCACCAGTGAATTAGGTGTTGTTTCCAAAATGTTAAAACTTTCAATTTCTGATGTCGTGAGCCATCTAAAGTGACCGTATGGTAAATTTAGGACCAATACAAAACTGTAAAGATTATTGGCATCAAGCACTATAATATAACTATTTTCCATGTGAGGATTATAAGTTTCAGGAATGTATGGATCATTGGCAATTGCATGCCTTTTCCCCCAAAACAAATACCACCTCTCATTTGACTTTCAATCCATATGTAATCATTCACATCTTTAAATAACTGAAGTTCTATTTTATTTAATTTTAAACCTGCATTCCATGTTAAATCTGCACTAGTGATAAAATGTACCGGATCAAGTTTATAATAATTCATAGCGGTACGTCGAAAGGAAGTAAACACTTCAGCTAACAAAACAACATCACAATTTTGGTAAATTTCTAAATAATCAGAAAATTTTTTGCACCCAAAAGTTTTATATAAAACTTTGAAAAAACTTTTTTTTGCTTTTATGAAAAAGCAAAAAAACTCACAATGTCAAATGCATGCTCATACTCTTGATCAGATATATCACTGTCAGTAAGGTGATTGTAAAATGCACTTTTTGGTGGTAACCCTACTTCATCTAAAATACGAAGTGAATCAAAATAGGAATATGGGAATATTCCTTTCCCCAATAACATTTTTCTATTTTTTTCATTTTGAAAAAACTGATTAAATATTTTAAAATCATGACTCGATTTTATTAAATTTTCAACAAGCGATTCTAGGGAAGCATCTAAAAACTGGAAGGAGTCTAAAAACTTTATAGAATCTAATGTGAACATCGTAAACTTTTCTACATTGACAGGAATTATATAAACATTCTGAGCATATTTTTCAGGAATATGCTTTAAAATTAAATGATTGTCATAATTCTTACTATTATGAATTATGACAGGAAGAAAATAAGTCGCTCGCATGTTAAGATTGCAAGATTGGTGAGCTGAACCGCGAATATGACCAACCGAACAGTGGCAGTGATCTGTGGTTTTCATATACCCCACATCAAATTCTTTTCAACAAATATGACAAATATTTTCGTTATAATCCTCCCTTAAATTTGTATTCATAGGTATGATTTTTTTCATTTTTTTTCATTACTTTGATGTATACACTCTTTAACATATTTAAAAATTTTGTTACAGCATTAACTCCACAGAAAAATTCTTGAAAAACAATTTTATCATTTATGTCCAAAACAATAAGAGTATAACTACATGTGATGTGTTTTTCAAATGGACAAGTAAAACTTTTGTCGGCATTTGGTAAAACGGTCGATATTTTAGAAGTAACACACTCGAAGTCGGCATAGGCCACAAACGGATGATAAAGTATTTTGGCTATCACATTAAATTTGAGAAAAAAGTTAGATGGAAGACTCAACTTTTGTGGATTTTGCTTTTCACATAACTGAGTGTGAGAGATTAATGTAGATTTCCTCTGGAAACCATTAAGACAGTTGCGACAAAAATAATAAATACCTCTTTAAAAGTTTGCTAAAATGAGTAATTAAGAAATAATGTTTTTCGTAATACAACAAATCAATAACAGGGTATTTAGATTTTTAAGTTTTACTTGTGTATAAAGGATAAATATCATTTTCTTCAAATCCAAAAATATTTATAGTTAAATTATTTTTTTTTTCAAATTTACAGACATCGGAGAGTTTAACGGGGAAGGTTATATCTTTCATGTTCAGATATTTGATATGTTTTTTATATTTGCTTACTCTTTCTTTGTGAAATTTCGCGGGAAAAAGTTTAGCAGCTACACAAAGAAAGCATTTGTTGTCATGGCAGCGAATATTTAACAATTTTTTGTTTTTAATGTATTAGGGAGATTTATTGCATGACTGCATCCTCTTCTAAATTCCCTATAATTTCCCAAATGAATGTCGATATATTCTATATTTTTTATAACCCACCCACTCCCATTACGTACAAAAGAATCAATTGATTCAAGAATTTTTCTAAACGCGTTATCTATTTTAGAATAGATAGTAAGAGGGGATAAAATTCTTTCTGCTTTAGAGCAGAAATAAAATTGTTTTTCTTCCAAGATACCATGTATAATTTTTTTGAAAGTAATGCAAATACATATTAAAAGCCGCAATCTTAACAAATTAGCCCTGTTTATTTCATTGTATATTATGTCCCTCGAATCATTGAACAACCTTTCTGGATCTGTGTAATTTGTCGTAACTGCACGCAAAGTGCGTACAAAACCACGATAAGCTTGGGCTCTTTCATGAAATTGCAACATAATTTCTTTTTAATTATATAAAAACCGAGGACATTTAGTACATATATTCAAACAATATTTTACACAAAACCCCCTTTTACATGAAACTGCAGTATAATTTCTTATTTAATTATGTAAACAACATAAAATGTTATTAAAAAAACTTTACTTTTAATTAAAAATTAAAATAAAAAAATACGTAAACTATTTCAATTTTTTATCACTATATATTATAAGAGAGGTGACAGAAAAACCATTAAGTTATAAAACCTCATTTATAAAAAATATGTGTATTAATAATAATAATAATAATAATCTTTCTCAAAATTATTGAAAATTGTAGAACAAATCAACACTATTGAAAAAAATTTCTTTGCACTATAAAAATAGACATATCATTTATTTTTAGCGAAAAAGTCTTATATTTTTTTAATTTCTCACTCTATAAGCTTTACAGTAAGCAATTAATATGCATAATAGCATGTTTTATTTATTTATTTTTGGCAATATGCTTGCTCAGTGCACAGCATGCTATTTTTAAATTATTCAACAGATTTAGCAGCATGTTGAAACGGTTCTTTGGTTCCATTGTGTCCGGGTTGATTCTGGAAAATCCAATATAATACGAGTTGTGGAACTCTTTAAGTTCTACAATTGTGTTTTTTCCTAGGTTTACAGAAAATTGGCTGTATTTAACTTTTTTAACATCTGCAGACAAATCCAGATGAAATTTTTTGAATCGTTGATCTTGAATAACTATATATTTAGAAAATTTAATTTTTTAAAAAATAAATCAAATTCTTTTAAAAAAAAAAAATATATAAACTAATAAAAACATAACTCACCTGATTTTTTTTCATCAACTTCATCAAAATCATCATAATCATCTCCGGTATCTCGAATACATAATTTACGCTTCTTTATAGGAGTAGAATTTTCCTCGTCAATGTATAATTCCTCAAAATTATGTTTGGATGTAGATGGCCCAGCATCTGAAAATTAGAAAAAGAAACTTTTATTTTCGGTTAAAAATATACTTATAAATTTTCAATTACATTTCAAATAATAATAATAATAATAAAAAAAGTATAACTTTAGTATTAAAAGTTTAAAGAAATATGTTTACTAATGAAACTTACCAGAGTTATTCATATCTGTATTTCTGAGATCCATTTTGTTGTTTCTCTTCAAAACATTGAAAGGAAAAATACGCTCTCGAGATCTTGACATTAACTTTTATACAACTATCAACAAGAGGAAGATTCTTTTGAAATCGTGTGGGTTGAGAAGGTCATTCCTCCATAATGAACGTCATGTAATTCGACTGATGTTTTTTTAACGACTTCCAACTGTATACACATTTCAACATATGGTTTTCTTCATTCTGACACAACAGTGCGATTGTATAAAATTTTCCTTCTCACAATTAAATGTCACGTAACTGATACATTCAGTTTCATTTTTCCAATTGCTTCATTCATTCCCGCGCCCATACATTACACCCACACATCATTTAAAGCAGTCTGAACTTCAGTTCGTTGACATGATATACTTTATTTAAGAGAATATTGTATAAATATATATATTTTTTTATTTGATAGGAAAAAAAATAAGTTCGAAAATATATAAATAATCAGTTTTTTTTTTTTTCGTTATTAATGTACCATATTATTATTATTATTATTATTTTAAACAAATGGCAAAACATTCTAGAATTGAATTCCGAAATTTATTTTATTATTATTTAAAGCGACACCTATTTTCTCTCAAATTCTATAAATAAGGAAGCATCTGGCCACTCAAAAGTTATATTTGCAATAGTGTTTCACACATTTTGCATGTTTCTTCTTGACTAATAATTAAAAAAAAATATATATACATATAAACATGGCAGAAACGAGTGAGAAAGTAAATGTGGTCAATTGGATCACACTCGCAAGAGACACTAAACTTTCAGAGGAAACTATAAGAGCTTTGCAGACTGCTTTAGACTGGACTGCTGTGTCAAAATTTAAAAAAATTAAGCGAGCCATTTGTGTTAGAATTTAGACATAAAATTGATTGGATGATTTGTAAGTATCAGATTCTTTTTTAGGCTTTTATGAGAACTAACGCTTTCAAAATCGTGTGGGAAAAATCATCTCAATATCAACAACTCAAAAAACCATTCATATTAGAATTTCGGATCGAATAAACTGGGACAAAATTTCTCAATTTTAAAAATTATCCGCACGATTCATACACAAATATCATTATCTTTTGAATATGAAACTCGTGAGTAGATACCAACAATTGGATATGGGTGCTATAGTAGAACTGAAAGATAAATTAGACATGTCTTCGATATTTCGATATCAAGAACTCAGTGAAAGTTTTGTATTGGAACACATAAAAGATATTGAAGAAGATATTTGTGACGCATTGGTATTGAATAACAAAATATTTACAATGATTATAAATACAGTCTACAGACGTTGGGTGTTGCATTATTTAAGAGAAATTTGTCAGAAAATGTCGCACATCTGAAAAATGCCGGCTGATAATTTAAAAATTATTTTTAATAGCAAAAACTTCATTTGAAATAATATTCAAAGGATGTATGAATCTGTATGTCGTAGTCGTAAAATATATCAACTTTTACTACTTCATTTTCTAAATCTTTAAATATATTGTGATAATATACATTTCTTTTGCATATCAGGCAAAAGAAAAATGATCTATCTTCTATATATTTAGAATAATTAATCATACATACTTTATAAAAATGGTGCCTGCATGATAAATAATATCGTAGGATATATTCAAGACAGATTGTATAATTTTCTTCAATCTCCATCTTTTTTAAAACTAAATAAAAATATATTTATTTTAAAATGGTAAAAAAATCGATTTTTCATAAATATAAAAATGAATATTTATTAATTTGCGCCACATTATTAATAAGCGCCACTAAAAGCCAACCAACCTACCAACCATTCGCCATATAGTGAGCGACTGTCCTTGTGTCCGTCATCTTTATCGGCAGTTTTTTAACATCATCCTCACCAAATTTGACAAACAGGACATGCACCATGATCTTGAAACCATTGTAGAATGCATCCAATATAAAATTTATGGCCACATTCCAATTTTAGCAGTTTTGTTTCCTCTATTTGGGAAAAACATATTGTACAATTCATCTCATCTTGCGAGAAGTTTTTTGTTGAAGGTTGGCTGCTATCGGAAATTGTTATGGTGGCAGGGCTATTATTCTCCTCATCATTTTGAGTAGGAGTATTTATCTGAAAAAAAAAAAAAGTATTTGTAAGTTTTCATGAAAAAAAAAAAAAAAACTAATAAAAATATTTCATACATTATCCTCCTGCTCTTCTGAAAAAACGTACGCTGTCGCAGCTTGCGTCAAACTTTGTGTGTTTTCTAACTCTTTAGTACTTATCTAAAAATAACATATTTATAAGTTTACAAAAAAAAAATATATATATATACCGTAATTTCGCCCGCATAGTCCGCATGTGAAGTTTTATGTAAAAATTATTTCAAATATCATCAGATTGTCCGCACTACCGTATAGTCCGCAGGAGAAAAATATAACCCCATGAAAACAGCAAGTAAAACACTATTATGTAGTTTTATATGAAAATATAAAAGCATTCCCACTATTAAAATAAATAGCATAAAAGTACTTGTTAATAAACCATATTTTAAAAATTATACATTAAAAGAAACCTTTAAAGTTGATGTTTATATTTTCTATGGGAATTCCCGGTTGAGTCAATTCCCTGAAAAATTCTAACATTTCTTTATGAATTTCTACATATATTTAATTCTGTATCATTTTCAAGAAGTAACAGTTTTGTGAAATTTGAATGTGTGGTATTAAACATAATGTTTATTTCTGATAATTTTTTCTCTAAGTGATTCTCCAGTTTCTTTTTTTCATTTAGTTGTTTACGTTTTCTTGAGTTTCGAGTAACGCAGTATTCTGTTTCCATCAAAGTTGAAGTAGAGGCTACGTTCTCAGAAATTATCGCAGTAGATGTAGATGCTGTATTCTGGTCAATATCAATTGATCGCACATCGATGATATTAGGTAAATCATCGGTCGAATCATTCATATAATATTCAAAGGATGTATGAATCTGTATGTCGTAGTCGTAAAATATATCAACTTTTACTACTTCATTTTCTAAATCTTTAAATATATTGTGATAATATACATTTCTTTTGCATATCAGGCAAAAGAAAAATGATCTATCTTCTATATATTTAGAATAATTAATCATACATACTTTATAAAAATGGTGCCTGCATGATAAATAATATCGTAGGATATATTCAAGACAGATTGTATAATTTTCTTCAATCTCCATCTTTTTTAAAACTAAATAAAAATATATTTATTTTAAAATGGTAAAAAAATCGATTTTTCATAAATATAAAAGTGAATATTTATTAATTTGCGCCACATTATTAATAAGCGCCACTAAAAGCCAACCAACCTACCAACCATTCGCCATATAGTGAGCGACTGTCCTTGTCTCCGTCATCTTTATCGGCAGTTTTTTAACATCATCCTCACCAAATTTGACAAACAGGACATGCACCATGATCTTGAAACCATTGTAGAATGCATCCAATATAAAATTTATGGCCACATTCCAATTTTAGCAGTTTTGTTTCCTCTATTTGGGAAAAACATATTGTACAATTCATCTCATCTTGCGAGAAGTTTTTTGTTGAAGGTTGGCTGCTATCGGAAATTGTTATGGTGGCAGGGCTATTATTCTCCTCATCATTTTGAGTAGGAGTATTTATCTGAAAAAAAAAAACTAATAAAAATATTTCATACATTATCCTCCTGCTCTTCTGAAAAAACGTACGCTGTCGCAGCTTGCGTCAAACTTTGTGTGTTTTCTAACTCTTTAGTACTTATCTAAAAATAACATATTTATAAGTTTACAAAAAAAAAAAAATATATATATACCGTAATTTCGCGCGCATAGTCCGCATGTGAAGTTTTATGTAAAAATTATTTCAAATATCATCAGATTGTCCGCACTACCGTATAGTCCGCAGGAGAAAAATATAACCCCATGAAAACAGCAAGTAAAACACTATTATGTAGTTTTATATGAAAATATAAAAGCATTCCCACTATTAAAATAAATAGCATAAAAGTACTTGTTAATAAACCATATTTTAAAAATTATACATTAAAAGAAACCTTTAAAGTTGATGTTCTATGGGAATTCCCGGTTGAGTCAATTCCCTGAAAAATTCTAACATTTCTTTATGAATTTCTACATATATTTAATTCTGTATCATTTTCAAGAAGTAACAGTTTTGTGAAATTTGAATGTGTGGTATTAAACATAATGTTTATTTCTGATAATTTTTTCTCTAAGTGATTCTCCAGTTTCTTTTTTTCATTTAGTTGTTTACGTTTTCTTGAGTTTCGAGTAACGCAGTATTCTGTTTCCATCAAAGTTGAAGTAGAGGCTACGTTCTCAGAAATTATCACAGTAGATGTAGATGCTGTATTCTGGTCAATATCAATTGATCGCACATCGATGATATTAGGTAAATCATCGGTCAAATCATTCATATAATATTCAAAGGATGTATGAATCTGTATGTCGTTGTCGTAAAATATATCATCAACTTTTACTACTTCATTTTCTAAATCTTTAAATATATTGTGATAATATACATTTCTTTTGCATATCAGGCAAAAGAAAAATGATCTATCTTCTATATATTTAGAATAATTAATCATACATACTTTATAAAAATGGTCCCTTCATGATAAATAATATCGTAGGATATATTCAAGACAGATTGTATAATTTTCTTCAATCTCCATCTTTTTTAAAAATAAATAAAAATATATTTATTTTAAAATGGTAAAAAAATCGATTTTTCATAAATATAAAATGAATATTTATTAATTTGGTATTTACAGGTGGGCTGAAATTTTAAGACAGCACAACCAGTATCGAAAGGACGTGGCCTTTCTTCAACAGGTGCAAAAAAACGCGCGGACTGTACAGTCGACGTAAAAATTAAAGAAGCATCGCACCCCCTACAAAAAATTATAGTTTTGAAAGTTTTGGGTTCGAATCTCGGATTATAATTCATAAAAATTATAAAAAACAGTATTGTTTTGTAATTTTAAATGAATCAATTAATAATTATTATTATTAATAATAATATCATTCTATAAAACATTTTTATTATAAAAATTGGTAAAAGGTTGAACCTATAGTTGTTTTAAGATTCAGTAAATTTAATGGAAAATAACAAATTATAAAATAAAATGCTTACAAAATATAGAGGATATTACTATAAATAACTTACTTGAACGCAGATTGTAGATGTGACTTTTAAAAGGTTATTTCACTTTTACTCTTCAAATCTAATTTTTCTTATCGCAATTCTTGAACATTGTATCTTTCGGTTGATAGGTCAAGCTTTGATGATATACAGAATATATTTTATTTTTTATTTTACGTTATTTGTTGAATCCTGTATTGACAAAACCTATACTTTATGGAGAAAAATGCTTCCGTTTAAGTAGCAACTCACTAAAAAACATTAAAATTGAACTTATAAAGGTATTTATTCATATATTTTAAGAATGAATTAGTCATATTTTAAAGAAAAAACGGATACAATATATAGTTAATAAAAATTTATTATATACGATAAATATTACATTTTCAATGAAAGGTAAATAAAAATTATTATATAACATTTTCTCAAATATTTCTGCAGTGAAACTTAATAATAATGTTCAAAAGAGAAATGTAAGCAACTGAATCGAATGATAATGTTAAAACTATACCATATCATAAAATTGCAGAACATTTTATGTATACACACACACACACACACATACATATACTATATATAATGAATAAAAGATTAATAAGAACATTTTATACACACACATATATTTATAGACATCAAAACTTAAATAATTAGAATTTCAATCACTTTAATAAAGGTATTTATTAAAATGGAACATTCATAAAGAAATGTTAGAATTTTTTAGAGAATTGAAGAGTTTTTTTATATAATACTCTTGAATTCCCTGAAAAATTCTAACATTTCTTTATGAATTTCTACATATTTCGAATAACTGTTATTTAATTCTGTATCATTTTCAAGAAGTAACAGTTTTGTGAAATTTGAATTTGTGGTATTAAACATAATGTTTATTTCTGATAATTTTTTCTCTAAGTGATTCTCCAGTTTCTTTTTTTCATTTAGTTGTTTACGTTTTCTTGAGTTTCGAGTAACGCAGTATTCTGTTTCCATCAAAGTTGAAGTAGAGGCTACGTTCTCAGAAATTATCGCAGTAGATGTAGATGCTGTATTCTGGTCAATATCAATTGATCGCACATCGATGATATTAGGTAAATCATCGGTCGAATCATTCATATAATATTCAAAGGATGTATGAATCTGTATGTCGTAGTCGTAAAATATATCAACTTTTACTACTTCATTTTCTAAATCTTTAAATATATTGTGATAATATACATTTCTTTTGCATATCAGGCAAAAGAAAAATGATCTATCTTCTATATATTTAGAATAATTAATCATACATACTTTATAAAAATGGTGCCTGCATGATAAATAATATCGTAGGATATATTCAAGACAGATTGTATAATTTTCTTCAATCTCCATCTTTTTTAAAACTAAATAAAAATATATTTATTTTAAAATGGTAAAAAAATCGATTTTTCATAAATATAAAAATGAATATTTATTAATTTGCGCCACATTATTAATAAGCGCCACTAAAAGCCAACCAACCTACCAACCATTCGCCATATCGTGAGCGACTGTCCTTGTCTCCGTCATCTTTATCGGCAGTTTTTTAACATCATCCTCACCAAATTTGACAAACAGGACATGCACCATGATCTTGAAACCATTGTAGAATGCATCCAATATGAAATTTATGGCCACATTCCAATTTTAGCAGTTTTGTTTCCTCTATTTGGGAAAAACATATTGTACAATTCATCTCATCTTGCGAGAAGTTTTTTGTTGAAGGTTGGCTGCTATCGGAAATTGTTATGGTGGCAGGGCTATTATTCTCCTCATCATTTTGAGTAGGACTATTTATCTGAAAAAAAAAAAAAAAAAGTATTTGTAAGTTTTCATGAAAAAAAAAAAAAAAAAACTAATAAAAATATTTCATACATTATCCTCCTGCTCTTCTGAAAAAACGTACACTGTCGCAGCTTGCGTCAAACTTTGTGTGTTTTCTAACTCTTTAGTACTTATCTAAAAATAACATATTTATAAGTTTACAAAAAAAAAAAATATATATATACCGTAATTTCGCGCGCATAGTCCGCATGTGAAGTTTTATGTAAAAATTATTTCAAATATCATCAGATTGTCCGCACTACCGTATAGTCCGCAGGAGAAAAATATAACCCCAAGAAAACAGCAAGTAAAACACTATTATGTAGTTTTATATGAAAATATAAAAGCATTCCCACTATTAAAATAAATAGCATAAAAGTACTTGTTAATAAACCATATTTTAAAAATTATACATTAAAAGAAACCTTTAAAGTTGATGTTTATATTTTCTATGGGAATTCCCGGTTGAGTCAATTCCCTGAAAAATTCTAACATTTCTTTATGAATTTCTACATATATTTAATTCTGTATCATTTTCAAGAAGTAACAGTTTTGTGAAATTTGAATGTGTGGTATTAAACATAATGTTTATTTCTGATAATTTTTTCTCTAAGTGATTCTCCAGTTTCTTTTTTTCATTTAGTTGTTTACGTTTTCTTGAGTTTCGAGTAACGCAGTATTCTGTTTCCACCAAAGTTGAAGTAGAGGCTACGTTCTCAGAAATTATCACAGTAGATGTAGATGCTGTATTCTGGTCAATATCAATTGATCGCACATCGATGATATTAGGTAAATCATCGGTCAAATCATTCATATAATATTCAAAGGATGTATGAATCTGTATGTCGTTGTCGTAAAATATATCATCAACTTTTACTACTTCATTTTCTAAATCTTTAAATATATTGTGATAATATACATTTCTTTTGCATATCAGGCAAAAGAAAAATGATCTATCTTCTATATATTTAGAATAATTAATCATACATACTTTATAAAAATGGTGCCTGCATGATAAATAATATCGTAGGATATATTCAAGACAGATTGTATAATTTTCTTCAATCTCCATCTTTTTTAAAAATAAATAAAAATATATTTATTTTAAAATGGTAAAAAAATCGATTTTTCATAAATATAAAATGAATATTTATTAATTTGGTATTTACAGGTGGGCTGAAATTTTAAGACAGCACAACCAGTATCGAAAGGACGTGGCCTTTCTTCAACAGGTGCAAAAAACGCGCGGACTGTACAGTCGACGTAAAAATTAAAGAAGCATCGCACCCCCTACAAAAAATTATAGTTTAGAAAGTTTTGGGTTCGAATCTCGGATTATAATTCATAAAAATTATAAAAAACAGTATTGTTTTGTAATTTTAAATGAATCAATTAATAATTATTATTATTAATAATAATATCATTCTATAAAACATTTTTATTATAAAAATTGGTAAAAGGTTGAACCTATAGTTGTTTTAAGATTCAGTAAATTTAATGGAAAATAACAAATTATAAAATAAAATGCTTACAAAATATAGAGGATATTACTATAAATAACTTACTTGAACGCAGATTGTAGATGTGACTTTTAAAAGGTTATTTCACTTTTACTCTTCAAATCTAATTTTTCTTATCGCAATTCTTGAACATTGTATCTTTCGGTTGATAGGTCAAGCTTTGATGATATACAGAATATATTTTATTTTTTATTTTACATTATTTGTTGAATCCTGTATTGACAAAACCTATACTTTATGGAGAAAAATGCTTCCGTTTAAGTAGCAACTCACTAAAAAACATTAAAATTGAACTTATAAAGGTATTTATTCATATATTTTAAGAATGAATTAGTCATATTTTAAAGAAAAAACGGATACAATATATAGTTAATAAAAATTTATTATATACGATAAATATTACATTTTCAATGAAAGGTAAATAAAAATTATTATATAACATTTTCTCAAATATTTCTGCAGTGAAACTTAATAATAATGTTCAAACGAGTTCAAAAGAGAAATGTAAGCAACTGAATCGAATGATAATGTTAAAACTATACCATATCATAAAATTGCAGAACATTTTATGAATACACACACACACACACATATACTATATATAATGAATAAAAGATTAATAAGAACATTTTATACACACACATATATTTATAGACATCAAAACTTAAATAATTAGAATTTCAATCACTTTAATAAAGGTATTTATTAAAATGGAACATTCATAAAGAAATGTTAGAATTTTTCAGAGAATTGAAGAGTTTTTTTATATAATACTCTTGAATTCCCTGAAAAATTCTAACATTTCTTTATGAATTTCTACATATTTCGAATAACTGTTATTTAATTCTGTATCATTTTCAAGAAGTAACAGTTTTGTGAAATTTGAATTTGTGGTATTAAACATAATGTTTATTTCTGATAACTTTTTCTCTAAGTGATTCTCCAGTTTCTTTTTTTCATTTAGTTGTTTACGTTTTCTTGAGTTTCGAGTAACGCAGTATTCTGTTTCCATCAAAGTTGAAGTAGAGGCTACGTTCTCAGAAATTATCGCAGTAGATGTAGATGCTGTATTCTGGTCAATATCAATTGATCGCACATCGATGATATTAGGTAAATCATCGGTCGAATCATTCATATAATATTCAAAGGATGTATGAATCTGTATGTCGTAGTCGTAAAATATATCAACTTTTACTACTTCATTTTCTAAATCTTTAAATATATTGTGATAATATACATTTCTTTTGCATATCAGGCAAAAGAAAAATGATCTATCTTCTATATATTTAGAATAATTAATCATACATACTTTATAAAAATGGTGCCTGCATGATAAATAATATCGTAGGATATTTTCAAGACAGATTGTATAATTTTCTTCAATCTCCATCTTTTTTAAAACTAAATAAAAATATATTTATTTTAAAATGGTAAAAAAATCGATTTTTCATAAATATAAAAATGAATATTTATTAATTTGCGCCACATTATTAATAAGCGCCACTAAAAGCCAACCAACCTACCAACCATTCGCCATATCGTGAGCGACTGTCCTTGTCTCCGTCATCTTTATCGGCAGTTTTTTAACATCATCCTCACCAAATTTGACAAACAGGACATGCACCATGATCTTGAAACCATTGTAGAATGCATCCAATATGAAATTTATGGCCACATTCCAATTTTAGCAGTTTTGTTTCCTCTATTTGGGAAAAACATATTGTACAATTCATCTCATCTTGCGAGAAGTTTTTTGTTGAAGGTTGGCTGCTATCGGAAATTGTTATGGTGGCAGGGCTATTATTCTCCTCATCATTTTGAGTAGGAGTATTTATCTGAAAAAAAAAAAAAAAAAGTATTTGTAAGTTTTCATGAAAAAAAAAAAAAAAAAAACTAATAAAAATATTTCATACATTATCCTCCTGCTCTTCTGAAAAAACGTACGCTGTCGCAGCTTGCGTCAAACTTTGTGTGTTTTCTAACTCTTTAGTACTTATCTAAAAATAACATATTTATAAGTTTACAAAAAAAAAAATATATATATATACCGTAATTTCGCGCGCATAGTCCGCATGTGAAGTTTTATGTAAAAATTATTTCAAATATCATCAGATTGTCCGCACTACCGTATAGTCCGCAGGAGAAAAATATAACCCCAAGAAAACAGCAAGTAAAACACTATTATGTAGTTTTATATGAAAATATAAAAGCATTCCCACTATTAAAATAAATAGCATAAAAGTACTTGTTAATAAACCATATTTTAAAAATTATACATTAAAAGAAACCTTTAAAGTTGATGTTTATATTTTCTATGGGAATTCCCGGTTGAGTCAATTCCCTGAAAAATTCTAACATTTCTTTATGAATTTCTACATATATTTAATTCTGTATCATTTTCAAGAAGTAACAGTTTTGTGAAATTTGAATGTGTGGTATTAAACATAATGTTTATTTCTGATAATTTTTTCTCTAAGTGATTCTCCACTTTCTTTTTTTCATTTAGTTGTTTACGTTTTCTTGAGTTTCGAGTAACGCAGTATTCTGTTTCCATCAAAGTTGAAGTAGAGGCTACGTTCTCAGAAATTATCACAGTAGATGTAGATGCTGTATTCTGGTCAATATCAATTGATCGCACATCGATGATATTAGGTAAATCATCGGTCAAATCATTCATATAATATTCAAAGGATGTATGAATCTGTATGTCGTTGTCGTAAAATATATCATCAACTTTTACTACTTCATTTTCTAAATCTTTAAATATATTGTGATAATATACATTTCTTTTGCATATCAGGCAAAAGGAAAATGATCTATCTTCTATATATTTAGAATAATTAATCATACATACTTTATAAAAATGGTGCCTGCATGATAAATAATATCGTAGGATATATTCAAGACAGATTGTATAATTTTCTTCAATCTCCATCTTTTTTAAAAATAAATAAAAATATATTTATTTTAAAATGGTAAAAAAATCGATTTTTCATAAATATAAAATGAATATTTATTAATTTGGTATTTACAGGTGGGCTGAAATTTTAAGACAGCACAACCAGTATCGAAAGGACGTGGCCTTTCTTCAACAGGTGCAAAAAAACGCGCGGACTGTACAGTCGACGTAAAAATTAAAGAAGCATCGCACCCCCTACAAAAAATTATAGTTTTGAAAGTTTTGGTTTCGAATCTCGGATTATAATTCATAAAAATTATAAAAAACAGTATTGTTTTGTAATTTTAAATGAATCAATTAATAATTATTATTATTAATAATAATATCATTCTATAAAACATTTTTATTATAAAAATTGGTAAAAGGTTGAACCTATAGTTGTTTTAAGATTCAGTAAATTTAATGGAAAATAACAAATTATAAAATAAAACGCTTACAAAATATAGAGGATATTACTATAAATAACTTACTTGAACGCAGATTGTAGATGTGACTTTTAAAAGGTTATTTCACTTTTACTCTTCAAATCTAATTTTTCTTATCGCAATTCTTGAACATTGTATCTTTCGGTTGATAGGTCAAGCTTTGATGATATACAGAATATATTTTATTTTTTATTTTACATTATTTGTTGAATCCTGTATTGACAAAACCTATACTTTATGGAGAAAAATGCTTCCGTTTAAGTAGCAACTCACTAAAAAACATTAAAATTGAACTTATAAAGGTATTTATTCATATATTTTAAGAATGAATTAGTCATATTTTAAAGAAAAAACGGATACAATATATAGTTAATAAAAATTTATTATATACGATAAATATTACATTTTCAATGAAAGGTAAATAAAAATTATTATATAACATTTTCTCAAATATTTCTGCAGTGAAACTTAATAATAATGTTCAAACGAGTTCAAAAGAGAAATGTAAGCAACTGAATCGAATGATAATGTTAAAACTATACCATATCATAAAATTGCAGAACATTTTATGAATACACACACACACACACATATACTATATATAATGAATAAAAGATTAATAAGAACATTTTATACACACACATATATTTATAGACATCAAAACTTAAATAATTAGAATTTCAATCACTTTAATAAAGGTATTTATTAAAATGGAACATTCATAAAGAAATGTTAGAATTTTTCAGAGAATTTAAGAGTTTTTTTATATAATACTCTTGAATTCCCTGAAAAATTCTAACATTTCTTTATGAATTTCTACATATTTCGAATAACTGTTATTTAATTCTGTATCATTTTCAAGAAGTAACAGTTTTGTGAAATTTGAATTTGTGGTATTAAACATAATGTTTATTTCTGATAACTTTTTCTCTAAGTGATTCTCCAGTTTCTTTTTTTCATTTAGTTGTTTACGTTTTCTTGAGTTTCGAGTAACGCAGTATTCTGTTTCCATCAAAGTTGAAGTAGAGGCTACGTTCTCAGAAATTATCGCAGTAGATGTAGATGCTGTATTCTGGTCAATATCAATTGATCGCACATCGATGATATTAGGTAAATCATCGGTCGAATCATTCATATAATATTCAAAGGATGTATGAATCTGTATGTCGTAGTCGTAAAATATATCAACTTTTACTACTTCATTTTCTAAATCTTTAAATATATTGTGATAATATACATTTCTTTTGCATATCAGGCAAAAGAAAAATGATCTATCTTCTATATATTTAGAATAATTAATCATACATACTTTATAAAAATGGTGCCTGCATGATAAATAATATCGTAGGATATTTTCAAGACAGATTGTATAATTTTCTTCAATCTCCATCTTTTTTAAAACTAAATAAAAATATATTTATTTTAAAATGGTAAAAAAATCGATTTTTCATAAATATAAAAATGAATATTTATTAATTTGCGCCACATTATTAATAAGCGCCACTAAAAGCCAACCAACCTACCAACCATTCGCCATATCGTGAGCGACTGTCCTTGTCTCCGTCATCTTTATCGGCAGTTTTTTAACATCATCCTCACCAAATTTGACAAACAGGACATGCACCATGATCTTGAAACCATTGTAGAATGCATCCAATATGAAATTTATGGCCACATTCCAATTTTAGCAGTTTTGTTTCCTCTATTTGGGAAAAACATATTGTACAATTCATCTCATCTTGCGAGAAGTTTTTTGTTGAAGGTTGGCTGCTATCGGAAATTGTTATGGTGGCAGGGCTATTATTCTCCTCATCATTTTGAGTAGGAGTATTTATCTGAAAAAAAAAAAAAAAAAGTATTTGTAAGTTTTCATGAAAAAAAAAAAAACTAATAAAAATATTTCATACATTATCCTCCTGCTCTTCTGAAAAAACGTACGCTGTCGCAGCTTGCGTCAAACTTTGTGTGTTTTCTAACTCTTTAGTACTTATCTAAAAATAACATATTTATAAGTTTACAAAAAAAAAAATATATATATATACCGTAATTTCGCGCGCATAGTCCGCATGTGAAGTTTTATGTAAAAATTATTTCAAATATCATCAGATTGTCCGCACTACCGTATAGTCCGCAGGAGAAAAATATAACCCCATGAAAACAGCAAGTAAAACACTATTATGTAGTTTTATATGAAAATATAAAAGCATTCCCACTATTAAAATAAATAGCATAAAAGTACTTGTTAATAAACCATATTTTAAAAATTATACATTAAAAGAAACCTTTAAAGTTGATGTTTATATTTTCTATGGGAATTCCCGGTTGAGTCAATTCCCTGAAAAATTCTAACATTTCTTTATGAATTTCTACATATATTTAATTCTGTATCATTTTCAAGAAGTAACAGTTTTGTGAAATTTGAATGTGTGGTATTAAACATAATGTTTATTTCTGATAATTTTTTCTCTAAGTGATTCTCCACTTTCTTTTTTTCATTTAGTTGTTTACGTTTTCTTGAGTTTCGAGTAACGCAGTATTCTGTTTCCATCAAAGTTGAAGTAGAGGCTACGTTCTCAGAAATTATCACAGTAGATGTAGATGCTGTATTCTGGTCAATATCAATTGATCGCACATCGATGATATTAGGTAAATCATCGGTCAAATCATTCATATAATATTCAAAGGATGTATGAATCTGTATGTCGTTGTCGTAAAATATATCATCAACTTTTACTACTTCATTTTCTAAATCTTTAAATATATTGTGATAATATACATTTCTTTTGCATATCAGGCAAAAGGAAAATGATCTATCTTCTATATATTTAGAATAATTAATCATACATACTTTATAAAAATGGTGCCTGCATGATAAATAATATCGTAGGATATATTCAAGACAGATTGTATAATTTTCTTCAATCTCCATCTTTTTTAAAAATAAATAAAAATATATTTATTTTAAAATGGTAAAAAAATCGATTTTTCATAAATATAAAATGAATATTTATTAATTTGGTATTTACAGGTGGGCTGAAATTTTAAGACAGCACAACCAGTATCGAAAGGACGTGGCCTTTCTTCAACAGGTGCAAAAAAACGCGCGGACTGTACAGTCGACGTAAAAATTAAAGAAGCATCGCACCCCCTACAAAAAATTATAGTTTTGAAAGTTTTGGTTTCGAATCTCGGATTATAATTCATAAAAATTATAAAAAACAGTATTGTTTTGTAATTTTAAATGAATCAATTAATAATTATTATTATTAATAATAATATCATTCTATAAAACATTTTTATTATAAAAATTGGTAAAAGGTTGAACCTATAGTTGTTTTAAGATTCAGTAAATTTAATGGAAAATAACAAATTATAAAATAAAACGCTTACAAAATATAGAGGATATTACTATAAATAACTTACTTGAACGCAGATTGTAGATGTGACTTTTAAAAGGTTATTTCACTTTTACTCTTCAAATCTAATTTTTCTTATCGCAATTCTTGAACATTGTATCTTTCGGTTGATAGGTCAAGCTTTGATGATATACAGAATATATTTTATTTTTTATTTTACATTATTTGTTGAATCCTGTATTGACAAAACCTATACTTTATGGAGAAAAATGCTTCCGTTTAAGTAGCAACTCACTAAAAAACATTAAAATTGAACTTATAAAGGTATTTATTCATATATTTTAAGAATGAATTAGTCATATTTTAAAGAAAAAACGGATACAATATATAGTTAATAAAAATTTATTATATACGATAAATATTACATTTTCAATGAAAGGTAAATAAAAATTATTATATAACATTTTCTCAAATATTTCTGCAGTGAAACTTAATAATAATGTTCAAACGAGTTCAAAAGAGAAATGTAAGCAACTGAATCGAATGATAATGTTAAAACTATACCATATCATAAAATTGCAGAACATTTTATGAATACACACACACACACACATATACTATATATAATGAATAAAAGATTAATAAGAACATTTTATACACACACATATATTTATAGACATCAAAACTTAAATAATTAGAATTTCAATCACTTTAATAAAGGTATTTATTAAAATGGAACATTCATAAAGAAATGTTAGAATTTTTCAGAGAATTTAAGAGTTTTTTTATATAATACTCTTGAATTCCCTGAAAAATTCTAACATTTCTTTATGAATTTCTACATATTTCGAATAACTGTTATTTAATTCTGTATCATTTTCAAGAAGTAACAGTTTTGTGAAATTTGAATTTGTGGTATTAAACATAATGTTTATTTCTGATAACTTTTTCTCTAAGTGATTCTCCAGTTTCTTTTTTTCATTTAGTTGTTTACGTTTTCTTGAGTTTCGAGTAACGCAGTATTCTGTTTCCATCAAAGTTGAAGTAGAGGCTACGTTCTCAGAAATTATCGCAGTAGATGTAGATGCTGTATTCTGGTCAATATCAATTGATCGCACATCGATGATATTAGGTAAATCATCGGTCGAATCATTCATATAATATTCAAAGGATGTATGAATCTGTATGTCGTAGTCGTAAAATATATCAACTTTTACTACTTCATTTTCTAAATCTTTAAATATATTGTGATAATATACATTTCTTTTGCATATCAGGCAAAAGAAAAATGATCTATCTTCTATATATTTAGAATAATTAATCATACATACTTTATAAAAATGGTGCCTGCATGATAAATAATATCGTAGGATATTTTCAAGACAGATTGTATAATTTTCTTCAATCTCCATCTTTTTTAAAACTAAATAAAAATATATTTATTTTAAAATGGTAAAAAAATCGATTTTTCATAAATATAAAAATGAATATTTATTAATTTGCGCCACATTATTAATAAGCGCCACTAAAAGCCAACCAACCTACCAACCATTCGCCATATCGTGAGCGACTGTCCTTGTCTCCGTCATCTTTATCGGCAGTTTTTTAACATCATCCTCACCAAATTTGACAAACAGGACATGCACCATGATCTTGAAACCATTGTAGAATGCATCCAATATGAAATTTATGGCCACATTCCAATTTTAGCAGTTTTGTTTCCTCTATTTGGGAAAAACATATTGTACAATTCATCTCATCTTGCGAGAAGTTTTTTGTTGAAGGTTGGCTGCTATCGGAAATTGTTATGGTGGCAGGGCTATTATTCTCCTCATCATTTTGAGTAGGAGTATTTATCTGAAAAAAAAAAAAAAAAAGTATTTGTAAGTTTTCATGAAAAAAAAAAAAACTAATAAAAATATTTCATACATTATCCTCCTGCTCTTCTGAAAAAACGTACGCTGTCGCAGCTTGCGTCAAACTTTGTGTGTTTTCTAACTCTTTAGTACTTATCTAAAAATAACATATTTATAAGTTTACAAAAAAAAAAATATATATATATACCGTAATTTCGCGCGCATAGTCCGCATGTGAAGTTTTATGTAAAAATTATTTCAAATATCATCAGATTGTCCGCACTACCGTATAGTCCGCAGGAGAAAAATATAACCCCATGAAAACAGCAAGTAAAACACTATTATGTAGTTTTATATGAAAATATAAAAGCATTCCCACTATTAAAATAAATAGCATAAAAGTACTTGTTAATAAACCATATTTTAAAAATTATACATTAAAAGAAACCTTTAAAGTTGATGTTCTATGGGAATTCCCGGTTGAGTCAATTCCCTGAAAAATTCTAACATTTCTTTATGAATTTCTACATATATTTAATTCTGTATCATTTTCAAGAAGTAACAGTTTTGTGAAATTGGAATGTGTGGTATTAAACATAATGTTTATTTCTGATAATTTTTTCTCTAAGTGATTCTCCAGTTTCTTTTTTTCATTTAGTTGTTTACGTTTTCTTGAGTTTCGAGTAACGCAGTATTCTGTTTCCATCAAAGTTGAAGTAGAGGCTACGTTCTCAGAAATTATCACAGTAGATGTAGATGCTGTATTCTGGTCAATATCAATTGATCGCACATCGATGATATTAGGTAAATCATCGGTCAAATCATTCATATAATATTCAAAGGATGTATGAATCTGTATGTCGTTGTCGTAAAATATATCATCAACTTTTACTACTTCATTTTCTAAATCTTTAAATATATTGTGATAATATACATTTCTTTTGCATATCAGGCAAAAGAAAAATGATCTATCTTCTATATATTTAGAATAATTAATCATACATACTTTATAAAAATGGTCCCTTCATGATAAATAATATCGTAGGATATATTCAAGACAGATTGTATAATTTTCTTCAATCTCCATCTTTTTTAAAAATAAATAAAAATATATTTATTTTAAAATGGTAAAAAAATCGATTTTTCATAAATATAAAATGAATATTTATTAATTTGGTATTTACAGGTGGGCTGAAATTTTAAGACAGCACAACCAGTATCGAAAGGACGTGGCCTTTCTTCAACAGGTGCAAAAAAACGCGCGGACTGTACAGTCGACGTAAAAATTAAAGAAGCATCGCACCCCCTACAAAAAATTATAGTTTTGAAAGTTTTGGGTTCGAATCTCGGATTATAATTCATAAAAATTATAAAAAACAGTATTGTTTTGTAATTTTAAATGAATCAATTAATAATTATTATTATTAATAATAATATCATTCTATAAAACATTTTTATTATAAAAATTGGTAAAAGGTTGAACCTATAGTTGTTTTAAGATTCAGTAAATTTAATGGAAAATAACAAATTATAAAATAAAATGCTTACAAAATATAGAGGATATTACTATAAATAACTTACTTGAACGCAGATTGTAGATGTGACTTTTGAAAGGTTATTTCACTTTTACTCTTCAAATCTAATTTTTCTTATCGCAATTCTTGAACATTGTATCTTTCGGTTGATAGGTCAAGCTTTGATGATATACAGAATATATTTTATTTTTTATTTTACATTATTTGTTGAATCCTGTATTGACAAAACCTATACTTTATGGAGAAAAATGCTTCCGTTTAAGTAGCAACTCACTAAAAAACATTAAAATTGAACTTATAAAGGTATTTATTCATATATTTTAAGAATGAATTAGTCATATTTTAAAGAAAAAACGGATACAATATATAGTTAATAAAAATTTATTATATACGATAAATATTACATTTTCAATGAAAGGTAAATAAAAATTATTATATAACATTTTCTCAAATATTTTTGCAGTGAAACTTAATAATAATGTTCAAACGAGTTCAAAAGAGAAATGTAAGCAACTGAATCGAATGATAATGTTAAAACTATACCATATCATAAAATTGCAGAACATTTTATGTATACACACACACACACACACACACATATACTATATATAATGAATAAAAGATTAATAAGAACATTTTATACACACACATATATTTATAGACATCAAAACTTAAATAATTAGAATTTCAATCACTTTAATAAAGGTATTTATTAAAATGGAACATTCATAAAGAAATGTTAGAATTTTTTAGAGAATTGAAGAGTTTTTTTATATAATACTCTTGAATTCCCTGAAAAATTCTAACATTTCTTTATGAATTTCTACATATTTCGAATAACTGTTATTTAATTCTGTATCATTTTCAAGAAGTAACAGTTTTGTGAAATTTGAATTTGTGGTATTAAACATAATGTTTATTTCTGATAATTTTTTCTCTAAGTGATTCTCCAGTTTCTTTTTTTCATTTAGTTGTTTACGTTTTCTTGAGTTTCGAGTAACGCAGTATTCTGTTTCCATCAAAGTTGAAGTAGAGGCTACGTTCTCAGAAATTATCGCAGTAGATGTAGATGCTGTATTCTGGTCAATATCAATTGATCGCACATCGATGATATTAGGTAAATCATCGGTCGAATCATTCATATAATATTCAAAGGATGTATGAATCTGTATGTCGTAGTCGTAAAATATATCTACTTTTACTACTTCATTTTCTAAATCTTTAAATATATTGTTATAATATACATTTCTTTTGCATATCAGGCAAAAGAAAAATGATCTATCTTCTATATATTTAGAATAATTAATCATACATACTTTATAAAAATGGTGCCTGCATGATAAATAATATCGTAGGATATATTCAAGACAGATTGTATAATTTTCTTCAATCTCCATCTTTTTTAAAACTAAATAAAAATATATTTATTTTAAAATGGTAGAAAAATCGATTTTTCATAAATATAAAAATGAATATTTATTAATTTGCGTCACATTATTAATAAGCGCCACTAAAAGCCAACCAACCTACCAACCATTCGCCATATAGTGAGCGACTGTCCTTGTGTCCGTCATCTTTATCGGCAGTTTTTTAACATCATCCTCACCAAATTTGACAAACAGGACATGCACCATGATCTTGAAACCATTGTAGAATGCATCCAATATAAAATTTATGGCCACATTCCAATTTTAGCAGTTTTGTTTCCTCTATTTGGGAAAAACATATTGTACAATTCATCTCATCTTGCGAGAAGTTTTTTGTTGAAGGTTGGCTGCTATCGGAAATTGTTATGGTGGCAGGGCTATTATTCTCCTCATCATTTTGAGTAGGAGTATTTATCTGAAAAAAAAAAAAAAGTATTTGTAAGTTTTCATGAAAAAAAAAAAAAAAACTAATAAAAATATTTCATACATTATCCTCCTGCTCTTCTGAAAAAACGTACGCTGTCGCAGCTTGCGTCAAACTTTGTGTGTTTTCTAACTCTTTAGTACTTATCTAAAAATAACATATTTATAAGTTTACAAAAAAAAAAAAATATATATATACAGTAATTTCGCCCGCATAGTCCGCATGTGAAGTTTTATGTAAAAATTATTTCAAATATCATCAGATTGTCCGCACTACCGTATAGTCCGCAGGAGAAAAATATAACCCCATGAAAACAGCAAGTAAAACACTATTATGTAGTTTTATATGAAAATATAAAAGCATTCCCACTATTAAAATAAATAGCATAAAAGTACTTGTTAATAAACCATATTTTAAAAATTATACATTAAAAGAAACCTTTAAAGTTGATGTTTATATTTTCTATGGGAATTCCCGGTTGAGTCAATTCCCTGAAAAATTCTAACATTTCTTTATGAATTTCTACATATATTTAATTCTGTATCATTTTCAAGAAGTAACAGTTTTGTGAAATTTGAATGTGTGGTATTAAACATAATGTTTATTTCTGATAATTTTTTCTCTAAGTGATTCTCCAGTTTCTTTTTTTCATTTAGTTGTTTACGTTTTCTTGAGTTTCGAGTAACGCAGTATTCTGTTTCCATCAAAGTTGAAGTAGAGGCTACGTTCTCAGAAATTATCGCAGTAGATGTAGATGCTGTATTCTGGTCAATATCAATTGATCGCACATCGATGATATTAGGTAAATCATCGGTCGAATCATTCATATAATATTCAAAGGATGTATGAATCTGTATGTCGTAGTCGTAAAATATATCAACTTTTACTACTTCATTTTCTAAATCTTTAAATATATTGTGATAATATACATTTCTTTTGCATATCAGGCAAAAGAAAAATGATCTATCTTCTATATATTTAGAATAATTAATCATACATACTTTATAAAAATGGTGCCTGCATGATAAATAATATCGTAGAATATATTCAAGACAGATTGTATAATTTTCTTCAATCTCCATCTTTTTTAAAACTAAATAAAAATATATTTATTTTAAAATGGTAAAAAAATCGATTTTTCATAAATATAAAAGTGAATATTTATTAATTTGCGCCACATTATTAATAAGCGCCACTAAAAGCCAACCAACCTACCAACCATTCGCCATATAGTGAGCGACTGTCCTTGTCTCCGTCATCTTTATCGGCAGTTTTTTAACATCATCCTCACCAAATTTGACAAACAGGACATGCACCATGATCTTGAAACCATTGTAGAATGCATCCAATATAAAATTTATGGCCACATTCCAATTTTAGCAGTTTTGTTTCCTCTATTTGGGAAAAACATATTGTACAATTCATCTCATCTTGCGAGAAGTTTTTTGTTGAAGGTTGGCTGCTATCGGAAATTGTTATGGTGGCAGGGCTATTATTCTCCTCATCATTTTGAGTAGGAGTATTTATCTGAAAAAAAAAAAACTAATAAAAATATTTCATACATTATCCTCCTGCTCTTCTGAAAAAACGTACGCTGTCGCAGCTTGCGTCAAACTTTGTGTGTTTTGTAACTCTTTAGTACTTATCTAAAAATAACATATTTATAAGTTTACAAAAAAAAAAAATATATATATATACCGTAATTTCGCGCGCATAGTCCGCATGTGAAGTTTTATGTAAAAATTATTTCAAATATCATCAGATTGTCCGCACTACCGTATAGTCCGCAGGAGAAAAATATAACCCCATGAAAACAGCAAGTAAAACACTATTATGTAGTTTTATATGAAAATATAAAAGCATTCCCACTATTAAAATAAATAGCATAAAAGTACTTGTTAATAAACCATATTTTAAAAATTATACATTAAAAGAAACCTTTAAAGTTGATGTTCTATGGGAATTCCCGGTTGAGTCAATTCCCTGAAAAATTCTAACATTTCTTTATGAATTTCTACATATATTTAATTCTGTATCATTTTCAAGAAGTAACAGTTTTGTGAAATTTGAATGTGTGGTATTAAACATAATGTTTATTTCTGATAATTTTTTCTCTAAGTGATTCTCCAGTTTCTTTTTTTCATTTAGTTGTTTACGTTTTCTTGAGTTTCGAGTAACGCAGTATTCTGTTTCCATCAAAGTTGAAGTAGAGGCTACGTTCTCAGAAATTATCACAGTAGATGTAGATGCTGTATTCTGGTCAATATCAATTGATCGCACATCGATGATATTAGGTAAATCATCGGTCAAATCATTCATATAATATTCAAAGGATGTATGAATCTGTATGTCGTTGTCGTAAAATATATCATCAACTTTTACTACTTCATTTTCTAAATCTTTAAATATATTGTGATAATATACATTTCTTTTGCATATCAGGCAAAAGAAAAATGATCTATCTTCTATATATTTAGAATAATTAATCATACATACTTTATAAAAATGGTCCCTTCATGATAAATAATATCGTAGGATATATTCAAGACAGATTGTATAATTTTCTTCAATCTCCATCTTTTTTAAAAATAAATAAAAATATATTTATTTTAAAATGGTAAAAAAATCGATTTTTCATAAATATAAAATGAATATTTATTAATTTGGTATTTACAGGTGGGCTGAAATTTTAAGACAGCACAACCAGTATCGAAAGGACGTGGCCTTTCTTCAACAGGTGCAAAAAAACGCGCGGACTGTACAGTCGACGTAAAAATTAATGAAGCATCGCACCCCCTACAAAAAATTATAGTTTTGAAAGTTTTGGGTTCGAATCTCGGATTATAATTCATAAAAATTATAAAAAACAGTATTGTTTTGTAATTTTAAATGAATCAATTAATAATTATTATTATTAATAATAATATCATTCTATAAAACATTTTTATTATAAAAATTGGTAAAAGGTTGAACCTATAGTTGTTTTAAGATTCAGTAAATTTAATGGAAAATAACAAATTATAAAATAAAATGCTTACAAAATATAGAGGATATTACTATAAATAACTTACTTGAACGCAGATTGTAGATGTGACTTTTAAAAGGTTATTTCACTTTTACTCTTCAAATCTAATTTTTCTTATCGCAATTCTTGAACATTGTATCTTTCGGTTGATAGGTCAAGCTTTGATGATATACAGAATATATTTTATTTTTTATTTTACATTATTTGTTGAATCCTGTATTGACAAAACCTATACTTTATGGAGAAAAATGCTTCCGTTTAAGTAGCAACTCACTAAAAAACATTAAAATTGAACTTATAAAGGTATTTATTCATATATTTTAAGAATGAATTAGTCATATTTTAAAGAAAAAACGGATACAATATATAGTTAATAAAAATTTATTATATACGATAAATATTACATTTTCAATGAAAGGTAAATAAAAATTATTATATAACATTTTCTCAAATATTTCTGCAGTGAAACTTAATAATAATGTTCAAACGAGTTCAAAAGAGAAATGTAAGCAACTGAATCGAATGATAATGTTAAAACTATACCATATCATAAAATTGCAGAACATTTTATGTATACACACACACACACACACACACATATACTATATATAATGAATAAAAGATTAATAAGAACATTTTATACACACACATATATTTATAGACATCAAAACTTAAATAATTAGAATTTCAATCACTTTAATAAAGGTATTTATTAAAATGGAACATTCATAAAGAAATGTTAGAATTTTTCAGAGAATTCAAGAGTTTTTTTATATAATACTCTTGAATTCCCTGAAAAATTCTAACATTTCTTTATGAATTTCTACATATTTCGAATAACTGTTATTTAATTCTGTATCATTTTCAAGAAGTAACAGTTTTGTGAAATTTGAATTTGTGGTATTAAACATAATGTTTATTTCTGATAATTTTTTCTCTAAGTGATTCTCCAGTTTCTTTTTTTCATTTAGTTGTTTACGTTTTCTTGAGTTTCGAGTAACGCAGTTTTCTGTTTCCATCAAAGTTGAAGTAGAGGCTACGTTCTCAGAAATTATTGCAGTAGATGTAGATGCTGTATTCTGGTCAATATCAATTGATCGCACATCGATGATATTAGGTAAATCATCGGTCGAATCATTCATATAATATTCAAAGGATGTATGAATCTGTATGTCGTAGTCGTAAAATATATCAACTTTTACTACTTCATTTTCTAAATCTTTAAATATATTGTGATAATATACATTTCTTTTGCATATCAGGCAAAAGAAAAATGATCTATCTTCTATATATTTAGAATAATTAATCATACATACTTTATAAAAATGGTGCCTGCATGATAAATAATATCGTAGGATATATTCAAGACAGATTGTATAATTTTCTTCAATCTCCATCTTTTTTAAAACTAAATAAAAATATATTTATTTTAAAATGGTAAAAAAATCGATTTTTCATAAATATAAAAATGAATATTTATTAATTTGCGCCACATTATTAATAAGCGCCACTAAAAGCCAACCAACCTACCAACCATTCGCCATATCGTGAGCGACTGTCCTTGTCTCCGTCATCTTTATCGGCAGTTTTTTAACATCATCCTCACCAAATTTGACAAACAGGACATGCACCATGATCTTGAAACCATTGTAGAATGCATCCAATATGAAATTTATGGCCACATTCCAATTTTAGCAGTTTTGTTTCCTCTATTTGGGAAAAACATATTGTACAATTCATCTCATCTTGCGAGAAGTTTTTTGTTGAAGGTTGGCTGCTATCGGAAATTGTTATGGTGGCAGGGCTATTATTCTCCTCATCATTTTGAGTAGGAGTATTTATCTGAAAAAAAAAAAAAAAAAGTATTTGTAAGTTTTCATGAAAAAAAAAAAAAAAAAAAACTAATAAAAATATTTCATACATTATCCTCCTGCTCTTCTGAAAAAACGTACGCTGTCGCAGCTTGCGTCAAACTTTGTGTGTTTTCTAACTCTTTAGTACTTATCTAAAAATAACATATTTATAAGTTTACAAAAAAAAAATATATATATATACCGTAATTTCGCGCGCATAGTCCGCATGTGAAGTTTTATGTAAAAATTATTTCAAATATCATCAGATTGTCCGCACTACCGTATAGTCCGCAGGAGAAAAATATAACCCCAAGAAAACAGCAAGTAAAACACTATTATGTAGTTTTATATGAAAATATAAAAGCATTCCCACTATTAAAATAAATAGCATAAAAGTACTTGTTAATAAACCATATTTTAAAAATTATACATTAAAAGAAACCTTTAAAGTTGATGTTTATATTTTCTATGGGAATTCCCGGTTGAGTCAATTCCCTGAAAAATTCTAACATTTCTTTATGAATTTCTACATATATTTAATTCTGTATCATTTTCAAGAAGTAACAGTTTTGTGAAATTTGAATGTGTGGTATTAAACATAATGTTTATTTCTGATAATTTTTTCTCTAAGTGATTCTCCAGTTTCTTTTTTTCATTTAGTTGTTTACGTTTTCTTGAGTTTCGAGTAACGCAGTATTCTGTTTCCATCAAAGTTGAAGTAGAGGCTACGTTCTCAGAAATTATCACAGTAGATGTAGATGCTGTATTCTGGTCAATATCAATTGATCGCACATCGATGATATTAGGTAAATCATCGGTCAAATCATTCATATAATATTCAAAGGATGTATGAATCTGTATGTCGTTGTCGTAAAATATATCATCAACTTTTACTACTTCATTTTCTAAATCTTTAAATATATTGTGATAATATACATTTCTTTTGCATATCAGGCAAAAGGAAAATGATCTATCTTCTATATATTTAGAATAATTAATCATACATACTTTATAAAAATGGTGCCTGCATGATAAATAATATCGTAGGATATATTCAAGACAGATTGTATAATTTTCTTCAATCTCCATCTTTTTTAAAAATAAATAAAAATATATTTATTTTAAAATGGTAAAAAAATCGATTTTTCATAAATATAAAATGAATATTTATTAATTTGGTATTTACAGGTGGGCTGAAATTTTAAGACAGCACAACCAGTATCGAAAGGACGTGGCCTTTCTTCAACAGGTGCAAAAAAACGCGCGGACTGTACAGTCGACGTAAAAATTAAAGAAGCATCGCACCCCCTACAAAAAATTATAGTTTTGAAAGTTTTGGTTTCGAATCTCGGATTATAATTCATAAAAATTATAAAAAACAGTATTGTTTTGTAATTTTAAATGAATCAATTAATAATTATTATTATTAATAATAATATCATTCTATAAAACATTTTTATTATAAAAATTGGTAAAAGGTTGAACCTATAGTTGTTTTAAGATTCAGTAAATTTAATGGAAAATAACAAATTATAAAATAAAACGCTTACAAAATATAGAGGATATTACTATAAATAACTTACTTGAACGCAGATTGTAGATGTGACTTTTAAAAGGTTATTTCACTTTTACTCTTCAAATCTAATTTTTCTTATCGCAATTCTTGAACATTGTATCTTTCGGTTGATAGGTCAAGCTTTGATGATATACAGAATATATTTTATTTTTTATTTTACATTATTTGTTGAATCCTGTATTGACAAAACCTATACTTTATGGAGAAAAATGCTTCCGTTTAAGTAGCAACTCACTAAAAAACATTAAAATTGAACTTATAAAGGTATTTATTCATATATTTTAAGAATGAATTAGTCATATTTTAAAGAAAAAACGGATACAATATATAGTTAATAAAAATTTATTATATACGATAAATATTACATTTTCAATGAAAGGTAAATAAAAATTATTATATAACATTTTCTCAAATATTTTTGCAGTGAAACTTAATAATAATGTTCAAACGAGTTCAAAAGAGAAATGTAAGCAACTGAATCGAATGATAAAGTTAAAACTATACCATATCATAAAATTGCAGAACATTTTATGTATACACACACACACACACATATATATATAATGAATAAAAGATTAATAAGAACATTTTATACACACACATATATTTATAGACATCAAAACTTAAATAATTAGAATTTCAATCACTTTAATAAAGGTATTTATTAAAATGGAACATTCATAAAGAAATGTTAGAATTTTTCAGAGAATTCAAGAGTTTTTTTATATAATACTCTTGAATTCCCTGAAAAATTCTAACATTTCTTTATGAATTTCTACATATTTCGAATAACTGTTATTTAATTCTGTATCATTTTCAAGAAGTAACAGTTTTGTGAAATTTGAATTTGTGGTATTAAACATAATGTTTATTTCTGATAATTTTTTCTCTAAGTGATTCTCCAGTTTCTTTTTTTCATTTAGTTGTTTACGTTTTCTTGAGTTTCGAGTAACGCAGTATTCTGTTTCCATCAAAGTTGAAGTAGAGGCTACGTTCTCAGAAATTATCGCAGTAGATGTAGATGCTGTATTCTGGTCAATATCAATTGATCGCACATCGATGATATTAGGTAAATCATCGGTCGAATCATTCATATAATATTCAAAGGATGTATGAATCTGTATGTCGTAGTCGTAAAATATATCAACTTTTACTACTTCATTTTCTAAATCTTTAAATATATTGTGATAATATACATTTCTTTTGCATATCAGGCAAAAGAAAAATGATCTATCTTCTATATATTTAGAATAATTAATCATACATACTTTATAAAAATGGTGCCTGCATGATAAATAATATCGTAGGATATATTCAAGACAGATTGTATAATTTTCTTCAATCTCCATCTTTTTTAAAACTAAATAAAAATATATTTATTTTAAAATGGTAAAAAAATCGATTTTTCATAAATATAAAAGTGAATATTTATTAATTTGCGCCACATTATTAATAAGCGCCACTAAAAGCTAATGTTCAAACGAGAACAAAAGAGAAATGTAAGCAACTGAATCGAATGATAAAGTTAAAACTATACCATATCATAAAATTGCAGAACATTTTATGTATACACACACACACACACATATATATATAATGAATAAAAGATTAATAAGAACATTTTATACACACACATATATTTATAGACATCAAAACTTAAATAATTAGAATTTCAATCACTTTAATAAAGGTATTTATTAAAATGGAACATTCATAAAGAAATGTTAGAATTTTTCAGAGAATTCAAGAGTTTTTTTATATAATACTCTTGAATTCCCTGAAAAATTCTAACATTTCTTTATGAATTTCTACATATTTCGAATAACTGTTATTTAATTCTGTATCATTTTCAAGAAGTAACAGTTTTGTGAAATTTGAATTTGTGGTATTAAACATAATGTTTATTTCTGATAATTTTTTCTCTAAGTGATTCTCCAGTTTCTTTTTTTCATTTAGTTGTTTACGTTTTCTTGAGTTTCGAGTAACGCAGTATTCTGTTTCCATCAAAGTTGAAGTAGAGGCTACGTTCTCAGAAATTATCGCAGTAGATGTAGATGCTGTATTCTGGTCAATATCAATTGATCGCACATCGATGATATTAGGTAAATCATCGGTCGAATCATTCATATAATATTCAAAGGATGTATGAATCTGTATGTCGTAGTCGTAAAATATATCAACTTTTACTACTTCATTTTCTAAATCTTTAAATATATTGTGATAATATACATTTCTTTTGCATATCAGGCAAAAGAAAAATGATCTATCTTCTATATATTTAGAATAATTAATCATACATACTTTATAAAAATGGTGCCTGCATGATAAATAATATCGTAGGATATATTCAAGACAGATTGTATAATTTTCTTCAATCTCCATCTTTTTTAAAACTAAATAAAAATATATTTATTTTAAAATGGTAAAAAAATCGATTTTTCATAAATATAAAAGTGAATATTTATTAATTTGCGCCACATTATTAATAAGCGCCACTAAAAGCCAACCAACCTACCAACCATTCGCCATATAGTGAGCGACTGTCCTTGTCTCCGTCATCTTTATCGGCAGTTTTTTAACATCATCCTCACCAAATTTGACAAACAGGACATGCACCATGATCTTGAAACCATTGTAGAATGCATCCAATATAAAATTTATGGCCACATTCCAATTTTAGCAGTTTTGTTTCCTCTATTTGGGAAAAACATATTGTACAATTCATCTCATCTTGCGAGAAGTTTTTTGTTGAAGGTTGGCTGCTATCGGAAATTGTTATGGTGGCAGGGCTATTATTCTCCTCATCATTTTGAGTAGGAGTATTTATCTGAAAAAAAAAAAACTAATAAAAATATTTCATACATTATCCTCCTGCTCTTCTGAAAAAACGTACGCTGTCGCAGCTTGCGTCAAACTTTGTGTGTTTTGTAACTCTTTAGTACTTATCTAAAAATAACATATTTATAAGTTTACAAAAAAAAAATATATATATATATACCGTAATTTCGCGCGCATAGTCCGCATGTGAAGTTTTATGTAAAAATTATTTCAAATATCATCAGATTGTCCGCACTACCGTATAGTCCGCAGGAGAAAAATATAACCCCATGAAAACAGCAAGTAAAACACTATTATGTAGTTTTATATGAAAATATAAAAGCATTCCCATTATTAAAATAAATAGCATAAAAGTACTTGTTAATAAACCATATTTTAAAAATTATACATTAAAAGAAACCTTTAAAGTTGATGTTCTATGGGAATTCCCGGTTGAGTCAATTCCCTGAAAAATTCTAACATTTCTTTATGAATTTCTACATATATTTAATTCTGTATCATTTTCAAGAAGTAACAGTTTTGTGAAATTTGAATGTGTGGTATTAAACATAATGTTTATTTCTGATAATTTTTTCTCTAAGTGATTCTCCAGTTTCTTTTTTTCATTTAGTTGTTTACGTTTTCTTGAGTTTCGAGTAACGCAGTATTCTGTTTCCATCAAAGTTGAAGTAGAGGCTACGTTCTCAGAAATTATCACAGTAGATGTAGATGCTGTATTCTGGTCAATATCAATTGATCGCACATCGATGATATTAGGTAAATCATCGGTCAAATCATTCATATAATATTCAAAGGATGTATGAATCTGTATGTCGTTGTCGTAAAATATATCATCAACTTTTACTACTTCATTTTCTAAATCTTTAAATATATTGTGATAATATACATTTCTTTTGCATATCAGGCAAAAGAAAAATGATCTATCTTCTATATATTTAGAATAATTAATCATACATACTTTATAAAAATGGTCCCTTCATGATAAATAATATCGTAGGATATATTCAAGACAGATTGTATAATTTTCTTCAATCTCCATCTTTTTTAAAAATAAATAAAAATATATTTATTTTAAAATGGTAAAAAAATCGATTTTTCATAAATATAAAATGAATATTTATTAATTTGGTATTTACAGGTGGGCTGAAATTTTAAGACAGCACAACCAGTATCGAAAGGACGTGGCCTTTCTTCAACAGGTGCAAAAAAACGCGCGGACTGTACAGTCGACGTAAAAATTAAAGAAGCATCGCACCCCCTACAAAAAATTATAGTTTTGAAAGTTTTGGGTTCGAATCTCGGATTATAATTCATAAAAATTATAAAAAACAGTATTGTTTTGTAATTTTAAATGAATCAATTAATAATTATTATTATTAATAATAATATCATTCTATAAAACATTTTTATTATAAAAATTGGTAAAAGGTTGAACCTATAGTTGTTTTAAGATTCAGTAAATTTAATGGAAAATAACAAATTATAAAATAAAACGCTTACAAAATATAGAGGATATTACTATAAATAACTTACTTGAACGCAGATTGTAGATGTGACTTTTAAAAGGTTATTTCACTTTTACTCTTCAAATCTAATTTTTCTTATCGCAATTCTTGAACATTGTATCTTTCGGTTGATAGGTCAAGCTTTGATGATATACAGAATATATTTTATTTTTTATTTTACATTATTTGTTGAATCCTGTATTGACAAAACCTATACTTTATGGAGAAAAATGCTTCCGTTTAAGTAGCAACTCACTAAAAAACATTAAAATTGAACTTATAAAGGTATTTATTCATATATTTTAAGAATGAATTAGTCATATTTTAAAGAAAAAACGGATACAATATATAGTTAATAAAAATTTATTATATACGATAAATATTACATTTTCAATGAAAGGTAAATAAAAATTATTATATAACATTTTCTCAAATATTTCTGCAGTGAAACTTAATAATAATGTTCAAAAGAGAAATGTAAGCAACTGAATCGAATGATAATGTTAAAACTATACCATATCATAAAATTGCAGAACATTTTATGTATACACACACACACACACACATACATATACTATATATAATGAATAAAAGATTAATAAGAACATTTTATACACACACATATATTTATAGACATCAAAACTTAAATAATTAGAATTTCAATCACTTTAATAAAGGTATTTATTAAAATGGAACATTCATAAAGAAATGTTAGAATTTTTTAGAGAATTGAAGAGTTTTTTTATATAATACTCTTGAATTCCCTGAAAAATTCTAACATTTCTTTATGAATTTCTACATATTTCGAATAACTGTTATTTAATTCTGTATCATTTTCAAGAAGTAACAGTTTTGTGAAATTTGAATTTGTGGTATTAAACATAATGTTTATTTCTGATAATTTTTTCTCTAAGTGATTCTCCAGTTTCTTTTTTTCATTTAGTTGTTTACGTTTTCTTGAGTTTCGAGTAACACAGTATTCTGTTTCCATCAAAGTTGAAGTAGAGGCTACGTTCTCAGAAATTATCGCAGTAGATGTAGATGCTGTATTCTGGTCAATATCAATTGATCGCACATCGATGATATTAGGTAAATCATCGGTCGAATCATTCATATAATATTCAAAGGATGTATGAATCTGTATGTCGTAGTCGTAAAATATATCAACTTTTACTACTTCATTTTCTAAATCTTTAAATATATTGTGATAATATACATTTCTTTTGCATATCAGGCAAAAGAAAAATGATCTATCTTCTATATATTTAGAATAATTAATCATACATACTTTATAAAAATGGTGCCTGCATGATAAATAATATCGTAGGATATATTCAAGACAGATTGTATAATTTTCTTCAATCTCCATCTTTTTTAAAACTAAATAAAAATATATTTATTTTAAAATGGTAAAAAAATCGATTTTTCATAAATATAAAAATGAATATTTATTAATTTGCGCCACATTATTAATAAGCGCCACTAAAAGCCAACCAACCTACCAACCATTCGCCATATCGTGAGCGACTGTCCTTGTCTCCGTCATCTTTATCGGCAGTTTTTTAACATCATCCTCACCAAATTTGACAAACAGGACATGCACCATGATCTTGAAACCATTGTAGAATGCATCCAATATGAAATTTATGGCCACATTCCAATTTTAGCAGTTTTGTTTCCTCTATTTGGGAAAAACATATTGTACAATTCATCTCATCTTGCGAGAAGTTTTTTGTTGAAGGTTGGCTGCTATCGGAAATTGTTATGGTGGCAGGGCTATTATTCTCCTCATCATTTTGAGTAGGACTATTTATCTGAAAAAAAAAAAAAAAAAGTATTTGTAAGTTTTCATGAAAAAAAAAAAAAAAAAACTAATAAAAATATTTCATACATTATCCTCCTGCTCTTCTGAAAAAACGTACGCTGTCGCAGCTTGCGTCAAACTTTGTGTGTTTTCTAACTCTTTAGTACTTATCTAAAAATAACATATTTATAAGTTTACAAAAAAAAAAATATATATATATACCGTAATTTCGCGCGCATAGTCCGCATGTGAAGTTTTATGTAAAAATTATTTCAAATATCATCAGATTGTCCGCACTACCGTATAGTCCGCAGGAGAAAAATATAACCCCAAGAAAACAGCAAGTAAAACACTATTATGTAGTTTTATATGAAAATATAAAAGCATTCCCACTATTAAAATAAATAGCATAAAAGTACTTGTTAATAAACCATATTTTAAAAATTATACATTAAAAGAAACCTTTAAAGTTGATGTTTATATTTTCTATGGGAATTCCCGGTTGAGTCAATTCCCTGAAAAATTCTAACATTTCTTTATGAATTTCTACATATATTTAATTCTGTATCATTTTCAAGAAGTAACAGTTTTGTGAAATTTGAATGTGTGGTATTAAACATAATGTTTATTTCTGATAATTTTTTCTCTAAGTGATTCTCCAGTTTCTTTTTTTCATTTAGTTGTTTACGTTTTCTTGAGTTTCGAGTAACGCAGTATTCTGTTTCCATCAAAGTTGAAGTAGAGGCTACGTTCTCAGAAATTATCACAGTAGATGTAGATGCTGTATTCTGGTCAATATCAATTGATCGCACATCGATGATATTAGGTAAATCATCGGTCAAATCATTCATATAATATTCAAAGGATGTATGAATCTGTATGTCGTTGTCGTAAAATATATCATCAACTTTTACTACTTCATTTTCTAAATCTTTAAATATATTGTGATAATATACATTTCTTTTGCATATCAGGCAAAAGAAAAATGATCTATCTTCTATATATTTAGAATAATTAATCATACATACTTTATAAAAATGGTGCCTGCATGATAAATAATATCGTAGGATATATTCAAGACAGATTGTATAATTTTCTTCAATCTCCATCTTTTTTAAAACTAAATAAAAATATATTTATTTTAAAATGGTAAAAAAATCGATTTTTCATAAATATAAAAGTGAATATTTATTAATTTGCGCCACATTATTAATAAGCGCCACTAAAAGCTAATGTTCAAACGAGAACAAAAGAGAAATGTAAGCAACTGAATCGAATGATAAAGTTAAAACTATACCATATCATAAAATTGCAGAACATTTTATGTATACACACACACACACACATATATATATAATGAATAAAAGATTAATAAGAACATTTTATACACACACATATATTTATAGACATCAAAACTTAAATAATTAGAATTTCAATCACTTTAATAAAGGTATTTATTAAAATGGAACATTCATAAAGAAATGTTAGAATTTTTCAGAGAATTCAAGAGTTTTTTTATATAATACTCTTGAATTCCCTGAAAAATTCTAACATTTCTTTATGAATTTCTACATATTTCGAATAACTGTTATTTAATTCTGTATCATTTTCAAGAAGTAACAGTTTTGTGAAATTTGAATTTGTGGTATTAAACATAATGTTTATTTCTGATAATTTTTTCTCTAAGTGATTCTCCAGTTTCTTTTTTTCATTTAGTTGTTTACGTTTTCTTGAGTTTCGAGTAACGCAGTATTCTGTTTCCATCAAAGTTGAAGTAGAGGCTACGTTCTCAGAAATTATCGCAGTAGATGTAGATGCTGTATTCTGGTCAATATCAATTGATCGCACATCGATGATATTAGGTAAATCATCGGTCGAATCATTCATATAATATTCAAAGGATGTATGAATCTGTATGTCGTAGTCGTAAAATATATCAACTTTTACTACTTCATTTTCTAAATCTTTAAATATATTGTGATAATATACATTTCTTTTGCATATCAGGCAAAAGAAAAATGATCTATCTTCTATATATTTAGAATAATTAATCATACATACTTTATAAAAATGGTGCCTGCATGATAAATAATATCGTAGGATATATTCAAGACAGATTGTATAATTTTCTTCAATCTCCATCTTTTTTAAAACTAAATAAAAATATATTTATTTTAAAATGGTAAAAAAATCGATTTTTCATAAATATAAAAGTGAATATTTATTAATTTGCGCCACATTATTAATAAGCGCCACTAAAAGCCAACCAACCTACCAACCATTCGCCATATAGTGAGCGACTGTCCTTGTCTCCGTCATCTTTATCGGCAGTTTTTTAACATCATCCTCACCAAATTTGACAAACAGGACATGCACCATGATCTTGAAACCATTGTAGAATGCATCCAATATAAAATTTATGGCCACATTCCAATTTTAGCAGTTTTGTTTCCTCTATTTGGGAAAAACATATTGTACAATTCATCTCATCTTGCGAGAAGTTTTTTGTTGAAGGTTGGCTGCTATCGGAAATTGTTATGGTGGCAGGGCTATTATTCTCCTCATCATTTTGAGTAGGAGTATTTATCTGAAAAAAAAAAAACTAATAAAAATATTTCATACATTATCCTCCTGCTCTTCTGAAAAAACGTACGCTGTCGCAGCTTGCGTCAAACTTTGTGTGTTTTGTAACTCTTTAGTACTTATCTAAAAATAACATATTTATAAGTTTACAAAAAAAAAATATATATATATATACCGTAATTTCGCGCGCATAGTCCGCATGTGAAGTTTTATGTAAAAATTATTTCAAATATCATCAGATTGTCCGCACTACCGTATAGTCCGCAGGAGAAAAATATAACCCCATGAAAACAGCAAGTAAAACACTATTATGTAGTTTTATATGAAAATATAAAAGCATTCCCATTATTAAAATAAATAGCATAAAAGTACTTGTTAATAAACCATATTTTAAAAATTATACATTAAAAGAAACCTTTAAAGTTGATGTTCTATGGGAATTCCCGGTTGAGTCAATTCCCTGAAAAATTCTAACATTTCTTTATGAATTTCTACATATATTTAATTCTGTATCATTTTCAAGAAGTAACAGTTTTGTGAAATTTGAATGTGTGGTATTAAACATAATGTTTATTTCTGATAATTTTTTCTCTAAGTGATTCTCCAGTTTCTTTTTTTCATTTAGTTGTTTACGTTTTCTTGAGTTTCGAGTAACGCAGTATTCTGTTTCCATCAAAGTTGAAGTAGAGGCTACGTTCTCAGAAATTATCACAGTAGATGTAGATGCTGTATTCTGGTCAATATCAATTGATCGCACATCGATGATATTAGGTAAATCATCGGTCAAATCATTCATATAATATTCAAAGGATGTATGAATCTGTATGTCGTTGTCGTAAAATATATCATCAACTTTTACTACTTCATTTTCTAAATCTTTAAATATATTGTGATAATATACATTTCTTTTGCATATCAGGCAAAAGAAAAATGATCTATCTTCTATATATTTAGAATAATTAATCATACATACTTTATAAAAATGGTCCCTTCATGATAAATAATATCGTAGGATATATTCAAGACAGATTGTATAATTTTCTTCAATCTCCATCTTTTTTAAAAATAAATAAAAATATATTTATTTTAAAATGGTAAAAAAATCGATTTTTCATAAATATAAAATGAATATTTATTAATTTGGTATTTACAGGTGGGCTGAAATTTTAAGACAGCACAACCAGTATCGAAAGGACGTGGCCTTTCTTCAACAGGTGCAAAAAAACGCGCGGACTGTACAGTCGACGTAAAAATTAAAGAAGCATCGCACCCCCTACAAAAAATTATAGTTTTGAAAGTTTTGGGTTCGAATCTCGGATTATAATTCATAAAAATTATAAAAAACAGTATTGTTTTGTAATTTTAAATGAATCAATTAATAATTATTATTATTAATAATAATATCATTCTATAAAACATTTTTATTATAAAAATTGGTAAAAGGTTGAACCTATAGTTGTTTTAAGATTCAGTAAATTTAATGGAAAATAACAAATTATAAAATAAAACGCTTACAAAATATAGAGGATATTACTATAAATAACTTACTTGAACGCAGATTGTAGATGTGACTTTTAAAAGGTTATTTCACTTTTACTCTTCAAATCTAATTTTTCTTATCGCAATTCTTGAACATTGTATCTTTCGGTTGATAGGTCAAGCTTTGATGATATACAGAATATATTTTATTTTTTATTTTACATTATTTGTTGAATCCTGTATTGACAAAACCTATACTTTATGGAGAAAAATGCTTCCGTTTAAGTAGCAACTCACTAAAAAACATTAAAATTGAACTTATAAAGGTATTTATTCATATATTTTAAGAATGAATTAGTCATATTTTAAAGAAAAAACGGATACAATATATAGTTAATAAAAATTTATTATATACGATAAATATTACATTTTCAATGAAAGGTAAATAAAAATTATTATATAACATTTTCTCAAATATTTCTGCAGTGAAACTTAATAATAATGTTCAAAAGAGAAATGTAAGCAACTGAATCGAATGATAATGTTAAAACTATACCATATCATAAAATTGCAGAACATTTTATGTATACACACACACACACACACATACATATACTATATATAATGAATAAAAGATTAATAAGAACATTTTATACACACACATATATTTATAGACATCAAAACTTAAATAATTAGAATTTCAATCACTTTAATAAAGGTATTTATTAAAATGGAACATTCATAAAGAAATGTTAGAATTTTTTAGAGAATTGAAGAGTTTTTTTATATAATACTCTTGAATTCCCTGAAAAATTCTAACATTTCTTTATGAATTTCTACATATTTCGAATAACTGTTATTTAATTCTGTATCATTTTCAAGAAGTAACAGTTTTGTGAAATTTGAATTTGTGGTATTAAACATAATGTTTATTTCTGATAATTTTTTCTCTAAGTGATTCTCCAGTTTCTTTTTTTCATTTAGTTGTTTACGTTTTCTTGAGTTTCGAGTAACACAGTATTCTGTTTCCATCAAAGTTGAAGTAGAGGCTACGTTCTCAGAAATTATCGCAGTAGATGTAGATGCTGTATTCTGGTCAATATCAATTGATCGCACATCGATGATATTAGGTAAATCATCGGTCGAATCATTCATATAATATTCAAAGGATGTATGAATCTGTATGTCGTAGTCGTAAAATATATCAACTTTTACTACTTCATTTTCTAAATCTTTAAATATATTGTGATAATATACATTTCTTTTGCATATCAGGCAAAAGAAAAATGATCTATCTTCTATATATTTAGAATAATTAATCATACATACTTTATAAAAATGGTGCCTGCATGATAAATAATATCGTAGGATATATTCAAGACAGATTGTATAATTTTCTTCAATCTCCATCTTTTTTAAAACTAAATAAAAATATATTTATTTTAAAATGGTAAAAAAATCGATTTTTCATAAATATAAAAATGAATATTTATTAATTTGCGCCACATTATTAATAAGCGCCACTAAAAGCCAACCAACCTACCAACCATTCGCCATATCGTGAGCGACTGTCCTTGTCTCCGTCATCTTTATCGGCAGTTTTTTAACATCATCCTCACCAAATTTGACAAACAGGACATGCACCATGATCTTGAAACCATTGTAGAATGCATCCAATATGAAATTTATGGCCACATTCCAATTTTAGCAGTTTTGTTTCCTCTATTTGGGAAAAACATATTGTACAATTCATCTCATCTTGCGAGAAGTTTTTTGTTGAAGGTTGGCTGCTATCGGAAATTGTTATGGTGGCAGGGCTATTATTCTCCTCATCATTTTGAGTAGGACTATTTATCTGAAAAAAAAAAAAAAAAAGTATTTGTAAGTTTTCATGAAAAAAAAAAAAAAAAAACTAATAAAAATATTTCATACATTATCCTCCTGCTCTTCTGAAAAAACGTACGCTGTCGCAGCTTGCGTCAAACTTTGTGTGTTTTCTAACTCTTTAGTACTTATCTAAAAATAACATATTTATAAGTTTACAAAAAAAAAAATATATATATATACCGTAATTTCGCGCGCATAGTCCGCATGTGAAGTTTTATGTAAAAATTATTTCAAATATCATCAGATTGTCCGCACTACCGTATAGTCCGCAGGAGAAAAATATAACCCCAAGAAAACAGCAAGTAAAACACTATTATGTAGTTTTATATGAAAATATAAAAGCATTCCCACTATTAAAATAAATAGCATAAAAGTACTTGTTAATAAACCATATTTTAAAAATTATACATTAAAAGAAACCTTTAAAGTTGATGTTTATATTTTCTATGGGAATTCCCGGTTGAGTCAATTCCCTGAAAAATTCTAACATTTCTTTATGAATTTCTACATATATTTAATTCTGTATCATTTTCAAGAAGTAACAGTTTTGTGAAATTTGAATGTGTGGTATTAAACATAATGTTTATTTCTGATAATTTTTTCTCTAAGTGATTCTCCAGTTTCTTTTTTTCATTTAGTTGTTTACGTTTTCTTGAGTTTCGAGTAACGCAGTATTCTGTTTCCATCAAAGTTGAAGTAGAGGCTACGTTCTCAGAAATTATCACAGTAGATGTAGATGCTGTATTCTGGTCAATATCAATTGATCGCACATCGATGATATTAGGTAAATCATCGGTCAAATCATTCATATAATATTCAAAGGATGTATGAATCTGTATGTCGTTGTCGTAAAATATATCATCAACTTTTACTACTTCATTTTCTAAATCTTTAAATATATTGTGATAATATACATTTCTTTTGCATATCAGGCAAAAGGAAAATGATCTATCTTCTATATATTTAGAATAATTAATCATACATACTTTATAAAAATGGTGCCTGCATGATAAATAATATCGTAGGATATATTCAAGACAGATTGTATAATTTTCTTCAATCTCCATCTTTTTTAAAAATAAATAAAAATATATTTATTTTAAAATGGTAAAAAAATCGATTTTTCATAAATATAAAATGAATATTTATTAATTTGGTATTTACAGGTGGGCTGAAATTTTAAGACAGCACAACCAGTATCGAAAGGACGTGGCCTTTCTTCAACAGGTGCAAAAAAACGCGCGGACTGTACAGTCGACGTAAAAATTAAAGAAGCATCGCACCCCCTACAAAAAATTATAGTTTTGAAAGTTTTGGTTTCGAATCTCGGATTATAATTCATAAAAATTATAAAAAACAGTATTGTTTTGTAATTTTAAATGAATCAATTAATAATTATTATTATTAATAATAATATCATTCTATAAAACATTTTTATTATAAAAATTGGTAAAAGGTTGAACCTATAGTTGTTTTAAGATTCAGTAAATTTAATGGAAAATAACAAATTATAAAATAAAACGCTTACAAAATATAGAGGATATTACTATAAATAACTTACTTGAACGCAGATTGTAGATGTGACTTTTAAAAGGTTATTTCACTTTTACTCTTCAAATCTAATTTTTCTTATCGCAATTCTTGAACATTGTATCTTTCGGTTGATAGGTCAAGCTTTGATGATATACAGAATATATTTTATTTTTTATTTTACATTATTTGTTGAATCCTGTATTGACAAAACCTATACTTTATGGAGAAAAATGCTTCCGTTTAAGTAGCAACTCACTAAAAAACATTAAAATTGAACTTATAAAGGTATTTATTCATATATTTTAAGAATGAATTAGTCATATTTTAAAGAAAAAACGGATACAATATATAGTTAATAAAAATTTATTATATACGATAAATATTACATTTTCAATGAAAGGTAAATAAAAATTATTATATAACATTTTCTCAAATATTTCTGCAGTGAAACTTAATAATAATGTTCAAACGAGTTCAAAAGAGAAATGTAAGCAACTGAATCGAATGATAATGTTAAAACTATACCATATCATAAAATTGCAGAACATTTTATGTATACACACACACACACACACACATATACTATATATAATGAAAAAAAGATTAATAAGAACATTTTATACACACACATATATTTATAGACATCAAAACTTAAATAATTAGAATTTCAATCACTTTAATAAAGGTATTTATTAAAATGGAACATTCATAAAGAAATGTTAGAATTTTTCAGAGAATTCAAGAGTTTTTTTATATAATACTCTTGAATTCCCTGAAAAATTCTAACATTTCTTTATGAATTTCTACATATTTCGAATAACTGTTATTTAATTCTGTATCATTTTCAAGAAGTAACAGTTTTGTGAAATTTGAATTTGTGGTATTAAACATAATGTTTATTTCTGATAATTTTTTCTCTAAGTGATTCTCCAGTTTCTTTTTTTCATTTAGTTGTTTACGTTTTCTTGAGTTTCGAGTAACGCAGTTTTCTGTTTCCATCAAAGTTGAAGTAGAGGCTACGTTCTCAGAAATTATCGCAGTAGATGTAGATGCTGTATTCTGGTCAATATCAATTGATCGCACATCGATGATATTAGGTAAATCATCGGTCGAATCATTCATATAATATTCAAAGGATGTATGAATCTGTATGTCGTAGTCGTAAAATATATCAACTTTTACTACTTCATTTTCTAAATCTTTAAATATATTGTGATAATATACATTTCTTTTGCATATCAGGCAAAAGAAAAATGATCTATCTTCTATATATTTAGAATAATTAATCATACATACTTTATAAAAATGGTGCCTGCATGATAAATAATATCGTAGGATATATTCAAGACAGATTGTATAATTTTCTTCAATCTCCATCTTTTTTAAAACTAAATAAAAATATATTTATTTTAAAATGGTAAAAAAATCGATTTTTCATAAATATAAAAGTGAATATTTATTAATTTGCGCCACATTATTAATAAGCGCCACTAAAAGCCAACCAACCTACTAACCATTCGCCATATAGTGAGCGACTGTCCTTGTCTCCGTCATCTTTATCGGCAGTTTTTTAACATCATCCTCACCAAATTTGACAAACAGGACATGCACCATGATCTTGAAACCATTGTAGAATGCATCCAATATAAAATTTATGGCCACATTCCAATTTTAGCAGTTTTGTTTCCTCTATTTGGGAAAAACATATTGTACAATTCATCTCATCTTGCGAGAAGTTTTTTGTTGAAGGTTGGCTGCTATCGGAAATTGTTATGGTGGCAGGGCTATTATTCTCCTCATCATTTTGAGTAGGAGTATTTATCTGAAAAAAAAAAAAAGTATTTGTAAGTTTTCATGAAAAAAAAAAAAAAACTAATAAAAATATTTCATACATTATCCTCCTGCTCTTCTGAAAAAACGTACGCTGTCGCAGCTTGCGTCAAACTGTGTGTTTTCTAACTCTTTAGTACTTATCTAAAAATAACATATTTATAAGTTTACAAAAAAAAAAATATATATATATACAGTAATTTCGCCCGCATAGTCCGCATGTGAAGTTTTATGTAAAAATTATTTCAAATATCATCAGATTGTCCGCACTACCGTATAGTCCGCAGGAGAAAAATATAACCCCATGAAAACAGCAAGTAAAACACTATTATGTAGTTTTATATGAAAATATAAAAGCATTCCCACTATTAAAATAAATAGCATAAAAGTACTTGTTAATAAACCATATTTTAAAAATTATACATTAAAAGAAACCTTTAAAGTTGATGTTTATATTTTCTATGGGAATTCCCGGTTGAGTCAATTCCCTGAAAAATTCTAACATTTCTTTATGAATTTCTACATATATTTAATTCTGTATCATTTTCAAGAAGTAACAGTTTTGTGAAATTTGAATGTGTGGTATTAAACATAATGTTTATTTCTGATAATTTTTTCTCTAAGTGATTCTCCAGTTTCTTTTTTTCATTTAGTTGTTTACGTTTTCTTGAGTTTCGAGTAACGCAGTATTCTGTTTCCATCAAAGTTGAAGTAGAGGCTACGTTCTCAGAAATTATCGCAGTAGATGTAGATGCTGTATTCTGGTCAATATCAATTGATCGCACATCGATGATATTAGGTAAATCATCGGTCGAATCATTCATATAATATTCAAAGGATGTATGAATCTGTATGTCGTAGTCGTAAAATATATCAACTTTTACTACTTCATTTTCTAAATCTTTAAATATATTGTGATAATATACATTTCTTTTGCATATCAGGCAAAAGAAAAATGATCTATCTTCTATATATTTAGAATAATTAATCATACATACTTTATAAAAATGGTGCCTGCATGATAAATAATATCGTAGGATATATTCAAGGCAGATTGTATAATTTTCTTCAATCTCCATCTTTTTTAAAACTAAATAAAAATATATTTATTTTAAAATGGTAAAAAAATCGATTTTTCATAAATATAAAAGTGAATATTTATTAATTTGCGCCACATTATTAATAAGCGCCACTAAAAGCCAACCAACCTACCAACCATTCGCCATATAGTGAGCGACTGTCCTTGTCTCCGTCATCTTTATCGGCAGTTTTTTAACATCATCCTCACCAAATTTGACAAACAGGACATGCACCATGATCTTGAAACCATTGTAGAATGCATCCAATATAAAATTTATGGCCACATTCCAATTTTAGCAGTTTTGTTTCCTCTATTTGGGAAAAACATATTGTACAATTCATCTCATCTTGCGAGAAGTTTTTTGTTGAAGGTTGGCTGCTATCGGAAATTGTTATGGTGGCAGGGCTATTATTCTCCTCATCATTTTGAGTAGGAGTATTTATCTGAAAAAAAAAAAACTAATAAAAATATTTCATACATTATCCTCCTGCTCTTCTGAAAAAACGTACGCTGTCGCAGCTTGCGTCAAACTTTGTGTGTTTTGTAACTCTTTAGTACTTATCTAAAAATAACATATTTATAAGTTTACAAAAAAAAAAAATATATATATATACCGTAATTTCGCGCGCATAGTCCGCATGTGAAGTTTTATGTAAAAATTATTTCAAATATCATCAGATTGTCCGCACTACCGTATAGTCCGCAGGAGAAAAATATAACCCCATGAAAACAGCAAGTAAAACACTATTATGTAGTTTTATATGAAAATATAAAAGCATTCCCATTATTAAAATAAATAGCATAAAAGTACTTGTTAATAAACCATATTTTAAAAATTATACATTAAAAGAAACCTTTAAAGTTGATGTTCTATGGGAATTCCCGGTTGAGTCAATTCCCTGAAAAATTCTAACATTTCTTTATGAATTTCTACATATATTTAATTCTGTATCATTTTCAAGAAGTAACAGTTTTGTGAAATTTGAATGTGTGGTATTAAACATAATGTTTATTTCTGATAATTTTTTCTCTAAGTGATTCTCCAGTTTCTTTTTTTCATTTAGTTGTTTACGTTTTCTTGAGTTTCGAGTAACGCAGTATTCTGTTTCCATCAAAGTTGAAGTAGAGGCTACGTTCTCAGAAATTATCACAGTAGATGTAGATGCTGTATTCTGGTCAATATCAATTGATCGCACATCGATGATATTAGGTAAATCATCGGTCAAATCATTCATATAATATTCAAAGGATGTATGAATCTGTATGTCGTTGTCGTAAAATATATCATCAACTTTTACTACTTCATTTTCTAAATCTTTAAATATATTGTGATAATATACATTTCTTTTGCATATCAGGCAAAAGAAAAATGATCTATCTTCTATATATTTAGAATAATTAATCATACATACTTTATAAAAATGGTCCCTTCATGATAAATAATATCGTAGGATATATTCAAGACAGATTGTATAATTTTCTTCAATCTCCATCTTTTTTAAAAATAAATAAAAATATATTTATTTTAAAATGGTAAAAAAATCGATTTTTCATAAATATAAAATGAATATTTATTAATTTGGTATTTACAGGTGGGCTGAAATTTTAAGACAGCACAACCAGTATCGAAAGGACGTGGCCTTTCTTCAACAGGTGCAAAAAAACGCGCGGACTGTACAGTCGACGTAAAAATTAAAGAAGCATCGCACCCCCTACAAAAAATTATAGTTTTGAAAGTTTTGGGTTCGAATCTCGGATTATAATTCATAAAAATTATAAAAAACAGTATTGTTTTGTAATTTTAAATGAATCAATTAATAATTATTATTATTAATAATAATATCATTCTATAAAACATTTTTATTATAAAAATTGGTAAAAGGTTGAACCTATAGTTGTTTTAAGATTCAGTAAATTTAATGGAAAATAACAAATTATAAAATAAAACGCTTACAAAATATAGAGGATATTACTATAAATAACTTACTTGAACGCAGATTGTAGATGTGACTTTTAAAAGGTTATTTCACTTTTACTCTTCAAATCTAATTTTTCTTATCGCAATTCTTGAACATTGTATCTTTCGGTTGATAGGTCAAGCTTTGATGATATACAGAATATATTTTATTTTTTATTTTACATTATTTGTTGAATCCTGTATTGACAAAACCTATACTTTATGGAGAAAAATGCTTCCGTTTAAGTAGCAACTCACTAAAAAACATTAAAATTGAACTTATAAAGGTATTTATTCATATATTTTAAGAATGAATTAGTCATATTTTAAAGAAAAAACGGATACAATATATAGTTAATAAAAATTTATTATATACGATAAATATTACATTTTCAATGAAAGGTAAATAAAAATTATTATATAACATTTTCTCAAATATTTCTGCAGTGAAACTTAATAATAATGTTCAAACGAGTTCAAAAGAGAAATGTAAGCAACTGAATCGAATGATAATGTTAAAACTATACCATATCATAAAATTGCAGAACATTTTATGTATACACACACACACACACACACACATATACTATATATAATGAATAAAAGATTAATAAGAACATTTTATACACACACATATATTTATAGACATCAAAACTTAAATAATTAGAATTTCAATCACTTTAATAAAGGTATTTATTAAAATGGAACATTCATAAAAAAATGTTAGAATTTTTCAGAGAATTGAAGAGTTTTTTTATATAATACTCTTGAATTCCCTGAAAAATTCTAACATTTCTTTATGAATTTCTACATATTTCGAATAACTGTTATTTAATTCTGTATCATTTTCAAGAAGTAACAGTTTTGTGAAATTTGAATTTGTGGTATTAAACATAATGTTTATTTCTGATAATTTTTTCTCTAAGTGATTCTCCAGTTTCTTTTTTTCATTTAGTTGTTTACGTTTTCTTGAGTTTCGAGTAACGCAGTTTTCTGTTTCCATCAAAGTTGAAGTAGAGGCTACGTTCTCAGAAATTATCGCAGTAGATGTAGATGCTGTATTCTGGTCAATATCAATTGATCGCACATCGATGATATTAGGTAAATCATCGGTCGAATCATTCATATAATATTCAAAGGATGTATGAATCTGTATGTCGTAGTCGTAAAATATATCAACTTTTACTACTTCATTTTCTAAATCTTTAAATATATTGTGATAATATACATTTCTTTTGCATATCAGGCAAAAGAAAAATGATCTATCTTCTATATATTTAGAATAATTAATCATACATACTTTATAAAAATGGTGCCTGCATGATAAATAATATCGTAGGATATATTCAAGACAGATTGTATAATTTTCTTCAATCTCCATCTTTTTTAAAACTAAATAAAAATATATTTATTTTAAAATGGTAAAAAAATCGATTTTTCATAAATATAAAAGTGAATATTTATTAATTTGCGCCACATTATTAATAAGCGCCACTAAAAGCCAACCAACCTACCAACCATTCGCCATATAGTGAGCGACTGTCCTTGTGTCCGTCATCTTTATCGGCAGTTTTTTAACATCATCCTCACCAAATTTGACAAACAGGACATGCACCATGATCTTGAAACCATTGTAGAATGCATCCAATATAAAATTTATGGCCACATTCCAATTTTAGCAGTTTTGTTTCCTCTATTTGGGAAAAACATATTGTACAATTCATCTCATCTTGCGAGAAGTTTTTTGTTGAAGGTTGGCTGCTATCGGAAATTGTTATGGTGGCAGGGCTATTATTCTCCTCATCATTTTGAGTAGGAGTATTTATCTGAAAAAAAAAAAAAGTATTTGTAAGTTTTCATGAAAAAAAAAAAAAAAACTAATAAAAATATTTCATACATTATCCTCCTGCTCTTCTGAAAAAACGTACGCTGTCGCAGCTTGCGTCAAACTTTGTGTGTTTTCTAACTCTTTAGTACTTATCTAAAAATAACATATTTATAAGTTTACAAAAAAAAAATATATATATATACCGTAATTTCGCCCGCATAGTCCGCATGTGAAGTTTTATGTAAAAATTATTTCAAATATCATCAGATTGTCCGCACTACCGTATAGTCCACAGGAGAAAAATATAACCCCATGAAAACAGCAAGTAAAACACTATTATGTAGTTTTATATGAAAATATAAAAGCATTCCCACTATTAAAATAAATAGCATAAAAGTACTTGTTAATAAACCATATTTTAAAAATTATACATTAAAAGAAACCTTTAAAGTTGATGTTTATATTTTCTATGGGAATTCCCGGTTGAGTCAATTCCCTGAAAAATTCTAACATTTCTTTATGAATTTCTACATATATTTAATTCTGTATCATTTTCAAGAAGTAACAGTTTTGTGAAATTTGAATGTGTGGTATTAAACATAATGTTTATTTCTGATAATTTTTTCTCTAAGTGATTCTCCAGTTTCTTTTTTTCATTTAGTTGTTTACGTTTTCTTGAGTTTCGAGTAACGCAGTATTCTGTTTCCATCAAAGTTGAAGTAGAGGCTACGTTCTCAGAAATTATCGCAGTAGATGTAGATGCTGTATTCTGGTCAATATCAATTGATCGCACATCGATGATATTAGGTAAATCATCGGTCGAATCATTCATATAATATTCAAAGGATGTATGAATCTGTATGTCGTAGTCGTAAAATATATCAACTTTTACTACTTCATTTTCTAAATCTTTAAATATATTGTGATAATATACATTTCTTTTGCATATCAGGCAAAAGAAAAATGATCTATCTTCTATATATTTAGAATAATTAATCATACATACTTTATAAAAATGGTGCCTGCATGATAAATAATATCGTAGGATATATTCAAGACAGATTGTATAATTTTCTTCAATCTCCATCTTTTTTAAAACTAAATAAAAATATATTTATTTTAAAATGGTAAAAAAATCGATTTTTCATAAATATAAAAGTGAATATTTATTAATTTGCGCCACATTATTAATAAGCGCCACTAAAAGCCAACCAACCTACCAACCATTCGCCATATAGTGAGCGACTGTCCTTGTCTCCGTCATCTTTATCGGCAGTTTTTTAACATCATCCTCACCAAATTTGACAAACAGGACATGCACCATGATCTTGAAACCATTGTAGAATGCATCCAATATGAAATTTATGGCCACATTCCAATTTTAGCAGTTTTGTTTCCTCTATTTGGGAAAAACATATTGTACAATTCATCTCATCTTGCGAGAAGTTTTTTGTTGAAGGTTGGCTGCTATCGGAAATTGTTATGGTGGCAGGGCTATTATTCTTCTCATCATTTTGAGTAGGAGTATTTATCTGAAAAAAAAAAAACTAATAAAAATATTTCATACATTATCCTCCTGCTCTTCTGAAAAAACGTACGCTGTCGCAGCTTGCGTCAAACTTTGTGTGTTTTGTAACTCTTTAGTACTTATCTAAAAATAACATATTTATAAGTTTACAAAAAAAAAAAAAATATATATATACCGTAATTTCGCGCGCATAGTCCGCATGTGAAGTTTTATGTAAAAATTATTTCAAATATCATCAGATTGTCCGCACTACCGTATAGTCCGCAGGAGAAAAATATAACCCCATGAAAACAGCAAGTAAAACACTATTATGTAGTTTTATATGAAAATATAAAAGCATTCCCACTATTAAAATAAATAGCATAAAAGTACTTGTTAATAAACCATATTTTAAAAATTATACATTAAAAGAAACCTTTAAAGTTGATGTTCTATGGGAATTCCCGGTTGAGTCAATTCCCTGAAAAATTCTAACATTTCTTTATGAATTTCTACATATATTTAATTCTGTATCATTTTCAAGAAGTAACAGTTTTGTGAAATTTGAATGTGTGGTATTAAACATAATGTTTATTTCTGATAATTTTTTCTCTAAGTGATTCTCCAGTTTCTTTTTTTCATTTAGTTGTTTACGTTTTCTTGAGTTTCGAGTAACGCAGTATTCTGTTTCCATCAAAGTTGAAGTAGAGGCTACGTTCTCAGAAATTATCACAGTAGATGTAGATGCTGTATTCTGGTCAATATCAATTGATCGCACATCGATGATATTAGGTAAATCATCGGTCAAATCATTCATATAATATTCAAAGGATGTATGAATCTGTATGTCGTTGTCGTAAAATATATCATCAACTTTTACTACTTCATTTTCTAAATCTTTAAATATATTGTGATAATATACATTTCTTTTGCATATCAGGCAAAAGAAAAATGATCTATCTTCTATATATTTAGAATAATTAATCATACATACTTTATAAAAATGGTCCCTTCATGATAAATAATATCGTAGGATATATTCAAGACAGATTGTATAATTTTCTTCAATCTCCATCTTTTTTAAAAATAAATAAAAATATATTTATTTTAAAATGGTAAAAAAATCGATTTTTCATAAATATAAAATGAATATTTATTAATTTGGTATTTACAGGTGGGCTGAAATTTTAAGACAGCACAACCAGTATCGAAAGGACGTGGCCTTTCTTCAACAGGTGCAAAAAAACGCGCGGACTGTACAGTCGACGTAAAAATTAAAGAAGCATCGCACCCCCTACAAAAAATTATAGTTTTGAAAGTTTTGGGTTCGAATCTCGGATTATAATTCATAAAAATTATAAAAAACAGTATTGTTTTGTAATTTTAAATGAATCAATTAATAATTATTATTATTAATAATAATATCATTCTATAAAACATTTTTATTATAAAAATTGGTAAAAGGTTGAACCTATAGTTGTTTTAAGATTCAGTAAATTTAATGGAAAATAACAAATTATAAAATAAAATGCTTACAAAATATAGAGGATATTACTATAAATAACTTACTTGAACGCAGATTGTAGATGTGACTTTTAAAAGGTTATTTCACTTTTACTCTTCAAATCTAATTTTTCTTATCGCAATTCTTGAACATTGTATCTTTCGGTTGATAGGTCAAGCTTTGATGATATACAGAATATATTTTATTTTTTATTTTACATTATTTGTTGAATCCTGTATTGACAAAACCTATACTTTATGGAGAAAAATGCTTCCGTTTAAGTAGCAACTCACTAAAAAACATTAAAATTGAACTTATAAAGGTATTTATTCATATATTTTAAGAATGAATTAGTCATATTTTAAAGAAAAAACGGATACAATATATAGTTAATAAAAATTTATTATATACGATAAATATTACATTTTCAATGAAAGGTAAATAAAAATTATTATATAACATTTTCTCAAATATTTCTGCAGTGAAACTTAATAATAATGTTCAAAAGAGAAATGTAAGCAACTGAATCGAATGATAATGTTAAAACTATACCATATCATAAAATTGCAGAACATTTTATGTATACACACACACACACACACATACATATACTATATATAATGAATAAAAGATTAATAAGAACATTTTATACACACACATATATTTATAGACATCAAAACTTAAATAATTAGAATTTCAATCACTTTAATAAAGGTATTTATTAAAATGGAACATTCATAAAGAAATGTTAGAATTTTTTAGAGAATTGAAGAGTTTTTTTATATAATACTCTTGAATTCCCTGAAAAATTCTAACATTTCTTTATGAATTTCTACATATATTTAATTCTGTATCATTTTCAAGAAGTAACAGTTTTGTGAAATTTGAATTTGTGGTATTAAACATAATGTTTATTTCTGATAATTTTTTCTCTAAGTGATTCTCCAGTTTCTTTTTTTCATTTAGTTGTTTACGTTTTCTTGAGTTTCGAGTAACGCAGTATTCTGTTTCCATCAAAGTTGAAGTAGAGGCTACGTTCTCAGAAATTATCGCAGTAGATGTAGATGCTGTATTCTGGTCAATATCAATTGATCGCACATCGATGATATTAGGTAAATCATCGGTCGAATCATTCATATAATATTCAAAGGATGTATGAATCTGTATGTCGTAGTCGTAAAATATATCAACTTTTACTACTTCATTTTCTAAATCTTTAAATATATTGTGATAATATACATTTCTTTTGCATATCAGGCAAAAGAAAAATGATCTATCTTCTATATATTTAGAATAATTAATCATACATACTTTATAAAAATGGTGCCTGCATGATAAATAATATCGTAGGATATATTCAAGACAGATTGTATAATTTTCTTCAATCTCCATCTTTTTTAAAACTAAATAAAAATATATTTATTTTAAAATGGTAAAAAAATCGATTTTTCATAAATATAAAAGTGAATATTTATTAATTTGCGCCACATTATTAATAAGCGCCACTAAAAGCCAACCAACCTACCAACCATTCGCCATATAGTGAGCGACTGTCCTTGTGTCCGTCATCTTTATCGGCAGTTTTTTAACATCATCCTCACCAAATTTGACAAACAGGACATGCACCATGATCTTGAAACCATTGTAGAATGCATCCAATATAAAATTTATGGCCACATTCCAATTTTAGCAGTTTTGTTTCCTCTATTTGGGAAAAACATATTGTACAATTCATCTCATCTTGCGAGAAGTTTTTTGTTGAAGGTTGGCTGCTATCGGAAATTGTTATGGTGGCAGGGCTATTATTCTCCTCATCATTTTGAGTAGGAGTATTTATCTGAAAAAAAAAAAAAGTATTTGTAAGTTTTCATGAAAAAAAAAAAAAAAACTAATAAAAATATTTCATACATTATCCTCCTGCTCTTCTGAAAAAACGTACGCTGTCGCAGCTTGCGTCAAACTTTGTGTGTTTTCTAACTCTTTAGTACTTATCTAAAAATAACATATTTATAAGTTTACAAAAAAAAAATATATATATATACCGTAATTTCGCCCGCATAGTCCGCATGTGAAGTTTTATGTAAAAATTATTTCAAATATCATCAGATTGTCCGCACTACCGTATAGTCCACAGGAGAAAAATATAACCCCATGAAAACAGCAAGTAAAACACTATTATGTAGTTTTATATGAAAATATAAAAGCATTCCCACTATTAAAATAAATAGCATAAAAGTACTTGTTAATAAACCATATTTTAAAAATTATACATTAAAAGAAACCTTTAAAGTTGATGTTTATATTTTCTATGGGAATTCCCGGTTGAGTCAATTCCCTGAAAAATTCTAACATTTCTTTATGAATTTCTACATATATTTAATTCTGTATCATTTTCAAGAAGTAACAGTTTTGTGAAATTTGAATGTGTGGTATTAAACATAATGTTTATTTCTGATAATTTTTTCTCTAAGTGATTCTCCAGTTTCTTTTTTTCATTTAGTTGTTTACGTTTTCTTGAGTTTCGAGTAACGCAGTATTCTGTTTCCATCAAAGTTGAAGTAGAGGCTACGTTCTCAGAAATTATCGCAGTAGATGTAGATGCTGTATTCTGGTCAATATCAATTGATCGCACATCGATGATATTAGGTAAATCATCGGTCGAATCATTCATATAATATTCAAAGGATGTATGAATCTGTATGTCGTAGTCGTAAAATATATCAACTTTTACTACTTCATTTTCTAAATCTTTAAATATATTGTGATAATATACATTTCTTTTGCATATCAGGCAAAAGAAAAATGATCTATCTTCTATATATTTAGAATAATTAATCATACATACTTTATAAAAATGGTGCCTGCATGATAAATAATATCGTAGGATATATTCAAGACAGATTGTATAATTTTCTTCAATCTCCATCTTTTTTAAAACTAAATAAAAATATATTTATTTTAAAATGGTAAAAAAATCGATTTTTCATAAATATAAAAGTGAATATTTATTAATTTGCGCCACATTATTAATAAGCGCCACTAAAAGCCAACCAACCTACCAACCATTCGCCATATAGTGAGCGACTGTCCTTGTCTCCGTCATCTTTATCGGCAGTTTTTTAACATCATCCTCACCAAATTTGACAAACAGGACATGCACCATGATCTTGAAACCATTGTAGAATGCATCCAATATAAAATTTATGGCCACATTCCAATTTTAGCAGTTTTGTTTCCTCTATTTGGGAAAAACATATTGTACAATTCATCTCATCTTGCGAGAAGTTTTTTGTTGAAGGTTGGCTGCTATCGGAAATTGTTATGGTGGCAGGGCTATTATTCTCCTCATCATTTTGAGTAGGAGTATTTATCTGAAAAAAAAAAAACTAATAAAAATATTTCATACATTATCCTCCTGCTCTTCTGAAAAAACGTACGCTGTCGCAGCTTGCGTCAAACTTTGTGTGTTTTGTAACTCTTTAGTACTTATCTAAAAATAACATATTTATAAGTTTACAAAAAAAAAATATATATATATACCGTAATTTCGCGCGCATAGTCCGCATGTGAAGTTTTATGTAAAAATTATTTCAAATATCATCAGATTGTCCGCACTACCGTATAGTCCGCAGGAGAAAAATATAACCCCATGAAAACAGCAAGTAAAACACTATTATGTAGTTTTATATGAAAATATAAAAGCATTCCCACTATTAAAATAAATAGCATAAAAGTACTTGTTAATAAACCATATTTTAAAAATTATACATTAAAAGAAACCTTTAAAGTTGATGTTCTATGGGAATTCCCGGTTGAGTCAATTCCCTGAAAAATTCTAACATTTCTTTATGAATTTCTACATATATTTAATTCTGTATCATTTTCAAGAAGTAACAGTTTTGTGAAATTTGAATGTGTGGTATTAAACATAATGTTTATTTCTGATAATTTTTTCTCTAAGTGATTCTCCAGTTTCTTTTTTTCATTTAGTTGTTTACGTTTTCTTGAGTTTCGAGTAACGCAGTATTCTGTTTCCATCAAAGTTGAAGTAGAGGCTACGTTCTCAGAAATTATCACAGTAGATGTAGATGCTGTATTCTGGTCAATATCAATTGATAGCACATCGATGATATTAGGTAAATCATCGGTCAAATCATTCATATAATATTCAAAGGATGTATGAATCTGTATGTCGTTGTCGTAAAATATATCATCAACTTTTACTACTTCATTTTCTAAATCTTTAAATATATTGTGATAATATACATTTCTTTTGCATATCAGGCAAAAGAAAAATGATCTATCTTCTATATATTTAGAATAATTAATCATACATACTTTATAAAAATGGTCCCTTCATGATAAATAATATCGTAGGATATATTCAAGACAGATTGTATAATTTTCTTCAATCTCCATCTTTTTTAAAAATAAATAAAAATATATTTATTTTAAAATGGTAAAAAAATCGATTTTTCATAAATATAAAATGAATATTTATTAATTTGGTATTTACAGGTGGGCTGAAATTTTAAGACAGCACAACCAGTATCGAAAGGACGTGGCCTTTCTTCAACAGGTGCAAAAAAACGCGCGGACTGTACAGTCGACGTAAAAATTAAAGAAGCATCGCACCCCCTACAAAAAATTATAGTTTTGAAAGTTTTGGGTTCGAATCTCGGATTATAATTCATAAAAATTATAAAAAACAGTATTGTTTTGTAATTTTAAATGAATCAATTAATAATTATTATTATTAATAATAATATCATTCTATAAAACATTTTTATTATAAAAATTGGTAAAAGGTTGAACCTATAGTTGTTTTAAGATTCAGTAAATTTAATGGAAAATAACAAATTATAAAATAAAATGCTTACAAAATATAGAGGATATTACTATAAATAACTTACTTGAACGCAGATTGTAGATGTGACTTTTAAAAGGTTATTTCACTTTTACTCTTCAAATCTAATTTTTCTTATCGCAATTCTTGAACATTGTATCTTTCGGTTGATAGGTCAAGCTTTGATGATATACAGAATATATTTTATTTTTTATTTTACATTATTTGTTGAATCCTGTATTGACAAAACCTATACTTTATGGAGAAAAATGCTTCCGTTTAAGTAGCAACTCACTAAAAAACATTAAAATTGAACTTATAAAGGTATTTATTCATATATTTTAAGAATGAATTAGTCATATTTTAAAGAAAAAACGGATACAATATATAGTTAATAAAAATTTATTATATACGATAAATATTACATTTTCAATGAAAGGTAATTAAAAATTATTATATAACATTTTCTCAAATATTTCTGCAGTGAAACTTAATAATAATGTTCAAAAGAGAAATGTAAGCAACTGAATCGAATGATAATGTTAAAACTATACCATATCATAAAATTGCAGAACATTTTATGTATACACACACACACACACACATACATATACTATATATAATGAATAAAAGATTAATAAGAACATTTTATACACACACATATATTTATAGACATCAAAACTTAAATAATTAGAATTTCAATCACTTTAATAAAGGTATTTATTAAAATGGAACATTCATAAAGAAATGTTAGAATTTTTTAGAGAATTGAAGAGTTTTTTTATATAATACTCTTGAATTCCCTGAAAAATTCTAACATTTCTTTATGAATTTCTACATATTTCGAATAACTGTTATTTAATTCTGTATCATTTTCAAGAAGTAACAGTTTTGTGAAATTTGAATTTGTGGTATTAAACATAATGTTTATTTCTGATAATTTTTTCTCTAAGTGATTCTCCAGTTTCTTTTTTTCATTTAGTTGTTTACGTTTTCTTGAGTTTCGAGTAACGCAGTATTCTGTTTCCATCAAAGTTGAAGTAGAGGCTACGTTCTCAGAAATTATCGCAGTAGATGTAGATGCTGTATTCTGGTCAATATCAATTGATCGCACATCGATGATATTAGGTAAATCATCGGTCGAATCATTCATATAATATTCAAAGGATGTATGAATCTGTATGTCGTAGTCGTAAAATATATCAACTTTTACTACTTCATTTTATAAATCTTTAAATATATTGTGATAATATACATTTCTTTTGCATATCAGGCAAAAGAAAAATGATCTATCTTCTATATATTTAGAATAATTAATCATACATACTTTATAAAAATGGTGCCTGCATGATAAATAATATCGTAGGATATATTCAAGACAGATTGTATAATTTTCTTCAATCTCCATCTTTTTTAAAACTAAATAAAAATATATTTATTTTAAAATGGTAAAAAAATCGATTTTTCATAAATATAAAAATGAATATTTATTAATTTGCGCCACATTATTAATAAGCGCCACTAAAAGCCAACCAACCTACCAACCATTCGCCATATCGTGAGCGACTGTCCTTGTCTCCGTCATCTTTATCGGCAGTTTTTTAACATCATCCTCACCAAATTTGACAAACAGGACATGCACCATGATCTTGAAACCATTGTAGAATGCATCCAATATGAAATTTATGGCCACATTCCAATTTTAGCAGTTTTGTTTCCTCTATTTGGGAAAAACATATTGTACAATTCATCTCATCTTGCGAGAAGTTTTTTGTTGAAGGTTGGCTGCTATCGGAAATTGTTATGGTGGCAGGGCTATTATTCTCCTCATCATTTTGAGTAGGACTATTTATCTGAAAAAAAAAAAAAAAAAGTATTTGTAAGTTTTCATGAAAAAAAAAAAAAAAAAACTAATAAAAATATTTCATACATTATCCTCCTGCTCTTCTGAAAAAACGTACGCTGTCGCAGCTTGCGTCAAACTTTGTGTGTTTTCTAACTCTTTAGTACTTATCTAAAAATAACATATTTATAAGTTTACAAAAAAAAAAAAATATATATATACCGTAATTTCGCGCGCATAGTCCGCATGTGAAGTTTTATGTAAAAATTATTTCAAATATCATCAGATTGTCCGCACTACCGTATAGTCCGCAGGAGAAAAATATAACCCCAAGAAAACAGCAAGTAAAACACTATTATGTAGTTTTATATGAAAATATAAAAGCATTCCCACTATTAAAATAAATAGCATAAAAGTACTTGTTAATAAATCATATTTTAAAAATTATACATTAAAAGAAACCTTTAAAGTTGATGTTTATATTTTCTATGGGAATTCCCGGTTGAGTCAATTCCCTGAAAAATTCTAACATTTCTTTATGAATTTCTACATATATTTAATTCTGTATCATTTTCAAGAAGTAACAGTTTTGTGAAATTTGAATGTGTGGTATTAAACATAATGTTTATTTCTGATAATTTTTTCTCTAAGTGATTCTCCAGTTTCTTTTTTTCATTTAGTTGTTTACGTTTTCTTGAGTTTCGAGTAACGCAGTATTCTGTTTCCATCAAAGTTGAAGTAGAGGCTACGTTCTCAGAAATTATCACAGTAGATGTAGATGCTGTATTCTGGTCAATATCAATTGATCGCACATCGATGATATTAGGTAAATCATCGGTCAAATCATTCATATAATATTCAAAGGATGTATGAATCTGTATGTCGTTGTCGTAAAATATATCATCAACTTTTACTACTTCATTTTCTAAATCTTTAAATATATTGTGATAATATACATTTCTTTTGCATATCAGGCAAAAGGAAAATGATCTATCTTCTATATATTTAGAATAATTAATCATACATACTTTATAAAAATGGTGCCTGCATGATAAATAATATCGTAGGATATATTCAAGACAGATTGTATAATTTTCTTCAATCTCCATCTTTTTTAAAAATAAATAAAAATATATTTATTTTAAAATGGTAAAAAAATCGATTTTTCATAAATATAAAATGAATATTTATTAATTTGGTATTTACAGGTGGGCTGAAATTTTAAGACAGCACAACCAGTATCGAAAGGACGTGGCCTTTCTTCAACAGGTGCAAAAAAACGCGCGGACTGTACAGTCGACGTAAAAATTAAAGAAGCATCGCACCCCCTACAAAAAATTATAGTTTTGAAAGTTTTGGTTTCGAATCTCGGATTATAATTCATAAAAATTATAAAAAACAGTATTGTTTTGTAATTTTAAATGAATCAATTAATAATTATTATTATTAATAATAATATCATTCTATAAAACATTTTTATTATAAAAATTGGTAAAAGGTTGAACCTATAGTTGTTTTAAGATTCAGTAAATTTAATGGAAAATAACAAATTATAAAATAAAACGCTTACAAAATATAGAGGATATTACTATAAATAACTTACTTGAACGCAGATTGTAGATGTGACTTTTAAAAGGTTATTTCACTTTTACTCTTCAAATCTAATTTTTCTTATCGCAATTCTTGAACATTGTATCTTTCGGTTGATAGGTCAAGCTTTGATGATATACTGAATATATTTTATTTTTTATTTTACATTATTTGTTGAATCCTGTATTGACAAAACCTATACTTTATGGAGAAAAATGCTTCCGTTTAAGTAGCAACTCACTAAAAAACATTAAAATTGAACTTATAAAGGTATTTATTCATATATTTTAAGAATGAATTAGTCATATTTTAAAGAAAAAACGGATACAATATATAGTTAATAAAAATTTATTATATACGATAAATATTACATTTTCAATGAAAGGTAAATAAAAATTATTATATAACATTTTCTCAAATATTTCTGCAGTGAAACTTAATAATAATGTTCAAACGAGAACAAAAGAGAAATGTAAGCAACTGAATCGAATGATAAAGTTAAAACTATACCATATCATAAAATTGCAGAACATTTTATGTATACACACACACACACACATATATATATAATGAATAAAAGATTAATAAGAACATTTTATACACACACATATATTTATAGACATCAAAACTTAAATAATTAGAATTTCAATCACTTTAATAAAGGTATTTATTAAAATGGAACATTCATAAAGAAATGTTAGAATTTTTCAGAGAATTCAAGAGTTTTTTTATATAATACTCTTGAATTCCCTGAAAAATTCTAACATTTCTTTATGAATTTCTACATATTTCGAATAACTGTTATTTAATTCTGTATCATTTTCAAGAAGTAACAGTTTTGTGAAATTTGAATTTGTGGTATTAAACATAATGTTTATTTCTGATAATTTTTTCTCTAAGTGATTCTCCAGTTTCTTTTTTTCATTTAGTTGTTTACGTTTTCTTGAGTTTCGAGTAACGCAGTATTCTGTTTCCATCAAAGTTGAAGTAGAGGCTACGTTCTCAGAAATTATCGCAGTAGATGTAGATGCTGTATTCTGGTCAATATCAATTGATCGCACATCGATGATATTAGGTAAATCATCGGTCGAATCATTCATATAATATTCAAAGGATGTATGAATCTGTATGTCGTAGTCGTAAAATATATCAACTTTTACTACTTCATTTTCTAAATCTTTAAATATATTGTGATAATATACATTTCTTTTGCATATCAGGCAAAAGAAAAATGATCTATCTTCTATATATTTAGAATAATTAATCATACATACTTTATAAAAATGGTGCCTGCATGATAAATAATATCGTAGGATATATTCAAGACAGATTGTATAATTTTCTTCAATCTCCATCTTTTTTAAAACTAAATAAAAATATATTTATTTTAAAATGGTAAAAAAATCGATTTTTCATAAATATAAAAGTGAATATTTATTAATTTGCGCCACATTATTAATAAGCGCCACTAAAAGCCAACCAACCTACCAACCATTCGCCATATAGTGAGCGACTGTCCTTGTCTCCGTCATCTTTATCGGCAGTTTTTTAACATCATCCTCACCAAATTTGACAAACAGGACATGCACCATGATCTTGAAACCATTGTAGAATGCATCCAATATAAAATTTATGGCCACATTCCAATTTTAGCAGTTTTGTTTCCTCTATTTGGGAAAAACATATTGTACAATTCATCTCATCTTGCGAGAAGTTTTTTGTTGAAGGTTGGCTGCTATCGGAAATTGTTATGGTGGCAGGGCTATTATTCTCCTCATCATTTTGAGTAGGAGTATTTATCTGAAAAAAAAAAAACTAATAAAAATATTTCATACATTATCCTCCTGCTCTTCTGAAAAAACGTACGCTGTCGCAGCTTGCGTCAAACTTTGTGTGTTTTCTAACTCTTTAGTACTTATCTAAAAATAACATATTTATAAGTTTACAAAAAAAAAAAATATATATATATACCGTAATTTCGCGCGCATAGTCCGCATGTGAAGTTTTATGTAAAAATTATTTCAAATATCATCAGATTGTCCGCACTACCGTATAGTCCGCAGGAGAAAAATATAACCCCATGAAAACAGCAAGTAAAACACTATAATGTAGTTTTATATGAAAATATAAAAGCATTCCCACTATTAAAATAAATAGCATAAAAGTACTTGTTAATAAACCATATTTTAAAAATTATACATTAAAAGAAACCTTTAAAGTTGATGTTCTATGGGAATTCCCGGTTGAGTCAATTCCCTGAAAAATTCTAACATTTCTTTATGAATTTCTACATATATTTAATTATACATATATTTAAACGATCAGAAAAACATCGATAATAACGCCACCGTGTGGTCAAAACCAAAACAGTAAAAAAAACGATGACGCCACCTTATGGCCAAAGTTGAAACATTTCATAATTAATTTAATGAATTAAGATACGATGGCAACAAGGAGAAAAAGTTATTTTAACAGTGCAGAGAATGGCAACAGCTAAAAAGTAAACAAACTGCGATGTTTGCCACGAAATAGCATGGAGTAAGAATAGGATTTAAAAGGATAAATTAAATTTGAAAAAAAGTAAGTAAAAGATATTTTAAGTTATAAGATATTTAAGTATACGTATATAAAGATAAATTTAAGGAATGTTTTTACATTAGATGTGAGGACCAAAAGATAACCAAAGTTATCAAAGCCCCCCACCGCAACATATAAGAAAAAAACATTCAAATATTAACCATATTAATAATTAGTATAAACGATTTATATGCAACAATTTCATTAGTAAAAACTATTTAACAACAAACAACAAAAACTCAACAATCTAGTAAAAACAAGTTAACGGCTAGCAAAAAGTGCAATAAGACGAATTAGCAACAAGAGTTAAGTGTGCATATACATGCCACCCAAGAAAAATTCAGAGTCCATAAAAAAACTGTACCACTAAACGGCACACAACCTGACAAAAGTCAGTAAGAAAAATGTACTTCAAAGATAGTACATAAAAAAAAATTTTAAACATGTACTACGAAACAGCACATGAAAGTAATTTTAGATTAAATTTAAATTTCATTTTACAATTAATTTCCCCCCTTTTCATTATAAAGATAATCAAACGCAAATTCCCCACAATGCAGATACTACGCAGAAAAATACATTATAAATACTCAATACAATTTATATGATTATGTATATGACCTATATTCTAAATATGCAATAAGAGATAATATAATTTATATACAATATGTACAAGACCAATGCAAAACACAATTCTAATATACAATATTAAATTACTATAAATGATGAAATAGATGAAATACTTATATACACTATATACAACACATATGCACAAGCGCTTGTGACTCACATACATACCAACAATTATATACATATATACAAAAAAAATATCCGCAAAGTGAAGAAGAAGAGTTTTAATTACCAGAATTTTGAAAGAAAACTATATTTATAAATTTTAACAATTCATTTTTGGCAAGCGGCTTTGTGAATGGATCGGAAAGATTGGACTTAGAAGAAACATACTGAAGGTTAAATTTCCCTTCATCAAACCAGTCCCTAATGAAAAACAATTTTATATTTACATGGCGCGTGTGAAAATTTTCAATTCTAGATTTAGTGAATCTAATGGCAGCCTGGTTATCAGCAAAAAGTGTTGGTACATCAAATTTCTCTTTAATAATTTTTAAACTTTGACATTCTAATAGTATGTTATAAAACCAATCTTGTTCCCTAACACAATTGCACATTGAAATAAACTCCGACTCCATTGTAGAAATGGTCACACCCTTCTGTTTATTTGAGCGCCACGAAGCGGCAGCATTATCCAGAAGTACTAATTGACCACCCATAGAGACATAATCGTCCCTATTAGCTGCAAAATCTGCATCAGAGTATGAAAGTAATTTAATGCTTTTACAATTTAGAGAAAGTTTATAATGATTGGTAAATTTAATATAACCTAATAATTTAAGTAAGCCCTGCCAATGTTTAACTCCTGGATTCTGTTGGAACTGTGAAAAAATATTAGTGGCATATGCAATGTCAGGTCTGGTGCGATTTGCAAGAAATGAAATACAACCCAATAAATTTCTGTAAGGTAAACTTGATGCTTCATCTATATCTGCCTGAACAACTGGGCAGTCACTTTTAGAAAACTGAACACCTTTAACTATTGGCAAAGAAGAAACAGGAACACGGTGGTTTCTAAACCTTTCACCTATTTCACCAATATACTGGTTTTGGTGAATTAACACACCTGCATCTGTATATTCAAATTCTACGCCTAATAATTTACGAGTGATACCTAAAACCTTCAAATCAAATTTAGATTCCAAAAGTTCTAAAATGGTTTTAGTCTGTGACTGTGTTCTAGCAAAAATGACGATATCATCCACGTACACCAACAGAACTGAAAAATCAAGATATGAATATGCGCAATTACAATTTTCAAATTTATTAAAACCAAGTTCCAACAACACTTTATTTAATTCATAAAACCATAATCTGCCAGATTGGTGTAACCTGTACAATGCTCTGTCTAATCTACAAACCCAACTCTCTTTGCCTTTTTCAGCAAACCCAGTTGGTTGTTTCATATAAATTTCATCCTTTAACGGGGCATATAAATATGCACATTTTACGTCGCATTGTACGTTAACCCAGTCACAACATGAAACTAATAGGGCAAAGAAGAACCTGACTACTGAAAAATTGATAACCGGCGAAAAAGTTTCGTCGTAAGACTCACCCTGTACCTGGCTGAAACCTTGCGCAACCAATCTTGCTTTGTACCTTACTATGGCACCAGACTCATCGCGCTTAACTGTATAAACCCAGCGGTTTCCTAACACAGACTCCCCCAGGGGGGTACCTTCTTCAGGTATTCAGGGGGAGTCACGCCCCCCGGGCCCGAGTGATCTTTTTTTCTCTTCTTTTTTTTTTTTTTTTTTTTTTTTTTTAACCTTCTACCTTCTTTTCTTTTATTTCAGTTTAGTTTTATTTTATTTTATTTTGTATTTACTTACTTATTATTATTATTATTATTTTTTTTCCCCCCCCCTAAGTTTTTGGCATTTTTCTTGCTTTTTTGTCCTTGTTTGTATTTTTGGTTTTTACTGCCAATAAGGTTTTGGTACTTGTTTGTGTTCATTGTTCTTGAAAAAAAAAAAAATTAAAAAAAAAAAATTAAAAATTTGAAAAAAAAAAAAAAAAATGAAACTACTTACCTTGTTTTACTCACCTTTTTGTTTTCTACTTACCTTATTTATTTTTACTCACCTTTTTTTTTTTTTGGTCTTGTTCTTGTTGGTTACACTAAAATTACTTAACTTCTAATACATTTACCAAGCTGAAAACGGTGTTGATGTGGCGCTGGTTATTGGGTTGGCGATTTGGTGAGGGTCTCACGGTAGTCTAGCCTTGGGAGAACACTGGGAGACTGGTGCCCTTGGTGAAGGTGAGACAACGGTGACTACTCGAACGAGAAACACCGGACTAACACGACTATCACATGTGATTCCCAATCTGGGTCGACGGTCTGGTAGCTGGTGAGTGGTTATGGGTGTCCCAGGGAGCGATTCTGAAAACCCTTTGCTTTCCATCCGTTCAAGAAATGGGCTGACTTGTGGGACTAAGGAAACCCTCGACCCTTTTTACTAATCTCAATATGGCGACAAACAAAGGAAATACGAATAATGCGTCTGGCTCGGGCCAAACTAGTGAAAATTCAAAGGCGAAAACTTGGGCGGACAGAATGGAAGAATTTTCTTCCACTCTGAATGAGAGCAATGTATTTATGACCTTGGAAGCTAGATTTTTTGTGATAAAAAGAAAAGAGGGTGATTTTCTAAGGACATCGCCTTTTCTTATACAGAAAGCATGTCAATCAATAATGGGCGATCCAAAGTCTATAAAAAAACTGAGATCGGGCGAACTTTTAATTGAAGTCGAAAATGCCAAACAAGTAAAACACTATTATGTAGTTTTATATGAAAATATAAAAGCATTCCCACTATTAAAATAAATAGCATAAAAGTACTTGTTAATAAACCATATTTTAAAAATTATACATTAAAAGAAACCTTTAAAGTTGATGTTTATATTTTCTATGGGAATTCCCGGTTGAGTCAATTCCCTGAAAAATTCTAACATTTCTTTATGAATTTCTACATATATTTAATTCTGTATCATTTTCAAGAAGTAACAGTTTTGTGAAATTTGAATGTGTGGTATTAAACATAATGTTTATTTCTGATAATTTTTTCTCTAAGTGATTCTCCAGTTTCTTTTTTTCATTTAGTTGTTTACGTTTTCTTGAGTTTCGAGTAACGCAGTATTCTGTTTCCATCAAAGTTGAAGTAGAGGCTACGTTCTCAGAAATTATCACAGTAGATGTAGATGCTGTATTCTGGTCAATATCAATTGATCGCACATCGATGATATTAGGTAAATCATCGGTCAAATCATTCATATAATATTCAAAGGATGTATGAATCTGTATGTCGTTGTCGTAAAATATATCATCAACTTTTACTACTTCATTTTCTAAATCTTTAAATATATTGTGATAATATACATTTCTTTTGCATATCAGGCAAAAGGAAAATGATCTATCTTCTATATATTTAGAATAATTAATCATACATACTTTATAAAAATGGTGCCTGCATGATAAATAATATCGTAGGATATATTCAAGACAGATTGTATAATTTTCTTCAATCTCCATCTTTTTTAAAAATAAATAAAAATATATTTATTTTAAAATGGTAAAAAAATCGATTTTTCATAAATATAAAATGAATATTTATTAATTTGGTATTTACAGGTGGGCTGAAATTTTAAGACAGCACAACCAGTATCGAAAGGACGTGGCCTTTCTTCAACAGGTGCAAAAAAACGCGCGGACTGTACAGTCGACGTAAAAATTAAAGAAGCATCGCACCCCCTACAAAAAATTATAGTTTTGAAAGTTTTGGTTTCGAATCTCGGATTATAATTCATAAAAATTATAAAAAACAGTATTGTTTTGTAATTTTAAATGAATCAATTAATAATTATTATTATTAATAATAATATCATTCTATAAAACATTTTTATTATAAAAATTGGTAAAAGGTTGAACCTATAGTTGTTTTAAGATTCAGTAAATTTAATGGAAAATAACAAATTATAAAATAAAACGCTTACAAAATATAGAGGATATTACTATAAATAACTTACTTGAACGCAGATTGTAGATGTGACTTTTAAAAGGTTATTTCACTTTTACTCTTCAAATCTAATTTTTCTTATCGCAATTCTTGAACATTGTATCTTTCGGTTGATAGGTCAAGCTTTGATGATATACTGAATATATTTTATTTTTTATTTTACATTATTTGTTGAATCCTGTATTGACAAAACCTATACTTTATGGAGAAAAATGCTTCCGTTTAAGTAGCAACTCACTAAAAAACATTAAAATTGAACTTATAAAGGTATTTATTCATATATTTTAAGAATGAATTAGTCATATTTTAAAGAAAAAACGGATACAATATATAGTTAATAAAAATTTATTATATACGATAAATATTACATTTTCAATGAAAGGTAAATAAAAATTATTATATAACATTTTCTCAAATATTTCTGCAGTGAAACTTAATAATAATGTTCAAACGAGAACAAAAGAGAAATGTAAGCAACTGAATCGAATGATAAAGTTAAAACTATACCATATCATAAAATTGCAGAACATTTTATGTATACACACACACACACACATATATATATAATGAATAAAAGATTAATAAGAACATTTTATACACACACATATATTTATAGACATCAAAACTTAAATAATTAGAATTTCAATCACTTTAATAAAGGTATTTATTAAAATGGAACATTCATAAAGAAATGTTAGAATTTTTCAGAGAATTCAAGAGTTTTTTTATATAATACTCTTGAATTCCCTGAAAAATTCTAACATTTCTTTATGAATTTCTACATATATTTAATTCTGTATCATTTTCAAGAAGTAACAGTTTTGTGAAATTTGAATGTGTGGTATTAAACATAATGTTTATTTCTGATAATTTTTTCTCTAAGTGATTCTCCAGTTTCTTTTTTTCATTTAGTTGTTTACGTTTTCTTGAGTTTCGAGTAACGCAGTATTCTGTTTCCATCAAAGTTGAAGTAGAGGCTACGTTCTCAGAAATTATCGCAGTAGATGTAGATGCTGTATTCTGGTCAATATCAATTGATCGCACATCGATGATATTAGGTAAATCATCGGTCGAATCATTCATATAATATTCAAAGGATGTATGAATCTGTATGTCGTAGTCGTAAAATATATCAACTTTTACTACTTCATTTTCTAAATCTTTAAATATATTGTGATAATATACATTTCTTTTGCATATCAGGCAAAAGAAAAATGATCTATCTTCTATATATTTAGAATAATTAATCATACATACTTTATAAAAATGGTGCCTGCATGATAAATAATATCGTAGGATATATTCAAGACAGATTGTATAATTTTCTTCAATCTCCATCTTTTTTAAAACTAAATAAAAATATATTTATTTTAAAATGGTAAAAAAATCGATTTTTCATAAATATAAAAGTGAATATTTATTAATTTGCGCCACATTATTAATAAGCGCCACTAAAAGCCAACCAACCTACCAACCATTCGCCATATAGTGAGCGACTGTCCTTGTCTCCGTCATCTTTATCGGCAGTTTTTTAACATCATCCTCACCAAATTTGACAAACAGGACATGCACCATGATCTTGAAACCATTGTAGAATGCATCCAATATAAAATTTATGGCCACATTCCAATTTTAGCAGTTTTGTTTCCTCTATTTGGGAAAAACATATTGTACAATTCATCTCATCTTGCGAGAAGTTTTTTGTTGAAGGTTGGCTGCTATCGGAAATTGTTATGGTGGCAGGGCTATTATTCTCCTCATCATTTTGAGTAGGAGTATTTATCTGAAAAAAAAAAAACTAATAAAAATATTTCATACATTATCCTCCTGCTCTTCTGAAAAAACGTACGCTGTCGCAGCTTGCGTCAAACTTTGTGTGTTTTCTAACTCTTTAGTACTTATCTAAAAATAACATATTTATAAGTTTACAAAAAAAAAAAATATATATATATACCGTAATTTCGCGCGCATAGTCCGCATGTGAAGTTTTATGTAAAAATTATTTCAAATATCATCAGATTGTCCGCACTACCGTATAGTCCGCAGGAGAAAAATATAACCCCATGAAAACAGCAAGTAAAACACTATTATGTAGTTTTATATGAAAATATAAAAGCATTCCCACTATTAAAATAAATAGCATAAAAGTACTTGTTAATAAACCATATTTTAAAAATTATACATTAAAAGAAACCTTTAAAGTTGATGTTCTATGGGAATTCCCGGTTGAGTCAATTCCCTGAAAAATTCTAACATTTCTTTATGAATTTCTACATATATTTAATTCTGTATCATTTTCAAGAAGTAACAGTTTTGTGAAATTTGAATGTGTGGTATTAAACATAATGTTTATTTCTGATAATTTTTTCTCTAAGTGATTCTCCAGTTTCTTTTTTTCATTTAGTTGTTTACGTTTTCTTGAGTTTCGAGTAACGCAGTATTCTGTTTCCATCAAAGTTGAAGTAGAGGCTACGTTCTCAGAAATTATCGCAGTAGATGTAGATGCTGTATTCTGGTCAATATCAATTGATCGCACATCGATGATATTAGGTAAATCATCGGTCGAATCATTCATATAATATTCAAAGGATGTATGAATCTGTATGTCGTAGTCGTAAAATATATCAACTTTTACTACTTCATTTTCTAAATCTTTAAATATATTGTGATAATATACATTTCTTTTGCATATCAGGCAAAAGAAAAATGATCTATCTTCTATATATTTAGAATAATTAATCATACATACTTTATAAAAATGGTGCCTGCATGATAAATAATATCGTAGGATATTTTCAAGACAGATTGTATAATTTTCTTCAATCTCCATCTTTTTTAAAACTAAATAAAAATATATTTATTTTAAAATGGTAAAAAAATCGATTTTTCATAAATATAATAATGAATATTTATTAATTTGCGCCACATTATTAATAAGCGCCACTAAAAGCCAACCAACCTACCAACCATTCGCCATATCGTGAGCGACTGTCCTTGTCTCCGTCATCTTTATCGGCAGTTTTTTAACATCATCCTCACCAAATTTGACAAACAGGACATGCACCATGATCTTGAAACCATTGTAGAATGCATCCAATATGAAATTTATGGCCACATTCCAATTTTAGCAGTTTTGTTTCCTCTATTTGGGAAAAACATATTGTACAATTCATCTCATCTTGCGAGAAGTTTTTTGTTGAAGGTTGGCTGCTATCGGAAATTGTTATGGTGGCAGGGCTATTATTCTCCTCATCATTTTGAGTAGGAGTATTTATCTGAAAAAAAAAAAAAAAAAAAAGTATTTGTAAGTTTTCATGAAAAAAAAAAAAAAAAAAAACTAATAAAAATATTTCATACATTATCCTCCTGCTCTTCTGAAAAAACGTACGCTGTCGCAGCTTGCGTCAAACTTTGTGTGTTTTCTAACTCTTTAGTACTTATCTAAAAATAACATATTTATAAGTTTACAAAAAAAAAATATATATATATACCGTAATTTCGCGCGCATAGTCCGCATGTGAAGTTTTATGTAAAAATTATTTCAAATATCATCAGATTGCCCGCACTACCGTATAGTCCGCAGGAGAAAAATATAACCCCAAGAAAACAGCAAGTAAAACACTATTATGTAGTTTTATATGAAAATATAAAAGCATTCCCACTATTAAAATAAATAGCATAAAAGTACTTGTTAATAAACCATATTTTAAAAATTATACATTAAAAGAAACCTTTAAAGTTGATGTTTATATTTTCTATCTGAATTCCCAGTTGAACTGTTGAGTCATTGAGTGAGTTTTACTTTCTATGCAGTATGGCTGATTGTATGTGATTCAGCACTAGGAGATATATTTTTTGGAAGATTATCTCAAAGTTTGTCATTGGTATTGCTCAGCAGTAAAATTTCGGCGACATTTTGAGAACGTAATTTAAAAAATAACAGAACAGGAATATTCAGCAACGTGCTATCCTAATAGTGATCTTTTGCTTTATGCTCCATGGTTTGCTACCGATACGATATACAATACGATGTTTTCTTTGTGTCTTGTTCTTTTGTTTATGTTTATATTTGATCGTCAGAATCGGCAGTTCGTAGTATTTGCATGTTTAATTCTGATTTTGAGGATTTGAACTGTGAATAACTAGCAGATAATCCGCACCACCGTATAGCCCGCAGGTGAAAAATTTTGCCTTTTAAACACACATAGTCCGCGGACTATACGCGCGAAATTACGGTATATATATATATATATATATATATATATATATATATATATATATATTTCATACATTATCTTCCTCTTCTGAAAAATTAATATCTTCATCCCAGTTAATTTCGTTTAAACAAATGCAATGTTTCATTATTTGTCCAAGACCATCAGATAGTGAACAATACTTTCACATGACTATTTTAGTGCACTGTTTGTATCCTAAAACAATCTCTAATAAATAGATAAACTATGTTAGCAATTGGTAATTTTCTATAATAGTTTGTTGTTCCTTTCCCAACATTATCAAAACTAATGATTCCAGCTGATTTATAAAGATATTTAGAATAATTTTGTATAGATTAATTATACTAAGTGACAATTAAAAAAAAATCAAAGTTTAGTCTTCTCAAAGTATGTTATTCATAGATTAACTAAAATGTTTTTATATTTAATTGCATTTATACTAAAGAAGATAAAAACGTGTGAAAATATTATTTTAAAAGGGTTTATTAAATGAAAAAAAAATCTATAAAACTGTTTCATATCCAAGTACAATATTTGGTTTATTAATTATCTTTTAATGAACTACATAATATTAATATTAATATATTTATAACTGCATAAAAAATAATTAAACTATAAAGATATTTTTCTGAAAAATATACTTCTTTTATCTAGTCTTGTCAAAAATATTTCCTATATTATGAGTAAAACAATACTTTTAATAACATATAGAAAATTATAGTATGATGTTTACAATTGTTTTCCAAAAAAAAAAGCTATTAATGTGTTATTTAAAATTTAACTAAAATGCTTTTATATTCAATTGGATTTATACTGAAGAAGATAAAAACATGTGAAAATCTTATTTTAAAAGGTTTATTAAATTAAAAAAAAAAAAAAAAAAAAATCTATAAAACTGTTTCATATCCAAGTACATTAGGTTTATTAATTTTCTTAAAATGAACTACAGAATATTAATATCTATATATTTATAACTACATAAAAATGAGAAAATAATTAAACTATAAAGATATTTTTCTGAAAAAATATACTTCTTTTTATCTAGTCTTGTTAAAAATATTTTGAATGAGTACCGTATCACTGAAATTATCTTATTTTCTGTTTATGTTACAATAAACTATAGGTAATTCCTCACTTTGTAAACAGTTGCAACAAACTACCTCTCTAATTAATTATTCACTCTGTATAACAGTAATGAAAATCTTTAAGTGATATTAAGATGTAACCGTACCTTTTGGCTCCTAAATAAATAAGTTTTACGGAAATCAACACTTTCATTTATTTTTTAAATATATAAACCATAATATAGACTTTCAAAATCAGGTAGCATTTTTCCGTTAGCACATAAGCAAATATCTTAATTTTTTTCACATGTGATAAATAAATTTTCACAATATACTAGGATTTTACACTTTCTTAATATTAACCATTATGTTTTCTGAAAAATGAATTAAAGTCTCACATAAAAGAACATTGAAAATTCTAGTTTTCATTACATTATAAGACTTTCTAAAATTAAGAAATTCTCTTTTTTAAGATTTTTTAAAGTGTAAGAACAAATGTTTAGACAGATTATAAAAGAAATATTTAAAATTTACGTAACTCTAAAAATATCTACTAATACTTAATTGTATAATGATAATTTAGACTTAGAAGCAATTTTTAAGACTTTCAAAACAGTTTTAAAATTCTAAGACTTTCAAAACAATTTTTTAAAATTCTAAGGAAAAACATATTAATACTTCAAATATTTTTTTAAACACAAAAATTATTTATTTATTAAAGATTTTACGTATGTACACATTATGCACAAAACACTCTTCAAACAATTTAGCAAAATATTCTATAGTGTATTATTATAAATACATTTTCGACAATTCAGTGTCTTATAAATTATGTTTCACAAAAGCAGTCTTCAAACAATTTATCAAAATATTCTACAGTATATTCTTCAAAAAAAGATGAACTATAATTACAGAAGCATTTCGAAAAAATATTTTCGGCAATTCTGTCACAATTTAAATTCAGTAACACAGTTTCTTTCATCACATTGAATTTTTGCTGTGTATTTAACATGAGGCAATTATGGCGAAATTGTGAAGGATGTGAGATTAAGCAAGCTTTACATACATATAACTTTTTAATATTAATTTTCACTTCTTCACAAATGCAATTAATATAATATTCTTTTGTTTCATAAATATCAATGTGTAAATTACATGTCACAGATTTATTCAACACTATGGCAGTAATCTGTTTTGTTAAAATTCCTTCAATAAGACAATCACTAATTTGGGATTTTATTTCGTTAATCCTTATTAATTGACTTCAACCAAGTTTAATACCATTCGGCTTGAAATAAAAACCATTGTCTTTAGTTTTAAAAATTTGCTGTAAATAACAGTTATCCTCATCCCAAAATGCAGTTAGTAATTGGTTATTGCTAATAAAACTGTCTTTTACTGGAGAAAAATTAAGAGTTTATCTTACTTTGAAAATGATCCCAGGTCGCCGATGTTAGAATAACACCGTTATTTGTTGGGTACCATTTCTCATCATGAGTTTCTTTGAAACTCCGTATATGCAATCGAAGAAAAACATCATTTGTGAAAATTGCAACACCATGAAGAAATCGTCATAATTGAATGAAATTTAATACACAGTTGAGTGGTAGTGGTACAAATAAATGATTAAATATTCAAAGCAAACAAACAATAACAAGAGATTGGAATCAGTATTTTGTGTAGCCACCATGCGCCGCAATAAGTGCTGCTACACGATGTGGCATGGAGTCAAACAAATTTTGAATGTCTGCCTGAGGAAGAGCATTCCATATTGTTTGTATGCGTACCCAAAGTTCGTCTGCAGAAGCAACAGGACGAGGATCACGAGCGAGACGCCAACCAACAAAATCCCACACATGTTCAATCGGCGACATATCCGGGGAATACGCAGGCCAAGGAAGAAGCTGTACCTGCTGGGTTGCAAAGGATTGAACAGTCCTAGCAATATGAGGGCGGGCATTGTCCTGTTGAAATACAGCGCCTAGCAAGCTTTGAAGGAAGGGAACAGCTTGGGGCTGTAGAACTTCACTGATGTACCGGTTGCTGTTCAAATTGCCCACAATTCGTACCAATTGAGATCGTCCATGATATGCTATGGCACCCCAAACCATAACTCCGGGTGTTCGTCCACTATGGCGTTCTGTTGAAGACCATTAGAAGTGGTCTGTCTATTAAATTTTAATATTAAGCAAAGTCTCTGTACAAATGAAACGTTTGAACTTTAAGTTTTTGAAAGTGTAAAATGACTAGTGACTAGAAAACTTGATCTCAGTAAAAACAAGGAAAATTTAAAAACTTAACAAATTTATTTATATCAAAAAACATATGTAAATATATATAACAAACTTTTAATCAAAAAAAAACAATTAACATAAAGCATTAACATAAGGTAACAATATAAGCTGGATAATTACCTTGTAAAACATTAGCTTGAAGAAAATACAAAAGCATTCAGCTCTTTACACAACATTTCTGAAGAAAGAAAAACATCTTGTCCCACAGTCCCCTTTTAAACACAACACTATTTAACACAAATCAAGGTCGCCAAGTTGACCATTGATAAACGTAAGATGATATAAAAAAAAATAATGCAACTTAGAGCAAACGACGATTGCAGATAGATGGTCGCCAAGTTGACCATCGGGGGAATAATCAAGGAACGAAATTAACATCCCTTAGGGTCGCCCGGTTGACCACTAAGCAAATAAACGTTACTCCAAGGAAAACATTATCACTGTAGATAACGATCGAACAAAAGAAGATATAATTTAAAGCAAACGAAAATTGTAGATAGATGGTCGCCAAGTTGACCATCGGGGAAATAATTATGAAGATATTAACATCCCTAGGGTCGCCTTGTTGACCACTAGGATATAACAACGAAAAGTCTTTAAAGTTTATAACAGAAGAAATTTATCATCTTTTAAAAAACGATAAGGAACAAGGACAAGAGTTCCAAAAAACTTTAACTTCATTCAGAATTTAATTATTAATTATTTTTAACTTCATGGTAAACCAGCATCAACTTTTAACATATTAAAACTTAACTTCGTATAAAAAATTCATATGCTTAAACTTTTAATTAAATAAAACTTTTAACTCCAAACCAGCAAACATCTTAGCTAAACAGGAGACCAGCTCACTGGAAAACACACTAATGCATCTTGTTGCTGCACTGCTGCTACTGCACCGTACAACGATCGAATCGAACTTTTATATCATTAAAGAATACAATATTTGCATAAAACGATCAGAAAAACATCGATAATAACGCCACCGTGTGGTCAAAACCAAAACAGTAAAAAAAACGATGACGCCACCTTATGGCCAAAGTTGAAACATTTCATAATTAATTTAATGAATTAAGATACGATGGCAACAAGGAGAAAAAGTTATTTTAACAGTGCAGAGAATGGCAACAGCTAAAAAGTAAACAAACTGCGATGTTTGCCACGAAATAGCATGGAGTAAGAATAGGATTTAAAAGGATAAATTAAATTTGAAAAAAAGTAAGTAAAAGATATTTTAAGTTATAAGATATTTAAGTATACGTATATAAAGATAAATTTAAGGAATGTTTTTACATTAGATGTGAGGACCAAAAGATAACCAAAGTTATCAAAGCCCCCCACCGCAACATATAAGAAAAAAACATTCAAATATTAACCATATTAATAATTAGTATAAACGATTTATATGCAACAATTTCATTAGTAAAAACTATTTAACAACAAACAACAAAAACTCAACAATCTAGTAAAAACAAGTTAACAGCTAGCAAAAAGTGCAATAAGACGAATTAGCAACAAGAGTTAAGTGTGCATATACATGCCACCCAAGAAAAATTCAGAGTCCATAAAAAAACTGTACCACTAAACGGCACACAACCTGACAAAAGTCAGTAAGAAAAATGTACTTCAAAGATAGTACATAAAAAAAAATTTTAAACATGTACTACGAAACAGCACATGAAAGTAATTTTAGATTAAATTTAAATTTCATTTTACAATTAATTTCCCCCCTTTTCATTATAAAGATAATCAAACGCAAATTCCCCACAATGCAGATACTACGCAGAAAAATACATTATAAATACTCAATACAATTTATATGATTATGTATATGACCTATATTCTAAATATGCAATAAGAGATAATATAATTTATATACAATATGTACAAGACCAATGCAAAACACAATTCTAATATACAATATTAAATTACTATAAATGATGAAATAGATGAAATACTTATATACACTATATACAACACATATGCACAAGCGCTTGTGACTCACATACATACCAACAATTATATACATATATACAAAAAAAATATCCGCAAAGTGAAGAAGAAGAGTTTTAATTACCAGAATTTTGAAAGAAAACTATATTTATAAATTTTAACAATTCATTTTTGGCAAGCGGCTTTGTGAATGGATCGGAAAGATTGGACTTAGAAGAAACATACTGAAGGTTAAATTTCCCTTCATCAAACCAGTCCCTAATGAAAAACAATTTTATATTTACATGGCGCGTGTGAAAATTTTCAATTCTAGATTTAGTGAATCTAATGGCAGCCTGGTTATCAGCAAAAAGTGTTGGTACATCAAATTTCTCTTTAATAATTTTTAAACTTTGACATTCTAATAGTATGTTATAAAACCAATCTTGTTCCCTAACACAATTGCACATTGAAATAAACTCCGACTCCATTGTAGAAATGGTCACACCCTTCTGTTTATTTGAGCGCCACGAAGCGGCAGCATTATCCAGAAGTACTAATTGACCACCCATAGAGACATAATCGTCCCTATTAGCTGCAAAATCTGCATCAGAGTATGAAAGTAATTTAATGCTTTTACAATTTAGAGAAAGTTTATAATGATTGGTAAATTTAATATAACCTAATAATTTAAGTAAGCCCTGCCAATGTTTAACTCCTGGATTCTGTTGGAACTGTGAAAAAATATTAGTGGCATATGCAATGTCAGGTCTGGTGCGATTTGCAAGAAATGAAATACAACCCAATAAATTTCTGTAAGGTAAACTTGATGCTTCATCTATATCTGCCTGAACAACTGGGCAGTCACTTTTAGAAAACTGAACACCTTTAACTATTGGCAAAGAAGAAACAGGAACACGGTGGTTTCTAAACCTTTCACCTATTTCACCAATATACTGGTTTTGGTGAATTAACACACCTGCATCTGTATATTCAAATTCTACGCCTAATAATTTACGAGTGATACCTAAAACCTTCAAATCAAATTTAGATTCCAAAAGTTCTAAAATGGTTTTAGTCTGTGACTGTGTTCTAGCAAAAATGACGATATCATCCACGTACACCAACAGAACTGAAAAATCAAGATATGAATATGCGCAATTACAATTTTCAAATTTATTAAAACCAAGTTCCAACAACACTTTATTTAATTCATAAAACCATAATCTGCCAGATTGGTGTAACCTGTACAATGCTCTGTCTAATCTACAAACCCAACTCTCTTTGCCTTTTTCAGCAAACCCAGTTGGTTGTTTCATATAAATTTCATCCTTTAACGGGGCATATAAATATGCACATTTTACGTCGCATTGTACGTTAACCCAGTCACAACATGAAACTAATAGGGCAAAGAAGAACCTGACTACTGAAAAATTGATAACCGGCGAAAAAGTTTCGTCGTAAGACTCACCCTGTACCTGGCTGAAACCTTGCGCAACCAATCTTGCTTTGTACCTTACTATGGCACCAGACTCATCGCGCTTAACTGTATAAACCCAGCGGTTTCCTAACACAGACTCCCCCAGGGGGGTACCTTCTTCAGGTATTCAGGGGGAGTCACGCCCCCCGGGCCCGAGTGATCTTTTTTTCTCTTCTTTTTTTTTTTTTTTTTTTTTTTTTTAACCTTCTACCTTCTTTTCTTTTATTTCAGTTTAGTTTTATTTTATTTTATTTTGTATTTACTTACTTATTATTATTATTATTATTTTTTTCCCCCCCCCCTAAGTTTTTGGCATTTTTCTTGCTTTTTTGTCCTTGTTTGTATTTTTGGTTTTTACTGCCAATAAGGTTTTGGTACTTGTTTGTGTTCATTGTTCTTGAAAAAAAAAAAAATTAAAAAAAAAAAATTAAAAATTTGAAAAAAAAAAAAAAAAATGAAACTACTTACCTTGTTTTACTCACCTTTTTGTTTTCTACTTACCTTATTTATTTTTACTCACCTTTTTTTTTTTTTGGTCTTGTTCTTGTTGGTTACACTAAAATTACTTAACTTCTAATACATTTACCAAGCTGAAAACGGTGTTGATGTGGCGCTGGTTATTGGGTTGGCGATTTGGTGAGGGTCTCACGGTAGTCTAGCCTTGGGAGAACACTGGGAGACTGGTGCCCTTGGTGAAGGTGAGACAACGGTGACTACTCGAACGAGAAACACCGGACTAACACGACTATCACATGTGATTCCCAATCTGGGTCGACGGTCTGGTAGCTGGTGAGTGGTTATGGGTGTCCCAGGGAGCGATTCTGAAAACCCTTTGCTTTCCATCCGTTCAAGAAATGGGCTGACTTGTGGGACTAAGGAAACCCTCGACCCTTTTTACTAATCTCAATATGGCGACAAACAAAGGAAATACGAATAATGCGTCTGGCTCGGGCCAAACTAGTGAAAATTCAAAGGCGAAAACTTGGGCGGACAGAATGGAAGAATTTTCTTCCACTCTGAATGAGAGCAATGTATTTATGACCTTGGAAGCTAGATTTTTTGTGATAAAAAGAAAAGAGGGTGATTTTCTAAGGACATCGCCTTTTCTTATACAGAAAGCATGTCAATCAATAATGGGCGATCCAAAGTCTATAAAAAAACTGAGATCGGGCGAACTTTTAATTGAAGTCGAAAATGCCAAACAAGCTAACAACTTAAAAAAATGTAATCAATTTGCTAATATTCCAGTCACTGTTGATGTCCATAGAACATTAAATACTTGCCGTGGTGTCATATCTGAACCTGACCTCCAGTTTATACCAGAAGCCGAAATTCTTGAAAACCTCAAAGAGCAAAAAGTTATCGGAGTAAAACGTATATCCATATTTCGCGACAATAAACCAATTCCAACTAAACACATTATCTTAACTATAAACTCCCCAAAACTCCCAACATCAATAAAAGCTGGGTATCTTGAATGCCCCGTCAGACAATACATACCAAATCCGTTACGCTGCTTCAACTGCCAACGTTTTGGCCATTCTAAAACATCCTGCCGTGGAAAACAGACATGTGCCCGTTGTAGTGCCATTGGTCATGACAGTCAAAATTGCGAAGCCACAGTATGTTGTGTAAATTGTAAAAAAGATCACCCGTCATATTCTAAGTCTTGTGAGAAATGGAAAATAGAAAAAGAGATTCAAACTATTAAAACAAAACAAAATATATCATACCCAGAAGCCAGAAAAATAGTAGAATCTAGAACACCCATCGTTGGTAAATCATATGCTGCTGTTACTTCCACCAAAAAAATTTGTAAAACAATAGCTACACAAACTGACTCTCTAATCAATACCAGCCCCCCAGTTGAAACTGTTTCACGTAATTCTACAAAAATACCCAATACTAGCTCTCCACTCGAAACTACAGTGAACAATTCCCAAAACTTACAAACCAAACCAAATCAGTCTTCTAACTCTTCACAGTCCTCTTCATCAAAATCAAGAAATTTAAAGAAAATTCCACAAACTGCTAAAACCTTATTGTCTGGGAAAAGTCTTAACTCTGCCTCTCTAAAGCATTCTAATTCACCCTCTCGTCTCAATATCATCAAGAAAAAGAAACTAACAAAATTGCCCACTCCCACTACAAATAAAAATAATAAAGGAAATCTTCCAAAACAAGATGATATGATCTGCCTCCATCCTTCTGATGGAGAAGACGGTATGTCTACTGCATCAGAGGATAATGACGTGGATGTTATAATCTAAAAAAAAAAAAAAATCATGACTAATTTCATCTCATGGAATTGCCGAGGTTTTATTAATAAACGAGATGAAATAAGAGAAATAATCTCTTATCATCGACCTGTATGCTTCGCTTTCCAAGAAACATACCTAAGACAAAACGATATTGTTAAAATCCGTGGCTATCAGTGTTTCAGGAAAGATTTTACACATTCTGATAGAGCTACAGGTGGTGTAGCCATTTTAATCTCTAATAATATTCCACATTCATGTATCACTTTAAATACCGATATCCAGGCTATTGCAGTTCAGATCCATATACACATACTTATCACTATCTGCACTGTCTATTTACCGCCAAATATGACCATTCGCCCAAGTGACCTAAATAGGCTTATTTCACAACTGCCGACACCTTTTTTAATTCTTGGTGATTTAAACGGGCACAGTCCACTTTGGGGTAGTCCCGATATTAATCCTCGTGGACAAAATATTGAAGACTTAATCACTGACAATAATTTATGTATTTTAAATAATGGTGACAATACCTACTTCCATGAACCTTCCAGAACTTTTCATGCAATAGACCTGGCCATCTGCTCTCCATCTTTGTATCCGTATTTCAATTTCTTTGTTAGTAACAACCTTTATAATAGTGACCATTTTCCTTTATTTTTATCTTTTTATAATTTTAATGATCATCATCCTACAAATCCACATTATATTTATGACAAGGCCAACTGGACTACTTTCACCATAAATGCAACCATCACGTACGAAATGACTGAGGGTGATATCAACAGAGCAATCACTGATGTCACAAAGTGTATTATAAATGCAGCTGAAATTAGTATTCCAAAATCCTCTGGACGTCTCAGTAAAAATTCAAAGCCATGGTGGAATGTAGAATGCAATAACGCAAAAAGACAGCAACAAAAAGCTTGGGGAATTTTTAGGAGGTATCCAACTACTGCTAATTATATCGCATTCAAAAAAGCAAGGGCAGCCGCCCGAAGAATCCGCAGAAACTCCCAAAAAAAAATCTTGGATTAAATATGTTTCCAGCATTACCTCCAATGTAAGCAGTAAAAAGCTTTGGCATCGTGTCAAGAGAGCAATGGGAATTCATTCTAATCAAAGTATTTCATTTTTAAAGGATAATGGCCAAACTATAACATCTATTAAAAATATTGCAAACACCATTGGTAGAACTTTATCTGACATATCCAGCTCTAATTCCTACTCTGAACCTTTTTTGTCATATAAAAATAATTCTGAACGATCATCAATCAACTTTCACTCCCGCTCTTCACCAGACTACAATAGACCTTTTACAGAAAATGAATTAAAAAATAGTTTGAAACATTGCCATAACTCTGCTCCCGGACCCGATGGTGTTACCTACATTATGATTAAACATTTATCAAAACAGTCTCTTAAAAATCTCCTTCATCTTTACAATAGGATCTGGACTGAAAATATTTTCCCTGTTGCTTGGCACGATGCTATTGTTATTCCCTTTCCTAAACCAGGTAAAGATGCTACTGACCCAAAAAATTACAGGCCCATTGCTCTTACAAGCTGTCTATGTAAACTACTCGAAAAAATGGTAAATACTAGATTGGTTTTTATTCTTGAAAAAAATAATCTGATTTCTCCATGGCAAAGTGGTTTCCGACGAGGCCGTTCTACGGTTGACAATATTTTATTATTAGAGACAAATATCCGCAAAGCTAATGTGAGACGTAACCATTTGGTGTCAATTTTTTTCGATATTGAAAAAGCTTATGACAAGACATGGCGGTATGGTATTTTAAAAGATCTTTTTAATTTGGACTTTCGTGGAAATCTCCCCATTTTCATTCAAAACTTTTTAAGAGTCAGACGCTTTCAAATTCGTATAGGATCAGTTTATTCAGATTTTTATTTTCAAGAGGAAGGTGTGCCTCAAGGCAGTGTTTTAAGCGTCACGCTTTTTTCCTTAAAAATAAATGATATTTTGAAACAGCTGCCGCAAAGTGTCCATGGGAGTTTATATGTTGACGACCTGCAAATTTCTTGCCAGGGAAATGACATGCGCTTCATAGAACGCCAATTACAACTTGCTATAAAAAACATGATTAAATGGACAAATAAAAATGGTTTTAATTTTTCTGCTGACAAAACACAATGTGTGCATTTTTGTCGTAAACGAGGTCTTCATCCTGATCCTGAGATTCTGATGAATAACCGGCCAATTTCCGTTGTTGACACTGCTCGCTTTCTGGGTGTTATTTTCGACAGAAAACTGAACTTTATGCCACATATTTTACATTTGAGAACTAAATGTGACAGAGCACTTAATATTTTAAAAGTGCTTTCTAACACTTCTTGGGGAGCAGACCGTCCATCTTTACTCAAAATTTATCGAGCCACTATTCGCTCCAAACTTGATTATGCTTGTCAGGTTTATGGCTCAGCCCCTCACTCTTATATTAAAAAACTTGACACAACACATCATAGTGCGCTCAGAATTTGCTCTGGTGCTTTCCGTACGACTCCAGTCCTTAGTTTATATGCTGACTGTGTGGAGTCTTCTCTCACTGATATTAGACAAAGACTTTCTTTTGAATTGTACTATCGCATCCTTTCTCATCCTAGTCATCCACTTCACTCTCATTTAAACTGTAATGATCATAATATTTATGTGAATCGCCCATCTTGCATCCCACATTTTGCTCTTAGGATTAAAAACTTTCTTGCTGGCACCTCTCATATTCATACCAATGTCCGTTCTCGTTCTCTCTTAAACATGACACCTTGGAACTTCCAGGTTATTTCTTGTCTTCATCCGTTTAAAGGATTTGACAAACCTAACACTGACGCTTCTATTTTTCAGGCCCTTTATTCATCTCATCGCTCTCATTACAAGGACTACGTCGAGATATTTACAGACGGCTCTAAGACAAGCAATAAAGTCGGTTGTGGTGTTGTCATTGGTAACACCAGTTTTAGCTACCAACTCCCTAATTCATTTTCCATCTTCTCTGCAGAATTCTTTGCTGTTGAGGTTGCTCTTAACATTATTTCATCTCATCATAGTAGAAAATTCATTATATATACAGACTCAAAGAGTGTTCTTGATTCTCTCTCTTCTAGCTCTTGTAACCTGACTTTCATTTCAGTTTTAAAAACTTACAACGACCTTTTGAAAAAGGGATTTGACATCTTGTTTTGTTGGGTTCCTGGTCACGTAGGCATTAAAGGCAATGAAGCAGCAGACAAAGCCGCAAGGCAGGCTTCCATACTTCTAAACTGTCCTGTTCCTTACGAGGACATAAAGCACACACTTAAAAACTATCTTAAAAATATGTGGCAAAGGGAGTGGAATAACCAAAGTAATAATAAGTTGTATGAAATAAAACCTCAAATTTCAGTCTGGCCTACACTTACCCCCAGAAAATATGATGTTCTTATTACACGACTACGAATCGGGCATTCAAGATTTACCCATAAACACTTACTACTTGGACAACAGGAACCTGAGTGTCCAAAATGTCATAATAGTGCTTTAACCATTCGTCATGTCCTCACCGACTGCCCTTGCCTTCGTCATCTTTACCGACAAAATTTTAATTCATCTTCACCCACTCTGACGAGCCTTTTAGGTGTAATTCCTCATTATCATCTGACAAACTTCTTGAAGGAGGCTGGTTTTTACTTTGACATCTGATTTTATTATTTACAATGTTCATTCTGTTTTTACATCTGTTTTATTGTATACACTGTTTTTTATTATTTTTAATTTTATCTTGTATGTATTTTTGCTTCATTTTTCTACTGTGATTTTTTAATGGCTTTCTGGATGGGTAAACCCATCCAGAAACTACTGTCTCTTTTATCCGTTTGCTTGGCGCAGCATGTCCAATTTTGGACCTTGCGCCAAAAAAAGGCCATTCAACCAACCAACCTAACACAGACTTGTTTTCAGGGAGTTTTACTAAATGCCAAACTTTTCTTGCAGCCATACATTCTAACTCTTCCAGCATAGCCTCATTTCATTTATCCGCCTGGGCAGATTTCAGGGCTTGTTTATACGTTCTAGGGACCACCACCTCTAGTCAACTTAAGGTGCTGGACGCAGAAGGTATAACGTCAGAATTAACTACACCAGAAAAAGTATTAAATTTTGAAAAATCAAAGTTGGCAGGGTTGTAATTAATACCATTAGCTAAACAAAACTTTTCAATATCTTTTGGAGATCTTTGAGGGAGCCTCTTACCCTCTCCATCAGGATAATAGTAGATGTCAATTTTATCTCCTTTAGGCCTGGGAACAACTTTCCTGTACCAGATTGGATTAGATATCCAGCTCGGGGATGACAAAACTTGAGAAGGTGTAGAACTTGTATGAGGAATGGCTGGAACGACATCCTCAGTCTCATGGGGCACGACACCAGAAGTGCCAGGCTCCGGATCAGGAAGATGAAACTGATCAACGGGCCGTGGCTGATCCTCTGGGACATACACCAACTCGAAGGAGGAGTCGCCCATCACCGCTCCACTGCTCGGAAAGTTTTTACTCTCAATGAACGAAACATTAATGGTTTCAACAACCTTCTTATCATCATCTAACCAAACCCTATATCCACGAGTACGCAAAGCGTATCCAACAAGGACACCTTTCTTTGCCTTCGAATCCAATTTATGTTTACGCCTAGCCTTAGGAACACCGACATAAGCTACAGTACCAAAAGGTCTTAAATGACGAACAGATGGTTTATTACCTGAATAGAGTTCAAGAGGAGTCTTCGTATTTTTCCCATGACAGATTCTATTCCAAGTGTAAGTAAAATGCATACACGCTTCAGGCCAAAAATCGGCAGACAACCCGCTGGATTTCAGCATTGCCCGAACACAATTCATAATGGTCTGATTAAAGCGTTCGCATGTACCATTTTGTTCTGGTGTAAAAGTATTTGTTAGCTCATGGATTACACCTGTCTCATTACAAAAAGATCTAAAATGGTCATTCTCAAACTCACTACCATTATCGGTGCGTATAGCCTTCAACTTGGTACCCAAAAACCTTTCAGCCCTTAAAACATGTCTTTTAAAAATTTCAAAGACCATGGACTTCTCTTGAAGGGGATAAACCGCAGATTTACCAGAAAAGTCATCTATTATGGACAAAAAGAAACGTTCGCCTCTTTTCCCATTTATTTTACTAGGTCCCCAAGTGTCAAGAAACAGCCTTTCTAATGGCTTTTTAGAAAAAGAATGACCTATAGATTTAAAGGAAACACGATTTTGCTTACTCAAATGACAAGGATCACAAAAAAAATTATCTATAGACTTTAAAAGAGGCAGACCTTTAACAGCAGAATTACGATTAGTGTTAAGAATGAGTTCAGGGCTGATGTGATCAAAACGCAAATGCCTTGTGTCCAAATCTTTAATATTGACGGACTCATATGTAGGTGAAGCTGAAACTTCAGAATTAGCAATTTCATCTACATCTTGCTCCCCATTCACCTTAACACCATGCCTGCTCCTAATAACTTTTGGAAAAGTGTAATATATCCCGTCATAGAGTTTTGCAGAAAAAAGAAATTTGCCAAACTTATTGATCACATTCAACTTGCCAGACTTACCAATGAATTTAGCACCACCCTGGTCGAATCTAGAACCACTTAAAAGATTTTTCCTTAAGTTAGGTGAAAACAACACATTCCATAATTTTATTTCAACACCATTAAAGTTCAGTTCTACCTCACCTTTACCAGTAATAGGAAAGGTAACCCCGTCAACAGCCACGTGTAACTCATCACCAGACACTTCAACAAAATTACTAAAAAGGGCCTTATCTTTACAAAAATGATGAGAGGCAGCTGTATCAAAAGCCCAGCATCCCTCTCGATCAAAACTGCTAAGGTTTGCTTCAGCAATAAAATTTTGAGTTTTACGTGGGGGAGTTTTATCACGTCGAGACTGTTGACTGGAGCCAGCCTTCTTAACAAAATTACTTTTAAGTGGTTTCTCTTTTGCAGCAGAAGAATTATTTTCAAGCTTAACCCGACAGTCCTTAATACCATGGCCTTTTTACCACACCTCCAACAAACAATTACAGATTTTCTCTTAAATTTAGCACTTTGAACCTCAATTGTACATTCAACTTTACTTTTATCAAAAGTGCGTAGTTGGAGTCGTGTTTCTTCAGAACAAAGTTCAACTACAATATTTTTATACGAAAACTCTTTATCAGGCCATCTTAAAATCTGTTGAACTATTTGATCGAACTTATCAGGTAAGTATCTCAAAATTTGAAAACAAACATATTCGTCACTTATTGGTTTCCCAATAGCTTTTAACTGATCTACAATTTTTGAAATTCTAGCTGCAAAGAGACCAATAGATTCACCAGGTTGAAGAAAACATGTCATTAACTCTGAAAACAATTTCATGTGGTGACTCCTACTATCTGGTTGGAAATTGACTTTTAAAACTTCCCAAGCCTCTGAGGGGTCAGAACACTCACTTATTAAACCACGAAATTCTGGTTCTATATTTAAGTAAAGTAAAGACATAGCAGAATTTTGTCTCCTTTTAAAATCATTAACTACCTCCTCAGATGCCTCTTTATCAGGTAATTTTTCTACCCCAGTAACAATTTCATATGCATTCCTTTCCATTAGCAAAAATTCAACGTCATTTTTCCAACCAGCATAGTTTGTAAAACCAAGCTTTTCAATCTGGGGAGTCAAATTAAACGCCATTTTCCCAATTTTCACTGAGTCAAAAACACTAGTCAAACAATTAAAGAATTCTATACATACAAAAAACTTATCCAAAAATTTCTGGGCCCATAACCCAACTGTTGAAGGCCATTAGAAGTGGTCTGTCTATTAAATTTTAATATTAAGCAAAGTCTCTGTACAATAGAAACGTTTGAACTTTAAGTTTTTGAAAGTGTAAAATGACTAGTGACTAGAAAACTTGATCTCAGTAAAAACAAGGAAAATTTAAAAACTTAACAAATTTATTTATATCAAAAAACATATGTAAATATATACAGTACACTCTCAAAAATCCGCACAGCTTAAAACGAAGTGTTTTGCGGATTTCTGAATTTTGCAGATTTTAGAATAATTTCTTTTATTTACATCTTAGAACCTTATTTGAGTAGCAGATCTTTAAGAAACAATTTATATGTTATACATACAATGCTGAATTAAAAGTATGCCTAATAAAAGTACAAATATTTTATGAAATTTTAATTAAAAGAACAAATTTTATACATATTATAGTTGCAAATTATCTAGATTTTTGAAAAGTCTGATCAATAGTAGTTTAAAATAAGAATATTAATACATATTTATTATTTTCCTATAACCTGCAAAAAATCAGCAATTCTTGGTCAATCACATAAGTTTGTGCTAAAAGAAAGTTTGAATATTTATCTTCATGAGAGAAAATCTTTCATGAAAACTGTCTTTCTCTTTCTTCCTCTAAATTAATATGATTTTATTTTTGATAAATATATAAAATTACACTTATCATTTCCGACTGTAACATGTTGAGTGATTGGTGATTCACCTGCACAAGTTAATAATTGATTTATCTCCTAATACAGCTGAATTTTTGCAATCCACTAATCAACAAATCAGTTGTGACAATGTTTGTTTACATTGCAAATGATATGCGGATTTTAGAGAATTGTGGATTTTAGGGTTGTGGATTTTTGAGAGTTGACTGTATAACAAACTTTTAATAAAAAAAAAACAATTAACATAAAGCATTAACATAAGGTAACAATATAAGCTGGATAATTACCTTGTAAAACATTAGCTTGAAGAAAATACAAAAGCATTCAGCTCTTTACACAACATTTCTGAAGAAAGAAAAACATCTTGTCCCACAGTCCCCTTTTAAACACAACACTATTTAACACAAATCAAGGTCGCCAAGTTGACCATTGATAAACGTAAGATGATATAAAAAAAAATAATGCAACTTAGAGCAAACGACGATTGCAGATAGATGGTCGCCAAGTTGACCATCGGGGGAATAATCAAGGAACGAAATTAACATCCCTTAGGGTCGCCCGGTTGACCACTAAGCAAATAAACGTTACTCCAAGGAAAACATTATCACTGTAGATAACGATCGAACAAAAGAAGATATAATTTAAAGCAAACGAAAATTGTAGATAGATGGTCGCCAAGTTGACCATCGGGGAAATAATTATGAAGATATTAACATCCCTAGGGTCGCCTTGTTGACCACTAGGATATAACAACGAAAAGTCTTTAAAGTTTATAACAGAAGAAATTTATCATCTTTTAAAAAACGATAAGGAACAAGGACAAGAGTTCCAAAAAACTTTAACTTCATTCAGAATTTAATTATTAATTATTTTTAACTTCATGGTAAACCAGCATCAACTTTTAACATATTAAAACTTAACTTCGTATAAAAAATTCATATGCTTAAACTTTTAATTAAATAAAACTTTTAACTCCAAACCAGCAAACATCTTAGCTAAACAGGAGACCAGCTCACTGGAAAACACACTAATGCATCTTGTTGCTGCACTGCTGCTACTGCACCGTACAACGATCGAATCGAACTTTTATATCATTAAAGAATACAATATTTGCATAAAACGATCAGAAAAACATCGATAATAACGCCACCGTGTGGTCAAAACCAAAACAGTAAAAAAAACGATGACGCCACCTTATGGCCAAAGTTGAAACATTTCATAATTAATTTAATGAATTAAGATACGATGGCAACAAGGAGAAAAAGTTATTTTAACAGTGCAGAGAATGGCAACAGCTAAAAAGTAAACAAACTGCGATGTTTGCCACGAAATAGCATGGAGTAAGAATAGGATTTAAAAGGATAAATTAAATTTGAAAAAAAGTAAGTAAAAGATATTTTAAGTTATAAGATATTTAAGTATACGTATATAAAGATAAATTTAAGGAATGTTTTTACATTAGATGTGAGGACCAAAAGATAACCAAAGTTATCACGTTCGATAATGCACTCCGGAAGGTGGCGTTCACCGGCATAGCGTCTGACGCGAATGCGGCCATCATTGTTCCACAAATTAAAGCGGGATTCATCAGAAAACACGACATGCTGCCAATCAGCACACCAGTCTCTATGCTAATTGGCCCATTGTAGCCGCAGGCGGCGATGGTTTAGCATGAGGGGGATCCTGTATAAAGGAGTCCTTGCGCGCAATACGATGCTGCAGCAAACGTCTACGAATTGATGAAGCACACAATGAAACACCTGTAGCTATTGACCACTGTGCTGCCAATTGTCTAGAGGAAGTTGTACGGTCTGTCCGCGCCATGCGGACCAGGGGTCGATCATTGCGAGCTGACGTCACATTTCAGGGTCCACTCCCGGATTTCCGAGTTGTCCGAAACTCGTCCGTCCACTGCTTCCAAACACGCATCACTGTGCTGCTGTTACCCTGCACACGAACGGCTACTGCACGATACGACAATCCAGCTTCACGAAGGCCGATGATTCTCCCCCGTTCAAACTCTGTAAGTTGTTCAAATCTCGCTCTCTTTCGTCGAAGAGGCATAAGTAAAGATTGAGCTAACGTTTACCACTAACAGATAACCACCGATAACCATACACGCCTCGCTACAGTCGTCTATTTATTCGGATCCATCTGCCATCCAAAGGGCGCTGCTCAGCATACGCATGTGCTACGGATTTAAAATTCAATCATTTGCATATCATGCGCTACTTTGCATTTCCTGAAAATTTCAGCTCACTCGCGTAAGTCCTTCATGGTGTTGCAATTTTCACAAACATGAGTTTAATATATTTAAATTATCATCTCGCGATACTAATGAAACATCATTTACTGATTGCACCATTAAAACATCAAATTTCTTATCTCGTGATCCATTATCAAGGATTATTGTACCCATGTCCATATTATTGGACACAATATATATATATCACTTTCTTCTCCACCTAGAACAAATTGAGTGTGCTTATCAAGCGTAATAATGTCTTTACCATCAGAACCAAAATGGTAGTACTTATCTTTATATTTTACAATACCAAATAGTTCATAATTTATTTTTTATCTGAAATCTTTCTATAATATCTTTTAACTATGCTAACATCATTAGTATCACTATCATGTATATCTTTTTCTATATATAACTCAAATTTGCTAACAATAGTTGTTAACAATATAGTTTGTTAACAATATAATATTACTTCCATACTTATCTATGAAACTCAATTTGGGCATTTTACTATCTCTATCTAAATAGTGTCTTATATCCAATTTATAAAAACTATTTTCCCCTAGCTTAATACGTAAAGATAGGGTCTTACTTTCTTTAGAATAAATTATATCTTCACAATCCTTTAGCAGTGCAGTGTCTCGAAAAATAATACTTCCTCTACCAAGTATATTTATTTTTGAGCTTGAATTTTGTTTCTCATATCCTTGTGTTTCTATGTAGAAGGTATAAGGACCCTTGTTACATTCTTCTTTTGTATATGGCCAGATTTATTACCTTATTACAATTCTTAATAATATCTTGTCTCTGATTATCAAAACCCTCACGACCATTTATCAAAATATCATAATAGTCACTATATAGTTCACAAGTATATGATCTTCCTTATTTTCTCTAGCATGATATTGAATTTGATTAAAATCACCAATCATCCTCTCCAGAAGTTTTATCTTTCTACCATTAATAAAGATATCACTTGTCTTCCACTTTTCTTTAATATCAAATGTAATAATTCTGTTTGATAATTGCTCTGTATTAAATATATTAATAGTATTATTTTCAAGTACAATAATAGTACCAAGAAATTGATCACTGAGAAAAATAAACTCATTTCTTTTACTAGAAGTATTTATATCAATAGAATTTTTATTGAGTATAAAAATACTTGAGAAAAAAGTATAGCCTGATACTATTTTCCCTGAGTTTATTAATAAAGTATTAAAAACTATAGATTTGTTGTGTTGGTTTTTTTTCTTAAATCATGTTCAATAATGAAACTATTATCACAATCATATATAACATTTAAATCTGACCTGCTAGTACCATGTTTCTCGTACACTCCATCATTTACCTTTGGTAAGCAAGTCATTGTATCACCATCAATATGATCAGGTAAAACACGTGATAATCGATAATTATTATCATTACTGCTCTTACTAACATCAATTATAGCACTACTTAGTTTCAGGGTATTGATGCAGCCCTTTTGAGTAAAACATCTTGAATCTTTCATTGGTGTTCCCATGCTTCTGTGCATTTGACAGTTTGTAGGGCAATCTTGTAATATCTTACCTAATCCACCCGCATAAGCTGCTATACTATTAGGCAGATCAATTAAATTTTGCCATGCTTTTTTAACTATATTATTTACAGATGCTGTCTTTGCTTCTAAATGCTGTACATCCTTTGGTATAGATTGCGAGAACATAGTAGTCCAGAATATACGTGCATTCTCATCATGTGTTGTATCATATTTTTGCTCATACTCCACAATAGCGCTGATGCCATTATAAACTATATTAATTACCATCAATCCCAAAGCTACTCCTATGGTTACAGGTCCACCAGCACTAGCAGCTGCAAGAATAATACCAGTAACAAATGATACTCCAGAAAAAGTTATAGACGCTATATTATCTCTGATTTCTCTATCACTACATTTATTATCAGTATCTGCTCTATCACTACATTTTTTAAGTGCTTGTGCTGATAAAGCTATATCCACAATATCAAATACATCACTTATCCCTCACGCTGCACCTTTCAAAGATGCTGTTCCATATTTTGCTCCTAATATCTTTAGAACAAACTTCGTATTATAACCTAAGATTTTTGGTATTATTGACCAACATTTTTTGAGATTTTTACTCCAAATTTAGATCCTTGCTTTACTATAATATCTTCAATTGGTTGTGATAAAAAAGAATAACTTAAGCCTAAACCACTAAGTATACAATCTCTCTCAGCACCTTCTGTTTGACATGCTACAATAGTTCCATGTATTCCTCTAATTAACTGAATCTGACCCGCAGCATTTATTTTTTAAATTTGTGCTTATTCCAGAAAAACCATTTTTTGCCAACTTATAAGCAATATCTTGCATACGTTCATTTTGACGATAATTATTATAGCCTCCATCTTGTATAACTTGATCTAATAAATATTTATAATTACCTACAATATTATCGCTATTTTCAATTTGTCTGATTTTTACTAAGTCTAACAATTGACTGTTTTTTGCTTGATCATTACTATCTTTTAAACATTCTAAAAATCTTTTATTATCGATTTGGAGTTCATCTATATCTCTAGTTCTCGTCACACTAAACTTATCTATATCCTCTCCACTAAACTTACATAAAAAAGTAGCTTCTCTTTTCTTCCTATTGCTATCAGATAAACAAGGTGCAAATTTTAATCTCCTGTAATGGCCAAACTCAAAATGAGTATCATCTGAGTGACCTCTCTTTTGCTCTGGTTGCACTCCTGATGGGCCAGGTTGATTAATATTTCTCACATATGTAGCGTAATTTCGCGCGTATAGTCTGCGGACTATGTGTGTTTAAAAAGCAAATTTTTTTCCATCCGCGGACTATATGGTGGTGCGGATTATCTGCTAATTATTCACAGTTCAAATCCTCAAAATCAGAATTAAACATGCAAATACTACGAACTGACGATCAAATATAAACATAAACAAAAGAATAAGACACTAAGAAAACGTCGTATCGTATATCGTATCGGTAGCGAACCATGGAGCATAAAGCAAAAGATTACTATTAGGATAGCATGCTACTGAATATTCCTGTACTGTTATTTTTTATTATTATTTGTTATTGTTTACTCTACTGTTATTATTTGTTTTTGTTATTATTTACTCTTGTCAGTAGTAGCACCTTCTGCTCCTGGTAGTAAGTTAAAATTTACTAAATTAGATAATTTATTCCAAACCCAACTCCATAATCCATTATTAAATGAAAAACTTGGTTCTAATATAGACGCACTTGATCTTGCTACATTATATGTATTACTATTTCCTAATTCCAGCATATTTAAATCTAAGACCTTGTTCTCCGCCTACAAAACTTATTGTTGTTTTACTAGTGTGAGCATGGGTATGAGGTTCTTTTACTTGATTGAATATAAAATAGTATTAATTTTTAAACCAGTTAAATAACTCATTTATTGGTGATGATATACTATTTGCGCCACTTGTTATAAACTCATCATCTATATTAACATCACGACGATTACGTTGAAATATCTCTTCATTTGTTGTATTTCTTAAAGCATTTTGAACCTTATTAATATTTTGTTTAATTTTATTAAAATCAAACTCTCTACTTATATTGTTATATATTTCAGATGCTTCCTTATAATTATATCCCCTTAATGCTAACTTATACCATACAGCAGACAAATCCGCAAGGCAGGCTTCCATACTTTTAAACTGTCCCGTTCCTTATGAGGACATAAAGCACACACTTAAAAGCTCTCTTAAAAATATGTGGCAAAGGGAGTGAAATAGCCAAAATAATAATAAATTGCATGAAATAAAACCTCAAATTTCAGTCTGGCCTACACTTACCCCTACAAAATATGTTATTATTACACGACTACGAAACAGGCATTCAAGATTTACCCATAAATACTTACTACTTGGACAACAGGAACCTGAGTGTCCAAAATGTCATAATAGTGCTTTTACCATTCATCATGTCCTCACTGACTGCCCTTGCCTTCGTCATCTTTATCGACAAAATTTTAATTCATCTTCACCCACTCTGACGAGCCTTTTAGGTGTAAATCCTCAAACAATCCTGACAAACTTCTTGAAGGAGGCTGGTTTTTACTTCGACATCTGATTTTATTCTTTACATTGTTCATCCTGTTTTACATCTGTTTTATTATATACACTGTTTTTATTATTTTTGATTTTATCTTGTATGTTTTGCTTCATTTTTTTACTGGGATTTTTTAATGACTTTCTGGATGGGTAAACCCATCCAGAAGCTACTTTCTCTTTTACCCATTTGTTTGGCGCAGCATGTCCTACTTTGGACCTTGCGCCAAAAAAAGCTATTCAACCAACCAACCGTTTCTCACTATAGTCCCTTCCTGCCTATTGTAGAGTTAACAAGGGAGGGTGTGTCTTAAAGAAATAAACACTAGCTTCTGGATGGGTTTTACCCATCCAGAAGCTAGTGTTTATTTTTATACTTTTGTTTGGAGCAGTATGTCCCATTGTGGACCTTGCGCCATTAAACTGCAATCAACCATGTGTAAAATTGATTCAAAAACTATGAAGCATGTGTATCCTAAATCACAAAATGATATCGAATATTATTTGAAAGATAAAAACAATAAGGAAATTTATATTAAAGATAAAGAAATAGAAAATTATGCTTTTAATTTGCCTGATTATAATGCCCTGAGTTATATGCTAAAGACATAAATAAACCATATTATGCGAAATATGACCATAAAGAAATTTATGTAGTAGATTTAAAAAAAGGTTTTGAATATTTTATAACTATAGACAATGAAGAGAAATTACCAAAAAAAAAAAAAAACTGCATATATTAATGAATTTTACCCACTTGATATAAATAGTAGAAATAAAGTGACTAAAGTTGATGGTGAATATATTTATGCTACAAGGAATGGAAAAGCGTTTTACCCAAGAGACGTATATGGTAATGAATTTGCAATTCCATATAATACAGCAAGAGCAAATTTTATTTTATCTGAAATGGGCCGACCTATAGCACCCAAAAAGAGAGATGGTTCAGTAAACTATGTAAAACATAATTATGATTTAGAATTGCCTTACATATATAATAATGAAGAATTTATAGGAAAAAACTCAGCTGGAATTGATGAATATCCTAGAAATGAGTTTAATGATAAATATTATCCAAATAATGTGTCAGAACCAAAATTCACTTCTGATTGTAATGGTAATTATAAATATGCTTTATCTTACACAAATAAAATAATATATCCATATATTTTAAGTGAAGAGTCTTATATAATAAGCGATAATTAATATTCTTATACTATTTTAATAGATTCTTTAAATTATTTCCAACGATACGTTCGAAAGAATTGAAAGGAAATTTATCCTATAAAGTTTTTTAGAAATAACCAATTTACTAAATGATAATATCAAACTTATTTGCACAAATTGAAAATAATTTAACTTATCCAAAAGATTCTTTTTTAATGAATATGCAAGATGTGTTCGAAAAGTTCGGTGAATTTTTCCATAAAAAAAGGAAACAAGTGAAACAAGCAAAATAATTTTACTGGCCTTCAAAGTATTCGCCATTAGCAACAATACACTTTTGACATCGGGTGTACAATTGTTGGAAACTGTCTGCAAACACTTCTTTCGGTATGGCGCGAAGCACCGTTGTCACACGTTGTTGGATCACAGTAATGTCGGAAAAGTGTTGGCCTTTCAGAACTCCTTTGAGGCGGGGAAACAGGAAGAAGTCTGTGGGAGCCAGATCTGGAGAATATGGAGGGTGATCCAAAACTGTAACCTGGTGCCTGGCGAGGAATTAAGTTACACGGATCGCAGTGTGCGGCTGGGCGTTGTCATGGAGCAGATTCCACTGTCCATTCCGGTACTGTGGCCGAATCCGGCGTATGCGTAGCAGCAGCCATTTCAAAACCCCCTCGTAGTATTCTGCATTGACGGTTGTAGAAGCGGGTACAAATTCACGATAGATCAAACCCTTACTGTCGAAAAAGACGATCAACGTCATCTTGATCCTGGATTTTGTCAAACGACTTTTTTTGGGAGGGCGTGACGACGTCTAACACCATGCCATGGATTGCCGCTTGGTCTCCGGATCGTATTGATAGCACCACGACTTATCCCCTGTAATTATTGTTTCCAAGAATTGCGGATTTCGGTCACACATGTCAATAAAATCTCCAGAGGTTTCCATCCAGTATTGCTTTTGCCCGTCTGACAGCGAGTGCGGTACAAACCTGGCGCCTATCTTATGTTTATGCACAATGGTGCTCACACTGTCTAGGCTTATCTGCAATTTGCCAGCTATCATTCTTAAAGATAGTCGTCGATCTGCCGCAAGCATCCGTCGAACTCGCTCCACATTGTCTGGAGTTGAGCCACGGTCGGGGCGCCCTACAACAAGCACATCTTTGCCATCCTCCTTTCCATCTGTAAAGCGTTTAAACCACTCATACACACACTTTTTACTTACTGCTTCCTGACCGTAAACTTTCACTAACATGTCATGTGTCTCCGTCGCCGTTTGGCCTAACTTGAAGCAAAACTTTATTCGTTGCTCCATGTCACACTGACAGTCTTTCTCACACTGACTGTGTTAAACTGCTCATAGCGTGCGTTTCCTCTTATCTGTCGTAAAATGGCCGTTAGATGGCTCTAGATGACATTTCTCTCACTGCGTCTGCGTAAGTGCAAGATCCTAACCGGCGCGTTTTTTTAATTATGAGACCTATCACCGAACTTTTCGAACACATTGTATAACCTTTAACGGAGAATTATTAAAATCTTATCCAACTACGATTGATAATCATACAATTATACCAAATTATAACAATAAACCTAAACTGAAATCAACAAACTCAGAATTATCAAAGCAAATTAAATGATTATTATATAGACCTAAATTTAAACAATGATTTTCTTTTAAATTGCACATCTAAAAAATATCCAATACTTCATAGTGAATTTTTTTCAGATAACAACACTTATTTAATATAGTTGTTCTAGGAACAGTTGTATTTATTTTATTTTTTATACTTTTAATATAAATAAATAAATAAACATACATTGTTTTAAATAATTTTTTATTTATCATAAAATAATATGTTGAGAAAAAAGTTATTCAAAATATTTATCCATAACGTAATTAACAATAGATGTATAAGTTGTAGTTAAATTTAGTATTACAGTTTTTCACTTTGAATACAGAACATGAAAACTTCTGACATTTTGGACATTGTTTTGATTCTCTTCTAGGTATTTGCGTAACATACACATCCAGTTCTTGAATATCTAGCTTGTTGGGATCCTTGGACATATAAATGAGTAATTTCAAAAGTTTGTGCGAAACACTTGAGTACTTCAATCCAGGATTTATCGCATGATTGTTTAATAACAACATTCTGAAAAGTAGCCAGAGTAAATTCTTTAACTCCCTTTAATAGGTTTTGGTTGAAACTGAATCCTATATATCCTACTTTATAAGTTAATTTTTTTTGGCACATCTAGATGGTAGATTATTTCTTTGTGCTTCTTTTTCTTAGGTTGTTTGACTTCTTGTAAATCTTGTCATTGTGCATCTTGTTGGACTCCTTTTGGCTCATCATACACATTTTTTCTCTACACAGCTTTTTCTTAGTGGGTACAACTTCTTGTAAATCTTGTCGTTGTGCATCTTGTTGGACTCCTTTTGGCTCGTCATACACATTTTCTCGTCAATTTTGCTGTTGGACTGCTTGTGAATCCTTGCCTCGTGCATGTACAGATAAATCTTGTGGTTCTGCATCTTGTTCGCCTTGTAAAATTTCTTGTTTGATTTGTTGTTGATCTAAAATATAATTCACAAAATTTACTAAATCTCCAGGAATTTCATCTAGGTTAATCTCAATTTTGAAGAATCTGCAGACACTTCAACTACTGCAGCTTCATTATTCGACATGTTGACTGCAAGAACTTAAACAACAGAATGAAGTTTGCTCTACAAATGTTTCCTCTTTTATACACATTCATGACTTACTTATTGATGTTTTTTTAAAAACTATATAAATTATATTACCCTGAAGAGTACAATTTATTTATTTTTATATTTTATTAATAAAATTATTTTAATATTAAATATGAAACATTTTATGATGCAATAAATAATACAATGTATAAAACAGTTTATAAATAAACATGATTCAGTTTAAATATTTGACGAAATTAATAAAACCATCTTTAAAAAGTATTACTTGTTATATTACATTCATATGCAAAATTATTTTTAGTAGTATAACAGGATTATTTCTTTAAATATAGGATTTTACTTCGTCGCCATTTAAAGTAGTTCACTTTACAAATGCCAAGATGTCTGCCAACATCCAATTTAATCATTTTTAGATTTCATACTTTGTGAAATTTAAATTAGGAAATCTCAAAATTTATGAACTCTAAAACTATGATATTTAACATTCTAAAATTTCAAAATTTAGTTTTTTTCTTTTCATAATTTTAGATGTTATAATTCCTACTTTTTATTTTTACTTTTCATGTTTTTAGATTTTATAATTTTTACTTTGCATAATTTTCCTTAAATAACAAAATTTATAACAAATTTTATTCATTTTTTTATTTTTGTTAATGAGTTTATTGAATATTATAAATCAAACATATTATGTTACCCAAAATCGTAAAATTTATTATCTTTTTTTTTTATAAATAAAGATGATTCAGTTTGTAAATGAGATGATGTTATTAATTTCATTAAATGGACAAATATGTAAAAAATATTACTCGTTATATTACATTCATACTCGAATTTTTTTTATTTTTTCATTTATTATAAGCATAACTAATCAGTTTATGGGTGATGCTGTTATTTTTTGTAATACTGCGTATGAAACTTCTATACCGGAAACAATGATTGATTCATTTTGTTATTTAAATGGAACGTATATTGATATTAATTGAACTGGATGTTATCATCATTATTATAAATGGATTTCTATGATTTTATGTTTACAAATTTTTGCATTTTATATACCTTTTTTCTTTTGGACTAGTAAATATAGAACTTATATTGAAAGTATTCTATTTGATGAAATTGGAAATCCATTAGAGTTAAATGAAACTAGATGTAAATATATTTAAAAATAAATAAATTCTAATTCCAACATTTATTTAAGACATTTAATATTGGAAATTGTGTTTTTTCTAAATGTTATTTTACAGTTTACTTTATTGTACGTACTCTTAAATTTCAAGTATTTTACATTCCAGTTTGATTTATTATTTCTCTATAATACGAAATGAGACACACAGGCTGTCAGTGCTAGCAGTAATCTCTCAAAATTAAAAATATTATCTAACATACCGTCAAATATTTTATATAAGAAAATATTTATATTAATATATGTATGGTTTTGGTGTTTAATTATTAGTAACTTGCTCTATTTTTGTATTGATGCATATAAGATGATTAAACAGAAAAAATCCTTAACATGCAATCAGTGATTATTATATAAAATCATAAAATGGAATATTACAGGTGAAGATAAAAATTATATTATTGAAAAAATCATTTAATTATTACCTACTGATAAAGAGGGTTTGATAAATAAACGTATTATTTAGTTAAAAATATCTTTAATTACAGCTTACTAAATATTGATATTTCCTGTAACAATAAATATTTCGAATAATAATAAAAATTAATACAATAGACTACTGAGGATGTCTTGTCTTCTTCATCATCGATTTGGCATATCATGGGTGTTGGCACAGGTACCTCATACATCCCATCTACTTTCATGATTCGTTCTTTCAAGGAGTTTTTGGTTTTGAAATCCAGTTTCGAGCTCTCTTGCACAATGTCTAAACTAAAGAAATTCTTCTGCATTGAAAATACAATGTATGTAATGCCAGCAGGTACCTTGTAGCTCGAGTCAGCTATTAATATTAACTTGTCATAATAATGAAGCTTGTCGCCTGAGAAATACTTGCTGTCTGCTCTCACTCATGTCTCGTTAGGAGGCCTCACTTAAAATAGCAATGGCACGTTTAGAGTTTGGATGATATGTGCACATCCTTGCCCGACGGTTCTTTGGCCAAACGTAAAATAAGCTTTCACAAGAAATTGGTTATTTGGGGCACTTGAATCCAATTCGCATATCAGCATTGATTCTGTTGGCCTCGTTCGGGGGCTTTTTAAATCTGTTCATGAGAGTGCACCATTTAATATCTTGAGGTCTCAGCGGGTAGTTTGTTTTGGCTTCTCTGCCCAATGCTGGGATCGTGTTCATGATCTTGTCTGTCAAACTTTGTTTTTTAAACGAAATTTTAAGATTAGTTGTCATATATAGACAGAAGACATGGATTTTACCTTCTCCCATGATCGTTTGAAAATGAGGATATTCTTTCAACTTCTTAACCGAAGTCGAAAGGTTTTTTGGAAAGAGTTCAGTCACTCCAAAACGGTTTCGCAGCGAATTTTCAATGGGCTGTAATTTTTTAAATTTTACATATTTTTGTTTTTATATAAAATCTGGCAGTTCAAATCCTGGCATTTTGAACTGAGTCTCCAGCGGTCCGTCATCCATCGTATACTGCATAGTGCCTGGCGTCATAAGATCGTCCATTAACGAGTCTAGTGTATCCGCTGGCATGGATAAAGGCGTGCATAGAATATTATCAAGCTCATCCAGTTCAGGTTGTACCGCTGAGCTTTCAATAGTAGGCCATCCACTATGGACTGTTGGGTTCCATCCATAATAATACTCTGAATTTTCAATGGGATCAGAATTTTCAATGGGCTGCACGGCTGGACATATCTCAGGACTTTCAATGGGCTGCACCGCTGGACATATCTCAGGATTTTCAATGGGTTGCACCGCTGGACATATCTCAGGATATTCAATGGGTCGTGGGCGTTTAAAAACTGGCTCAGGATCTTCAATGGGCACTGGACGTTTAAAAACTGGCTCAGGATTTCCAACGGGTAGTGGGCATTTAAACACTGGTTCAGGTTCTGTATTTGTGGCCGTGTCCTTTAAAGATGGCTTATGTTTCTTTGTACGCTTGGTTTGGCAACGCTCAGCCTTCCGTTTTACCGATGCAATTCTCAGGTCAAGTCCAGGTAGATCAGGTCCGTAAGGGCGTACGAAGTTATTGTCGGGGGAGTCTGTCGATTCTTTCCAGATCAGAGACTTGTATTGTTCTGCAAAGTTTGTAGTTACCACTATTATTCTTTTGTCCAACACGACAGGAGGGTTCGTTGGCAAATAGATCTCTGGCTCTTGAGATGGCTCTTGGGACAGCTCTTGAGATGATTCTGGCAAATAGATCTCTGGCTCTTGGGACAATTCTAGCTCTGAGATTGGAGATGTTGGCTTTGAGATATCAAAATATTTAGATGTGATTCTAGGAGATGTTTGAATAGCTTCCGTATTCATTTCCACGGGGGAGTCTTCTTCATCATCTATATGACCTATCATGGGCGTTAGTAAGGGTACGTCATACATTCCATCTATTTTCGTTATGCGTTCTTCCAAAGGGTTTTTGGTTTTGAAATTCAACTCTAAACTCTCTGGCGCAATGTCCAAACTGAAAAAATTCTTTTGGGTCGTAAATAAAATATAGGTAGTCCCAGCAGGCACCTTGTAACTCGAGTTAGCTATCAGTATGAATCGGTTGTAGTAATGAAGTTTATCGCCAGCAAAGTATCTGCTGTCCGCTCTGACTCGTGTCTCGCCAGGACGCCTCACATAGAACAGCAATGGCACGTTCAACGTCTGTATGATATGGGCGCATCCTTCTCCGACGATTCGCTGGCCAAATGTAAAATATGATTTTACAAGGAATTGGTTGTTGGGACACTTGAAACCAATACGCATATCAGCGTTGACTCTGTTGGCTTCGCTGGGGGGTCTTTTGAATCGGTTCATCAGAGTGACCCTTTTAATCTCTTGAGGCCTCAGCGGATAGTTCGTCTTGGCCTCTCTGCCTATGGCTGGAATCGTATTCGTGATCTTGTCCGTCAGAGTACGTTTTTTAAATTGAATTTTACAATCGGTCGTCATGTAGAGACAGAATACGTGGATCTTGCCTTCACCCACAATGGTTTGAAAGTGTAGATAATCTTCCAATTTTTTAACAGAAGCCGAAAGGTTTTTTGGAAACAACTCGATGACTCCAAAACGGTTTCGGAGCGGGTTAACCGCTTTAAGTTTCTTCATAGAGCATTGATTCTTATACATATTGGCAGCTCCGAAGAGAGAATGGCTATTCGATCGAATGCCAGAGCTTATATAGTCAATCTGAAGGCAGGATGCAGGATATTGCATAACTCATTTTGAGATAAGGCTTTTTATAGATGTCGCTAAACGCGGAAACAGGATATTGTATAACTCATTTGCTACGGATGCTGAACACGGAAACAGGATGCGGTAAAGATTTTTATAGACGCTGAAACAGATAAGCATTGCTGGACAATGATAGTGTATATACTTTTGCATGATATATATAGGTTAGCTAGAATTAATCAACCAATCAACCAACCTTGAAAAAAAAAAAAAAAAAAAAAAAAAAAAATTTTTTTTTTTTTTTTTTTTTTTTCAAGTATATGTGGTATATATATTTATAATGTTGATTGAATTAAGTATATTTTCAAAAATGAAGATTTAGACTTTGGGTTGACTATTGCAAATTCGACCAACTTTAGAAACATAATGTTAAAATAAAATTATTTTTGAAAACTAATCGTGGAATCGTGATTCTTATTACATATACATAGTAAAATAAGCAATTTAATTACTTTTCGGTCGTTTTTTTTCAAATTTAAAAAAAATTGAAAATTTTGACAGAGAGGTGGTGGCACGTCAGCAAATATAGATAAACTGTTACTTTAGCATGATATATATAGGTTAGCTAGAATCAATCAACCAATCAACCAACCTTAAAAAATTTTTTTTTCAAGGTTGGTTGATTGGTTGATTGACTCTAGCTAACCTATATATATCATGTTAAAGTGTCTTTGGTTAATTTTATATTTCTATAATTTTTTCAAGATAATATTTTTTTTTTGGACTTTGCCATTTTTCACCAATCTGGAAAATTTTTCAAAGTTTATTTTTTTCATTTCGATTTTATAGTTTTTTGATTTCAAAATAATATTTTTTTGCCAATCTTGAAACTTTTTTAAGTTGGTTGATAATAGTTTATATATAAATTTATATCTCCAAGACTTCAGTTATAAAAGTATCCATTTAAAAATCTCAAGTATCCATTCAAAATCTTAAAGTGCAAATCGGTACGCATCCAATATTGGCAATATAATTGTTACAAAAAAATCGGGTCGAACGAAGTGTCAAAGACAGAAATCTGCCATGAGACACTTCGTTCGACCCGATTTTTTTATAAATCGTTTGGGTTTAAACCCAACTGTAATTTTTTCTGACCTCTGTTTGTATGAGGCTGTAACATTTGCCATCTCTCAGATCGACGTTCGAGTTGAGAACGACTATGCCCTGCCGTCTTCGAATTCTTGGATCTTCAAAGCCAGCAGTTTTTAATTTAGGACGTATCACGAAATCTATCTTTGGTGGAGGCTTCCAGGCACGATAAGTTGTTACGTTGGACGGGTCTTCTGGAATTGGAGATTTTGGTAGCGGGCTTATTAGGTTTGGCACTTTAAGATAGATTTTCTCTGAATTGGATATCGATATTGGAGTTGGATTGGAAACTGGAGCTGGTTTAAAAATTGGAGCTGGTGCCGGTTTAGAAATTAGAACTGGGGCTGGTTTAAGTGCTGGAGCTGGTTTGGAAATGAGAACTGGAGCTGGCTTAGGTGCTGGTTTGGGAATGAGAACTGGAGCTGGCTTAGGTGCTGGTTTGGGAATGAGAGCTGGAGCTGGTTTAGGTGTTGGTTTGGAAATGAGAGCTGGTGCTGGTTTGGAAATGAGAGCTGGTTTAAGTGCTGGTTTAGAAATTGGAGTTGGGGTTGGCATGGTCATGGATCGATCGTAGTTGCATATCAGCTCACAAGAGATGCGAGGGGTGTTCGATACTTTCCAACGTGGTATTATGGTATAGTGGCAGTCAATTCGTTCATCAGTCAGACAGTCGAAAGAAAGAGTAATTTCAAAAAGCAGAGGGCCAGAATGAATAAGCTGAGGCGAGAGGCCTGTATTTATACTCTGGCGAGCGGATGCATGACATCTGATAAGCGGTTCTGAGAAACGACGAAAGTAATACTATAAAAGGCTCGACCGGATGACCTTTTATAGATTATCGCTTGGAGAGGATGTCCTGTTGCTATCGGCGACGACAAATTAATGCTATAAAAAACTTTATCACGTCCTGTTTATGAAGAAACGGGTTACATAATATCCCGCCAACAGAATTAAATTTGTTCTAGAAAAATTTTATCAGGCTAATTTTAAAAATTGAAACAGATTAGAGATATGACCGTTGCTGGCAAAGATTGAGATTGAATGATGAAGTGGCACGTCAGCGATACTATATATATAGTATGCAACCAACCAACCAACTGAAAAAAAAAAAAATTTTTTTTTTTTTTTAGGTGCCACGCCCACCCTTGAAGCTTGTCTATATTTACTGTGGCTAACATGACTACACTCTCATTGTGTCTCGACATTTGCCAGCAACGGTCGTCTAGTCACTATGCCTCGTAATGTGTTTTGAGCAAGACGAACATCCGCCTCAATTTCAATCTCTGTACGAATCGAGTCCAAGTCGTAGCTACAACCCTCGTCCTTTTCATAGACTGATATTATATCTTTTAGCGAATCGCTCACCATTTCTTGTTTGATTTTCTCAAAGTCTTCGCCAATTTTGGAGTACGCAGATATGTATCTATTATAAGTTACATAATTTTTAATCTTGTACTTGTTGAGAGCTTGTTCGTTAAACTGTTTACGCTTAACCTTAAAAATTTTTCTAGACCTTGGAGATTCTTCAGCGTCTGCCTTCATTACGAATCCTTCCAGCGGACACTCTGCATAAGCGCTGGGATACGTTTCAACTTTTTCGTACAGATCCCCTATCGTTTGGTAATCTAAATCTAAGATTGGTACGTGGGGTAGCTTCACTCGCTGGAAAATGTTCACGGCATCGCTATACTTCATAAACGTATCTGAATCCAGTTGGTAGATATCGAAGGCCCGAAAAAAGACAGTATTGCTACCGAATACGGCTTCGGATTCAAAATCACGATAGGGTATTCTCTTGATGTGGCTTCCGAATACTTCTCCATAAATGATAAAATTGTCATGTAAAATGTCTTTGATACGCCGTACCTTTTCCGACAGCGGTTCCAAGATTTCGTTCAAGTTAAAAACGCGTGTCTTTTCATCTAGCACTACGTTTCTAGATTGTATCCTGAACGTATTCTTCACGTAGCCAATACCAATATTAGAGCCATCCAATTTTTCGGTAGCGATAAAAGGTATGCCCGAATAAATTTGGCTTGTGATCTCGTGGTACTTGATAAGGGTCATCATGAAAATTGGAATAGATTAGAAACAGGACCAAATAGCGTATTGTTATAAACTGGTCAGACATAAACTAGAAACTATCTAATAAGCTTTTTCAATAAACAGGCTAGGAAAGAGAAGAAGACAGAATGAATGTAGCTTGAGTACGGAGCCGCTATTTATACAAAATATAATCAACCAACCAACCAACTGTGGGGGAATTTTTTTTTTTTTTTTTTTTTTTTTCACAGTTGGTTGGTTGGTTTCTAAAGTTATATTTCTCAGTTCGCTGCTAAATTTATATTTCTTTATCCAATCAAATTCATTGTAGATGGCGCTGTAGTCTATATATATAGTATATATATATAGTATATCTATTTGGGTGGGTGGGAGTGGAATTTATTTCTTCTACTGTAAGGTCATGCATAAACTAGCTCCTGATGTCTAAACCCATTTCCTTTAAAATAGGATGGGATAGCGTTATTTATACAATATTGGCTTTGAAAACAAGATTTTTATAGACTTTTGTCTGACAAATGACAAGATATTGCAGGTTTTCATGAAATCAGAATAGGTCATGGGTTTTTATAGAAAAATCTAACTATCTAGAGTCAATCTGTGTTCTGTATCAATACTAGTAACATCGTGAGCATTGAAAATATATTGATTTGTTGTATTATTTTCTAAATTTTTATAACATATATATACATAAATTATTAAATAAAAATATATGTAATAATTAGAGAACTTGACAACAATAATAAACAAAAAAGAGCTTATGAGTCAAATTTAAATAAAACTCAATTAAAATTCATTTTAAATAATATAAATATAATATTACTTTCTAGTTTTTGTAATTCTACATTTGAAGAAATTGTATTTTGTTTCCACATATACGAATTTGCGGGGGTAAATCCTAAAAAGTTAGAAAAATATTTTGATATTTAATCTGGTATATTTAAATAAAAGTTGAATTGATATAATTTAAATAATAATTTTAATACTTACCATTAGAACCATTTAAGTTGTTTGGCATTTGGGATAGAAGTGTATGCGTGTATAAATTATCAATACAAAAAACCCTTAACGGGTTAAAAGTTTGTGACGCAGCTTCTTTATGGCTAAAAGAAATTGAAATATGGGTCTTAAAAATAATGATATCAAATTTTAAGTGACGCTTTCCTATTAGTTAAAATATACATAGATTTTCTTATTTGATCATTTGTTTTTTTCTTTTATTTATATTTACAATGCAAACATAATATTTTTAACTTCAAGATAAGACAAATATATTAAATATACTGATTGATACTTTTTCATTTGCACTTCAATTTCAAAATAACAGTTTTAAAAGGAATGATAAAAAATTCCAGTTACTCCTCCGTGTCACTTTAAAAGATATGTTTTTAGATTCCACTAAAATTACCTTTGTTTTGTCTAATAAAGTATATTTACACATTGAAAAAGTGCTTTTAATTTTCAAATATACTGTCAAATAATCACACTTTCACTTAGTTTGCATTATAAATGGAAATTATTTATTTCAATAAATCCATTTGTCTGCTTCACGCTATCCAAAACTGTGAGTAAAATGTATGTTAATGTTACTTTGTATCATAGTATCCAAGTAAGTCAAAATTTGTGCAAAGAGATAGTGTGATGCAAAGAAAACATTTGTGTCTGTAAAATGTCTGCAAACTCGTCCATAGTGAATAATTTATATTTTTCATCTAAATTTAACTCGCGAAAAATTTTAGCTTGAATTTCGGGGGGTAAAGTCATTAACATTCTGAATGACTGATAGAATTCTGAATTGTTCGGTATTTATATGTTCAACACTTTTAGAATAATGATGTCATTGTTATGCAATAAGATTGACATGCTCAGTTTTAATTGGATGAAATAAAGTTTTTAGTCCTACCACAAATTTTGATTGGCTGTGCTACAGTCGCCAGCGAAATTTTTCGAACATTTGTTGCACGCCTTTGAAATTTTTCACAATTCAATCTTTGACATGCACGACGAAAAATTTAATATATTCACAGTCATCATTAGTCAGAAAAAATTATACATAATAATACATAATACATGGCTAATATTCCTTTTTTTGTACCAGGACATAGGTTCCATATGTGCGTGTTGCTTGTTATTGTCACTTGAGTGGGTCTTAAGTATTTGTCTGAGGTCATTTTTTTATGGACAAATGTGCCGGTTCCCTCCAAGATCACTTTCAGTTGTTCAATCATAGCACTGTCAAAGTAAGGTTCGTTTATTATTATGACTCTTTTATTTATGCAATCTTGCCACATGAATGAATAACTTGAAGTTCTCTGGTTCACTTTTCCATAGAAGAATGCTGCTTTTTGAATGGATCTTGCTATGAAAGTCTTCCCACTGTTGGGTTCTCCGCATAAGTAGAAATAATTTTTTTTTATAAACTTTGTCTGAGACGTTTAATAAACTTAAAAGGAATTCTTTAGGTGGGATATCTTGAAAAGTACATCATTCTTCCCTGTCTAACCATGGAAGTAATCTAGATCTTGTAAGTAATTTTCCACGAAGACGTCTCTCATAGTATAGGTGTCTAACCCAAAGATTGTTTATGTAGTTATACCTACGAAAAGGGTCAAATTTGCATTCCGAAGGTCTTAAAACCTGTTGGCAAAGAGATAGTGCATGGGGCGCAAACTGTATTGTGTGCATGAGAATGTGAATGGACTTTATGGAATCTATAAGTTCATCTATTTCTTCATTGTCTGTGTCAACATAGTGTAATCTGTAATTTTGATATGACTGTATCTCATGGATAATTATTAAATACGGTTTTCTACAATATGGACATTCAGGTTTAATATTCGTCCACCTTACTAGACAAGTGAAGCAACAAACATGTGTGCAGCTGTCTATAAATGATAAATCTGTTGCAGTGTCTAAGCATATGTAACAGAACATATTCGTGCTAAAAAAAGGTAAAGAACGAAAAACTTGCCAAAAGGGAAAAAAGAGTAAATAACGTAAAAAAAGAGAAAACTTAATTTAAAAAACTGATCCCACTTTTTTTATCACCTAAAAAAACGCATCAGTTTTTATCTTTATATTTTTTTAAAATCGATTTATTATATTTAATACATATAATACGTAACTTGGCATTTTTTATCGTCAAGGACGACAGATATTAAATCTGTTCCCCTATTTTTTCTAATAGCTATATTGATTACTATTGAAATTTTTAGTGAAATTAGGGCAGTATATAATACTCTCTATATATATTTCTAATGTACAGTTAGGTAATAATTTTACACATTTGAAAATATCTGAAAAGTTTCTATTATTATTGTCATTTTAATTTGAAAATATAAACTACACCTTCAATTGTTAATTTCCCACTACCTGCTTATTAAAATAACGAAAGATAAAACGTACTCGATACTCTATAAAATTTTTAGGTAATAATTTTCTTCTTGGCCATAATTTTAAAATACTTTGGATATATTTTATGCCAAAATATATACGACATATTTTAAGTTTTTCTCAAGTAACTATTGAGATTTCATATTTATTGTAATGATTCTAAAGTTCCCTATTAATAATTTAATGGGAAAAATTACATATGCCTTAATTAACCATACTTGCCAACATCCTAATTAATATTCCATAGTGTTATTTGTACTGTCCTCTCTTTCACACCAGTAAATTTTCAGAGTTATATTCATAAGAAGAAAAATACTTTAAAAAGATAATCAAAAGATACTCATCAAAAATTCCTTTTACTGTATTGTTCACAGTATCGAAAATGGAATCGTTCTCGAATTTCTCGATGCATTTTGCCGCATGTCTTCCAGCGTAGATCAATATTTCTAAGACTGACTCTTGATACCGGTCACCCAGAGCATATTGAAATGTTGTAATCCTCAACAAATTAGAAAGGCACTTTGACACAAATCTGTTAACTGCATATTCCTCCAATGTCGCCTGTAATTGGTGGCCGACATCTTCTATTTTGTTAGGAGTGGTTACTCTTCCCGGACCCTTATACCTTAACATGATGTAATCAACGTCTGCAAGTGTTGCGAGTCAATTTTTCGTTTGACTGCTTCAAACTGAGAACAAGGCAGTTTTCTTACCTTTACAAAAAAAAAAAAAAAAAAAAGTTTTTAATTAAGAAATATAAATACACTTTTAAAGACAAAAAGAAATGCAGTGAAATGTACAGATATGACATTATTTTATTATTTAAAAAAAGATGACAGATAGACAGGATGTTGTGTAAGCAGTTTCCACGAAAACCGATAAGCCTATTGAAAGCTCTCCCACAAATCTTTGAAGACAACTGTTGTTAAATGTCAAAATTAAATCTTGAAAAAATTTATAATAATAAAATATATATAATTTTTTTTTTCAAGGATGAATTTCAGTTAACATTCAAAGCCATGGTGGAATGATGAATGCAATACTGCAAAAAGACAGCAACAAAAAGCTTGGGGAATTTTTAGGAGGTACCCAACTACTGCTAATTATATCGCATTCAAAAAAGCAAGGGCAGTTGCACGAAAAATCCGCAGAAACTCCCAAAAAGTTCCTGGATTAAATATGTGTCCAGCATTATCTCCAATGTAAGCAGTAAACAGCTTTGACGTCGTGTCAAAAAAGAAATGGGAATATATTCTAATCAAAGTATTTCATTTTTAAAAGATAATGGCCAAACTATGACTTCTACTAAAAATATTGCAAACACCATTGGTAAAACTTTGTCTTACATCTCCAGTTCTAATTCATATTCCGAACCTTTTTGTCTCATAAACGTAATTCTGAACGCTCATTAATCAATTTCCACTCCCGCTGTGGAGAACTGAAAAAAGATAACCACATAGCTGAGTTTTTATCATACACAGATAGGAAATAGGTAAATGATCCTTGTTTTAAAAGGTAGCCAGATTCTGCTGTTGTATGCACCAAAACATTTTTAGGTAATTTCTCTATCCTGCTTTTTTCGAAAAGTATAAATTTTTTATCTGAACACATAAATATCACCATCCACACGAGTAGAATTTTCTGTAAACTGTAATATGAATTCTTTGAAATAGTTTAAACTAAATTCCTTGATTTAATGTCTTTTTCCAACAAAATGAACTATAGAAAAACATTTTATAGATAAAGTTCTGTTAGATTTATTTACATGTATTTTAAAAAATTTATTCATGACATTGCACCAGTGTAAACCAGAATCTATCTGATATAACATTGCTACTGTTTTCAGTGAATGAAGAGAAAGTTTAGGTAACGTTTTCCATGAGCATTTTGATGTTAAAATGTCTGCAAACTCTTCCATAGTGAATAATTTATGTTTTTCATCTAAATTTAACTCATGAAAAATTTTAGCTTGAATTTCGGGTGGTAAAGTCAACAACATTCTGAACTTCTGACAGAATTCTGAATTGTTCGGTATTTATATGTTCAACACTTTTAGAATAATGACGTCATTGTTATGCAATAAGATTGAAATGCTCAGTTTTAATTGGTTGAGATAAAGTTTTTAGTCCTACCACAAATTTTGATTGGCTGAGCTACAGTCGCCAGCGAAATTTTTCGAACATTTGTTGCACGCCTTTGAAATTTTTCACAATTCAATCTTTGACATGCACGACGAAAAATTTAATATATTCACAGTCATCATTAGTCAGAAAAAATTATACATAATAATACATAATACATGGCTAATATTCCTTTTTTTGTACCAGGACATAGGTTCCATATGTGCGTGTTGCTTGTTATTGTCACTTGAGTGGGTCTTAAGTATTTGTCTGAGGTCATTTTTTTATGGACAAATGTGCCGGTTCCCTCCAAGATCACTTTCAGTTGTTCAATCATAGCACTGTCAAAGTAAGGTTCGTTTATTATTATGACTCTTTTATTTATGCAATCTTGCTACATGAATGAATAACTTGAAGTTCTCTGGTTCACTTCTCCATAGAAGAATGCTGCTTTTTGAATGGATCTTGCTATGAAAGTCTTCCCACTGTTGGGTTCTCCGCATAAGTAGAAATAATTTTTTTTTTATAAACTTTGTCTGGAGACGTTTAATAAACTTAGAAGGAATTCTTTAGGTGGGATATCTTGAAAAGTACATCATTCTTCCCTGTCTAACCATGGAAGTAATCTAGATCTAGTAAGTAATTTTCCACGAGGACGTCTCTCATAGTATAGGTGTCTAACCCAAAGATTGTTTATGTAGTTATACCTACGAAAAGGGTCAAATTTGCATTCCGAAGGTCTTAAAACCTGTTGGCAAAGAGATAGTGCATGGGGCGCAAACTGTATTGTGTGCATGAGAATGTGAATGGACTTTATGGAATCTATAAGTTCATCTATTTCTTCATTGTCTGTGTCAACATAGTGTAATCTGTAATTTTGATATGACTGTATCTCATGGATAATTATTAAATACGGTTTTCTACAATATGGACATTCAGGTTTAATATTCGTCCACCTTACTAGACAAGTGAAGCAACAAACATGTGTGCAGCTGTCTATAAATGATAAATCTGTTGCAGTGTCTAAGCATATGTAACAGAACATATTCGTTCTAAAAAAAGGTAAAGAACGAAAAACTTGCCAAAAGGGAAAAAAGAGTAAATAACGTAAAAAAAGAGAAAACTTAATTTAAAAAACTGATCCCACTTTTTTTATCACCTAAAAAAACGCATCAATTTTTATCTTTATATTTTTTTAAAATCGATTTATTATATTTAATACATATAATACGTAACTTGGCATTTTTTATCGTCAAGGACGACAGATATTAAATCTGTTCCCCTATTTTTTCTAAAAGCTATATTGATTACTATTGAAATTTTTAGTGAAATTAGGGCAGTATATAATACTCTCTATATATATTTCTAATGTACAGTTAGGTAATAATTTTACACATTTGAAAATATCTGAAAAGTTTCTATTATTATTGTCATTTTAATTTGAAAATATAAACTACACCTTCAATTGTTAATTTCCCACTACCTGCTTCTTAAAATAACGAAAGATAAAACGCAATGGTTTCTTCAAAGTGGCTCGAAAAGATACATAGTTTTCACGCAAGCGACTGCGGATCGTATTCAAGGAGACATCTATTCCCTTTTTACGTAGTTTGGATTGGGCAGAACGCAATGAAAGACGTGGAGTATCTTGAAAAAGACGAAGGATTGCTTTATCATGCTTTTTAGTTGTCACTCGGCTTGATCCCTTTTCATGCATACAGAAAAATACATACATACACATACATGTAAAGTATGCTACTTTTTAATACTAATCTACGAGAAGAAAAAATGTATATGTATATATATTAGCACATCAATAAAGCTATATTAATTAAATCAGATATAAAAAAATGTGCACAGGTAATATTTTTCATAAGAAACAATGCACAATAACATTAAATTTTTTGAAAACATTATTTTTGTTTCTTATTTAAAATGGTGCACATACACACATATTTTTAATATAGTTTTGATATATGATCATACAAGTAAGTGCATACAAGTAAAAAATGGTAATAATATGTATATATTTAAATATATGCTTTAAAAAAAATAACACATTTAAAATATATATCATAAAACATATAAAATATTATTTAAAAAAAACAATACATTTATAGTATTTTAATATAAATTGTTGTCAATGCGCTCATAAAATGTAGCGCTGCAGAATTAAAAAAAACTACCCTCATAAGGAGCAGACACGGCATTTTCCATTTTATGAATATCATTACCAAATTTTTTAATACATTGGTCGATATCATAGATAGAAAATAATGGTGTTATTTTACAAATATTACACCATTTTTTTATATCCATAAATACACTATGAAAAAAAGTTTCCGGAGATCCTTCAAACAAAACATGATTTATAATCATTAAATCATGTTCATCATCGTTATCTATTATATAGCCTCTGGTATAACAATGCATGCATATGTTGAATATTTTAGGTTTAGAAATATTTGATAAAAAGCATAAGCATTTTATAATCAAGTGTTTTATCAAGTGGGTTTCACCCAGGTGAAAATATTTTTTCACCCAATCATTGTATCTGATAATTCCTAAATCTGTTTTTGTAAAATTTCTTTCATAGAATATTTTGTTTTCTAAGCATAAATAACGCAAAGCTAAATTATCACTCAATTTAATATAAAGAGGCTCAATTTTTACAAAATGTTTTAACAATTTTTTTTTTTACCCTTCCATATAGTGGTAAATCGTCGATTTCGTCTGGATATTTTATATACTTTAATATTGTACATCCTGATAATTCAAACAGAGATAAAGCTAAAAAAAAAAATAAATAAATAAATAGTAAAAAAAAAATTTAATTTAATTTAATTAAAAAAATTAAAAACATTAAACAGGCGTATACCGTATTTTTAATAGCAATTTCCCCCGTAAACAATTCCAGCAACTTCCTCCGCTGGTTTTATAATATAAATGAACATTATCACCATATTTATCATTACATTCCCTGCTTGTTAGAATTTCATAGAGAGGCGATTGTTTGCACAATGAGCATCAGTTTTTCGATGTAAACATCTCGTTGAAAATTTTGTCTGTCCTTCCGTCAATCATAAGAAGCCTGTTATATAACAGATATTTTTTTTTTCGTAGAACACATGTTGAAACATGACGGACAGGCTTTTAAAAAATTAAGTTTGTTTTGTGCTTCAATACTGACATAGAATTTGAGAGCGAAATGCCATTCGCTCTCAATGGTATAGAACATTTCTTTTACCCAATCGTTATGTAAAATAACGCCTAGGAAATTTTTGGAATATATCTTTCCATAAATAATATTATATTCCAACAACATAAATTGGGTTGCTTCATCAACATACATATTCATAAATATCGGTGCTATTTGTAATTTTGTAGAATAATCCATCATCAATTCACGAATTAAAGTTTCGGATAACAACAGGTTTTTAATGTTTTGTCGACAATTGATTGCATTAATTACACATATTTTCGATAAATCTTTTAAGGAACAAATTGAAAATAAAAAAAATATTTAAAAAAATTCAATCACATTATTGTTTAAAATAAAACAGTTTCATCATAATAATAATAATATTTTTTCTTAATATATATATATATATATATATAATATATTTATATGAAACTATTTTTCTATTTTATAGTTACCATACGACAAACATTTTACACCATTTGGTAAAACATATGCTTTGTCGTAATAAGCAGAAAGACCACGGTGATTCTCTTTTATAGTATACAATATATGGTTTTTAGACCTTATATTTACCATCGTTTCATTTTCACTTTTTTAATCAAATAATGTGTTTTTATAAGTGTCAAAGTTAAAAGTTTTTACAACGGTTTTGCTCAATCCTTTAGCTGTTTTTTTACAATTTCCATTATAAGAAAATGCGTATTGTTTTGCCTTTAGTCCGACAAATTCGCTAATGGCATCTGTAATTTCAAACTTTAAATTTTCTAACTTATTTTTATTAACTGCACAATATGCTTCGTGATGCGAATCAAAATTACTCAAGTCTAACTCCGAATAAATATTTCCTTGTGTGTAGATATTTAAAAATAATGAATCTGTATCGGAATACATTAATTCGACTCTTTCACGATAAATCTTTTTAAAAAAACTATAATATAAATCATACATCCTAAGTTTACTCAACTCGAGTATACAGAAACCGTCAAAATTCAGTTTATCGAGAGTTAAATTTGGAGTGTTTATTTTAAAAAGAGTAAAATGTTCATTAATTATTTCAAAAGATTCCAGTAACGGGCTATTAAGATATTTTTTACAATTTTCTCTCTCAAATGCACTGACAATTTTAACTCTTTTTCGTACATTTGGCATAAGACGACCGAAAAACAAATTTATCATTTTTTTACAAAATGATTTCGAAAACGAGTCTATTGCGGAGATTCATTTTTCGTGTAACACATCTATGTACGGCCTCAACCATGGAGATTGCGTAAAGCTCAACACTCGATGTATTTTACGTAATTTCATACCCATGTTTAAATAAAATTTTAAATTTAAATAGTGTACAATATAATTCCTTTTAGGATAGCAGTTGGGTGTTAATTTACGCTTTGGAAGTACGTGTTTTAAATCAAATTTTTCGTATATTTCTTTAGAATATGGAGATAGCATTTCATAATTTATTTCCAAATGTTCCGGTGCTAACGGTAAATCGTTAGTAATGTCATGTATTTCCTTTGGATAATCTAAGTCGCATTCTATAATAAAACCCACGTTTGATTCCGCTTCATAATTAAAAACATTAAATTTTTCAACTTCTTCATCGCTTAACCACGCGAAATTACTCTCGGGTAAATAATAATTTCGCATGATAAATCCATATAAATTTATTACATCAAGTGGTAAGATATAATTGCGTGGTTTGTCTTTGTTGTATAATTCAGGAACAAAAGGGTTATTAGCAATAGCATATTGTTTGCTTAAAAAGCAAATCTCCCCTCTAATCTGTTTTTCAAACCAAAGATAATCGTCTGCGTTTTTTAAAAGTTCCAATTCGGCTTTTGTTAATTTTAATCCCGCATTCCAACTTAATTGTGCACTCATGATAAAATGTACAGGATCGAGTTCAAAATTTTTCATTTATACATGCCGAAATGATTGAAACACTTCAGCGAGTAATATAACATCGCAGTTTTGATAAATTTCCAAAAAATCCCCCAAATTTCAACAATTAAAACTTTTATAAACTAATTGTGCATCTTCATATTCCTCGTTACTTATGCACGAATTAGTTAATACATTAAAAAATTCCGATTTGGATGGTAAATTAACATTATTTAATTTTTCAATGTTATCTAAATAGCTGTACGGAAAAACACCTTTTTTCTTTAAAAGATGCGCATTTTTATTATTTTTATAAAAATTATTAAATATTGTAAAATCGTGATTAGAATTTTTTTTATTTTCTACTAGTGTCTCTAGAGAAGCATCTAAAAACTGGTAGCTGTCAATAAAACGTAAAAAATCAAAAGTAAACATAATAAATTTTTCAATTGAACAGGGAATAAACTTAGCTTGTTTCGCAAAATTTTGTGGTATATTTTTCAAAATAAAGTGACTATCATAATTATTTTAATTATGAAATATCTATTTCGATAATTTATATTACTTTTCTGATGGGCGATACCGCGTATAGTTCCCGACATATGATCATGATCTAGACATTTTATGTCCTTTTCTTCAAAAGGATTTTTACAAATATGACATACGTCAATATCATAAAAAATGCCACGCTCGACTGGAGCTTCATTTAAATGCATTTTTTTAATTAGTTTGTTACCGATGTCTTTTAATGTAACTAAAAAATTTTGTATTGCATCTAACCCTCGATAATGTTCGTGAAAGATAATTTCATTTTCATTAGCAGTTACTATTATAGAATAACTGATTGCCTCGTGCAATTCAATGGGAAAACTATATGAGCTCGAAGGATTCGGAAATGCACTGCTCACTTTACACGTCAATGCTTCAAAATCGCAATACACGCAAAACGGATGTCTAACCATTTTGCTCAAATTGTTAAATTTTATAATTAAATTTTCCGGTACACTAACTCGTTGCGGTTTTCGAAAAACACATAACATTTCGTGTCTAACGAGAGTTTCTCGTCTTTGAAAACCAGACATGCATTTTTTACAAAAGTAATGAATTCCTTTTTTATAGTTTATATGTATTTTTAAAGTATTGGGAATGGTAATATAATGTCTATGTATTTTTTAGTTTGGAAATGGGTGTCTTATGTGACATGTATTTAAATTGAAATAAACAGAGTCTTGCTTTAATAACTTTTATTGAATATCTTACATTGAGAGTTGAATAGATATAGTTTTCCTTTTATTGAGAGTTTAATATGTAATTTAGTATAAAGATTTGTTAAATGTATTACATTAGTCTGAGTAGACGGTTGTTTTCTGCAGTGATTCTATTTCTTTTTTTGCTTTATGCTGTCGATGAGGTCCTTCAATAGTATTTCAATATAGTGATCTTCTATGTACTGTTTAATTGTGGTAGGTAATGGTAATTTGAAGATTTCTCTTTTAAAATGATAATTAAGTAAAAAACGCCGAACTGACCACCATGCAAGTGATTTCATATTTTCCGTGGTAACTTTTAGTACTAGATCTTCTAGTTCATCGATGCGTATGTGATTTCTAAGTCCAAAAAGAAGGACTCTATAATCGCGGGCGTACGATGCGGATCCAAGAGGTAGTGTCGTCTGAGTTGAATCTTTGTCTTTAAATATCGTTGAGGCAGAAGACATGGTTACGAGGAGCGAACCGGCACTTGGCTTTGGAAGTAGTTGCAGTTGCTCTTTAGCTGGCTGGAGGTCTTCTCGTTTCGGGAGCTGGATGTGATTTGTATGGAAGTAGTCTTGGAACTAGTCTTGACTTAAGATGGCGCTGAGATAGTTTAGATATCATTAAGATGGCGCTGTAGAGTTTACGTCGATAAAAAAAAAATTCAAAGAATTAAAACTTTTGTTTAATATTTAAAATTTGTTTTATGGTTTCTCTTTCGCTTGTCACCTGCCTTCATTTATATATATATATATATAAATTGTTTTTTTTTATGGCTCGTGTGGACTTTAAAATTTTTCTTTTTAAAAGGATGTTACCTTCTCTTACGGTGGCCTGCCTACCTTTGACTCTTTAGCTTTGGCCTATAAGTGTTTGGCGTGTGGATGAGGAGGGGGGGATTTAGTATGATGTCCTCCCCTTCCCCTTTACCTGTTGTCCGATACAGGTAAAGGGTCAGGTGTCTTCTGTGTCAGAGTATAGGATGTGTGTCAGAGTACAGGAAAGAAGGAAACCTTTTAAAAGAAGGTTATCCGCCATTTTGTTTCTTTTATATATTATTATTATTATTATTGTGATTGTTATGAATAAATTAAAAAATTAAATTGTAATGGACTAACTGTTATTTACTCTTTCCGGCTATCTCTGTTTGGAACTGCCTCATTCCCTATTCCAATTCCTCCCTACCTCTTATTCATAGGAATAACATTACATGGAAGTCGATAGCTAAATGATGACGTCATCCTAAAGCATTAAAATTTTTTATTAAAAAAAATTAGATTTAAATAATAATAAATCAATTTCTGTTTTAACGTTTTTTTTAGAAATATATATTGGATATAATATTTTTAAATCCATTTCATAACCAAAAATATTAATACGTAAATTGTTATTTGATTCAAAAATTTTAACTTCGGCTATACCAATTGGAAAATTTAAATTACGTGTGTCAAAATTTTTAATGCTTTTTTTATATTTCTGCGGTCTACAAACATTTTTTTTAACGGGATACAGTTTAGCGGCTATGCAATATAAAAAACATAAATTATCATTACATGCTATATTAATAACTGCTTTTTTCCTCATTATTTCTTTTGGAAGCTTTACATTTTTTTTACAACCCCCCCTAAATCCTCTAAATCTCCCAACATGCTGGTCCACATATAAAACCGTTTTTATTACCCACCCGGAGCCATTATGAATAAACATTTCAATATTATTTAATATATGTCTTATACATATATCAATCGTTTCTAAAATTTCAACCCGACATATAATTCTTTCCGCATAACTACAAAAATACAAATTCTGTATAATGGTTTCATTATGTTCTAATTTTATAAACTGTACAGTGAAACAAATAATAATTTTATAATTTATTACTAATCTTTCCCCTATAAGCGTTAAGCCCGTCTTTTTCCGTCAAGCATAGTCAAAACAAAAGGCTGGTATGGCTAAATTTTGAAATATATGTTGCTTTTTTCGAGAAAATAAGATTAATAAATATGTATAGAGTATTGTATTAAATTTTCATATTTATACTGTGCATAGTATTAATTTTATGAATCATTAAACAGATATACCGAAAAACGGCTAATGCTGAAAGGGTTAAGCAAATGAAAAATTAAAGGTCTAACATTTTGAATTACAGCTAAAGGATCTGCATTATTAACTATGCATCTATAACTATTAATAACTCCACTGAACACGCTCTCTCTTAATATAAATCGCATATATATATATATATTTTTTTTAAAGTAATTAAAGTAAAATAATCAGCATATTTTTAAAATATATATATATACTATTAAATTTTTAAGCAAATAAAAAATCAGTGAACCTGATTAACCATTTTGTTTTTTATATTCCGAGATGGCTTCAAGCCCTTGAATAAGAACAGGTAATTGTTTTAAATTAACATTAAACCTGTTCTTGATATCGCCATTGTCCCCATACAGAGTAAAATTTATATACCAAGTTTTTTTTAAATTTTTTAACTCAGCATATAAATTATCCCCCAAATAAACATTAAATGCTTCTAAATTCGATGTTGGCACTGGATCGTCTGGTGTCAGGTTTAAGTCGATTTTTGTTCTTTTTATATTCACGATGGTGATATCGTCGTCGGTGTCCACGAGAGTATACTCCCTTTTTTTGTCAAAAATATATTTAAAAAAAAACTAATATATATTTTTTATTTTTGTAAAGTTAAATTTAAATTAATAAAAATATATTAAAAACACTTACATGCATGCGGTTCAGTTTTAAAGACATCATTGCTGATTTTTCTTATCATTAAAAAAACTTTATTTTAAAAAATATATATTTATCGTAAAAAATTTTAAGTAAATTAAAAAATAATTTTTACATAAATAATAATAATAATAACCTTTGTTTTGGATATCCATTGCTCGATTTACATCCATTTCGATTAGAGGAGGAACAAAGCACTTCGTCACAGACTGAACACTTTTTTACTTTCTTCTGCTAAAGCTTCGACGAAAATGATCTTTAAAACATACTATTACACTAAAATATATTCTCTCGCATATAAACCACACCCTTTTTATTTTAATATTCTTAACCTTATGTTTATCTCTAAATAAAACCCGATTACATACTACAATCGCGATCAACAATAAACCATAAATGCTATTTTTCTCTCGCGTGTTTACAGAAAACCATAAAATGCTAACATCTTTCTACATACATATTAACAAACATAAATATTCATACAATGTTCCTTACATTAATAACTTTTCTTACTACAAAGACAGTTTTAGAACGACTTTTATAAAAACACCACACCTTTTTACTGTTTTATTATACACTATCATTATACCGTTTTTAATTTACTTTTCAAATTAGGAAAATGTCGTGTTGCCTTCTCATAGAAATGCAAGTATTTTTGTATTCAAAATGAATAATAAGCGTTCATTTCGTGCAAACAATTTCCTTTTTTAATCTCTTTCGGAAATTATATTCCATGATTAAACACTAAAAATTCAAGCTATGCCCAAAATTGCATGCTTAAAAAATAAACATGCAATCAACAATTTATATGAACGAACCGCACCCCGATTAATTATTTCATTAAATCAAAATATTTTATTTCAGTAAAACCTCTTTAAATATTAAATACATAAAAAAATGTAATATTACTTTTCCAACTTCAATGTATATTTACCTTATGAAGCATGTCTACATTGAAAATAATCACACGTGATACAAAATCGGGTAAGCATAAAATAAAAACATCACGCGATAATTTACTATAATTCCACATTCAACTAGCATAAACACGCAAACATTTCACGAGAAACCAACCACACCCTTATACACACGCATACACGTGCTTCAAATTAATCGCCGTAATTTCTTTCATTTTGCGCGTCGTATAGATTATTCTAAATAATGTCGTGAACGAGAGTAGGTTTTCCTGCTTGGGAAGGAACCGCTATAATACAACAACTAGGATGTCTAAATTTCAAGATTTTTTTTTTTTTTCAATTTACAAAAAGACTTACATATTAATTACTCTCTTTTTCCATCTTATACGAATATCACAATTGATTTAAGAATTCATAAAAAATACATCAGTTTAAATAGTAAAATATTTATGTCGCCTGTTTTTATTTTTTGATTGGTTGTTTTTTTTCCACATTTTTTTTTTTTTTTAATTTTAAAATAAAACAAGAAAAACGTTATATTTTTCAAACATTGAATAAAAATTATTTTAAATTAAAATCTAAAACATATATTTTATCCGTCAATTATAATTATCATTTATAATTGTCAATTATAATTGACAATTTTAAATGATGTCAATTATATTTGACAATTTTAATTCTCCATTGTAATTGTCAATTATATTTACTTAAATATCAACAAAAAAAAATACTGATACCTTAACACGTTCCCGCACGTCTTCAAATCAAGCACCTCGCACCCTCCGGGACGCTGGGTCTACCATCACCTACCCTGTTATAATTCTCAATTAAAATTGTCAATTCTAAGCAGGCCACATTCCAAAGTGAGCCAGCTACCATCAATACTCTACTACTAGTAATGAATACCATTTTTATAATTCATAAAAGCATTAAAACGTTTTATTAAAAAAAAAAAAATGACATTTAAATAATAATAAACCAATTTCTGTTTTAACGTTTTTTTAGAAATATATATCGGATAATACCTTTAAATCTGTTTCATACCCCCCCCCCCCAGGGGGATACCTTCTTTAGATATTCGGGGGGTGTCACAAACCCCGGGCCTGAGTGATCTTTTCTTTTCCCCTTCCTTTTCTTTTTATTTATTTTTTTGCTGCTGTTATTGCCAATAAGCTATTGGTCTCTTCTTCTTTTGTTGTACTAAAAAAAAAACAAAAATAATAATAAAATTTTCAAAAAAGAACAACAACAAAAAAAAAATTATACCACTCACCTTGTTCTACTTACATGTTCTCATCTCGTTTTTTCCTGTGTTGGCTGTTATTTAAAAAAAAAAAAAAAAAAAAAAACTTGTTAAATGAAACAAAAAATATATATACACTAACTACTAATACAATAACCAAGTTAAGTCCGGTGTTGGTGTGGGGACTATTGGGACAAAGATTTTGGTGAGGATGCCATGGTAGTCTAGCCTTGGGATCACACTGGGAGAGCAGTGCCCTTGGTGAATGTGAGACAACGTTGACTACTGAAACAAGAAACACCGAACTAACACGACTACCACATGTGGTGCCTGAACTGGGTCGGCGACCTGGTAGCTGATGAGTGGTTATGGGTGTCCCAGAGAAGATTCTTAAAAACCCTTTGCGTTTGTGTGTTTTAAGAAACACCCACCCATTTTACTTTTTCTCTCTTAATATGGCTACAGACTTGGCCAGACTCATTAATCGAATTTTTTAAGGCCAAGCTAATAAAAGCTCAAATGCTAAATCTTGGGCAGATAGAATGGAAGAATTTTCCACTCTTAATGAAAATAATGTATTTGTTAAGTGTGAGGCTCGATTTTTTGTGGTAAAAAGAAATGAAGGAGATTTCACAAAAACATCCTCCTTTCTTATACAGAAATTGTTGGAGTGAATAATGGGTGATCCTGTAAAATAAACTAAGATCTGGAGAGCTGCTTATTGAAGTAGAAAATGACAAACAAAAAACAAGTTAAAGAAATGTACCCAATTCGCTAATATTTGTTACAGTAAGTATGCATAGAACATTAAATATTTGTCAAGGTGTGATCTCCGAACCCGTTCTTCAGTATATACTAGGAAGCGAAATCCTTCAGAACCTCAAAGACTAAATGTTATTGCAGTTAAACATATTTTGTTTTTTCGAGATAATAAGCCTATACCTACCAAACACATTATTCTAACAATAGACTCACCTAAACTCCCACGCTCAATAAAAGCCGGTTATCTTGAATGCCGCATCCGACAGTATATTCCAAATGCCTTAGGCTGCTTCAATTGTCAACGCTTTAGCCACTCCAAAATATCATGCTGAGGAAAATTGAGATGTGCTCGCAGCAGTGCTGTGGGCCATGACAATTAAAATTGTGAAGTACCAGTCTCTTGTGTTAACTATAAATTAAATCACCCATCGTACTCAAAAACTTGTGAAAAATGGAAAATATAAAAAGAAGTTCAAACTGTTAAAACGAAAGAGAACATATCATACCCTCAAGTTAGAAAGATTGTAGAATCAAGAACACCTGCAATTGGTAAATCCTATACTGCCACTACATCCACCAAAAATTATGACATTAAGCACACACTTAAAAGCTATCTTAAAAATATATGGGAAAGGGAGTGGAATAATCAAAACAATAATAAACTGCAAGAAGTAAAACCTCAAATTGCACACCTATATAAAAAAAAAAACTTTGTATATAAATAAATGATTATCAAGAGGATGTATTGTATTTAATTTTACGGGGTTTAGCAAAAGAACTTTTCCATGAAGGCATAACTTGGAGCAGAATTGTAGCTTATTTGAACCGAACCTGCCAACCGGATGGATCCTGGGGTGGTGACGAAGTCAGATGTGAGTCCTGTCTACAATTACCCGATATATAATTATTCAATATAGTAGAGTCAAAAATCCGCACTGCTTGGGATCAGAGGTTGTGCGGATTTTAGGATCTGGCAGATTTCGGGGCCAGTAAAAAAATTATCACTTTTAATAATAAAAGCAGAATGTTATTCAAACTAAACACACACTAACGAATAATGACACAATTTCCCTTAAATATTAAATTATTAGGTACATACGAATAGCACTAAATATTAAAAGAATGTACGTAACGAAAATAACAAATAAAAATAAAATTTGTCAAATTTCGATAAAATCTATTCACATAACTACATTTGTACACACGTACATCATTGAGATTTTTTTTTTTTTCTCAGTACAGTTGGGGGAAAAAATATTAAAGCACTCGACCCCCCCCCCCCCCCAAAAATATTATAGTTGATTTATTAAAATTATAAAAAACAATATTATTTTTTAATTTGAAAAAAATAATGGAATAAAAAATTAATTGGTAATAATTATTGATTTTTATTATAAAAATTCGTAAAAGGTTAAATTTATAATTATTTTAAAATTTAATAAATGTAATGAAAAATAATAAATTATAAATCACTTACTTGAAGAAGTTCAGCTGGAGTAAACCGTTCCCATATCGGGTTCCAATAAGTATTTAATAACAAACATAAGGTTTTCTTTTGACTTATAAATAACTTTTCATAATTAACACTTTTACAATCTTCCACATCCGCTATCCAATTAGATACTTCTTTATCACAAATGCTCTAAAATACGTATATTCTATAAATTTTAACATTTTCTAGAAATGCTTTACCAATCATTGAACACTCTAAGAATGATCTTAAAAACTATCTTGGACCAAAAGATTCTACATATTATTTTAAAAGGTTATATCATTTTTTTATCTTTAAATCATTATTCTTATCGCAATTCTCGAACATTGTATCTTTTCGGTTAATAGGTCAAGCTCGGGTTTAAAAATGAGTTGTTTTTCTTTTGAGTTTATTTTAATTTTTTTAGATTATTTCTCGAACTTTATATTGACAAAACCTATACTATATGGAAAAAATGCTATTGTTTATGTAGTAACTCACTAAAAAATATTAAAATTGAAATCATAAGGTTTTATTTATATATTTTAAAAATGAATTAGTCATGTTTTTAAAAAAACGAATACAAAATATGAAATAAAATAAAAATTTATTATATGATAAATATTACATTTACCATTGTCCGAGTATGAAAAAACGTCTTTAGCTTAAAAAAAAAAAAAAAAAAAATTCTCTCTGTAAGGGCAACAGGTTAAAAAATGGATTGCCCGATTTGCGTGGAGGTTATAAATGATGAAAAAAAGAATAACAATTTAGAAAATAAAATAGACTATATATAATTAAACAATTTATTAGTAAATATATATTACACATACAATAATATAATTATCATTTTATATATATTTTTTCAAATACCAGATCAACTTTTATTAATATCATTCACAGAATAACAAATTTCCGAAGTAAATTTTTCATTTTTATAAAAATAGTAACAATGGCGTCATATAATAATATATACACAATAATTATCATTTTATATATATTTTTTCAAATATCAGATCACCTTTTATTAATATCATTCACAGAATAAGCATTCATTTTTATAAAAATAGTAACAATGGCGTCATATAATAATATATACACAATAATTATCATTTTATATATATTTTTTCAAATATCAGATCACCTTTTATTAATATCATTCACAGAATAAGCATTCATTTTTATAAAAATAGTAACAATGGCGTCATATAATAATATATACACAATAATTATCATTTTATATATATTTTTTCAAATACTAGATCACCTTTTATTAATATCATTCACAGAATAAGCATTCATTTTTATAAAAATAGTAACAATGGCGTCATGTAATAATATATACACAATAATTATCATTTTATATATATTTTTTCAAATACCAGATCACCTTGACGTCAATTTCATGGAAAGAATTATTTACCAAGAAATTATGAAGACTTTTAGAAACCGAACCATTTATGTATGCAATTTAGATAATATCTTTAAAATCTTTATAAAAAATAAGCATATTTTTATGTATGTCTAAATATCTTACATACATTTGTTTTGTGTCTGTATCGTTATCCACGTTTAGTAGTTTCATAATATCATTATTTACATTGTTGAACAATTGATTTATTTTTGATACTTTAGTATCAATTTGATAATATAATTTTCTTTTTTCATTCATTTCTTTTCTCTTTTTATTATCGCGAATTTTAATATAATTGTGCTTCAGTTTTAATTTCTTTATTTTTACTATAGGATCCATTTTCAATTTCCTTCTAGATGAATCGACATCTTCCAAATTCAAATTTTCAGAAATCGCGGATGTTTCGTTTGCATCCATTTCTAAAGTAGATGGGGCGATTGGATTAATATTGACTTGTGTAAATTCCAAATGCGAATTATCATTTGAACATGAGGGAACTGGATTAATATTTATATGCATATTATTTTCTAAATTTACGCTTGAAGTTGATGCAATTTCATTTATAGAAGAAGGTGAGCCAATTGTAAATTCCAAATGTGAATTATCATTTGTATCAGTTTCTACATTAAAAGTAGATGGGGCGATTGGATTAATATTTATATGCATATTATTTTCTAAATTTACGCTTGAAGTTGATGCAATTTCATTTATGGAAGAAGGTAAGCCAATTCCGATATTTTGGCTTGCAAATTGCATCTCAAAATTTGAATCTTCTATAATTTCAACTGACGTGGAAAATATAGTGTTATTATCAATAATTGTTTCTTCAAAATTATTTGTATATAATGCATGAAAAAGTTCATCATCGTAGATATTTCTACGACACTTTGGGCATAGAAAATTGTTTATCTTATCCGTTATATGTTCACTGTAAATTTTAATGCATTGTTTATGGTAGAAATGACCACACCGTAGAGAGAAGGGAGTATATATTTCGTCGTAACAAATGGCACATAATCCTTCATTTTCCATATTTAAAAGCTAAAAAAATAAAAATTATTTTATTTAAATTGTAAAATAAAAAATATCGGATTATAATAAATGTAAATTGAGAATTAAATACTTTCTTTTAGTGACAAATTTTTATTTTTTATGTCGATAAATAATATTTTTTGCAATATATAAAAATTGGGAAAACTCTGAATGACTAGACTGACGAGCGTTACTTGGGATCAAACCCGGTTCCTCATGTCTATAGCTTCAATGACGGAACCATTTGGCCGTTAATGGATCCTAACATTCTAAAAGTTAAAACTTTATTATTATTGTTGTTGTAAGAATAATAAATAAATTTTGAATCACGATTTATTTTTTCTTTTCATTAAAATTGTTATCATTTTTTAAAAGAATAACGGATGCTTTTTTATTTTTAATTTAGTTATTTCAATTTTAATCTTTTGAAGAAAACCACGGAAAACTTCGAACGATGAAGCTAATTGCATAATATATGCGGTATAAAAATTACTTCACAGTTTTATCTAAAATAATTTACATTATTTATTTCTAAAATTATATTTATTAGTCATTCAAAAATTAATTCAAAAATTTGTCTTCAATTCTGGGACACATTTCTCAATTTGGCAGTTCAGAGTTTTCTGTGGTTAACTTCAAAATTCACTTAAATATAGGCTAGCCCCCTCCCCCTCTTTCAAATTCACTTAAATACAGGCTAGGTCCCTTTATAAAGAACAATATGGAGTCAATCCACCTGTCTAGGATCTAAATACATATAAACCAGTTTTTACTGTGTGATGGGGAATGAAAAAGTTTGATTATTTTGTATATAGAATCTATACACAATGAGTTCAATGTAACGCTTCTTTTTTTATCGTAATTGCGTGTTTCAGTCGCATATATGTTTAATATTTTATTTCAAAAATAAAATTACAAAAATAAAATTTTGTTTAGTTTTTATGTAAAAAATTTTATATTAAATCGTAAAAAAATTCTCTATCGATTGGTATAAAGGATTTAATTCTATGTCTTTTAGTTTTTGAGAAAATCCATTGGTAAAAAGGATCAATTTAGAAATTTACCATTTATGTATGGTATAAAAGATTTAATTCAATTTTTCCCGTTATTAAATGAAGGTTGACAACCACTGAATGGTATAAAGAGTAAAAATCAATTAAATACCCTAATCCATTCTGATTTGTTTTTATAGTTAAACTTTATTTTTTGTCTCCTGAAAAATCAAGAATATGCACTTAAATCCTTTATACTTATCACTACACAAATCATAATTATAAAATTATCTTTTCAAGTCTTTTAAAAAATTGCAATTTTTTCAATAGATTCAAAAATGAAAGTTTGTTATTAATTTATTAATTTTTCACAATATTTTGCAATTAAAATACTTTTTCTAATCTTATTGTTTTGAAAATATTTCATGAAAGCTTAAGATAAATTCACGATCTATAAAATTCCTTCAAATTATTCGACCTCCTTTCTTTGTCACGATTTAAAAACATTTCATATCTTATTTGAAATATATAAATAATACATTATATTTTTTCTTTTTTAAAAGTAAAATTATGTATAAACTTAATACATATTCCTGCAAGTTACAAATTTAGTTTAATTCAAATAAATAAAATAATTTTAACACTTACCCAATATGAAGTATCTTCGAATAATATGTAAATTTCAGATTAATTTTTATATATATAGATGTTCAGGCCAAGTAAATAATTTTTTATCGTATATATATCGGATGATATTATGAAATTTTAAGAGATACTTAACCTTATGTCAAGGATTCTTTTAAGAATAAAAGCAAGAAATAATATTTTTGACGTCAAATGGTTGTATTTTTCTAAGTCATAATACATTTATAAATAAATGACATGACCCAATAATAATGTTAATTCGGATAAAATTAATATTGGTAACTTTTAAATTTTTACAACTATGTTTTAAAGGTATTGATGAGTTCTTTTAAAAATACACCCTTATAAATTATTAACCCTAAAAAGAGACCTTATAAAATATTAATTTAAAGAATAACTGAAAAATATTACTAAAATTCAAGTTATACTTATAATTGCAAACACTTGAAAAATCATCTTTAAGATAGAAAAACGATAACTTTTTAAATATAGTCTATTAATGAAATTTAAATTAATTAAAAATGTATTTGTTTAAATAAGTGTTTAGTTAATATAAAAAAACTGGTGTCTTTATAATTATGAGAAGGATTGTATTTATTATTTGGTGGAAAAAGGAAATATTTATTCTCTTCTTATATGAATGATTAATTAATCCATTTGCATATCTAAATTTTATAATCCTATTTATTTTTCTACTTTTGTAGAAACTAATTTTTATTACATAACATTAACCCGATATCTTGAAACACTTGAAAAATATTTTCTCCTCGTGTTTTCTGCGAAGAAATATCTAAGAGTCACTTGACCTCATGTCAAGGATGAGAGAATTTAGATAATTCTTTTTCTAAACATGCATTATCTGTCCACTTAGTATTTTTTTGACAAACATAAAATATTTACGGCTCTTTTACTTACTTATGAATAAGATAAAATAAATTTAGATGGTATTTCAATTATATTTTTATATAATAAAACCGACTGAAGAATTTATAATTTTAAAATTTTCGAGATGATTTCAAGCTTTAAATAATACTATAAGAAATGAAAAAGAATTAAACTTTTTATATTAGCTATAACAGACCGATATTTCAAATATATTTAGATTTCACTGACTAAAAGAGAGTTAATATATTAAAACTTCATTTTATAGACATATTTCCACTCGATAGTTATAAATTTTCTATTTAATGAGGAAAGATTTCTGTTTGAAAAAAAGATGAATTTTTTGGAAAAATATTTACATAACATGAATTATCTGTCTGTGTAGTATTTTAATTTTGGTATTTTCTTCGCAATACAGTCTATGCATTAAACATAGACATTAATTCGACTCTTATATACTCAGTTATGAATTGGATAAATAGAATGCGGACGGTATTTTCTTGCCAGTATAGATATAGGTTCGACCCTTTTGTTTTGTTATGAATCAGATAAATTGACAGTATATTAAATTATATTTTTATTCAATAAAACTGACTGATAAGTCCAAAAAAATAATGACAAAATTGGATTAAATTTGATGCAAAATATTCTAATTTAAAACAAAAAATTCAGTGATGCTTTTTCATTTATTATTAGCATTATTATTCAATTCTACCTATTGATTACGTCAATAGGTAGACGTACATGGCTGATGTACAGTATGATGTACAGTAGATTTACATGGATCTTTATTACAGAGGAAAAATGGACAATAGTAAATATTTAAATTTTAAAAATTTTAGGGATGATTCTGAAAAATAGAATTTTACACACATTATTTTTTATATTGCCATTCTGAAATGGACAATAGTAAATATATAATTAAAATTTTTTTGAGATGATTCGGACAAATAGAAATGCAAAGGATTTTACTTAATACATTATTTTTTATATTGCCATTCTGAAATGGACAATAGTAAATATATATATAATTAAAATTTTTTTGAGATGACTCGGACAAATAGAAATGCAAAAGATTTTTACTTAATACATTATTTTTTATATTGCCATTCTGAAATGGACAATGGTAAATATATATAATTAAAAATTTTTTGAGATGATTCGGACAAATAGAAATGCAAAGGATTTTACTTAATATATTATTTTTTATATTGCCATTCTGAAATGGACAATAGTAAATATATATAATTAAAAAATTTACGAGATGATTTGATGATTTGGACAAATAGATTTTTACTTAATACATTATTTTTTATATTGCCATTCTGAAATGGACAATAGTAAATATTTATAATTTAAAAAATTTTCGGGATGATTCTGAAAAATAAAAATTTACTTATATTTTTTATATTGTCATTCTAAAATGGATCATAATAAATGTATATAATTCAAAAATTTTCGAGATGATTTTAAAAATATGATATCATAAAATGTTAAATTATTTACTCAATATAAGAATTTTTTTTTTAAATTTTTAATTCTATTTATTTTTATGGATAAAGATTTATTTTTTTAAATGAAAAGTTTCAAGTGAAAAACATTTTTTTTTCAATATTGGTAAAAAATTTAACGTAAAAAAATGGGGCCGGTCCAGCCCCATTTTTTTACTTTTAATAACTTTACTTTTATAGCTTCAAGCTATAAAAAATTGTTATTAAGATATATTAAAAGACTTTAAAAATACAAGAAGAAAAACAAACAAAAATATAGTAACAATAAAAAAATTTATTTACAAAATTTTACAGTTTATATACACATGTGATGAAATTTGTATGTACAAAATAAATAATATTTACAATATATAACACATGAGATGCAATTTTTTTTGAAAAGAAGAAGAAATGTAAGTCTGGCTACTTATATAATATTAAATTATAATTACAATTAAAAAAAATTAAGAACTTGAATATATTTATAATTTAAAAAAAAATAAAGAAATTTAATTAAAAATAAAGAAATTTAATCAATGGTATAAAAATTTAATAAATTTAACTTGGATATATTTATGATTTATAGAAAATATTGACTTGTAAAAAATAAAGTTTTTACAAGTCAATATTTTCTACAAATTCTCTTAAAAATTTAGATTGCTCATTTTTTAAGCGTTGGTAACTCTCATATAATTTATCTAGTTTATAATTTAAAACAAAAGAAGAAGATAATCTCATCATTTTTTCGATATCTTGTCCTGAACTATTGAAATTAACCAAAGATTTTTCCAAATTTTTTTTAACTTTTACAGATAATTTTTTAACTTTTGAAAAATTATTGTGACTTACATTTCTTTGTCTCGGAGGCAAATGATGTCGATGGGAAGTTGATGCACGGGAAGTTGAGGTATGGTAAGCTGAGGCATGGGAAGATGTGAAAATCTCTTGTTGATGAGAAGTTGATGCATGGAAAGATGAGGCAGCAGTGGATGAGGGATGGGCAGGTGAGGCATTGGCAGGTGAAGCGGCGGCAGATGAAGTAGCGGTAAACGAGGCATCGTCAGATAACCGATTAGGAAAATATCTTCGAATGAAACTTAGAGGTAAGTCGGGACTTCCGGAATATTCCTCGTCCTCAGAGTGGCTGGTCTGATGCGGGATTCCCAACTTTTCTTCGAGTCCTTCGAAGAAAATAGGCTCTCTGCACATCGAACATTTCGCTTGTCGGTTATCGCTCACAAATTTAAAACATTCTCGTAGACAAGACTTGTGATATTCATGAGAACATCGCCGCAACACAAATTTATTTTCTTCTTCGATACTTTCCAGGCAAATCGGGCACTCCATCGTGTTGATATTACAGAGAGAAAGCAGAAACTGAATGAGAAAACGGAAAAGCCTCTCTATATATACTGCTCGGCCGTTTCATATCGGAAAACGAGGTCAATGAGCATTTGACCCACGAAAAACAGGTTGAGAAACGAGTTTTTCTCGAAAGAATGATAAGGAAACACTTGAAAACACATGTCGAATTCTCTGGGAAAGTTTATATGCAGGCTAAGCAAACAATTTTTATCGTATAGATATCAGATGATATCTAGAAATTTTAAGAGACACTTGACCTCATGTCAAGGATTCTTTTAGGATAAAGATAAGAAATAATATTTTGACGTCTCTTATAAAACATTTATTAATAATTCTTCTAGACTTTTCCCATAAACTTTTTGAAGTGGTTTGTTTTGTATCAATAGTATAAAAATTTAATAATTTATATAGGATATTTTTATGATTTAAAAAAAGTAAATTAATTAAATTAAGTTTTTACAAGTCAATATTTTCTATAAATTCTCTTAAAAAATTGGCTTGTTCATTTTTTACGCGTTGATAACTCTTGTATAATTTATCAAGTTTAGAATTTAAGACAAAAGAAGAAGTTAATCCCATCATTTTTTGAATATCTTGGCCTGAATTATTTAAATTAGCAAAAGATTTTTCCAAATTTTTCTTAACTTTTACGGATAATTTTTTTACTTTTGAAAAATTATTTCGACTTACATTTCTTCGTCTTGGAGGAAGGTTATGTCGATGAAACGTTGAGGCATGAGAAGTTGAAGCATGGGAAGTTGAGGCATAGGAAGTTGAAGCATGGGAAGATGTGGTGAGAGTCTCTTGTTGAAGAGAAGATGAGGCATGAAAATATGTGGTGAGAGTCTCTTGGCGATGGAAAGATGAGCCAGCGGTAGATGAGGCATTGGCAGATGAAGCGGCGGTAGTAGAAGCGGCATTGGCAGATGAGGCATCGGCAGAAGTGAAACTTTCAGGGAAACTTTGAGGAAATAACTGATGAGGAAAATATCGCTGAATAAAACTCTGATGTGCCGAAAAGTCAGGACTGACGGATCTTGAAGAGACACGATCTTCATCGTCCCCAGAGAGGCTAATCTGGTACGGAATTCCTAACTTCTCTTCAAGTCCTTCATAATAAATGGGCCGTCGACACATTGAACATTTTGCTCGCCGGTTATCAGAAACAAATTTAAAATAAGATTGTAAACAGGATGTATGATACTCATGAAGACATCTCAACACAAATTTATTTTCATTATCTATACCTTCGAGGCTTTCGTCAGATAACCGATGAGGAAAATATCGTTGAATGAAACTTCGAGGTAAGTCGGGACTTCCGGAATCTTCATCGTCCTCAGAGTGGCTGATCTGATGCGGGATTCCCAACTTTTCTTCGAGACCTTCGTAATAAATAAGCCCTCTACACATCCAACATTTTGCTCGCCGGTTATCGCTGACAAATTTAAAACAGTCTCGTAAACAAGACTTGTGATACGCATGAGAACATTTCAACACAAATTTATTTTCCTCTTCGATACTTTCGAGGCAAATCGGGCAATCCATTTTGTATCGTGTTGATGTTACAGAGAGAAAGCAGAAACTGAATGAGAAAACGGAAAGCCTCTCTATATATACTGCTTGGCTGTTTCATATCGGAAAAACGAGGTCAATGAGCACTTGACCCACGGGGAAAAACAGGTTGAGAAACGAGTTTTTCTCAAAGGAATGATAAGAAACCACTCGAAAACACACGTCGAATTTCTCTGGGAAAGTTTATATTCAGGCCGAGCAAAACAATTTTTATCGTATAGCTATCAGATGATATCTTGAAATTTTAAGAGACACTTGACCTTATGTCAAGGATTCTTTCAGGATAAAGACAAGAAAATAATATTTTGACGTCTCTTACAAAACATTTATTAAGAATTCATCTAGACTTTTCCCATAAACTTTTTGAAGTGGTTTGTTTTGTTCAATATATTATCAAGTCGCGATAAGATAATATTTTTTTTAATAATTCTTCTAGAATTTCGATAAATTTTTTGAAGCGGTTTGTTTTTCGACCTACTCCAGTATATTATCAAGTCGCGATAAGATAAATATTTTGTAAAATAATTTTTCTAGAATTTCGCATGAACTTTTTGAAATGGTTTGTTTTTGACCTACTCGAATATTTTCTCATGTCGTGATAAAATTATCGATTTAAATGCTACAGCAAATAATTTAAAATAACAAAATTGCTAATTTTAAATCTTTAATACGAAATATTTTTAAATTTATGATTTTTTATTGATATCGAAATTATAAAGTATTTACTAAATTGAAATGACTTTTTTAAAATAATTAATTAATTTTTTAAAAAAGAAAAACAATCAATCTCAAAATAAAATTTTATTTTATTTTTAAAGATTCTTCTTTTTTTATGTCAAAAAAAAAATATTTTTTTATTATATTGATCGGATAAGATAAATTTTGACAAATAACATTTTAGATTATATGCAAGAAAAATCAAACATATTTATATATAATTAAAGATTTTAAAATTTTGATATTTTTGTATTGTAGTTAAAAAAAAACTTTATAAATTTTAAATGACATTAAATGTCAGAAAAATCGATATATATAGTATTTTCTAAGTTATATTTTTCCATGTCAACATCAACTGATGTATATGACAAAGAAAGGTGTTCTGCGAAGTATTTCAAAACGCCGTCCAATAATTTGAAGGAATTGTATAGATCGTGTGCCAATCTCAAGTTTTTTACTGGTGATAAAGAAAGATGTTCCGCGAAGTATTTCAAAACGCCGCCCAATAATTTGAGGAAATTGTATAGATCATGTGTTGATTTTTATGCAGTAAACTTGAAGAATATTATGTTTATGAAAGTGAAAGATTTTCACTATCAAAAAAAATAATTTTCAGCAAGAACAATTTTCAGCGATGTATTTTCATTGATTTTTATATCGTCATATTTTCCACCTGATGGTCATAGATTTTCCACATGAAAAAAAAAGACAGATTTCCACCTGATGAGAAAAAGATTCAGTCAAATTTTAGTAAGTTCTACTTTTGTAGAAAAAAACTTGCAAAGTTTTCGATTATTCAGTTAAATTTTTATTAAGTTAAGAGAATTAACGGAAAAATAAAGATGCAAAGTTTTCGAATAATTTTTATCGACTAAAATATTATTTTTTCATTTCTTTTTAACTTGTTATGAAAAGTTAAAAAGTTTGTTCTCTCTTATCTCAGGTAAATGTTTTAAAAGGATTTTACTTAATACAATAACTTTATATCATCCTTCTAAAATGGACCATTGTAAATATTTATAATTAAAAAAATTTTCGAGATGATTTAAAGATTTGTATAATCCTACTGGAAATTAAAACAAATTAATTTTTATATTGTCATTCTAGAAAGGACCATAGTAAATATCCATAATTAAAAAAAAAATTTCGAGATGATTTAAAAAAAAAAAAAAACTCCCAAATAGAATTTTACTTAACACAATATTTTTTATATTGTTATTATTTTTAAAAACGTAAAGATTTATTTTAAAATTATTTTCAATATTGGTTAATAATTTGACGCAAAAAAATGGGGTTGGACGAGATATTATTAGCCAAATTTTTTGGCTAACAATGTCAAATCCAACCCCATTTTTTCACTCTTAATAGAATATTTACTTTTTTTAATAGCTATAAAGCTATTAATAAACAATGTTTTCTATTAAGAAATTTTTTTTAAGATTTTTTAATTCGTCTCTTATCCAATTAGCAAAAGCAGCACACTCTTGTATGCTACAATGGACTCTTTTAGTCGTATTTTTAAATTTGTTGTGAAAACCGCAGTCTGTTACGTCGGGCATCGGCAGCAAATCAAACTTTGGACAGTCGAAAGTTTCCAAGTTGACGGATGGAATGTCCAACTTTTCCAATAATTTTCTTTCTTCGTCTCCGCCCTTATACGCCACTACGGTTTTCTCCTCCGTTTTATAATTTTTATACAAGTCTTTCATCAGAGGTCCTAATGTATGCAAAAATCTTGTGTTTTCTCGATACTGTTCCCTCAAAGATAGTCCATGAATGTTATACGAACAGTATGTCACAGTTTTCCAATCTTTCTCCGTCATCTCAGATGCAAGATCATTCAAATAAAATCTGACGCAATCTACGCGAGGATTTTTTATCCCCGCGTAAGCCTAACTCTCTCAGGTAAAACAATCCTTCTTCGTTTTTACCTTTGATAAAAAATCCAAATCGATCACAAGACATATATCTTTCAAACTGACGAAGGTATCCATAGCTTGTGAGAAAAAAATAACTTTAAAAAAGTTTTCCAACACCAAAAAACAAAGTTTCAACAACAAAAAACAAACCTTCAACGTGAAAAAAGCAAAGTATGTCTGAGAAAAATAAGCTTAGACTAACAAGCTACAGACTGCCGATATGAGAGAAAACACCTTTATTTATATTCAAAACCCTATATACTACCCAAATGTTGCCCCGTAGACATACATCATGCAATCTGTCCTAAATACTTTGAACCATTACAAAATATCTAGCGATGTTTTTCGTCCTCCTTAATACTGCTTTTAAGAGAAGAAACAATCTGTTGCTTTGACGATATCCCAGAAGCATGAAGATAACACTAGTAGTGCTTTATCTTCATTCATGCCCATGTTTACTAGATGATGCAATTTTTCTTGGAATTCCTCATTTCTTTCCGGAGCTCCGGCGTAAACATGGGCCCATTCTTTCGCTGTAGAGATAAACATATTTCTGTCTTCTCTGTATTGCTTCATTACGATTGCATCATAGACGATGCCTGGCTCAGTTTGTGTCAGTAACTGTCGGATGGAAATAATAACATTGTTTAACATAAAATTATTTTTCTCATGATAAAATATCATTTGTTTTTTAACCTTTTGCACTTGTCTCATCCACTTAAAAAAAAACATGTAGGAAAATCTAAAAAAAAATTTATCCTCTTTCTCATACAAAGTTATTTATAAACAATAAATGAAATTTTCCTTATTTGCATAATTTTTGGAACCCAATTCACCTTATTATTTTTTTGCATTTATTTGAGAAAATTTTTAAATATTTAAAAGTTATTATATTGTCTATTTTATTAATTTAACGTGATAGGTTTCAAGAATCCGTAATTAGTTTTCAAAAATAATTTTATTTTTACACGATAAAATATTTGATGAAATCTACAATAAAAAGGAAAAGCATAAAATTCCGATCAGTAAAGAGATGTTTTCTTTCCAACCAACTGTTCATAACTCATACTTAGTGAGATGCGAAATGGTCATTTCTCGAGAAATAAATTCTTCCTATTATATATATAAAATATCATCCAGTGAACTTATATACGATAAAATATTTGATGAAATCTACAATACAAATCAAAAGCATAGAATTCCAATATAACTCGTACTTAGTGAGATGCGAAATGGTCATTTCTCGAGAATAATTGTGATTGAGGTTCCACTCTCCTCTGGGAGAGTACTACCCAAAAACGAATAAACATAAGAAAAAATCAATGAATCAATACAGCTCGTAAAGAAAACAAAAAGCAGGTTCGGACGAAAACAGATGCAAAAAACTTATCATATCTACTTTTTCCCCATTAATCGAATTCGATATATACAATAAGTGAAAAATAGAAAAATATGAAGAATCAAAAAATAGAAAAAAGAAATTGAATAAAATTCAGTTTCAACAAGAAGAAGGGATGGCCCTACAGGAGCCCCCCAACTAACAACATATCATGGTTACCATGAAATTTGAGTACTATTTTAAAACTAAAAGTGTAATTGCCGAGGTTTTATAAATAAACGAGATGAAATCAGAGAGAGAATTTCTTATCATCGACCCATTTGCTTTGCTTTTCAAGAAACATATTTAAGACAAAATGATAACATTAATATTTGTGGCTATAGCTGTTTTAGAAATGATTTTACCCATCCTGACAGAGCTACAGGTGGTGTGGCTCTATTGATTTCTAACAAGTTCCACATACTACTCTCATTTTAAATACTAATATTCAGGCCATTGTTGTTCAGATCCATTTTAATTTTAACATTTAATTAAATAGCAAAATTGAAAATTTTTTCAAGATTTAAACATTGAAATTTTGCTATCTGCTAAAATTCAAATTCTGTTTTATTCTATTTCAAATTTCTATACACGATGTCGTAAATTATCAATCAAGGAATTCGTTTGAAAATTAAAAAAATAATAAGACATTTAATTTTGAACAGTTTTATTAAAGAAACAAATATATAAAATGTATATAGAACAGATTTTAATTTAAAAAGAGCATTATATACAAATATAATCCTTTGTAAAAACTATATAAATAATGAATTACAACAGATTTTAATTTAAAAAGAGCATTATATTCAAATATAATCCTTTATGAAAACCATATAAATAATGAATGATCTCCCCATTTTCATTCAAAACTTTTTAAGAGTCAGACGCTTTCAAGTTCGTATAGGATCAGTTTATTCCGACTTTTATTTTCAAGAGGAAGGTGTGCCTCAAGGCAGTGTTTTGAGCGTTACGCTTTTTTCCTTAAAAATAAATGATATTCTAAAACAGCTGCCGTAAAGTGTCCATGGGAGTTTATATGTTGACGACCTGCAAATTTCTTGCCAGGGAAATGACATGCGCTTCATAGAATGCCAATTACAACTTGCTATAAACAGTATAATTAAATGGACAAATAAAAACGGTTTTACTTTTTCTAATATATACTTTAACTTAACTGAGTTTTTTAACCTCTTGTTAATATGTTTCGTAGTTATTTTTATATTATTGAAGAGGTTCATTTAAAACTTTAATGTATAATCAATTTAGTATAATCTAGATTGATTATACTAAATACATAAAATTAAATAGTAAAACATTTTTATACATTACTTTAAAATAATATTTATTTAGATCTAATAATAATTTGGCTTCTGATAAATTAAAATTTCAATTGGGTGTTTAAGCACACGGACTTAGCTGACTAAGTAACATATAAATGAGTAGGAGTTATTAGTTTTAAAAAATTGCTAGCAATAGTCCAAATTTATTCGAAGCTGATAATTAAGATATTTTATGAATTTTCATGTAGTGTGAATGCATATATCAAAAATTGTGTAAACACTATTAAATCGTGAAAAAATGTTTACAATTTTTCCACCGCAATCACCTATTTTCAAAGTAAAATGACCAGTATTACAAAAAAATGTCCACTCTGTTACAAAAGCTTATTTTTGTCATTATTAAATGTAACAAACATAGTAATTCAAAATGTATATTACTTTAAATATGAATTATAAAAACATAAAATCAAGAGTTGTTGTGTAAACTAAATATATAATAAAAAATAAACCTGGAAAAAATATAAACAACGAATTTTAATGTATTTGCATAGGGTTAGAGCTCAATTTAAATAAAACATTTATGTAACAGTGTGGAGAAATTTCTCCAAATTTTTTTACAAAAAATCCTTAAAAATACTTGATTTATCAAATTAAATCTCATATCATAATAAAATATGTAGTCTTGGCTGTCATTGGAGAACGTAAAAAAATTGTCATTCCCTCATTTTTCTAATTAATAACAATAATTACTATTTCAAAAATTACGGCGTCTTTTTTGGTCTCGAGTAATGCAGTATTCTGGTTCCATCAAAGTTGAAGTAGAGGCTACGTTCTCAGAAATTATCGCAGTAGATGCAGATGCTGTATTCTGGTAAATATCAATTGATCGCACATCGATGATATTAGGTAAATCATCGGTCGAATCATTCATATAATATTCAAAGGATGTATGAATCTGTATGTCGTAGTCGTAAAATATATCAACTTTTACTACTTCATTTTCTAAATCTTTAAATATATTGTGATAATATACATTTCTTTTGCATATCAGGCAAAAGAAAAATGATCTATCTTCTATATATTTAGAATAATTAATCATACATACTTTATAAAAATGGTGCCTGCATGATAAATAATATCGTAGGATATATTCAAGACAGATTGTATAATTTTCTTCAATCTCCATCTTTTTTAAAACTAAATAAAAATATATTTATTTTAAAATGGTAAAAAAATCGATTTTTCATAAATATAATAATGAATATTTATTAATTTGGTATTTACAGGTGGGCTGAAATTTTAAGACAGCACAACCAATATCCCAATTCCAGGTCCCCGTATCTTTCGCCAAAGACATAGGTGTCCATAGTTACGGTTTCCAGGTACTCGTCCATGACAATCTTTAGATCTGCCAAGAAACTCTCCATGGTGGCATTGGAAGAGGTTATGGCTGCGAGCTTAACCTGGACAGGCCTCCTCAGGTTCAAGCTGCACTCAATGGGCGATAGAATCTCGATCGGCCCCTGGAATAACGAATCAAATTCTCCTGGAAATTGAAAAAAAAAAAAAAAAAAAACCTTGAAAAAAAAAAAAATTTTTTTTTTTTCAAGGTTGGTTGATTGGTTAATGTCTTTAAATCTGAGATAGAAATTTACAATATTGAATAAGGGCATTTTTTAAATGAATGCTGTACCAATATTAAATATATTTTTTTAACGATTCGATAAACAAATAATATATTTTTAACTATTCGATAAACAAATAATATATTTTTAACGATTCGATAAACAAATAAAATATTTAAATAATAAATATTTTATTATTAAAATAAAATATTTAAATAATATATTTAAATTCTAAATATTTATTATTCAAACCGACAACTGAATCGAAAAATTCTGACGGGGTGGAGTTGCTCGAAGAATACTTCTGGCGACTGTACCAGAAAAACAATTTTTAATGACAATTAAAGACAATTTGAAGTTTAAAATTCGAAATTTCGCTATTTAATGAAATGCTAAAATTCAAATTTCATTTTATTCTGTTTCAAGGTTAAACATGCTAATTTAAAAAAACTCTGTCCGTGACAGAACTTATTTTAGTCTGACAGGAAAATTACATATTTCACAGCAAACTACTACTTCTAATAATAATAATTATTACTGCTTAAACCATGTAGAATTTACTGTGGAATGTCTCCATATATTGAAAAAAATCTATTCTTTACCATTAAGATTATTGTAATTTTTGAGTTGTATGATGAAACAAAAATATACATAAATATTTGAAAGTTGTTTTAGAAATTAAATTATTAGGTCATTGCATAAATTCGTGCTGTTTTTTATTGCTTCATTTCATAAAAATACATCAAATCAAATGACAATTTTTAATCAAAATACTCTCCATTACTTTCTATAACCTTTGCCCATTTTTCAGGTAACAAATGTATATCACGGCGATGGAAGCTCTCATCTTTGGAGGTAATAAAATGATCTGCGTCCGCACGAACTTTTGCAACAACCTAATATATAATTGAATATTTGGAAGTCTTCTAGCATTTTCGAAGTGGTACACTATGAATTGGTAACAAGACAAAATGATTTGAAAAAAAAAATTGTCCTGTCGTACAAAAAAATTATTAAAATTCACCTTCAAAAGCTGGATATATATTCAAAGTTGTTTCTTGACTTGTCGAAGCTGTTGATATGTAACAGTCAAGGAGATTTGAGTCTGTGTAGAGATGGATTTGTTTAAGTTACAGAAAAATATGAAGAAATAAAAAATATGTAATAATTAATCCGTCTTTAAAGTATGAGTTGGTTCTAAATTGGAAAACTTTCGAGATAAACTTTTAAATTCAACAATATATTTAGCATCATTTATGAATGTGTTTAAAGCATATTGCGTTATAGGAGTAGACAGTTTAATTTTCTTTATTTTATGATGAGGTAGGGTTGTAAATTAAAGGTTTATTCTATTTATTTTATAATTATTTTAAATTAGTTTCTTTTACTGTATAACGCCTTCCTAATACTTTCGTATTTATTTTAAGTCTTTATATGTTTATTATATCTGTATTTTATATTATTATAAATATATAATGTTTTAAGTTCTTTTTTTTTTTTTTTTTTTTTTTTTTTGTTAGTGTGTTGTTTTGAGTCAGAAAGAGACTTATTGAGACACATTATTTTATTGAATTCTTTTTAAAGTTACAATTATGAATCAAGGACTTATTATTATCAGAATTGTGTTTCTTCGTCGTCTCAATATGTAAATTTTCTTTTTTTAATTGGTAGTATTGGTTGAAAGTCTTCTTCATCTGAAGTGAAAATAATTGATGATATAGGACTTGCTTGTATATTACTTAGTCCAGTTTGAGTGTATTCATCTTTTGTTTCGACTTGAGTTTCTGTTTCTTTCTCGGATGAATTCCCTTGTGTGTTGGTTGCTTTGTCGTTTGATTTCACTTCTGTTTTGGTTTGTTTGTCGCATGATTTAAACTTCATATTCATAAGTTCTTTTCTGAATGTATTTTTTTCTTCTTTTGCAGTTGGTTATTGAAATGAAAATTGTTCTTTTTCTTCAGTGTTCAAATATTTATCAGCCATAATAATAATCCAGTGGGGATGTAATTCTTTGGTTGCTTCTTTTAAAAAATGACATGCTTTTAGATCTTCGTACATTTTCAATATTCTGACTAATATTGCTTTTTTTGTACCAGGACATAGGTTCCATATGTGCATGTTGCTTGTTATTATCACTGGAGTGGGTCTTAAGTATTCGTCTGAGGTCATTTTTTTAAGGACAAAAGTGCCGGTTCCCTCCAAGATCACTTTCAGTTGTTCAATCATAGCACTGTCAAAGTAAGGTTCGTTTATTATTATGATTCTTTTATTTATGCAATCTTGCCACATGAATGAATAACTGGAAGTTCCCTGGTTCACTTCTCCTTAGAAGAATGCTGCTTTTTGAATGGATCTTGCTATGAAAGTCTTCCCACTATTGGGTTCTCTGCATAAGTAAAAATATTTTTTTTTATAAACTTTATCTGAGACGTTTTATAAACTTAGAAGGAATTCTTTAGGTGGGATATCTTGAAAAGTACAACATTTTACCCTGTCTAACCATGGAAGTAATCTAGATCTAGTAAGTAATTTTCCACGAGGACGTCTCTCATAGTATAGGTGTCTAACCCAAAGATTGTTTATGTAGTTATACCTACGAAAAGGGTCAAATTCGCATTCCGAAGGTCTTAAAACCTGTTGGCAAAGAGATAGTGTATGGGGCGCAAACTGTATTGTGTGCATGAGAATGTGAATGGACTTTATGGAATCTATAAGTTCATCTATTTCTTCATTGTCTGTGTCAATATAGTGTAATCTGTAATTTTGGTATGACTGTATCTCAGGGACAATTATTAAATATGGTTTTCTACAATATAGACATTCAGGTTTAATATTCGTCCAACTTACTAGACAAGTGAAGCAACAAACATGTGTGAAGGTGTCTGTAAATGATAAATCTGTTGCAGTGTCTAAGCATATGTAACAGGACATATTAGTGCTAAAAAACGGTAAAGAACGAAAAACTTGCCAAAAGGTAAAGAGTAATTACAAAAAAGAGAAAACTTCAAAAAAGGGCGGATCAGTTTTTTTTAAATTATCAACCAAAAAAAACACATCAATTATTATCTTTATATATTTTTAAAATAAATTTATATTATATTTAATACATATAATACGTAACTTGGGATTTTTTATCGTCAAGGACGACAGATATTAAATCTGTTCCCCCGTTTTTTCTAATACCTATATTGTTTACTATTGAAATTTTTAGTGAATTTAGGGCAGTATATAATACTCTCTATATATATTTCTAATGTACAGTTAGGTAATAATTTTACACATTTGAAAATATCTGAAACGTTTCTATTATTATTGTCATTTTAATTTGGAAAAATAAACTACAGCTTCAATTGTTAATTTCCCACTACCTGCTACTTAAAATAACGAAAGATAAAATGTACTCGATACTCTACAAAAAATTTTAGGTTATAATTTTCTTCTTGGCCATAATTTTAAAATACTTTGGTTATATTGTATGCCAAAATATATACGACGTATTTTAAGTATTTTTCAAGTAACTATTGAGATTTCATATTTATTGTAATGATTCTAAAGCTCCCCATTAATAATTTAATGGGAAAAATTACATATGCCTTAATTAACCATACTTGCCAACATCCTGATTAATATTCCGTAGTGTTATTAGTACTGTACTCTCTTTCACACCAGTAAATGTTTAGAGTTATATTATTGAAATGCAATTACGATTAAATAAGAAGAAAAATACTTTAAAAAGATACTCATCAAAAATTCATTTTACTGTATTTGTTCACAGTATGGAAAATGGAAGCGTTCTCGAATTCCTCGATGCATTTTGCCACATATCTTCCAGCATAGATCAATATTTCTAAGACTGAGTCTTGATACCGGTCACCCAGAGCGTATTGAAATGTTGTAATCCTCAACAAATTAGAAAGGCGTTTTGACACAAATCTGTTAACTACATATTCCTCCAATGTCGCCCGTAATTGGGGGCCGAGATCTTCTATTTTGTTAGGAGTGGTTACTCTTCCCGGACCCTTATACCTTAACATGATGTAATCAACGTCTGCAAGTTTTGCGAGTCAATATTTCATTCGACTGCTTCAAACTGTGAACAAAGCAGTTTTTTTAAGTAGCTGAATATAGTAAAATTTACAGATGCTGCTCTAAACAGCCTTTACCAAAAAAAAAAAAAAAAAAAAAAAAAACATGTTTTTAAGTAAAAAAAAATATAAATACACTTTTAAAGACAAAAAGAAATGCAGTGAAATGTACACACATGACATTATTTTATTAATAAAAAAAAGATGACTGATAGACAGGATGTTGTGTAAGCCGTTTCCACGAAAACCGCTAAGGCTATTGAAAGCTCTCCCACAAATCTTTGAAGACGAATGCTGTTAAATGGCAAAATTAAAATCTTGAAAAAAGTTATAATGAAAAAAAATTATATATATATGTATATATATTTTATGATGATTTTTTTTTTTAACCTAGTAGACATTTTCTTTATGAGACAGACAGACATTCAACTCGTAGACTCTGTCCTTTTCCTCAACCTCGTAGTCTTTTTCAATTTCTTCGAATTTTCTTTTAAGACTTAATAATTACAAGTTAATAATTAATAAATATAAATATTGATTATTAATCAGTAATTAATAATTATATTTATTAATTATTAAATTCATTTGTTTTTTTTTAAATAAATATTGAATATTAATCAGTAATTAATAATTATATTTATTATTAAATTCATTTAGTTTTTTTAAAAAGAATTAAATAATACATATAATCATTAATTCACTGATTATTTATTTGTATTTTTTTAATTGAATTGTGAATAATTACTAATTAATGCAAATTAAATAGTATAATTAAATAGTTTAATCGAATAGTGCCTTTGTGCATAGGATATTCGCATTTTTTTTCACGTGACTTTATGGGAGCAGTTTTGGCTTTATTACCTGAAGTTATCGCTGATGTTTTATTAGAAACCGGTGTTATATCGTTTTCTGGTTTTTCTATAGAAGCTGGTGAAGTTAGTTCTGTGTATGCATTAACTGATTTGGCATCAGCTGGTTTAATTACTGCTGGAGGTACGGTAATTGGAGGAACAACTGTTGGTGTACTGTTAAATTCCGCAAACGCAGAAGAATCTCAAAATAAATTAAAAACACAAGAAGAATCTCAAAATAAATTAAAAACACAAGAAGCCCTTCAAAATCTTAGTATTTTAGGAAAAATAAAAAATAATCCGACAACACTTATTAAACATGCCGAAAAACTCATGCAAAAATGGGGAAGTACGAAGGTTAGGTTGGGTTGTACAAGATTACTTGGACGATCCAGCAAAAGTATTGAAACGAAACGTTTGGTACGGGGGCGTAGACAGCAACGTTCTCGTAAAAAGAGTACTTTTACCCGATCCAGAGTTATTGTCAGGAGAAAAGCACCACGAAAAAAAAAGGCTGCGTAACTAAAGAAGAATTCTATGTTTGGGAATTATTTGCGAGTGACATATATCGCCGACCATCATCTAATCAGGCAAAATCTCCTTATTTTTTTTCATATTGCTTTCATCATGATGGAGTCGCTTTGGCTAATTTTACTAGAACTGGAGCGGCCCCTTTGATTACTAAACATCATAAGTCATTTGAAAATAATGATCACCACTGGTCTAAGGCTTTTCACCCGTACATTCAAAATCAATGGGTAGAAAAAACTTATTGCGAAAGTGAAAATGTGGCTTTACCACCAGTAAAGTGGTCATCTAACAATTTCAGACTATGTACAGATGATGATGGCATCGGTATATTGTGTCCTAAACGAATGTTGTATATAGGTACACATTTTTATTCTAAAGGTACAGGCGATAATTTTGAAAATTTTGGATTTCGACTTTTTTTTAGATTAAGGAAAATGAGTGCAAACACTGAGCAAATACTTAAAAAGATACTAGACAAAACTATGGGTCGTCCAGTTGAACCGGACAAGCCGCAGTATGGGGATACCGGCGAATCAATAAATGCTGAGGACGATGCGCTTCCTAATATTTGGGATAATTCTTTATTGAGAGATGAGGATTTAAAAAAAAGGAAATTAGATTGCGAACATCATTGCAACAAAAAACACAAAGGGGATGACGAAAATGCAAACCCCCCGGCAAACCTTCCGGGAAATCAACAGGGTACCGATCAGGCTGCTGGAGGGGGTGGGGATGAAACTTTAGACAAAGAAAGTAAAAAAGAAACAACTGTTCCTCCTGAAATACCTAAACCTCCCACAGCTCATGACTGACTAGACCAGCGATACCTATGTCCGGTTCATAGGGTTTATCGCGAAAAAAAAAAAAACGGACAAGTTGTATGTTACGATGATGGAATAATAACCGAATGTCCATCTGGTAAAGTGTATCGAGAACTCAGGGATGAAAAAAAAATTGAATGTATAGAAGATGAACATAATAAAATACTTCATGTCGCCCATGTGCAAAAATATCCGAGTATCCTGCACTATTTTTTTTTTTTTTTTTAGGGGTATGGATTATCTAAAATACATTGATTTGACCGCAGAAATCATCTGCAAAGTTCTCCAGACTTATTTACAAAAAAATGAAAATGGACATTGCCACTGCTGTTTACATTGTGAGAAATCTACGATTCCAGAACCTGTGTCCGATCCCATATCCGATCAACCGTACGGTAATTTAATTCTGTGAAATTTTAGAAAATAATTGAGTTTAATATAACAATAATTTAATTTAATACTAAGAATATTTATCTTAGCAGCGAAAAATTTCTTTCTAATATTGAAATTATACTGCAAATTCCAAATATTTAAATATGCTTTATTAATGTAAAAAAAAAAAAATCCAGTGATTTTATTTCTGGGATTTTTTTTAAAATCACATTAGGTAAGTAGTTGCTATCACTCAGATTTTCCTTGAGGGAAAAGCTAGCAAATAATTAATGCTTTTAGATATGCATTTATAGCTTATATAAATTATCTAGTAAAAGTTAGCCAAAATGGTATCAGTTGATAGAGATGGGATTATATTTTTCCATACAGTTCAACATTGTACAGGGTATTTTGAAAAGATAATAAAAGTTCAGATTGTCCCAGAAATATTAATTTAAACGGCAGTGTAATTGGTTAAAAGATTTTGTTTTTCCTAAAACAATGAATGCTCAATACTAAGATATAGATGCCAACATTTTAATTTATTCTGGAGTACTTTTAGCCCCGCCTTTATTTCATACCACTTATTTTTTTAAGAGTTTTTTTTTTTTTTTTCTTATTTTATCGAAGTTATATATTGGAGAAAAATTTGTCTATAAATAAAGTGGTGCGAAATAAAGTCGGGGCTAAAATTATTCCGGAACAAATTAAAATATTGGCATCTATGCTAAGAACGTTCTCGGTTTTTAGACGAACTATCAAAATTTTATAAGGTTATCGTTTGACTTATTTAATAGTTGATGAAACTTTACTAATTATTACGATTAAAATTAGGTGCCTGAAACTAATCTTTGTGCATAATGTGTGTTACAATGTGCCTACAAATTTGTCAAATTAAATTATGCACAAAATACGTTTTACGAAATAGAAGAAACTTTTTTTTGTTCAAAGCTATTACTCGAAAATATATATTTCACGAATAAATTTTCTGATTTATTTTTACTATTCATATTACAGAGATGTCAATGTTTTAATTTATTCCATTACATTGTTGGTACCCGCCTACTTTTCACGCCACTTTTTTGAATAGTAATTTCTCGAATATGTAATTACTTTTAAATAAAAATAAATAAAAATAAATAAATAAATAAACACCTCTTAAAAAAAACAAACAAACAACAAAAAAAAAAAAACAGGGACGGGTAATAGCAATGCTTCGAAATTATATAAAATGTTGACAGCTCTGGCATTATGAATAAAGTATTAGTTGTGATCATTAAATTAAAAATTCTTAGAGTATTGGCAGCCATATAGAATTTTAATTCCTTACAGCTATGTACATTTCTATTACTATTTAACGTACACATTATACATTTATTCCAATTAAAATATAAATACTTTAAATATAAAAATTATTTTCTTATAATTGATAAGTACATAGAACTTTGGATCACATAAAAACATATTATCTGGAGATTTATATTTATTATCTAAAAATATAAAAAATTCTAAATTGATCTAAATTCTTCAGATATGAATTATCTAAGAACTTAAAAATAATATAAATTTGCTAATTAAAGAAAAAAAAAAAACTATTTTCATTTTTATTGGCGTATTTGCCACTTAAATTTATTTCTGTTTATTCTAAATTCCAACTTTAACGCTCTTTAACTACCAGAAAATCATAATAGATATTTTTATTTTACGTTAATAATAAAAACTGTAAATTAATTTTAACAAAATAAATATATGTTAAAATACTCATTAAAATTTTTCAGGTTTATTTGTCACATTTCTAGATCTGTTTTGATCTTTTATTTTGACTTTTAATTAATGTTAATAATATTAAACCCATTTAAAAATAGTCATTAAAATTTCTCGGTGGCAATAAAAAAAAAAAATAATAATAATAATAAAAAAGCGTAAAAGTTGATAGCTATGATTTATTTATCTGTATATTATTTGTTATTATAATTATTATTATTTTCAGATTTACTTGTGACATTTCTAGATCTGATTTGACCTTTTTACTTTGACCTTTTAAATAGACGCGCACTTCTTTCAAAATAGACAGGGAAAAAATGTTATTTTTAAGATGTAAACAAAATATAGTACATTGTGCCAAGTTCCGAATCTTTATCCCTTCCCCTTCAAATGCTTATATGACAACATTAGTCCGCAACTAAAAGGAGTGCTGTCATTCAATAACGAAGCAGAGAAACAACAACAACAACAACAACAACAAATTGTTTTAGACTAAGATAAAACGTTTAAGAACTAGAACCTTTTAAACCTCGTCAGCTAACATTGACTAATTTTAACACATTGTTACAAGGAGATTTTTAAAACTTTGTAGAGTTCACTTTTTATTCATTCATTCATTCTTTTCTTTACAGACAGTTTGTGCTAAGGTTGTTTTTGCTGATATTGCATTTAGTACAGTATACAATAAAATAATTAGAAAACAATGATCACTCTTAACTAATTACATGGCGAACTAAATAACAAATATAATGCTGATGTCACTTTTAGAAAAGTAATATTTACAAATTAATTATATACATATTTTAAGCTTCGAATTTGGTCAATAAACTTTTAAATAACTTTGCAATATTCTGTAGAATGGAAGTAGTTGACTTTATTTCTTTTCTTTATTGTTCACTGCAGAGATTATATGTTATTTAACGCATTGGTTGTAATTTGAATAATGGACAATATAATGTCATGAAAAAAAAAAAAAAGTGAGCAATATTAATTAGCTATACAGTAAATTATAGTGCGTAAAATGTATTATTATAGTATTAGAAGTAGTGTTTTAAATACAGTGGTATATATTTTTAATTCAAATATGCATTAGCTATATGATTTATTTCAATGTATTTCAATGTTATTTTCACATAGGTACCAACATTTTAATTTATTCTGGAGCTGTTTCAGCACCGCCTTCATTTCGCATCGCTTCATTTATAGAATAATTTTCTCTACTATATATAACTAAAAGACTAAGAAAATTATTCTTAAAAAAAAAAGAAAGCGGTTCAGAGCTGCCAACCTAATCCGGCAAATTGTTAGTACCGCCACTTTTTCTACACCACTTAATTTTTAAAGTAATTTTCTTCAAATATATTTGCGATGAATTAAGAAGAAAAAAACTCTTAAGAAATGACTGGTGTAGAAAAAGGGGCGCTACTAACAATTTGCCGGATTAGGTTGGCAGCTCTGGCAGCTCTTAAAGTAAAGACGGGTCTCAAAATGTTCCGAAATAATTTAAAATGTTGTCAATTCTGTTTTTACATATAACCTTTGTAGGGCAAGATAATTACGTTCATTTAATATCAACTGCCACCAGAATGTATCACCAAAATTTAGATAAATGAATAAATAAATGAAATACGTGATGTATGATAAAATTTTCGTATGAATTATAAAAATCATCTAGAAATCATACAAAACGTTTTTAAATTATAAAATAAGGTAAGTTTTCCTTGCCGTAAAGCAGGTAAACTATTTTAAAAAGAATTTGAAATATAATTACTAATTGTTTAATTTAAAAATTAAAAAAAGATCAATAATAATTTTTAACCATTTATGTGAGAGTTGTGAACTTGAAGAGTAAACTAGTATGTTGTGGCCATCACAAGACTTTCTTCTATACTTTCCTATATTTTACTAATAAGGAAACATTCAAAAGGTGTCATCTTCATAAAGTATTGAAAAAAATATATGTGATTCTACTCTTCATAAAACACCAGAAACTGAAAAAAATATCGGCTGAAATTAATTAAAGCGACCACAAAAAAATTATTAAAATTAAGCATATTTGGCGATTTAGCGCTGTTAAACAATACGTTTGCTAGCACCGAGATTGACGTGTACGAACAGAACCGTGTTTTGCTTTTCCGCCAAGTACTCATAATCAATCGCCTAGCAGTGTGAAATCGCCAAATATGCTTAATTTCGATAATTTTTTGTGGTCGCAGTAATTAATTTTAGCCGATAATTTTTTCATTTTCTGGTGTTTTATGAAGAGTAGAATCACATATACTTTTTTCAATACTTTTTGAAGATGACCTTTTGAATGTTTCCTTGTAAGTGCAAATAATTTATTAAAAATATTATTTTTTAAGATTATCAAACAGGATGAATGCAAGCGATTTTCATCTTAGAGACAACTAACACTAAATATCCAAAGTAAGACAGTTTTATTGCCTATAAATAGCATCTTAAAAATTATAGTAATTTTTATCACAAAATTATAAATATAAAATTTTGTTACAATTTTCTGGGATAAATTATTACTTTTGGGAGGGGAGTTAAAATTAAGCTGTATAAGATCCATCCCATGGTTAATATATTTCTTTTATCTCCCAGATAAACTGTTATTTAGAAAGCGCTTAAATCATACGTGATAGGTGATTGTGTGTTAAATATTTAAAATGGTGAAAACATTTGAAATATTTATATTAAAATGTCATATGTTAGTAAAAAAAATATAATAATAAAATTGATTATTAATTGTAGTGGATTAATTGATTATTAATTGTTATCTATTTGGTGGAGGTGCTGGGAAAAAATTCTGCAATATGTGCAATGTTGGTGAGATCCTGAAGTAATCCATCTAAGTTTTTCTTTTCTTGTCTTTCTCCTCAGGCAATTTTCTGGTTGCTTAAAAGGTGTATCCTGTCTGCGTCTAAAATAAATATATAAACAAACAAGAAAAAGTAATGAGTAAAATGAAAAATAAACATTAAAAATTAAAAGTAAGATCTATACTAACATTTTAGCCGAAGATCTGTCGTCTGAGGGTGCAATTTTTGCACTTGTCGAGATGTTGCTCGTCGAAGAGTTTCCACTCGCACAGATAGTCCTCATCTGGGTATGGGACGTCAAATTTAATGTCTAATAGTCTGCATACTAATAAAAATGAGAAAGAAATAACATACATACACGATTACTAATAGTGTTCAAGTCCAAATTGACTTTAGTCCAAATGTATTAAAAAATACTTACTTATAATAAGCACATTTTTATCTAACCGGCAGGCACTGAAAAATTCCTCGTGTTCTCCAAAAAATTTTTTGCATGTGACTAATTTGAAAAATTTGATTCTCATTTCCAGTGCCTCCGGAAATGACTCGTGATTTGTCGTAATGAGCCCGGGCGGAAAAATTTGTTCGACCGGGTCGCGATTTTTTTTTTCTAAAACTACAGTTATTTGTCCGTCAATGTAATCACGCATATTATTGTCTAAATTTCTCATACCCACATCCCTTAAATCGTCTAATATTACGTAACGATGGCCGATCGCCATTCCAAGTTGGAATGTCCTACGCGTATCATCTTGTAAATTTATGTTAAGAGAGACCCCCCCAAACAATTCTTTAAAAGCGTTTGCCAATGTAGATTTTCCTGAATCATAATTTCCTTGTAAACACACCCACCGTTTTTTTGGTTTCCCCTCTTGAAAACTATTAAAAATATATTCAAACATAAGTTTCAGTTTAGCTTTACCGTGTAAAAAAACAAAAAGACGCGCATAAGCAAATTGAGCCTCCAATAAACGTTGATTTTCAGGTTGAATACAATATTTTCTATGTTTCTCTAATTCCTTATTTAAAAATTCTGTATTACTAGTTCTTTTTATTAGTTCCGTTGCGTAGGACATCACAACTTTATGGGCAGATTGAGAATGCCGGTGGCGGTCGGCAAGGGTGTAGCAATGAAGATAATGCTACCTGGATTAGACTACCTCAAAGAATACTATGTATCAGTGATGTAATCCGTGAGGCTAAAAGTCTGAGACGAAAAAGTAAAAAGGTTAAAGATGACTTAATCTTGGATTCGAACACGATGCCTTTTGAAATATATGCAGATGCTATACCCGAAAGCGATCTGCCTGAATGATAAAGTTATTTAAACTGATAAACTATAAACAATGAACTTATATAAACTATAATTAAATGGTAATTGTTCCGTGCTTTCATATAATATATTTTTTTATTATTTTATTATTTTTTATTATTTAATAATTATTTTTCATTTATATATTATAAATAAATAATCAATTTCATAATATTTCATGCTTAATTATTTCATGCATTTATAAAATAACAATCATTGTTTTATATTTATATATTTTTCAGTTTTTAAGTTTACAAATACTTCTAAGTTTACTAATACTTTTAAACTAAAAATAAAAATTAAAGTAAAATATTACCTCTATAATCTTTGAAGAAGCGAAGTTCTTTTCTTATAAGCAATACCAGGGAGAGTACCTCAGTCGTGCAGTGATATTAAAAAACACCACACAACTTTGATACTCACCAGGCGTATGCCTTTATTTACAACAATATGTACATTTTCTCGCTATTTACAATGTCAGCTTCCTTCTAGCATCCAGAGGGATTTTGGGCTCCGGCTTCTCTTTCAATCTCCTTTGCCTTAGTTTACGTTCTGCTCGTGCTAATAAAGTCTCTCTTTGTTTAGTTAATACTTCTATTTGGTGGAGGTGCTGGGAAAAAATTCTGCAATATGTGCAATGTTGGTGAGATTATTAATTTTAGATAATAAAATTATATTATTAATATTATTAATTGTAGAATATTTAAAAGAAAACTTACAATTTTTTATAACCGTTTCTTAGTCGATACTGTCTTCTTTAATTCTTGTTAAATCCATTACTTGATTTGCTACTTTCTCCCCAAATTCTTCGGCTATTTTTTCTTTAGTTAGTTCAGTATCTTCTATAGTATCGTGTAGTATGCTTGTTATTATTATATCAGTTCTAAATAAGTAATCTGATATCATGTAAGCCACTTCTATCGGATGTGAGTAAAACGGCTCTCCTGATTGACGCATCTGCGTGCCATGCTATTTTCTAGCATAGTAGATTGCTTTTTTAACCTCTACAATATCTACTGCTGAAGTTTTGACTACTCTATTTAAAGAAGTTATTTTATCTAATAACTTTTTAGCATAAATACATATCTCAAACTCACCTTGCCAATTTTCTAAATCTTGCATAACAACAATGTTGTATTAATTTGTATCATATACATGATTACATATTTCAGTTATTCTGCCAAGAACAGATGTAGAATAATTGTTATAATTTAACTCTTCTTGACCATTAAATAATATATCTAAACTTGGTAAAATATCTTGTAATTCCTCATTAGTTATCTGTCTTTTACCATATTTTGTCTCCATTTCTGATATTGCACTTTTTACTGTTTTGCTTAATTCATTTATATATCTATTTTTTTCTTGTTCTGGAGATTATTAGATAAAGCCTTATTGGTACCAAAAAACTGCCCTATTATAGTAATGTTAATAACGGCAGATTACTAGGTATACCTATAGAATTTATTACAGTTTGTAAATTTCCTTGGTTATTACCAGGATCATCTATTAAAAGATAATCTGACAAAGATGACTTACTGTTATCTATATCGTTATAATATCGATTATAATTTTCTGCTTTAGTTTTATGATTTTGTTTCTTTATTTGAGTATCAGATGGCTGATTATTAAATTGCTTTATTAGTTTATCAATATCATTAAAAGATTAACTCTTGTCAGTAGTAGCACCTTCTGCTCCTGGTAGTAAGTTAAAATTTACTAAATTAGATAATTTATTCCAAACCCAACTCCATAATCCATTATTAAATGAAAAACTTGGTCCTAATATAGACGCACTTTATCTTGCTACATTATATGTATTACTATTTGCTAATTCCAGCATATTTAAATCTAAGACCTTGTTCTCCGCCTACAAAACTTATTGTTGTTTTACTAGTGTGAGCATGGGTATGAGGTTCTTTTACTTGATTGAATATAAAATAGTATTTATTTTTAAACCAGTTAAATAACTCATTACTATTATACCATTAATAAAGATATCACTTGTCTTCCACTTTTCTTTAATATCAAATGTAATAATTCTGTTTGATAATTGCTCTGTATTAAATATATTAATAGTATTATTTTCAAGTACAATAATAGTACCAAGAAATTGATCACTGAGAAAAATAAACTCATTTCTTTTACTAGAAGTATTTATATCAATAGAATTTTTATTGAGTATAAAAATACTTGAGAAAAAAGTATAGCTTGATACTATTTTCCCTTAGTTTATTATTAAAGTATTAAAAATTTTAGATTTGTTGTGTTGGTGTTTCCTTAAATCATGTTCAATAATGAAACTATTATCACAATCATATATAACATTTAAATCTGACCTGCTAGCACCATGTTTCTCGTACACTGCATCATTTACCTTTGGTAAGCAAGTCATTGTAGCACCATTAATATGATCAGGTAAAACACGTGATAATCGATAATTATTATCATTACTGCTCTTACTAACATCAATTATAGCACTACTTGGTTTCAGGGTATTGGTGCAGCCCTTTTGAGTAAAACATCTTGAATCTTTCATTGGTGTTCCCATGCTTCTGTGCATTTGACAGTTTGTAGGGCAATCTTGTAATATCTTACCTAATCCACCCGCATAAGCTGCTATACTATTAGGCAGATCAATTAAATTTTGTCATGCTTTTTTAACTATATTATTTACAGATGCTGTCCTTGCTTCTAAATGCTGTGCATCCTTTGGTATAGATTGCGAGAACATAGTACTCCAGAATATACGTGCATTCTCATCATGTGTTGTATCACATTTTTGCTCATACTTCACAATAGCGCTGATGCCATTATAAACTATATTAATTACCATCAATCCCAAAGCTACTCCTATGGTTACAGGTCCACCAGCACTAGCAGCTGCAAAAATAATACCAGTAACAAATGATACTCCAGAAAAAGTTATAGACGCTATATTATCTCTGATTTCTCTATCACTACATTTATTATCAGTATCTGCTCTATCACTACATTTTTTAAGTGCTTGTGCTGATAAAGCTATATCCACAATATCAAATACACCACTTATCCCTCCCGCTGCACCTTTCAAAGATGCTGTTCCATATTTTGCTCCTAATATCTTTAGAACAAACTTTGTATTATAACCTAAGATTTTTGGTATTGCTTGACCAACATTTTTTGAGATTTTTATTCCAAATTTAGATCCTTGCTTTACTATAATATCTTCAATTGGTTGTGATAAAAAAGAATAACTTAAGCCTAAACCACTAAGTATACAATCTCTCTCAGCACCTTCTGTTTGACATGCCACAATAGTTCCATGTATTCCTCTAATTAACTGAATCTGACCCGCAGCATTTATTTTTTAAATTTGCGCTTAGTCCAGAAAAACCATTTTTTGTCAAATTATAAGCAATATCTTGCATACATTCATTTTGACGATAATTATTATAGCCTCCATCTTGTATAACTTGATCTAATAAATATTTATAATTACCTACAATATTATCGCTATTTTCAATTTGTCTGATTTTTACTAATTCTAACAATTGACTGTTATTATCGATTTGGAGTTCATCTATATCTCTAGTTCTCGTCACACTAAACTTATCTATATCCTCTCCACTAAACTTACATAAAAAACTAGCTTCTCTTTTCTTCCTATCGCTATAAGATAAACAAGGTGCAAATTTTAATCTCCTGTAATGGCCAAACTCAAAATGAGTATCATCTGAGTGACCTCTCTTTTGTTCTGGTTGCACTCCTGATGGGCCAGGTTGATTAATATTTCTCACATATGTACCGTAATTTTGCGCGTATAGTCTGCGGACTATGTGTGTTTAAAAAGCAAACATCCGCGGATAGAAAGTAGCTTCTGGATGGGTAAACCCATCCAGAAGCTACTTTCTCTTTTACCCATTTGTTTGGCGCAGCATGTCCTACTTTGGACCTTGCGCCATAAAAGCTATTCAACCAACCAACCCTTTCTCACTATAGTCCCTTCCTGCCTATCGTAGAGTTAACAAGGGAGGGTGTGTCTTAAAGAAATAAACACTAGCTTCTGGATGGGTTTTACCCATGCAGAAGCTAGTGTTTATTTTTATACTTTTGTTTGGCACAGTATGTCCCATTGTGGACCTTGCGCCATTAAACTGCAATCAACCATGTGTAAAATTGATTCAAAAACTAAGAAGCATGTGTATCCTAAATCACAAAATGATATCGAATATTATTTGAAAGATAAAAACAATAAGGAAATTTATATTAAAGGTAAAGAAATAGAAAATTATGCTTTTAATTTGCCTGATGCTAAAGAAATAAATAAACCACATTATGCGAAATATGACCATAAAGAAATTTATGTAGTAGATTTAAAAAAAGGTTTTGAATATTTTATAACTATAGACAATGAAGAGAAATTACCAAAAAAAAAAAAAACTGCATATATTAATGAATTTTACCCACTTGATATAAATAGTAGAAATAAAGTGACTAAAGTTGATGGTGAATATATTTATGCTACAAGGAATGGAAAAGCGTTTTACCCAACAGACGTATATGGTAATGAATTTGCAATTACATATAATACAGCAAGAGGAAATTTTATTTTATCTGAAATGGGCCGACCTATAGCACCCAAAAAGAGAGATGGTTCAGTAAACTATGTAAAAGATAATTATGATTTAGAATTGCCTTACATATATAATAATGAAGAATTTATAGGAAAAAACTCAGCTGGAATTGATGAATATCCTAGAAATGAGTTTAATGATAAATATTATCCAAATAATGTGTCAGAACCAAAATTCACTTCTGATTGTAATGGTAATTATAAATATGCTTTATCTTACACAAATAAAATAATATATCCATATATTTTAAGTGAAGAGTCTTATATAATAAGCAATAATTAATATTCTTATACTATTTTAATAGATTCTTTAAATTATTTCCAACGATACGTTCAAAGAATTGAAAGGAAATTTATCCTATAAAGTTTTTTAGAAATAACCAATTTACTAAATGATAATATCAAACTTATTTGCACAAATTGAAAATAATTTAACTTATCCAAAAGATTCTTTTTTAATGAATATGCAAGATGTGTTCGAAAAGTTCGGTGAATTTTTCCATAAAAAAAGGAAACAAGTGAAACAAGCAAAATAGCTTTACTGGCCTTCAAAGTATTCGTCATTAGCAACAATACACTTTTGACATCAGGTGTACAATTGTTGGAAACTGTCTGCAAACACTTCTTTCGGTATGGCGCGAAGCACCTTTGTCACACGTTGTTGGATCTCAGTAATGTCGGAAAAGTGTTGGCCTTTCAGAACTCCTTTGAGGCGGGGAAACAGGAAGAAGTCTGTGGGAGCCAGATCTGGAGAATATGGAGGGTGATCCAAAACTGTAACCTGGTGCCTGGCGAGGAATTAAGTTACACGGATCGCAGTGTGCGGCTGGGTGTTGTCATGGAGCAGATTCCACTGTCCATTCCGGTACTGTGGCCGAATCCGGCGTATGCGTAGCAGCAGCCATTTCAAAACCCCCTCGTAGTATTCTGCATTGATGGTTGTAGAAGCGGGTACAAATTCACGATAGATACCAATACTTCATAGTGAATTTTTTTCAGATAACAACACTTATTTAATATAGTTGTTCTAGGAACAGTTGTATTTATTTTATTTTTTATACTTTTAATATAAATAAATAAATAAACATACATTGTTTTAAATAATTTTTTATTTATCATAAAATAATATGTTGAGAAAAAAGTTATTCAAAATATTTATCCATAACGTAATTAACAATAGATGTATAAGTTGTAGTTAAATTTAGTATTAAAGTTTTTCACTTTGAATACAGAACATGAAGACATTTTGGACATTGTTTTGATTCTCTTCTAGGTATTTGCGTAACATACACATCCAGTTCTTGAATATCTAGCTTGTTGGGATCCTTGGACATATAAATGAGTAATTTCAAAAGTTTGTGCGAAACACTTGAGTACTTCAATCCAGGATTTATCGCATGATTGTTTAATAACAACATTCTGAAAAGTAGCCAGAGTAAATTCTTTAACTCCCTTTAATAGGTTTTGGTTGAAACTGAATCCTATATATCCTACTTTATAAGTTAATTTTTTTTGGCACATCTAGATGGTAGATTATTTCTTTGTGCTTCTTTTTCTTAGGTTGTTTGACTTCTTGTAAATCTTGTCATTGTGCATCTTGTTGGACTCCTTTTGGCTCATCATACACATTTTTTCTCTACACAGCTTTTTCTTAGTGGGTACAACTTCTTGTAAATCTTGTCGTTGTGCATCTTGTTGGACTCCTTTTGGCTCGTCATACACATTTTCTCGTCAATTTTGCTGTTGGACTGCTTGTGAACCCTTGCCTCGTGCATGTACAGATAAATCTTGTGGTTCTGCATCTTGTTCGCCTTGTAAAATTTCTTGTTTGATTTGTTGCTGATCTAAAATATAATTCACAAAATTTACTAAATCTCCAGGAATTTCATCTAGGTTAATCTCAGATTTTGAAGAATCTGCAGACACTTCAACTACTGTAGCTTCATTATTCGACATGTTGACTGCAAGAACTTAAACAAGAGAATGAAGTTTGCTCTACAAATGTTTCCTCTTTTATACACATTCATGTTTTTTTAAAAACTATATAAATTATATTACCCTGAAGAGTACAATTTATTTATTTTTATATTTTATTAATAAAATTATTTTAATATTAAATATGAAACATTTTATGATGCAATAAATAATACAATGTATAAAACAGTTTATAAATAAACATGATTCAGTTTAAATATTTGACGAAATTAATAAAACCATCTTTAAAAAGTATTACTTGTTATATTACATTCATATGCAAAATTATTTTTAGTAGTATAACAGGATTATTTCTTTAAATATAGGATTTTACTTCGTCGCCATTTAAAGTAGTTCACTTTACAAATGCCAAGATGTCTGCCAACATCCAATTTAATCATTTTTAGATTTCATACTTTGTGAAATTTAAATTAGGAAATCTCAAAATTTATGAACTCTAAAACTATGATATTTAACATTCTAAAATTTCAAAATTTAGTTTTTTTCTTTTCATAATTTTAGATGTTATAATTCCTACTTTTTATTTTTACTTTTCATGTTTTTAGATTTTATAATTTTTACTTTGCATAATTTTCCTTAAATAACAAAATTTATAACAAATTTTATTCATTTTTTTATTTTTGTTAATGAGTTTATTGAATATTATAAATCAAACATATTATGTTACCCAAAATCGTAAAATTTATTATCTTTTTTTTTTATAAATAAAGATGATTCAGTTTGTAAATGAGATGATGTTATTAATTTCATTAAATGGACAAATATGTAAAAAATATTATTCATTATATTACATTCATACTCGAATTTTTTTTATTTTTTCATTTATTATAAGCATAACTAATCAGTTTATGGGTGATGCTGTTATTTTTTGTAATACTGCGTATGAAACTTCTATACCGGAAACAATGATTGATTCATTTTGTTATTTAAATGGAACGTATATTGATATTAATTGAACTGGATGTTATCATCATTATTATAAATGGATTTCTATGATTTTATGTTTACAAATTTTTGCATTTTATATACCTTTTTTCTTTTGGACTAGTAAATATAGAACTTATATTGAAAGTATTCTATTTGATGAAATTGGAAATCCATTAGAGTTAAATGAAACTAGATGTACCAGGTTGTCCCTAAAGTTCTGCACCATACATGCGTCGAAATAAAAAGCAATGGTATCAGAAACACAAAGTATTTTATTCAGCAAAATACAGGCCATTGTGATTCAGGACAGCTAGCCATCGTTGTGCCAAAAGTTCAATTTGGTGATGATACCAGGAGGCAGGTTTCGAATCGAAAAACTGTTGACAAGCGTGTTTCACCTCGTCATAGTCATTGAATTGTTTACCACAGAGGAAGTGCGTCATGGAACGAAACAAACCGTAGTCGGATGGGGCAACATCAGGGCTATAAGCAGGATGCGGAAGAACCTCCATGCAATCGAGTTCCGCGAGTTTCGCTTGCACTTTTCTGGAGCGATGAGCTGGTGCGTTGTCATGTTGCAGCAATACTCTCTTTCTGTTTGTCAGAGCGGGGTATTTCTGCACAAGTACAGCGTGAACACGCTCCAGTTGTTCGGCATAGAGGTCCCCTGTGACGGCACGGCCCTCAGGAACCAATTCGAAGTGAAGAATGCCATGGATATTCCACCAAACACACAGCATGACCTTTTTGCCGAATCTGTCTTGTTTCGCCTGGGCCTGGGTATCTTGACCTCGTTTTGCCCACTGTTTGCGATTGTCTGGATTGCGGAGAAACACCCACTTCTCATCCCCAGTAACGATGCATTTCCAGAACCGATCATCCCTTGGGTTTTTCAAAAGTTCTTGACAGAGTTTCACTCTGTTCTCGGCCTGCAGTTGTGTCAGCTCATGTGGACTTTGTCTCGGTCGCTTATTACTGAAGTCCTGTTCAAGGAGCCTCCGGTGCACTGTATTTTTGGATACCCCTAACCTGTGGGCTATCACACGTGTGCTGGTTTGAGGTTCGGCCATGACAGCAGCTGCTACAGCGGTCCCAACATCCAATTTTGGCCGTCCACTTCGAGGCTGCTCTTCCAGGCTCAAATCGCCAGACGAAAAACGTTTGAACCACCGGGATGCTGTCGATCGATTGATCGTATCAGGTCCTTCAACTGCACAGATTTCCTCGCTAGCCGCTTTCGCACTTAGGCCTTTTTTCCATAGAAAACGAAGCACGGCACGTGTCGCGGTTTTTGAATCACACATCTTTCACGATTTCACACTACTACTACGGACGCTATTCTTCTCAATGAGCATACACACTATTCTATTACCTCTACCTGTTCACCTGGCGGCACTTTTTAGCGCATGCGCATCTTACTCTGTCGTCCGATCCACGTCGAAATCTGCATACCATTGATGGTGCAGAACTTTAGGGACAACCTGGTAAATATATTTAAAAATAAATAAAAAATTCTAATTCCAACATTTATTTAAAACATTTAATATTGGAAATTGTGTTTTTTCTAAATGTTATTTTACAGTTTACTTTATTGTACGTACTCTTAAATTTCAAGTATTTTACATTCCAGTTTGATTTATTATTTCTCTATAATACAAAATGAGACACACAGGCTGTCAGTGCTAGCAGTAATCTCTCAAAATTAAAAATATTATCTAACATACCGTCAAATATTTTATATAAGAAAATATTTATATTAATATATGTATGGTTTTGGTGTTTAATTATTAGTAACTTGCTCTATTTTTGTATTGATGCATATAAGATGATTAAACAGAAAAAATCCTTAACATGCAATCAGTGATTATTATATAAAATCATAAAATGGAATATTACAGGTGAAGATAAAAATTATATTATTGAAAAAATCATTTAATTATTACCTACTGATAAAGAGGGTTTGATAAATAAACGTATTATTTAGTTAAAAATATCTTTAATTACAGCTTACTAAATATTGATATTTCCTGTAACAATAAATATTTCGAATAATAATAAAAATTAATACAATAGACTACTGAGGATGTCTTGTCTTCTTCGTCATCGATTTGGCATATCATGGGTGTTGGCACAGGTACCTCATACATCCCATCTACTTTCATGATTCGTTCTTTCAAGGGGTTTTTGGTTTTGAAATCCAGTTTCGAGCTCTCTTGCACAATGTCTAAACTAAAGAAATTCTTCTGCATTGAAAATACAATGTATGTAATGCCAGCAGGTACCTTGTAGCTCGAGTCAGCTATTAATATTAACCTGTCATAATAATGAAGCTTGTCGCCTGAGAAATACTTGCTGTCTGCTCTCACTCGTGTCTCGTTTGGAGGCCTCACTTAAAATAGCAATGGCACGTTTAGAGTTTGGATGATATGTGCACATCCTTGCCCGACGGTTCTTTGGCCAAACGTAAAATAAGCTTTCACAAGAAATTGGTTATTTGGGGCACTTGAATCCAATTCGCATATCAGCATTGATTCTGTTGGCCTCGTTCGGGGGCTTTTTAAATCTGTTCATGAGAGTGCACCATTTAATATCTTGAGGTCTCAGCGGGTAGTTTGTTTTGGCTTCTCTGCCCAATGCTGGGATCGTGTTCATGATCTTGTCTGTCAAACTTTGTTTTTTAAACGAAATTTTAAGATTAGTTGTCATATATAGACAGAAGACATGGATTTTACCTTCTCCCATGATCGTTTGAAAATGAGGATATTCTTTCAACTTCTTAACCGAAGTCGAAAGGTTTTTTGGAAAGAGTTCAGTCACTCCAAAACGGTTTCGCAGCGAATTTTCAGTGGGCTGTACCTCTGGATTTTCAATGGGCTGCACGGCTGGACATATCTCAGGACTTTCAATGGGCTGCACGGCTGGACATATCTCAGGACTTTCAATGGGCTGCACCGCTGGACATATCTCAGGATTTTCAATGGGTTGCACCGCTGGACATATCTCAGGATATTCAATGGGTCGTGGGCGTTTAAAAACTAGCTCAGGATCTTCAATGGGTGCTGGACGTTTAAAAACTGGCTCAGGATTTCCAACGGGTAGTGGGCATTTAAACACTGGTTCAGGTTCTGTATTTGTGGCCGTGTCCTTGAAAGATGGCTTATGTTTCTTTGTACGCTTGGTTTGGCAACGTTCAGCCTTCCGTTTTACCGATGCAATTCTCAGGTCAAGTCCAGGTAGATCAGGTCCGTAAGGGCGTACGAAGTTATTGTCGGGGGAGTCTGTCGATTCTTTCCAGATCAGAGACTTGTATTGTTCTGCAAAGTTTGTAGTTACCACTATTATTCTTTTGTCCAACACGACAGGAGGGTTCGTTGGCAAATAGATCTCTGGCTCTTGAGATGGCTCTTGGGACAGCTCTTGAGATGATTCTGGCAAATAGATCTCTGGCTCTTGGGACAATTCTAGCTCTGAGATTGGAGATGTTGGCTTTGAGATATCAAAATATTTAGATGCGATTCTAGGAGATGTTTGAATAGCTTCCGTATTCATTTCCACGGGGGAGTCTTCTTCATCATCTATATGACCTATCATGGGCGTTAGTACGGGTACGTCATACATTCCATCTATTTTCGTTATGCGTTCTTCCAAAGGGTTTTTGGTTTTGAAATTCAACTCTAAACTCTCTGGCACAATGTCCAAACTGAAAAAATTCTTTTGGGTCGTAAATAAAATATAGGTAGTCCCAGCAGGCACCTTGTAACTCGAGTTAGCTATCAGTATGAATCGGTCGTAGTAATGAAGTTTATCGCCAGCAAAGTATCTGCTGTCCGCTCTGACTCGTGTCTCGCCAGGACGCCTCACATAGAATAGCAATGGCACTTTCAACGTCTGTATGATATGGGCGCATCCTTCTCCGACGATTCGCTGGCCAAATGTAAAATATGATTTTACAAGGAATTGATTGTTGGGGCACTTGAAGCCAATACGCATATCAGCGTTGACTCTGTTGGCTTCGCTGGAGGGTCTTTTGAATCGGTTCATCAGAGTGACCCATTTAATCTCTTGAGGCCTCAGCGGATAGTTCGTCTTGGCCTCTCTGCCTATGGCTGGAATCGTATTCATGATCTTGTCCGTCAGAGTACGTTTTTTAAATTGAATTTTCAAATTGGTCGTCATGTAGAGACAGAATACATGGATCTTGCCTTCACCCATAATGGTTTGAAAGTGTGGATACTCTTCCAATTTTTTAACAGAAGTCGAAAGGTTTTTTGGAAACAACTCGATAACTCCAAAACGGTTTCAGAGCGGGTTAACCGCTTTAAGCTTCTTCATAGAGCATTGATTCTTATACATGTTAGCAGTTCAAAGCTCCGAAGAGAGAATGGCTATTCGATCGAATGCCAGAGCTTATATAGTCAATCTGAAGGCAGGATGCAGGATATTGCATAACTCATTTTCTACGAAAACAGGATGAGATAAGGCTTTTTATAGAATGATTTGTCGCTGAACGCGGAAACAGGATATTGCATAACTCATTTGCTACGAAAACAGGATGCTGAACACGGAAACAGGATGCGGTAAAGATTTTTATAGACGCTGAAACAAATAAGCATTGCTGGACAATGATAGTGTATATACTTTAGCATGATATATATATGTTAGCTAGAGTCAATCAACCAATCAACCAACCTTGGAAAAAAAAAGAGAGAAAAAATTTTTTTTTCTCCAAGGTTGGTTGATTGGTTTATTGACTCTAGCTAACCTATATATATCATGCTAAAGTGTCTTTGGCTGATTTCATATTTTTATAATCTTTTTAAAGATAATATTTTTTTTTGGACTTTGCCATTTTTCACCAATCTTGAAATTTTTCAAAGTTTATTTTTTTCATTTCGATTTTATAGTTTTTGATTTCAAAATAATATTTTTTTGCCAATCTTGAAATTTTTTAAGTTGGTTGATAATAGTTTATATATAAATTTATATCTCCAAGACTTCAGTTATAAAAGTATCCATTCAAAATCTTAAAGTACAAATCGGTACGCATCCAATATTGGCAATATAATTGTTACAAAAAAAACGGGTCGAACAAAGTGTCAAAGACAGAAATCTGCCATGAGACACTTCGTTCGACCCGATTTTTTTATAAATCGTTTGGGTTTAAACCCAACTGTAATTTTTTCTGACCTCTGTTTGTATGAGGCTGTAACATTTGCCATCTCTCAGATCGACGTTCGAGTTGAGAACGACTATGCCCTGCCGTCTTCGAATTCTTGGATCTTCAAAGCCAGCAGTTTTTAATTTAGGACGTATCACGAAATCTATCTTTGGTGGAGGCTTCCAGGCACGATAAGTTGTTACGTTGGACGGGTCTTCTGGAATTGGAGATTTCGGTAGCGGGCTTATTAGGTTTGGCACTTTAAGATAGATTTTCTCTGAATTGGATATGGATATTGGAGTTGGATTGGAAACTGGAGTTGGTTTAGAAATTGGAGCTGGTGCCGGTTTAGAAATTAGAACTGGGGCTGGTTTAAGTGCTGGAGCTGGTTTGGAAATGAGAACTGGAGCTGGCTTAGGTGCTGGTTTGGGAATGAGAACTGGAGCTGGCTTAGGTGCTGGTTTGGGAATGAGAGCTGGAGCTGGTTTAGGTGTTGGTTTGGAAATGAGAGCTGGTGCTGGTTTGGAAATGAGAGCTGGTTTAAGTGCTGGTTTAGAAATTGGAGTTGGGGTTGGCATGGTCATGGATCGATCGTAGTTGCATATCAGCTCACAAGAGACGCGAGGGGTGTTCAATACTTTCCAACGTGGTATTATGGTATAGTGGCAGTCAATTCGTTCATCAGTCAGACAGTCGAAAGAAAGAGTAATTTCAAAAAGCAGAGGGCCAGAATGAATAAGCTGAGGCGAGAGGCCTGTATTTATACTCTGGCGAGCGGATGCATGACATCTGATAAGCGGTTCTGAGAAACAACAAAAGTAATACTATAAAAGGCTCGACCGGATGACCTTTTATAGATTATCGCTTGGAGAGGATGTCCTGTTGCTATCGGCGACGACAAATTAATGCTATAAAAAACTTTATCACGTCCTGTTTATGAAGAAACGGGTTACATAATATCCTGCCAACAGAATTAAATTTGTTCTAGAAAAATTTTATCGGGCTAATTTTAAAAATTGAAACAGATTAGAGATATGACCGTTGCTGGCAAAGATTGAGATTGAATGATGAAGTGGCACGTCAGCGATACTATATATAAAGTATGCAACCAACCAACCAACTAAAAAAAAAAAAAAAAAAAAAATTTTTTTTTTTTTAGGTGCCACGCCCACCCTTGAAGCTTGTCTATATTTACTATGGCTAACATGACTACACTCTCATTGTGTCTCGACATTTGCCAGCAACGGTCGTCTAGTCACTATGCCTCGTAATGTGTTTTGAGCAAGACGAACATCCGCCTCGTTTTCAATCTCTGTACGAATCGAGTCCAAGTCGTAGCTACAACCCTCGTCCTTTTCATAGACTGACATTATATCTTTTAGCGAATCGCTCACCATTTCTTGTTTGATTTTCTCAAAGTCTTCGCCAATTTTGGAGTACGCAGATATGTATCTATTATAAGTTACATAATTTTTAATCTTGTACTTGTTGAGAGCTTGTTCGTTAAACTGTTTACGCTTAACCTTAAAAATTTTTCTAGACCTTGGAGATTCTTCAGCATCTGCCTTCATTACGAATCCTTCCAGCGGACACTCTGCATAAGCGCTGGGATACGTTTCAACTTTTTCGTACAGATCCCCTATCGTTTGGTAATCTAAATCTAAGATTGGTACGTGGGGTAGCTTCACTCGCTGGAAAATGTTCACGGCATCGCTATACTTCATAAAAATATCTGAATCCAGTTGGTAGATATCGAAGGCCCGAAAAAAGACAGTATTGCTACCGAATACGGCTTCGGATTCAAAATCACGATAGGGTATTCTCTTGATGTGGCTTCCGAATACTTCTCCATAAATGATAAAATTGTCCTGTAAAATGTCTTTGATAAGCCGTACCTTTTCCGACAGCGGTTCCAAGATTTCGTTCAAGTTAAAAACGCGTGTCTTTTCATCTAGCACTACGTTTCTAGATTGTATCCTGAACGTATTCTTCACGTAGCCAATACCAATATTAGAGCCATCCAATTTTTCGGTAGCGATTAAAGGTATGCCCGAATAAATTTGGCTTGTGATCTCGTGGTACTTGATAAGGGTCATCATGAAAATTGGAATAGATTAGAAACAGGACCAAATAGCGTATTGTTATAAACTGGTCAGACATAAACTAGAAACTATCTAATAAGCTTTTTCAATAAACAGGCTAGGAAAGAGAAGAAGACAGAATGAATGTAGCTTGAGTACGGAGCCGCTATTTATACAAAATATAATCAACCAACCAACCAACTGTGGGGGAATTTTTTTTTTTTTTTCACAGTTGGTTGGTTGGTTTCTAAAGTTATATTTCTCAGTTGGTTTCTAAAGTTATATTTCTCAGTTGGCTGCTAAATTTATATTTCTTTATCCAATCAAATTCATTGTAGATGGCGCTGTAGTCTATATATATAGTATATCTATTTGGGTGGGTGGGAGTGGAATTTATTTCTTCTACTGTAAGGTCATGCATAAACTAGCTCCTGATGTCTAAACCCATTTCCTTTAAAATAGGATGGGATAGCGTTATTTATACAATATTGGCTTTGAAAACAAGATTTTTATAGACTTTTGTCTGACAAATGACAAGATATTGCAGGTTTTCATGAAATCAGAATAGGTCATGGATTTTTATAGAAAAATCTAACTATCTAGAGTCAATTGGTGTTCTGTATCAATACTAGTAACATCGTGAGCATTGAAAATATATTGATTTGTTGTATTATTTTCTAAATTTTTATAACATATATATACATAAATTATTAAATAAAAATATATGTAATAATTAGAGAACTTGACAACAATAATAAACAAAAAAGAGCTTATGAGTCAAATTTAAATAAAACTCAATTAAAATTCATTTTAAATAATATAAATATAATATTACTTTCTAGTTTTTGTAATTCTACATTTGAAGAAATTGTATTTTGTTTCCACATATATGAATTTGCGTGGGTAAATCCTAAAAAGTTAGAAAAATATTTTGATATTTAATCTGGTATATTTAAATAAAAGTTGAATTGATATAATTTAAATAATAATTTTAATACTTACCATTAGAACCATTTAAGTTGTTTGGCATTTGGGATAGAAGTGTATGCATGTATAAATTATCAATACAAAAAACCCTTAACGGGTTAAAAGTTTGTGACGCAGCTTCTTTATGGCTAAAAGAAATTGAAATATGGGTCTTAAAAATAATGATATCAAATTTTAAGTGACGCTTTCCTATTAGTTAAAATATACATAGATTTTCTTATTTGATCATTTGTTTTTTTCTTTTATTTATATTTACAATGCAAACATAATATTTTTAACTTCAAGATAAGACAAATATATTAAATATACTGATTGATACTTTTTCATTTGCACTTCAATTTCAAAATAACAGTTTTAAAAGGAATGATAAAAAATTCCAGTTACTCCTCCGTGTCACTTTAAAAGATATGTTTTTAGATTCCACTAAAATTACCTTTGTTTTGTCTAATAAAGTATATTTACACATTGAAAAAGTGCTTTTAATTTTCAAATATACTGTCAAATAATCACACTTTCACTTAGTTTGCATTATAAATGGAAATTATTTATTTCAATAAATCCATTTGTCTGCTTCACGCTATCCAAAACTGTGAGTAAAATGTATGTTAATGTTACTTTGTATCATAGTATCCAAGTAAGTCAAAATTTGTGCAAAGAGATAGTGTGATGCAAAGAAAACATTTGTGTCTGTAAAATGTCTGCAAACTCGTCCATAGTGAATAATTTATATTTTTCATCTAAATTTAACTCGCGAAAAATTTTAGCTTGAATTTCGGGGGGTAAAGTCATTAACATTCTGAATGACTGATAGAATTCTGAATTGTTCGGTATTTATATGTTCAACACTTTTAGAATAATGATGTCATTGTTATGCAATAAGATTGACATGCTCAGTTTTAATTGGTTGAAATAAAGTTTTTAGTCCTACCACAAATTTTGATTGGCTGTGCTACAGTCGCCAGCGAAATTTTTCGAACATTTGTTGCACGCCTTTGAAATTTTTCACAATTCAATCTTTGACATGCACGACGAAAAATTTAATATATTCACAGTCATCATTAGTCAGAAAAAATTATACATAATAATACATAATACATGGCTAATATTCCTTTTTTTGTACCAGGACATAGGTTCCATATGTGCGTGTTGCTTGTTATTGTCACTTGAGTGGGTCTTAAGTATTTGTCTGAGGTCATTTTTTTATGGACAAATGTGCCGGTTCCCTCCAAGATCACTTTCAGTTGTTCAATCATAGCACTGTCAAAGTAAGGTTCGTTTATTATTATGACTCTTTTATTTATGCAATCTTGCTACATGAATGAATAACTTGAAGTTCTCTGGTTCACTTCTCCATAGAAGAATGCTGCTTTTTGAATGGATCTTGCTATGAAAGTCTTCCCACTGTTGGGTTCTCCGCATAAGTAGAAATAATTTTTTTTTTATAAACTTTGTCTGGAGACGTTTAATAAACTTAGAAGGAATTCTTTAGGTGGGATATCTTGAAAAGTACATCATTCTTCCCTGTCTAACCATGGAAGTAATCTAGATCTAGTAAGTAATTTTCCACGAGGACGTCTCTCATAGTATAGGTGTCTAACCCAAAGATTGTTTATGTAGTTATACCTACGAAAAGGGTCAAATTTGCATTCCGAAGGTCTTAAAACCTGTTGGCAAAGAGATAGTGCATGGGGCGCAAACTGTATTGTGTGCATGAGAATGTGAATGGACTTTATGGAATCTATAAGTTCATCTATTTCTTCATTGTCTGTGTCAACATAGTGTAATCTGTAATTTTGATATGACTGTATCTCATGGATAATTATTAAATACGGTTTTCTACAATATGGACATTCAGGTTTAATATTCGTCCACCTTACTAGACAAGTGAAGCAACAAACATGTGTGCAGCTGTCTATAAATGATAAATCTGTTGCAGTGTCTAAGCATATGTAACAGAACATATTCGTTCTAAAAAAAGGTAAAGAACGAAAAACTTGCCAAAAGGGAAAAAAGAGTAAATAACGTAAAAAAAGAGAAAACTTAATTTAAAAAACTGATCCCACTTTTTTTATCACCTAAAAAAACGCATCAATTTTTATCTTTATATTTTTTTAAAATCGATTTATTATATTTAATACATATAATACGTAACTTGGCATTTTTTATCGTCAAGGACGACAGATATTAAATCTGTTCCCCTATTTTTTCTAATAGCTATATTGATTACTATTGAAATTTTTAGTGAAATTAGGGCAGTATATAATACTCTCTATATATATTTCTAATGTACAGTTAGGTAATAATTTTACACATTTGAAAATATCTGAAAAGTTTCTATTATTATTGTCATTTTAATTTGAAAATATAAACTACACCTTCAATTGTTAATTTCCCACTACCTGCTTCTTAAAATAACGAAAGATAAAACGCAATGGTTTCTTCAAAGTGGCTCGAAAAGATACATAGTTTTCACGCAAGCGACTGCGGATCGTATTCAAGGAGACATCTATTCCCTTTTTACGTAGTTTGGATTGGGCAGAACGCAATGAAAGGCGTGGAGTATCTTGAAAAAGACGAAGGATTGCTTTATCATGCTTTTTAGTTGTCACTCGGCTTGATCCCTTTTCTGGCAGGTCGTCCACGTTTCCAACTTCTTCATATCATTTCACCCATTTCTTGACCATTTTTTCAGACTTCCGCATGTATTTTGCAGCCAATTTATAAGATAACTTCGGCCCTTTAACATGTTTAACAAGAAACACTGCTTCGTAACGTTTTAAGTATTTTGCACTCATTGTAACAATAGATAAATTATCAATATAAACAACCTAAACACCAGTAAAAGTTATATTGCGCATTAGGGCATGAGTTAGAGATTACAACAACAACAAAAAATAGATGGCGCTGTTATGTCCCTTCTTTGAATAAGAACGGTCATGTTCTTGTTGAACAGAGTGTATATATTTTTCTTTACTCAAAAATAATATCTGTAAATTATAATTGATAAAATTTTCTTAAATTTGGCATTTATTTTTAATTATTTTTCTTTAAAACATTGAAAATTATTTCAAATCATAAAATAGTAAATTTTTCTATTCTTAAAAAAGGATTGATACAAATGTAAATAAACATTTTTATATTTGTAACCAATATTGGTAAAAAGATTTAATATAAAAAAATGGGTCGAACAAGACATTGTTAAAGGTTAAAAATCATAAAACAAAAAGTCTGTTTAACCATTAACAATGCCTTGTTCGACCCATTTTTCGTCATTTATTTGAAAAATACATACAAAACAATGAATATATAAAATTTACATATATTATTTGCAAAATACTTAAGTTTTAAATAACTTTATAGACAATATATAATTTTCGTCATTGTCCAACATATCTAATTTCCTTTTTAAATTTTTCATTATTACATTTTTTGCATCAAAATTTTTCATAATTTTTAACTTATTTTCAATCCATATATCAGAGAAAAAATTTTCACAATCCAATTTTTTAATAGATAAGTCTATAGGTTCAAATGAGGATGATGCATTAACATTTTGTTCCGGAACACTGTATGATGTTGATGCAATTGAAGTCATAGCACTGTAAGATGGTGCGATGGGAGCCGGTTCATTGTTATAGGAGGACGTTATGTGAGTGTTCATAACTAGGAGATGGAGGCAGGAGAATAGTTAGGAGAGGCAGGTAAATATTCGGGTGAAGTGGAGGAATATTCAGGCGAGGTTGGTGAATACTGCAGCGAAGTAGATGGATTCACTGGAAGAGGTGATACTGGGGAAGATGCTGAAGAATGTCTATTTTAAAATAAAATATATAATATAAGTAAAAAATTTTAATAATTCATATTTTTTACTATACAAACACAATGAAATTTAAGTTTTTTTTAAATAAAAAATAAAATATTATAATTTATATTTTGTAAATTATTTTTGACAATATAATATCAACTAATAGGATTTTTTTACAATTTACTACGTTTCTTGAAAATTGAGTTAATAAATGATTTTTAAGAGATAAATTCTTAGAAAAACATTTTTATGCTATACATACATAAAATTTTTAATATGGTAAATAGAGTTCGATAAAATTAAAATTAAAATATTTTAAAACGTTATAATTTCTTCAATGTTCTTATGTTAAATTAATATTTAAAAAAATTTAATTATACATACAATTATCGATCTTTTAGAAATTAAAATAATAAATGTTTTTTAATAAAAAATAAATTTAAAATATAAAAAGTTATTTTTTAACCCGATCGTGGGTCGTTCGAGACCCAAGCCATTTTTCTTTTGTCTCAAACCTTAGAATCCATATATAGAAGAAATACCTATCCATCGTGTCCATGATCTTTTCCGTAAAAATACCATTTTTAAATTTTATTATGCAATCTGAATTTTTCAAATATCTCAATTTGTTCAAAAGTTATGAATGGAAGACCCATGATAAACTGACAAGGTGCCGAAAAACGCGATAACCTGATCGGGTTAAGTATAAACATTAATATCACAAAAAATTAGTTTTCAATAAATCTATAAAATATGGAATCACCGTGGTCCTGCCAAATCCGGATTTTCGAGATTCAAGTGTAATTATAATACAATGTAATAACATGTATATTATAATACATGTACATTATAATAACATGTAGAGAAACTAAGTTTTTTGTAATAACTTCTGATCCCATAGAGATCCCACTCTAAAAGTTTCAGGTTATGTAGCTTTTAGTATAACAAAAAACATATATATTTTCCAAATTTTACTTAACATAATGATGTTGCATATCAAATTAAACCTTGGAAAACATTCTTTAAAATAAGGGGTCATAAACTTCTCTATCTCTTATAGAACTTGAGAAATTTGAGATTGAAAATCCTTACACAAGCTAAAAAATGCTGATTTTTGAAATTTAAAGAATTACTTTAAAAAAGCAAGTTTCATAGAAATCAGGTTGAAAATTGAAAATTTTTGGTTAATTTGGCATGGAATGACAGACCCATTTATTAATTACAAAACTTTGAAGAAATTCAATAAATTAGGAGTAACTGCAATTTAAGTAATTTTTTTCTATTGACTAATAGTACCATTTTTGAGGAAAAGAAAATAAACCAAATTCTGAAGCTAAGAGGCAAAATTAGTTCAAAATAATTTTCTTATATATTTGTTCATTTAGTTACATTTGAAAATTTTTATTAAAAGAATCAACTAATAATATTAACTAATGAAAAACATATAACCAAAAACATATTTTTTTTTTCAGATTTTTTAAAATACACTATCTTTGAAATTTTTTAAAATTTCAAATTTTTACCCAACATAATGATGTTCCATATGAAATTAAACTTTGTGAATTATTATTATATTAATAGAAAATTAAAATGTTAAGTATTTATATATTTATAAGTTCATCTTCAATGTTTAAAGAAATGCGAAATTTTATATATTATTGTGCATGAAAGTTATTGATCATGTAAGATAAGTAAATATCACTTACCTTGCGTTCAGTTCATTTCGTTGAGTTTCTATTGAAAAAAATCCATCTTTTCTGTCACATGTGGAACATCTATTTTACATAAATTAAATTATTTATTTATTATGACCATAGTTTAGTAAAAATTGCCAAAGATTGAGAAGAAAAAGAATAGATATTTACTTTTGCTTAGTGCAATCCAATAATTGTCCAAAATGAAGTTTGCTCAGTTAAAGTTGATCAAAAATAAAACATCAGCTTACGACCTAAAAATGTCCTCCTTATGAAAAATACACCATCAGAGCGGTGAAATTGTAATATACATGTAAATTTTATGTGGAAACTAAAATCCTTAAAATATGAGTACTCAAATTCATTCTGGAAAAATTGCCTATGCAATACAAACTTGGATTCCAAGTCTAGAAAAATGAATGCATCATACGTGTGAAGCGTCATGTCAGGTAAAAAATAATGGCACAGAGTGGACTCATCATTGAATCAACAAAAGATTTTACTGAATTACATCTATTCCTATAAAAAATAAAAAAGTAGTTTTTTTTTTTTGTAAGCCGAAGAACAAATAAAAAAGGAAATTAAAACATATAAGTCTTGGGGGAGACAGCATCTAATGTTCTAGGAAAGAACAGTATCAACAAAAATCCACTGCAGGTATATAATGCAAATGCCACCAAAAAAATCCTCAATAATGAAAAGCGTCATGTGGGAAATTTAAATATTTGCAAAGGAGACCTATGTTTGATTTTAAATCTTATCCAGGTGAAATAATACACAGAAATTTATAATGGGATGAAATATTGGTTATGATATTTTCTCCTTGATAGCGATTCAAAAATAGATAAACTCTCTCGCATCTGCGTGTTGACAGCAAGTGATATCTTGGCACTTATGAAGAGCGAAAAGCAGTTTAAAAATAAATAAATAAATCATCGACTAGCATAAGAAAAGTAATGTCAATATAAAATTAAATTATACATATAACAGAAAAAACTCCCAGTGTTCTTCAAAGGTATCTTTTATGAAGAATAATTAGATAATCTGGACTTTATTGTTAAAGAGAATGAGTTACTACATGAGAAATACTGAGTATAGTAAATATAGCATAAATGTGTACTTACAGCTATGTATGCATAGGCTAATTTAATGTAAATGATTTATGACATAGAATTATTTTCTTATAAATAATTTCTAAGGGTTATAAACTAGTTCATATTGCTATTTTGCAATTTGATTCTAAAATAACTTTTTACTCTATAATTTATTTTTCTGATATTTCAGAGTATAACTGATAGGATATTTTAACATGAATTTACAAATTAAAGATAAATGTAAATAGAAGTTTTTTTAAAGATGGTATTGAGAAGAGACAGACACCTTCTCTGTTATTTAGGATATTTTACAATGAGATTTAATGATGATTTCTTCCTCTGATTGTGATCAATGATCAATTCTAGAAACAATAAAGTAATGGAAGTGCTATATATTTCTCACATATGTAATTATTTTTAGATCTTTATTGCTGAATTTAATGAATATGTTTATTTTTCCTCAATTAAATTAAATATTTGTATGTCATATTTATACCAAATGTGTAAACATGGGAAAAAATCGAAGAATAATTTTTTCAGGTAAAAAAAAATTTCGCAAATCAATTTATAAAAATGAATACTCAGTTGGTTAAGCACGTTTGAAACTGATAATTAGCTACTGCTACTTTTTTTTATATGTATGATTAATGTACATACACAAAAATCATATTCTATATTTATTTAAAAAATTAGTTATACTTTAACTTAACTAAGTTTTTTTTTTTTTTTGTCTATTGTTAAATAAATTTTTTATAGATTCTGTTTTCTAGATATTTATATGTTCAAGAGAATAACTTCATTTAAAACTTATATATTTAGTATAATCAACCTATAGTAAAGCGTTTTTATAGATTGTTTCTAAATATTAAAATTGTAAAACTGTATTGTTTAATATGTCAAAAAAAAAAAAAAAATCTTCCCCTTTTTAATTAACATTGGTTGGCAAGTCTGTTCTACCGTTAATACATTTTTCAGAATAATGTCTAAATAAAAAAAAAAAATAAAGCTTAAACATTTGAAAAAATTATAATAATGATTATTAATATCACCCTCATCTCAATATCAAGAAAAAGAAACTAACAAAAGTGCCCATTCCTACTACAAATAAAAATAATAAAGGTATTACATTTCTGCTCTGCATTTCTACTACGTTGAGAAACGTGTACTCCGAAAACAGGCTCACCTAGGTGAACATTTCTTCAATCTCGAAAACTGGAAATGAATCGGCTATGTGTTTGGTGGCGCGATTCTTAGCAAACTCGTAAATGACAGAAAACTGCAACAGCACACCCACATCTACGGCCGAAACGTAAGTCATACCATCTGAGGCGAGGGCCGACCTCAAGCTGATCATGCCGGGGAAAAATATTCTCATCCACATGCCTCGAAAGGTAGTGAGCTACTGAAACTATGAGCGCTGAGCACAGGCTTTTATAGTACCGTAATTTTGTGCGGATAGTCTGCACCATCGTATAGTTCGCAGGTGAAGTTTTATGTAAAAATTATTTTTAAAACCATCAGATTGTCCGCACTACCGTCCGCAGGAGAAAAATATAACCCCAAGAAAACAGCAAGTAAAACACTTATGTAGTTTTATATGAAAATATTAAAGCATTCCCGCTATTAAAATAAGCAGTATAAAGAAAAGAAGTACTTGTTATTAATAAACCATATTTTAAAAATTATACATTAAAATAAACCTTTAATGTTTATGTTTACATTTTCTATCGGAATTCCCAGTTGAATGGTTGAGTCATTGAGTGAGTTTGCATTTCCTACTAGAAATGCACTATGGGTGATTGTGATTCAGCACTAAGAGATATATTTTTTGGAAGATTATCTCAAAGTTTATCATTAGGATTGTTCAGCAGTAAAACTTAGACGATATTTTGTGAACATAATTTAAAAAATAACAGTACAGGAATATTCAGCAATGTGCTATCCTTTTGCTTTATGCTCCATGGTTCGCTACCGATACGAATTACGATACGATATTTTCTTTGTTGCTCATTTTGTTTATGTTTATATTTGATCGTCAGAATCGGCAGCTTGTATTCGTTTGTTTAATTGTGATTTTGAGGATTTGAACTGTGAATAACTAGCAGATAATCTGCACCATCATGTAGTCCGCAGGTGAAAGAATTTTACTTTTTGACACACATAGTCCGCGGACTATACTCGCGAAATTACGGTATATGATGTCCCAACCCATTTCCTTTAAAACAGGATGAGATAAAGTTATTTATACGAGTTACATAAGCCAGTTTCCTTGATAAGAGGATGGTATAAATTTATTTATACGATTTCTCAACCCATTTCCTTGAAAACAGGATGAGATTAAGTTATTTATACGATATGGTCTTGCGCAACCCATTTCCTTGAAAACAGGATGGATAAATTTATTTATACGAGTTGCATAAACCAGTTTCATGATAACAGGATGAGATTAAGTTATTTATACAATATCCCAACGCATTTCCTTGAAAACAGGAGGGAATAAGTTTATTTTCATTTTTTCACCATAATCTATATATATGCGTAAGCCACTATATAGATGCAAGAGCCACATGATTATTTTTTCTAATTGGTTATATTTAGACCAGCGAACAAGACTATTTCACTCCAAATGGATCGTAGTTGCGAGCTAGATCGCTTTCGATGCAGGCAATATAACCATAAGTGTCCAACATGTCTATCAACGTTTCAAAAGCCACATCAAACATATCCACATTGCAATTTGCCCAGCAATCTGCAACAATACATGCTGTAACAATTAAGCATTGTAGAACCCAAACTTGATAACACACTTGGCCAGGTGGCACAATATATTCAGCCAACAGATTTTTAATATAAGGAGACATGCTATCGTAGTTGTAATACGCTATGCACCTCAATTGGCCCCTGAACATTCTAAATGCCTTTTCTGCCGTATCGAGTTTGGACTTCGAATGGATAGAGTTATTCTGAAAACATACTTTGAGCATTTTCAAAATAGAGTGGCCAAACTGAGATTCCAACAACACTTCGCAGGTCTCTTGAATTAAAAGTACACTCTATTGGAGATAGAATTTCAATAGGCCCCTGGAATAATGACTCGAATTCTCCTGGATGCAAATCTATCAGCGTACTAGCGTCCTCCAATCCAAAAATACAAGTATTTGCTAAGGACAGGGGCAGGCTCAAGCCTTCGGGAGCGATGTCAGATACAATGAGATGGCAAAGGTTTAAGACGCGAGTAGGATTATGATGACCCATGTAATGAGATAAGTCTGAACCTTTAAAATAAATTTGACCATCATAAGACAAAAAACAAGTCAATTTGACGTTCAATTCTTCAGCGAAAATTTGAAAAATCATTATGGTAATAAGAGTAGTAAGCACGACTAGCAAGTAGAATATCAAGCAGTCGGAATGAAATGTCTCATCCAGCAGCCTGTATTTATACTAGCAGCGATCTCTATTTCTATCTAAATTCTAAGTAAATTTCTAAGTAATTTAAGTAATTAGTGATGAAGAAGCCCTATGCGTAAAAACAGGTTAAAATTATGTTTAAAATAGGTGGCAAGTTAAAAATTTTAAACTAACGACTATAAAAATTTGGTTCCCAGGTTGCCAAAAAGCCAAAAGTTAAAAAGCACTATTTGGTTACTAAAATTTAGTTAAAATAAATAAAAGGTAACAAAAAACACAAAAATGCTATGGTAATTTATAAAGATACAGAAAAGGAGAGATAGAAAATGTGCCCTCTGGCGGGGAAAAAAGGGAGGTAGCTCAGAGGGTGGGGAAAGCAAAGACCTATTCAACGGTTTGAAGCAAGTTAAGATTGGACAATTAGGGGCTGAGATATTGACTAAAAACCTAAAAAACTGGAATTTCGAATATTTATTAAATAACCCAATTTTAAGTAAATTGTCTGCAAAGCATAAGTTATACTATCATATATCTTCACTTTCAATTTGAGACAATAATAAACCATGTATATGTATTGATTTAGATTTAATTACGCTTAATATATTTACACATTGAATAAATAGAACTCCTGACAGTTCCACCATGGATAGCTTTATTTAAAGTGATAGATATTTTTGAAAATTAATTTAATTAACTATCACCAGCGAAGATAAATAAATTTACTTTATCATTAACACAGAAACAACAGCTTTTAAATTAGATTCGGTATTTCAAGATAAAACAAGATATACCAACATAATTGTTTACATTCTGCATTATAGAAAATATATTTCTATAAAACAATCAGTTACAGAATGATGATAACATTTGAATAGATACATCTAAGCCGCAAAAATCATTGGAATATGTACACGAAAATTCCTATTATTTCTGAAATAATAAATTAATTTTTGTAGCACAAATTAATTCCATGAGATGTTTGAAATTACAGTGGCATAGTTAAATGAAATGTATACAAAATTCCCATGTTTTTAAATAAAGAATATAAAGTTCCTATAATTAAGTATTGTTTTAAATGATATGAAACTTATATATAATATAAAAAACTTTAAACATTCATAAGAATAAGATTTTTCAAACTTACGCTTCCTTTGGGAAGAGTAGATTTGAATGGAAAGAAAGTCGGCAACTAAAAACACTAGCACATACTAAATTTGAATGGAAATAAACGTGCTAAAGTCCCCTTATATATATACCTTCCACATAATTTATTTATGTTTAGTGATTATTAGTAATTAATGGAAGTTCTGAAACTTAACTCATCAAAACTTTAGATTCTTCTAAAGTAAACAAACTCATCAAAGACTTTCTGAGCAAAAGTCTATTAATTAACACTTTCTAAAAGTTATTTCATCAAAAAGTTTAGATTCTTCTAAAGTAAAGAAACTAACTTCTGAAACTAAAGTTGGAGAATAAGTTAAACACAAAAGTTAACGTAGGGATTAACTTAAGTTGATGATCAGCTTAAACATTAATTAACGTCCTAATGAGAAAACTTTGTCGTAATGAGAAAGTCAAGGTAAATATGTTTAAACAGTGTTACCGCACTCAAAATTTTTTTATTTAAACTGTACATACACATATATGTAAAATATGAAGCTACATGTTAACATTTATTAAAAAGCGAAAATACTTTGAAAAATACATACATACACGCACATATATATATAAAAACATGTTACTTTTAAATAAAAATCTATAAGAAAAAATTTATGCATATTAGCACGAGAATAAAGCTGCAGAAAAATACATATATACACATACATGTAAAGTATGCTACTTTTTAATACTAATCTACGAGAAGAAAAAATGTATATGTATATATATTAGCACATCAATAAAGCTATATTAATTAAATCAGATATAAAAAAATGTGCACAGGTAATATTTTTCATAAGAAACAATGCACAATAACATTAAATTTTTTGAAAACATTATTTTTGTTTCTTATTTAAAATGGTGCACATACACACATATTTTTAATATAGTTTTGATATATGATCATACAAGTAAGTGCATACAAGTAAAAAATGGTAATAATATGTATATATTTAAATATATGCTTTAAAAAAAATAACACATTTAAAATATATATCATAAAACATATAAAATATTATTTAAAAAAAACAATACATTTATAGTATTTTAATATAAATTGTTGTCAATGCGCTCATAAAATGTAGCGCTGCAGAATTAAAAAAAACTACCCTCATAAGGAGCAGACACGGCATTTTCCATTTTATGAATATCATTACCAAATTTTTTAATACATTGGTCGATATCATAGATAGAAAATAATGGTGTTATTTTACAAATATTACACCATTTTTTTATATCCATAAATACACTATGAAAAAAAGTTTCCGGAGATCCTTCAAACAAAACATGATTTATAATCATTAAATCATGTTCATCATCGTTATCTATTATATAGCCTCTGGTATAACAACGCATGCATATGTTGAATATTTTAGGTTTAGAAATATTTGATAAAAAGCATAAGCATTTTATAATCAAGTGTTTTATCAAGTGGGTTTCACCCAGGTGAAAATATTTTTTCACCCAATCATTGTATCTGATAATTCCTAAATCTGTTTTTGTAAAATTTCTTTCATAGAATATTTTGTTTTCTAAGTATAAATAACGCAAAGCTAAATTATCACTCAATTTAATATAAAGAGGCTCAATTTTTACAAAATGTTTTAACAATTTTTTTTTTACCCTTCCATATAGTGGTAAATCGTCGATTTCGTCTGGATATTTTATATACTTTAATATTGTACATCCTGATAATTCAAACAGAGATAAAGCTAAAAAATAAAAAAAATAAATAAATAGTAAAAAAAAATTTAATTTAATTTAATTAAAAAAATTAAAAATATTAAACAGGCGTATACCGTATTTTTAATAGCAATTTCCCCCGTAAACAATTCCAGCAACTTCCTCCGCTGGTTTTATAATATAAATGAACATTATCACCATATTTATCATTACATTCCTTGCTTGTTAGAATTTCATAGAGAGGCGATTGTTTGCACAATGAGCATCAGTTTTTCGATGTAAACATCTCGTTGAAAATTTTGTCTCTCCTTCCGTCAATCATAAGAAGCCTGTTATATAACAGATATTTTTTTTTTCGTAGAACACATGTTGAAACATGACGGACAGGCTTTTAAAAAATTAAGTTTGTTTTGTGCTTCAATACTGACATAGAATTTGAGAGTGAAATGCCATTCGCTCTCAATGGTATAGAACATTTCTTTTACCCAATCGTTATGTAAAATAACGCCTAGGAAATTTTTGGAATATATCTTTCCATAAATAATATTATATTCCAACAACATAAATTGGGTTGCTTCATCATCATACATATTCATAAATATCGGTGCTATTTGTAATTTTGTAGAATAATCCATCATCAATTCACGAATTAGAGTTTCGGATAACAACAGGTTTTTAATGTTTTGTCGACAATTGATTGCATTAATTACACATATTTTCGATAAATCTTTTAAGGAACAAATTGAAAATAAAAAAAATATTTAAAAAAATTCAATCACATTATTGTTTAAAATAAAACAGTTTCATCATAATAATAATAATATTTTTTCTTTATATATATATATATATATATATAATATATTTATATGAAACTATTTTTCTATTTTATAGTTACCATACGACAAACATTTTACACCATTTGGTAAAACATATGCTTTGTCGTAATAAGCAGAAAGACCACGGTGATTCTCTTTTATAGTATACAATATATGGTTTTTAGACCTTATATTTACCATCGTTTCATTTTCACTTTTTTAATCAAATAATGTGTTTTTATAAGTGTCAAAGTTAAAAGTTTTTACAACGGTTTTGCTCAATCCTTTAGCTGTTTTTTTACAATTTCCATTATAAGAAAATGCGTATTGTTTTGCCTTTAGTCCGACAAATTCGCTAATGGCATCTGTAATTTCAAACTTTAAATTTTCTAACTTATTTTTATTAACTGCACAATATGCTTCGTGATGCGAATCAAAATTACTCAAGTCTAATATTTCTCCAAATTTTTTTTTTAACTCCGAATAAATATTTCCTTGTGTGTAGATATTTAAAAATAATGAATCTGTATCGGAATACATTAATTCGACTCTTTCACGATAAATCTTTTTAAAAAAACTATAATATAAATCATACATCCTAAGTTTACTCAACTCGAGTATACAGAAACCGTCAAAATTCAGTTTATCGAGAGTTAAATTTGGAGTGTTTATTTTAAAAAGAGTAAAATGTTCATTAATTATTTCAAAAGATTCCAGTAACGGGCTATTAAGATATTTTTTACAATTTTCTCTCTCAAATGCACTGACAATTTTAACTCTTTTTCGTACATTTGGCATAAGACGACCGAAAAACAAATTTATCATTTTTTTATAAAATGATTTTGAAAACGAGTCTATTGCGGAGATTAATTTTTCGTGTAATACATCTATGTACGGCTTCAACCATGGAGATTGCGTAAAGCTCAACACACGATGTATTTTACGTAATTTCATACCCATGTTTAAATAAAATTTTAAATTTAAATAGTGTACAATATAATTCCTTTTAGGATAGCAGTTGGGTGTTAATTTACGCTTTGGAAGTACGTGTTTTAAATCAAATTTTTCGTATATTTCTTTAGAATATGGAGATAGCATTTCATAATTTATTTCCAAATGTTCCGGTGCTAACGGTAAATCGTTAGTAATGTCATGTATTTCCTTTGGATAATCTAAGTCGCATTCTATAATAAAACCCACGTTTGATTCCGCTTCATAATTAAAAACACTAAATTTTTCAACTTCTTCATCGCTTAACCACGCGAAATTACTCTCGGGTAAATAATAATTTTGCATGATAAATCCGTATAAATTTATTACATCAAGTGGTAAGATATAATTGCGTGGTTTTTCTTTGTTGTATAATTCAGGAACAAAAGGGTTATTAGCAATAGCATATTGTTTGCTTAAAAAGCAAATCTCCCCTCTAATCTGTTTTTCAAACCAAAGATAATCGTCTGCGTTTTTTAAAAGTTCCAATTCGGCTTTTGTTAATTTTAATCCCGCATTCCAACTTAATTGTGCACTCATGATAAAATGTACAGGATCGAGTTCAAAATTTTTCATTTATACATGCCGAAATGATTGAAACACTTCAGCGAGTAATATAACATCGCAGTTTTGATAAATTTCCAAAAAATCCCCCAAATTTAAACAATTAAAACTTTTATAAACTAATTGTGCATCTTCATATTCCTCGTTACTTATGCACGAATTAGTTAATACATTAAAAAATTCCAATTTGGATGGTAAATTAACATTATTTAATTTTTCAATGTTATCTAAATAGCTGTACGGAAAAACACCTTTTTTCTTTAAAAGATGCGCATTTTTATTATTTTTATAAAAATTATTAAATATTGTAAATTCGTGATTAGAATTTTTTTTATTTTCTACTAGTGTCTCTAGAGAAGCATCTAAAAACTGGTAGCTGTCAATAAAACGTAAAAAATCAAAAATAAACATAATAAATTTTTCAATTGAACAGGGAATAAACTTAGCTTGTTTCGCAAAATTTTGTGGTATATTTTTCAAAATAAAGTGACTATCATAATTATTTTAATTATGAATAACAACAGGTATGAAATATCCATTTCTGATGGGCGATACCGCGTATAGTTCCCGACATATGATCATGATCTAGACATTTTATGTCTTTTTCCTCAAAAGGATTTTTACAAATATGACATACGTCAATATCATAAAAAATGCCACGCTCGACTGGAGCTTCATTTAAATGCATTTTTTTAATTAGTTTGTTACCGATGTCTTTTAATGTAACTAAAAAATTTTGTATTGCATCTAACCCTCGATAATGTTCGTGAAAGATAATTTCATTTTCATTAGCAGTTACTATTATAGAATAACTGATTGCCTCGTGCAATTCAATGGGAAAACTATATGAGCTCGAAGGATTCGGAAATGCACTGCTCACTTTACACGTCAATGCTTCAAAATCGCAATACACGCAAAACGGATGTCTAACCATTTTACTCAAATTGTTAAATTTTATAATTAAATTTTCCGGTACACTAACTCGTTGCGGTTTTCGAAAAACACATAACATTTCGTGTCTAATGAGAGTTTCTCGTCTTTGAAAACCAGACATGCATTTTTTACAAAAGTAATGAATTCCTTTTTTATAGTTTATATGTATTTTTAAAGTATTGGGAATGGTAATATAATGTCTATGTATTTTTTAGTTTGGAAATGGGTGTCTTATGTGATATGTATTTAAATTGAAATAAACAGAGTCTTGCTTTAATAACTTTTATTGAATATCTTACATTGAGAGTTGAATAGATATAGTTTTCCTTTTATTGAGAGTTTAATATGTAATTTAGTATAAAGATTTGTTAAATGTATTACATTAGTCTGAGTAGACGGTTGTTTTCTGCAGTGATTCTATTTCTTTTTTTGCTTTATGCTGTCGATGAGGTCCTTCAATAGTATTTCAATATAGTGATCTTCTATGTACTGTTTAATTGTGGTAGGTAATGGTAATTTGAAGATTTCTCTTTTAAAATGATAATTAAGTAAAAAATGCCGAACTGACCACCATGCAAGTGATTTCATATTTTCCGTGGTAACTTTTAGTACTAGATCTTCTAGTTCATCGATGCGTATGTGATTTCTAAGTCCAAAAAGAAGGACTCTATAATCGCGGGCGTACGATGCGGATCCAAGAGGTAGTGTCGTCTGAGTTGAATCTTTGTCTTTAAATATCGTTGAGGCAGAAGACATGATTACTAGGAGCGAACCGGCACTTGGCTTTGGAAGTAGTTGCAGTTGCTCTGGAGCTGGCTGGAGGTCTTCTCGTTTCGGGAGCTGGATGTGATTTGTATGGAAGTAGTCTTGGAACTAGTCTTGACTTAAGATGGCGCTGAGGTAGTTTAGATATCATTAAAATGGCGCTGTTGGGTGTCTTAGATGGCGCTGTAGAGTTTACGTCGATAAAAAAAAAATTCAAAGAATTAAAACTTTTGTTTAATATTTAAAATTTGTTTTATGGTTTCTCTTTCGCTTGTCACCTGCCTTCATTTATATATATATATATATATATATAAATAATTGGTTTTTTTCATGGCTCGTGTGGACTTTAAAATTTTTCTTTTTAAAAGGATGTTACCTTCTCTTACGGTGGCCTGCCTACCTTTGACTCTTTAGCTTTGGCCTATAAGTGTTTGGCGTGTGGATGAGGATGGGGGGATTTAGTATGATGTCCTCCCCTTCCCCTTTACCTGTTGTCCGATACAGGTAAAGGGTCAGGTGTCTTCTGTGTCAGAGTATAGGATGTGTGTCAGAGTACAGGAAAGAAGGAAACCTTTTAAAAGAAGGTTATCTGCCATTTTGTTTCTTTTATATATTATTATTATTATTATTGTGATTGTTATGAATAAATTAAAAAACTAAATTGTAATGGACTAACTGTTATTTACTCTTTCCGGCTATCTCTGTTTGGAACTGCCTCATTCCCTATTCCAATTCCTCCCTACCTCTTATTCATAGGAATAACATTACATGGAAGTCGATAGCCAAAGGATGACGTCATCCTAAAGCATTAAAATTTTTTATTAAAAAAAATTAGATTTAAATAATAATAAATCAATTTCTGTTTTAACGTTTGTTTTAGAAATATATATTGGATATAATATTTTTAAATCCATTTCATAACATAAAATATTAATACGTAAATTGTTATTTGATTCAAAAATTTTAACTTCGGCTATACCAATTGGAAAATTTAAATTACGTGTGTCAAAATTTTTAATGCTTTTTTTTATATTTCTGCGGTCTACAAACATTTTTTTTAACGGGATACAGTTTAGCGGCTATGCAATATAAAAAACATAAATTATCATTACATGCTATATTAATAACTGCTTTTTTCCTCATTATTTCTTTTGGAAGCTTTACATTTTTTTTACAACCCCCCCTAAATCCTCTAAATCTCCCAACATGCTGGTCCACATATAAAACCGTTTTTATTACCCACCCGGAGCCATTATGAATTAACATTTCAATATTATTTAATATATGTCTTATACATATATCAATCGTTTCTAAAATTTCATCCCGACATATAATTCTTTCCGCATAACTACAAAAATAAAAATTCTGTATAATGGTTTCATTATGTTCTAATTTTATAAACTGTACAGTGAAACAAATAATAATTTTATAATTTATTACTAATCTTTCCCCTATAAGCGTTAAGCCTGTCTTTTTCTGCCAAGCATAGTCAAAACAAAAGGCTGGTATGGCTAAATTTTGAAATATATGTTGCTTTTTTCGAGAAAATAAGATTAATAAATATGTATAGAGTATTGTATTAAATTTTCATATTTATACTGTGCATAGTATTAATTTTATGAATCATTAAACAGATATACCGAAAAACGGCTAACGCTGAAAGGGTTAAGCAAATGAAAAATTAAAGGTCTAACATTTTGAATTACAGCTAAAGGATCTGCATTATTAACTATGCATCTATAACTATTAATAACTCCGCCGAACACGCTCTCTCTTAATATAAATCGCATATATATATATATATATATATATATATTTTAAGTAATTAAAGTAAAATAATCAGCATATTTTTAAAAAATATATATATACTATTAAATTTTTAAGCAAACAAAAAATCAGTGAACCTGATTAACCATTTTGTTTTTTATATTCCGAGATGGCTTCAAGCCTTTGAATAAGAACAGGTAATTGTTTTAAATTAACATTAAACCTGTTCTTGATATCGCCATTGTCCCCATACAGAGTAAAATTTATATACCAAGTTTTTTTTAAATTTTTTAACTCGGCATATAAATTATCCCCCAAATAAACATTAAATGCTTCTAAATTCGATGTTGACACTGGATCGTCTGGTGCCAGGTTTAAGTCGATTTTTGTTCTTTTTATATTCACGATGGTGATATCGTCGTCGGTGTCCACGAGAGTATACTCCCTTTTTTTGTCAAAAATATATTTAAAAAAAAAACTAATATATATTTTTTATTTTTGTAAAGTTAAATTTAAATTAATAAAAATATATTAAAAACACTTACATGCATGCGGTTCAGTTTTAAAGACATCATTGCTGATTTTTCCTATCATTAAAAAAACTTTATTTTAAAAAATATATATTTATCGTAAAAAATTTTTTAAGTAAATTAAAAAATAATTTTTACATAAATAATAATAATAATAACCTTTGTTTTGGATATCCATTGCTCGATTTACATCCATTTCGATTAGAGGAGGAACAAAGCACTTCTTCACAGACTGAAAACTTTTTTACTTTCTTCTGCTAAAGCTTCGACGAAAATGATCTTTAAAACATACTATTACACTAAAATATATTATCTCGCATATAAACCACACCCTTTTTATTTTAATATTCTTAATCTTATGTTTATCTCTAAATAAAATTCAGGAAAGAATTTCTAAGAACTGACAGAGCTACAGGTGGTGTAGCTCTTTTAATTTCCAGTACTGTTCCACACACTAATATCCCTTTAAATACCAACATCCAGGCAGTTGCAATCCAATTGCATATCCATATGTTACTGACTGTTTGCTCCATATACTTACCACCCAATATGCCTGTCAACCAGAACGACCTCAATAGCCTCATTTCCCAACTACCTACTCCATTTTTGATCCTTGGTGATTTTAATAGGCATAGCCCTCTTTGGGGGAGTCCCGACACAAATGGTCGCGGGCAACTCATAGAAAACTTCATAAGTGACAATTCTTTATGTCTTTTAAATAACGGCAGCAATACATACTTTCATGAGCCATCCAGGACATTTCATGCCATTGACCTTGCAATTTGCTTTCCTACTCTCTTTCCATATTTTAATTTTTTTGTTTGTGACGATCTACATAATAGTGATCATTTTTCCTTTGTTTTTATCATTTTATAATTATGACCAGACTCATCCCAAGAAGCCCCACTTTATCTATGACAAGGCCGATTGGGTTACTTTTACTTTAAATTCATCTATCACGAGAAATATGACGGAGGGCGATATCAATAAGGCTGTAACTCTTGTCAGCCAATGTATTTTTAATGCTGCTAACAGCTCTATCCCAAAATCCAGTGGACATCACTCTAAACATTCTAAGCCTTGGTGGAACGAAGAATGCAGGCTAGCGAAAAGGAAGCAACAAAAAGCATGGGGGATTTTCCGCAGGTATCCAACAACAAGTAATTATATTTTATTTAAACAAGCTAGGGCACATGCACGGAAAACTCGTAGAAAAGCTCAAAAGGAGTCCTGGATCAACTATGTCTCCAGCGTCACTTCTAATATTAGCAGCAAAAAATTATGGCATCGTGTCAAAAATTGTATGGTAATTTATACAAATCAAAGTATTTCCTTCTTAAAAGATAATGGTCAAACTATAACATCTACAAAAAATATTGCTAATACCATCGGGCAAACTCTTTCAGATATCTCTAGCTCTAGTTCCTATAATGAACTCTTTCTATCCTACAAGCAAAACTCCGAACGCTCCACTATAAATTTCAGATCCCGTTCATTAGAAAGTTATAATGCACCTTTTACAGAAAATGAATTAAAAGTTTGTTTAAAATGCTGTCATAATTCTGCTCCTGGACCTGATGGCATTACCTATCTCATGATCAAACATCTCTCAAAGGAATCTCTTAAAAACTTACTTCACTTGTACAATAGGATCTGGTCTGAACATGTATTTCCTGCTGCATGGCACGATGCCATTGTCATTCCTTTTCAAAAACCCGGCAAAGATGCAACTGATCCAAAAAATTACAGACCAATAGCCCTCACTAGTTGTTTGTGCAAAATTCTTGAGAAAATGGTAAATACAAGACTGGTTTTTATCTTGGAAAGTAATAGCATTATTTCTCCTTGGCAAAGTGGTTTTCGACGTGGCCGCTAAACAATTGACAATATTTTACTGCTGGAGACAAACATCCGAAAAGCTTATGTAATACTTAATCACTTAGTTTCAGTTTTTTTCGATATTGAAAAAGCGTACGATAAGACATGGCGATATGGTATATTAAGGGATCTTTTTAATTTAGACTTTCGTGGAAATCTTCCTATTTTTATTAAAAATTTTTTAAAACTCAGACGCTTCCAAGTTCGCATTGGTTCAGAATACTCTGATTTCTACCATCAGGAAGAAGGTGTACCTCAAGGCAGTGTCTTGAGCGTTACACTCTTCTCTTTAAAAATTAACAACATTTTAAAACAATTACCACTAAGCCAGGGTGCGAAATTTCAGCTCGCCATTGGTGAGTGGAAATTTTACTGTGGCGAGTAAAATTTCAGTCTAAATGTAGATAGAATTCTTACAGTACACGGTGCTATCAAAAAATAAATAAATAAATAAAATATCGATTTAAAAACGTATAATTATGCTGATCTTAGGTAAGGTGACCAAATATCCTCTTTTAAAGAGTACAGTCTTCTTTTTCAACGCTCTGCCTTCTTAAACGAATAAAAAAAAAAAAAAAAAAAAAAAAAATTACTGGACTAAAAAGTCCTCCTTTGTTTTTATGTTTTTTGTCCTCTGCCCTCCTTTTCAAATGAAAAGGATTTAAAGGATTTCCTTAATTTAAAAAAATTCGCAAAACTGGGAAGCTCGGTCGGCTGTTGGCTGTATCGACTGGTGAACACAAACTTAAAAAAAAAAAAAAAAAATCTATATTGTCCAGTGACATTTATAAAAATTAGGGATTTCTCCTCTCGTCCATATATTATTAATTTAAATTATGGTGTACTGACCCAAATTCATCATTTGGCACAAAAATGTTTCCACCACTTGTGTAAAGTAGCTTTGAATCGACTTTTATAATCATATTCATTCAATTTTGTGTCCTCTAAATTGACCTCTTTTTCAAAATTGAATGCCTTATATTTTCTTATAAAATAAGACACTCCTCTTTTTCCAATAAAAAGTTCTGGTTACCTTATATGTAAAAAATAGAGTAAATTAATCATATTTTCTGGCAAGTAACTTTTTTTTTCAACGAGTGCAATCTAAGTTGAAATTTCGGGCCCTGACTAAGCGTTCATGGTAGTTTATATGTGGACGACCTGCAAATCTCATGCCAGGGTAATGACATGCGTTTCATTGAACGCCAATTACAACTTGCTATCAAAAATATTATTAAGTGGACAAATGAAAACGGGTTTAACTTTTCTGTTGACAACACACAGTGTGTGCATTTTTGTCGTAGACGTGATCTTCACCCTGATCCAGAACTTTTTATTAATAACAGACCTATCTCAGTTGTTGACTCTGCTCGCTTCTTGGGTGTAATTTTTGACAGGAAACTTACTTTCATTCCACATATTTTAAATCTTAGGACGAATTGTGATAAAAAATTAAATATTCTGAAAGTGCTTTCCAATGCTTCCTGGGGTGCTGATCGTACTTCCTTGCTTAAGACCTATAGAGCAATCATCCGCTCTAGGCTAGACTATGCTTGTCAGATTTATGGTTCAACTCGCTACACGTACCTTAAGAAACTTGACACAGTGCACCATTCTGCACTTAGAATCTGTTCAGGTGCCTTTCGTACATCTCCCATTCTTAGTCTATATACTGACTGTGTAGAGCCATCTCTCACTATGACCAGGCAAAAACTTTCACTTGAACTATATCTCCGCATTCTATCACATCCTCATCATCCACTCCATCCTCATTTTTGCAACAATGATCACATTTTATTCCATAATCGCCCCTCTTGCATTCCTCATTTTAGCCTAAGGATGAGGAACATTCTTCTTGGTATGCCTCACATTGACACTAATGTCCGTAGTAGGCCTCTCTTGGCTATTACACCATGGAACTTTAGGGTTATTTCCTGCATTCACCCTTTTAAAGATTTTGACAAATCGAACACAGATGCTTCAATTTTCCGGTCACTATATGCTTCTCGTTGCTGCAATTACAAGTACTACATCAAAATTTTTACAGATGGCTCAAAGGCAGGCGATAAAGTTGGCTGTGGTGTTGTCTCTGGTACAACTATTTTTAGCTATCATCTTCCAAGTACATTCTCAGTTTTCTCGGCAGAATTTTTTGCAATTGAGGTTGCACTTAACTTGATCTCTTCTCATCACTGTAGAAAATTTATAATTTACACAGACTCAAAGAGTGTTCTTGACTCTCTTTCTTCCATTTCATGTACATCCTCATTTATTTCTGTTTTAAAAACATATAACGACCTGTTAAAAAAGGGATTTGATATTTTATTTTGTTGGGTTTCAGGATATGTTGGGATTAAAGGTAATAAAACTGCTGATAAAGCTGCAAAACAGGCTTTAACAAAACTTAACTGCCCAGTTCCATACGAAGATTTAAAGCATGCCCTCAAACAGTCCCTTAAAAACCTTTGGCAAAGAGAGTGGGAATGTCAAGTGGATAATAAACTACAAAAGATCAAACCACACATATCAGTCTGGCCTACACTCTCACCATGGAAGTACGATGTCATTCTCACACGTCTCAGAATAGGGCATTCCAGGCTAACACATAAACACTTACTTCTGGGAGAACAAGAACCTGACTGTCCTAAATGTCATTTTACTTCACTTACCATTCGCCATTTACTTACAGATTGCCCATGCCTTCGTCATTTGTACAGACATTATTTTAAATCATCATCGCCAAATCTGACAACCCTTATAGGTACTAATACTCATCCTTTGCTGACAAACTTTTTAATAGAGGCTGATTTTTATTATGATATCTGATTTTATTTTTTACACTGTTCATTTTCTTTTTATTATATACTCTGTTATTTATTTTTTACTTCTGGTTTTATTGTATACACTGCTCATTACTTTTACATCATTTCATCTTATACACTGTTTGCCCTGTTATCTGTTATTTTTGATTTTTTGACTTCATTATTTTTTTAACTTTTTACACATATTTGTATTTTAGTGACCATCTGGATGGGTAAACCCATCCAGAAGCTAAAATTCAATGTCACATATTTGTTTGGCGCAGTAGGTCCCATTGTGGACCTTGCGCCATTAAAAGACGACCAACCAACCAACCTTATTGTTTTCTCTATTGGCCTTACCCATATTCAAGAATTCTGTTTTCACATTCTGAAAATTCTATTGTTAAATTGAGAGAACCTTTTTTTTTTTTTTTTTTTAAATAATATTTTTTTAATTGTTATAATTCGTATTTTGAAGTTTAAAAATACGAATTTTCAATGTGAAATTTTTCATTTTGCAACTTCAAAATAAAATATTAAAAATTTAAAAGTGATATTACAACTTGAAAGGAAATTCTTTTAAAAGCATACGACTGAATATTTGTGTGACGTAATGTATGTAGCAGTTGGTTTTTCCAGGCATCTACAATTTAATCATTAAATCTAGATTGTTAAAAATATACACATCTGCCTTTTGCTAACATCTGTTCTTACATAAATATTACATAGCTTTTCTCGACTGATGACGTAATGCAATGAAAACATCTGAGTTAATAAGTGAGATTTTGTTGAGAGTATAAAAATATTGTCTCCTATTAAGAATTTTAAAAATAGATGAAATAAATGTCAGTCTAGACTTTTTTCAAATAATTTTATCCAGTAACGTCATAACATTAATGAAAGCTAATATTCAAACCTGTCGCATGCCTATTAAATAAAATTCTTTTTTAAGAATATTGAAGAGTGATTTTTAATAATAACGATTTATTTTCTGTCATTCCATGGTATTGATTTAAATCAATACATGTCCTTTTGGTGTTTAAAAAACCACAAGCCTTTCCAGCACACTATATTTTTATTTTTGAAATCTATGAGACAGACTGAGTTTCTGAATAAATAGAATAAAATGTTAAAATTAAAATTTTATTTTTTATATCCTTTCAGATCAGTTTCTTGAAATTAAATAACCTTTCTACTGAAAATTCTCTTCCTCATAGGGGAAAACTGAGACTATGTTTCAATGATGATCCTTTTATGTTATTAATCAGAAAGGAAATAGCGAAAAATATATCGCATTAAATTAATTTAATAAGGTATATGCAAAAACATTTTTGAAACTGTGATTTGAAATCTTTATCGGTTCAAAGAAAAAATGAGGATTAAAATTATATTTAAAAACCTTATAACGGAATTTTAAAGATTCAAATAATTCAGATAACTTTGAGCTAAGGTAAATGTCTTTTACAGACAGTTTTTTCAATATTGCTATAATTTAATTTTGACTTTAAATAAGTATTTGAATCTTTAACATTAAAAAAAAAAAAAAAAATAAAATAAAATAAAATATCTACAATTTTAACAATTACTTAATTTTTACAAATGTTTGATTTTAATACAGTCGAACCTCGTTAATGCGAATCTGAAGAGGGATAAAAAAATTGTTCATGTTATCAAAAATTAATCTTATAACTAAACTAATTTTTATTTTGATGGGTGTGCTATAAGTAATTCACGTTACCGAAGTTCGACTGTATATGTATTCTTAGGAAAGGAAAATGTTAAAAAATGTAAATACTTTCACTTGAATTTTTTTTGTGAGAAGGAGAAAAATCCCAATATTTTTCTCCTTTCTGTTGAACCCTGGCATGGAGGCAAGAATTTTACTTATTAATTGCCCCTTATATTGGAAATATTGCTAGATTTATTTATTCTATTTCAAGCATAGATTATAGAGTCTTGGAATTCCAGTATAACTTTTTAAAAATTAAGCATTAGTCTTAAAAACTGTGCGATTTCATAGAAATGTTAAAAAATACTTTATGATATTTGTTACAATTTACTTAACTCTTAAATTAACTGGTTACATAAATAGCATGTAAAAAAAGGGGGGGGCGAGTTACACTAAAAAAACAACTCTGTTTTTTTATTTTTTTAGCATTTTGTATCTGAATAATTATCCAAACATATTCATTTTTGCATATCTATAGTTATTTATAATAATATTACAACCATAAATTTGAGAAATCTCTTCTTTTTATCATATTTTTTATTAACTTTTATTTTTGTTTGTTTGTTCGATTGTAATCGAATTCTAATTAACTTCCCTACTAATTAGACATTTGAAACTTTTTCAAAACCCGATGACAACACAATATTTCAAAGTCCGATTTTTTGATTTTATGATTAATTAATATTTGAAAACGTAATATTAAAAGCCTATCCCCCAAAAATTACGAGTCTTTTGACATAAAAATAAATGCATTTAATTAAATGTGAACATTTAATTTTAAAACATGATAAAAAAAAGTTTCTTTTTTTTATCTTATAAATTATTTATAATAATATTACAACCTTTATTTCGACAGTTATCTATATAAATAAAGCAAAGAGTATATCAGCGGGCCACTGCTATTTTTGATTGGCTTAAATTTAACTATTTTAAAGATCGGCCCTTTTTTTTCATTGTAAACATTTATGCAGAATTCTGCATAGATGTTATACTTAAAAAAAAAAAAAAAAAAAACTTTATTTTTTGTAAGGAAACTAAATTACATCAAGATATTATGTTGTAAAGTTTCACAAAGTTCTATTATTTTTATCCTAAAACAAGACTTTAATATTAAAAAAAGCACTATGTATTACTAATTAAAATAAAATGTGAATATTTTAACAGTTGTCAGTTTATCAAGGAAATCCGATAGACCGTGGTGTCTAGATTTTATCCAGGTGCACGTGACATGTTTTTTAATGATTTGATAGGAGATTTCATAGAATAAAAAAAAGAGTTTTATTTTAGCTCTTTCATGGATTTAAATATATGTAATTGTAAATATTTAAATTACTTTCTTAATTTAAATACATATTTTCCCGTTAAAATTTTTATAAAACAATTTCCACTCTTTTTTCTTTTATTATTTTTGCATTTTTTCAATAAAATTCACACACATTATATAAATGTTACCTTAGAAATAAAACAGACACAGTTTACAGTAATTAAAATAATTAATTAATACTTGTAATTATTGTTATAATAAAGTAACAATTTAACAATTAACAAATGTGAAATACTCGGTATTAATTAAAAGCAATTATATTATACAATGATAAAATTATTTAAGTAATTAGTTTAAAATAAAATAATCGTGGAAAAACTCCTTTATACAGTTTCGATTTATGTTATATGCACATTATATATGTAAGAAATATTTGGGAAGAAAGGCAATTATTAATACCCAAAATAGCTAAATTAAAAATAAATAAATAATAACATGGGCTCCTTTTTCGAAGAGTAATTATTATTTATAAATTGAAAATTCTTGGACATTCTTAAAAAAGTTTTTTGAAGTAAAACTATCTCTCTCTGTAAAGTCAGACTTCAAATAACTTCACTGTAGAGAGACTCGTTTTGCTGTGAAACGAGTTTTACAGGCAATAATTTTTCAGGTGTCTACGAAGCAAAAATAGAATTAAATATTTAAATTCATAGAGAAAATTGCTGTTAGTTAAGAATATAAGACTCGTCCGATATTTTTAATGATTAAAACCATAATATCTGTAAAATAGGAATCTCAATAAATTACATTTTACTGTTAAATATCTATTTCATATTGAAATGAAATAATAGAATTTTAATGATAAAATGTATTATATCAATGTAATAAACATATTTTGACTATAGTTTCAACATTCTTGTCTTATTGCCAAACTCATCCATGAAAACATTTATGTTTGAAGGGGGTATAGATATTGTATAAAACAAATGGAATATTGTATATCTTAAATATATCTATTAGAAGTACAACATATAAAAAACTATCTGGAAGTATTATAGAGATATATAAATATTATAGAGATATAAGTATTATAAAGATATTAATTGTTTATTATCTTCCTCTAACTTATTAATGTTCATTTACTAAATATTTTAATTTGTAAAATAATCTTAATAACAATTTCCTATTTCTTGTTAATAATTAATTGTTTTTATTTTTACATAATAAAACATAATATTAAAATAACTGTAAACCAAATTTTCTATATTTAAATCAACAGATTAATTAAAACAAATGCATTATTTTCTCAAAAACATGAATAATATGGATCGTCTTTTAAATTGGATATATTTTAAATAAATTTCACAGTTTTAATTTAAAATATCAAAAAAACTAATATAAATAATCAGGAAATATTCAAATCAAGGTAAATAAAAATAAATAAAAGAGAAAAATATTTCTATACTATTAAAATTCTTTCAAATGCTCAATTAATAATGAATTTATATTATAATGATGATAGACACTCAATTTGGAAACATATTTAAAGATACAATGTGGACCATTTTAATTTTTGTTTAGAAAAATTCCTTTCTGTTAACATGTCTGGAAAATAAGAATATATCTCATGAATACAGAAGAAAGCTGGCATAAATGAAGATCTCTGTGTGTCCCTGTAAAAGTTGTTTCTTGGCAAATATAGTGAGCTCGCAGCAATGAACGAATAAGGCATGTATTTACAAATTAAAAAAGAAATACATAATTTTAATAAATACCTAAATAACCCCCTCTGTCGTAATAAGTTTCTTTAATAACATTATTTACATTTAAAATTTTATAATTTATTTGGCTTTCTTCTGCCCATGTAGATCTTATAGGATATAAACATTGTTCTTTCATTGCACAATCCTCACAGGTTTCTTTTATGCATTTTATTGTGAAACCGTTCTCAAAAAATGGAGTGATTAAAAAGTGTTCTTCATAGGGATCGTATGAATCATTTAAAACAATTGGTTGATTTATTTCTTTTATACTACAATCCCAATATAGAATTTGTTTATTGTGATTTATCACAATAAGGTCTTCGGTGGGCAGAACGTAATATTTTCAATAACATTTATATGTATATTATTTTTTGTGAAATCATATTTGAAAAGAGTATCTAATTCTTCCCATTTCATTTTATACATTATGGTCTTATACTTCAATGGTCTATACTTCAATGGTCTTCTTTATAGGTCCGGTATTAGGAAAAGTATAATATTTATCCTCGGGATAATATAGATTATAATGTTTGTAGTACCTAACACATATTGCCATAACTTCTATATAAACATTGCATAATTCGTTATTTCGACATAAAAAAAACCACATTCTACAAATTGTAGAATATTTCTAAATTTAGATTCAGAAATTGTCCAAGCGGAGGGATTTAATGTTAATTGATTCATTTCAGGTATTTTAGTTAAAGCGTTATATTTATCAAAAAAGGCAAAATAATTTTTGAAAATTTTATACTGTATATCATAAGGTAATTTAAAAAATTCAAAAACTTCGCTCATTTTTATTTTTTGATGAAAATATTCTTACAAAAAAATTAAAACTTAATTTTGTCTATGATAGAATTTAATTTAATATGGCAGGGTTATTTATGCATATGTTTTAACATCCCTCAAAAAAGAATAATAATAATAGAGAGTCCTCAGAAAAATTCTTAAACACATATACAAATAATGCATTAGTTTTACAGGGTGACAAGAAATAACTTGGACACACATGATACATTATAAGTTTAATGCTAATGAAAATATTACGACTAAACTTCAATAAATATGAATACATTATTTTGTCTATTATATTTACAAATTTTCAAAGTGGCTACATTTAGCCTTCATACAGAGCTTTAAACGTGTCACAAAAATTTCGGCTATGGCCCGCACTGATATTTTATCTCATTCCTTGCATAAGAATTCCTAGAAGAGAAATAAGAAGGGATGCCAAAGTTTTATGAGGTTTAACACACACCCTTGTCTCCAAGATTGACCAAACTGAATAATCCATCGGGTTCAAATCTGGGGCCATTTTTGAGCTCCAATGAAGTCAGGAAAATTTGTCTTGAACCAATCTTGAATACCTTTAGCTCTGTGTGCAGGTCCTGTTGGAAGGTCCATCTTTTATTTCGAAAGAACTTTAGCGAAAAGCTAATGTGAGACGTAACCATTTGGTGTCAGTTTTTTTCGACATGGAGAAAGCTTATGACAAGACTTGGCGCTATGGTATTTTAAGACATCTTTTTAATTTGGACTTTAGGAATCTCCCTATTTTTATAGAAAATTTTCTATGAGTCAGACGCTTTCAAATTTGCATTGGATCAGTTTATTCAGATTATTATTTCCAGGAGGAAGGTGAGCCTCAAGGCAGTGTTTTGAGCGTTACACTTTTTTCTATAAAAATAAATGATATTTTAAAGCAGTTGCCTCCAAGTGTACATGGAAGCTTATATGTTGACGACCTGCAAATTTCTTGCCAGGGAAATGACATACGCTTCATAGAACGCCAATTAAAACTTGCTATAAACAATATCACTAAATGGACAAATAAAAATGGTTTTAAATTTTCCACTGACAAAACACAATGTGTGCATTTTTGTCGTAAACGAGGTCTTCATCCTGATCCTGAGATTCTAATGAATAACAGGCCAATTTCCGTTGTTGACACTGCTCGATTTCTGGGTGTTATATTTGACAGAAAATTGACTTTTATTCCACATATCTCATATTTAAGAACTAAATGTGATAAAGCATTAAATATTTTAAAAGTCCTTTCTAATACTTCTTGGGGAGCAGACCGTCCATCATTACTCAAAATATATCGGGCTACTATTCGCTCGAAACTTGATTATGCTTGCCAGGTTTATGGATCAGCAGCTCATTCATACCTTAAAAAACTTGACACAACACACCACAGTGCACTTAGAATTTGCTCAGGAGCTTTCCGCACTAGTCCTGTTTTTAGCTTATATGCTGACTGTGTGGAGCCTTCTCTCGCTGACATTAGACAAAGACTTTCACTTGATTTGTACTATCGCATCCTTTCACATCCTAATCATCCACTTCACCCACATTTAAATAACAACGATCATAATCTTTATGTGAATCGGCCATCTTGCGTCCCTCATTTTGCTCTTAGGATTAAGAAATTTCTTGCGGGTACTTCTGATATTCATACCAAAGTTCATCTCCGGTCACTTTTAATCATGACGCCTTGGAATTTCCAAGTTATTTTTTGTCTTCATCCATTTAAGGGGTTTGACAAATCTAACACAGATGCTTCCATTTTTCAAGCACTTTTCTCATCTCATCGCTCTGACTACAAGGATTATGTTGAGATTTTTACCGATGGCTCCAAAACAATTAATAAAGTCGGTTGTGGTATTATCATTGGTAATACAACTTTTAGCTATCAACTCCCTAATTCATTTTCCATTTTCTCTGCACAGTTTTTTGCGGTTGAGATTGCTCTTTACATTATTTCATCTCATCGAAGTAGAAAATTCATTATCTATACAGACTCATAGAGTGTTCTTGATTCTCTCTCTTCTAATTCTTGTAAGCTGTCCTTCATCTCAATTTTAAATACTCACAACGACCTTTTGAAAAAGGGATTCAACATTTTGTTTTGCTGGGTTCCTGGCTATGTTGGCATTAAAGGAAATGAAGCAGCAGACAATGCCGCAAGGCAGGCTTCTGAATTTTTAAACTGTTCTGTACCATATGATGACATAAAGCACACACTTAAAAGCTATCTTAAAAGTATTTGGCAAAGGGAGTGGAATAACCAAAACAATAACAAATTGCAAGAAATAAAACTTCAAATTTCAATCTGGCCAACACTCACCCCTAGAAAATATGATGTCATTATTACTAGACTAAGAATCGGGCATTCAAGACTAACACATAAATACCTATTGCTTGGAGAGCAACAACCTGATTGTCCGAAATGTCATCATAGTGCACTAACCATTCACCATATTCTCACCGACTGCCCTTGCCTTTGTCATCTGTATCGACAACACTTTAATTCATTTTCACCCAATCTGACGAGCCTTTTAGGTGAGAACCCTCATCATCTCATGACCAATTTTTTAAAAGATGCTGGTTTTTATCATGACATCTGATTTTATATTTTACACTGTTCATATTTTTACTATATACACTGTTCATCTCCTTTTTCTTCGGTTTTTATATAGACTGTTCATCACTTTTTGCATCATTTTATTTTATACATTGACTCTGTTTTCTATTATTTCAATATTTGTCTTTTTATATTTTATTATTTTACCTATTGTTTTAATTTTCAATGTGTTTTTTACTGACCATCTGAATGGGTAAAACCCATCCAGAAGCTAGTGTTTATCTTTTATACTTTTGTTTGGCGCAGTATGTCCCATCGCAGACCTTGCGCCATTAAACAGCAACCAACCAACCAAAGAACTTTAGCGAGAAAAGTAAGACAACATCTTCGAAAATGAGTTTGCAATAGTGGTAGTTAGATATTTGGTTTGAAACTTCGTCCAAGTTATTTCTTGACACCCTGTAATTCCAAATAACTTAATAAAATATAAATGATTAATTGTGTATTATCTTCCTCTAACTTATTAATGTTCATTTACTAAATATTTTAATTTATAATTTTCCATTGTGGTATTATGACATAGTCGCAATCAACTCGTTCATCAGTCAGAGAGTCAAAGGAAAGAGTAGCCATTTCAAAAAGCAGAGGGCCAGAATGAATAAGCTGAGGCGAGAGGCCGGTATTTATACTCTGGCGAGCGGAACATCTGATAAGCGGTTCTGAGAAATCACAGAAGTAATACTATAAAAGGCTCGACCGGATGACCTTTTATCGCTTGGAGAGGATGTCCTGTTGCTATCGACAAATTAATTCTATTAAAAACTTTATCGCGTCCTGTTTATGAAGAAACGGGTTACATAATATCCTGCCATTAAATTTGTTCTAGAAGGTTGGTTGGTTGGTTGATTAACTTTTATTGGCGCAAGGTCCATATTTGGACATGCTGCGCCACACAAAAATGTAAAAAGATAAAAAGCAGCTTCTGGATGGGTTCACCCATCCAGATTGTCATTAACAAACACAGTAAAAAAAAAGAAACAAAAATACATACAAGATAAAATCAAAAATAATAAAAACAGTGTATACAATAACAAACAGATGTAAAATAGGATGAACATTGTAAACAATAAAATCAGATGTCAAAGTAAAAACCAGCCTCCTTCAAAAAATTTGTCAAGTGATAATGAGGATTTGCACCTAAAAGGCTTGTCAGATTGGGTGAAGATGAATTAAATTGATGTCGATAGAGATGACGAAGGCAAGGGCAGTCGGTGAGAATATGGCGAATGGTTAGTGCACTATAATGACATTTCGGACAATCAGGTTGTTGTTCCCCAAGCAATAAATATTTATGTGTTAGTCTTGAATGCCCGATTCTTAGTCTAGTAATAATGACATCACATTTTCTGGGGGTGAGTGTAGGCCAGATTAAAATTTCAGGTTTTATTTCTTGCAATTTGTTATTTGTTTGGTTATTCCACTCCCTTTGCCAAATATTTTTAAAATAGGTTTTAAGTGTGTGCTTCATGTCATCGTATGGAACAGGACAGTTTAAAAGAATAGAAGCCTGCCTTGCGGCTTTGTCTGCTGCTTCATTGCCTTTGATGCCAACATGACCAGGAACCCAGCAAAACAAGATGTTAAATCCCTTTTTCAGAAGGTCGTTGTAAGTTTTTAAAATTGAAGTGAAGGATGGATTACAAGAGGTAGATGAAAGAGAATCAAGAACACTCTTTGAGTCTGTATAAATAATGAATTTACGATTTGGATGAGATGAAATAAAATTAAGGGCAACCTCAATAGCTAAAAACTCTGCAGAGAAAATGGAAAAGGAGTTAGGCAGTTGATAGCTAAAAGTGGTGTTACCAATGACAACACCACAGCCGACCTTATTAGTGGTCTTTGATCCGTCAGTAAAAATATCGACGTAGTCCTTATAATGGGAGTGATGAGATAAGTAAAGGGACTGAAAAATAGAAGCATCTGTGTTAGATTTGTCAAACCCATTGAATGGATGAAGACAAGAAATAACCTGGAAATTCCAAGGTGTCATGTTTAAAAAAGACCGAGGACGAACTTTTGTATGAATATGAGAGGTACCCGCAAGAAAGTTCTTAATTCTAAGAGTGAAATGTGGGATGCAAGATGGGCGATTCACATAAAGATTATGATCGTTACTATTTAAAAGTGAATGAAGTGGATGATTAGGATGTGAGAGGATGCGAAAGTACAATTCACATGAAAGTCTTTGTCTGATGTCAGTGAGAGAAGGCTCCACACAGTCAGCATATAAACTAAAGACGGGAGTAGTACGGAAGGCTCCTGAACAAATTCTTAGTGCACTATGATGCATTGTGTCAAGTCTCTTCAGGTAAGAGTCTGGTGCTGATCCATAAACATGGCAGGCATAATCAATTTTAGACCGAATAGCAGCTCTATATATTTTCAGAAGAGATGGACGATCGGCACCCCAAGAAGTATTAGAAAGGACTTTTAGAATATTAAGAGCTTTGTCACATTTAATTCTTAAGTGTAAAATATGTGGTTTAAAATTCAATTTACTGTCAAAAATAACACCCAAAAAGCGAGCAGTGTCAACAACTGAAATTGGCCTGTTGTTCATAAAAATTTCTGGGTCAGGATGAAGCCCTCGTTTGCGGCAAAAATGCACACACTGTGTTTTGTCAGTAGAAAATGTAAAACCGTTTTTGTTTGTCCAGTTGATGATATTCTTGATGGCAAGTTGCAATTGGCGTTCAATGAAACGCATGTCATTCCCCTGGCAAGAAATTTGCAGGTCGTCCACATATAAACTTCCATTTACAGATTGTGGTAATTGTTTTAGTATATCATTTATTTTCAAAGAAAAAAGTGTGACGCTCAGAACACTGCCTTGAGGCACACCCTCCTCCTGGAAATAGAAATCTGAATAAACTGATCCTATTCGAACCCTAAAGCGTCTGACTCTTAAGAAGTTTTGAATGAAAATGGGGAGATTTCCTCGAAAGTCCAGATTAAAAAGATCTTTTAAAACACCAAAGCGCCATGTTTTGTCGTAAGCTTTTTCTATATCGAAAAAAATTGACACCAAATGGTTACGTCTCACATTAGCTTTGCAATATTTGTCTCTAATAATAAAATATTGTCAACCGTAGAACGGCCCCGTCGAAAACCACTTTGCCATGGAGAAATCAAATTATTTCTTTCGAGAATAAAAACTAATCTAGTATTTACCATTTTTTCAAGTAGTTTACATAGACAGCTTGTAAGAGCGATGGGCCTGTAATTTTTTGGGTCAGTAGCATCTTTGCCTGGCTTAGGAAAAGGAATAACAATAGCATCGTGCCAAGCAACAGGGAATATATTTTCAGTCCAGATTCTATTGTAAAGATGAAGGAGATTTTTAAGAGACTGTTTAGATAAATGTTTAATCATAATGTAGGTAACACCATCGGGTCCGGGAGCAGAGTTATGGCAATGTTTCAAACTATTTTTTAATTCATTTTCTGTAAAAGGCCTATTGTAGTCTGGTGAAGAGCGGGAGTGAAAACTGATTGATGATCTTTCAGAATTACGTTTATGAGACAAAAAAGGTTCGGAATATGAATTAGAGCTGGAGATATGAGATAAAGTTTTACCAATGGTGTTTGCAATATTTTTAGTAGAAGTTATAGTTTGGCCATTATCTTTTAAAAATGAAATACTTTGATTAGAATATATTCCCATTGCTTTCTTGACACGATGCCAAAGCTGTTTACTGCTTACATTGGAGGTAATACTGGACACATATTTTATCCAGGAATTTCTTTGGGAGATTCTGCGGATTCTTCGTGCGGCTGCCCTTGCTTTTTTGAATGCGATATAATTTGCAGTAGTTGGGTACCTCCTAAAAATTCCCCAAGCTTTTTGTTGCTGTCTTTTTGCATTATTGCATTCATCATTCCACCATGGCTTTGAATGTTTACTGAGACGCCCAGAGGATTTTGGAATAGTAATATCAGCTGCATTTATAATACTGTTTGTGACATCAGTGATTGCTCTGTTGATATCACCCTCAGTCATTTCGTATGTGATAGTTGCATTTATAGTGAAAGTAGCCCAGTTGGCCTTGTCATAAATATAATGTGCATTTGTAGGATGATGATCATTAAAATTATAAAAAGATAAAAATAGAGGAAAATGGTCACTATTATGAAGGTCGTTACTAACAAAGAAATTAAAATATGGATAAAGAATAGGAGAGCAAATGGCCAGGTCTATTGCATGAAAAGTTCTAGAAGGTTCATGAAAATATGTATTTTCACCATTATTTAAAATACATAAATTATGGTCAGTAATTAGGTCTTCAATGATTTGTCCCCGAGGATTAACATCAGGACTACCCCAAAGTTGGTTGTGTCCATTAAAATCACCAAGAATTAAAAAAGGAGTCGGTAACTGCAAAATAAGCCTATTGAGGTCACATTGTCGAACAGTCATATTTGGCGGTAAGTAAACAGTACAGATGGTTATAAGTATGTGTATATGGATCTGAACAGCAATAGCCTGGATGTCTGTATTTAAAATGATATTAGAGTGTGGAACATTATTAGAGATTAAAAGAGCTACACCACCTGTAGCTCTGTTAGAATGTGTAAAATCATTTCTGAAACACTGGTAGCCACGGATTTTAACGTTGTCGTGTTGTCTTAAGTATGTTTCTTGGAAGGCAAAGCAGATAGGTCGATGATCAGAGATAATATCTCTGATTTCATCTCGTTTATTAATAAAACCTCGGCAATTCCATGAAATGAAATTGGTCATAATTTTTTTTTTTTTTAGATTATTACGTCCACGTCATTGTCCTCTGATGCAGTAGACATTCCGTCCTCCCCATCAGAAGGATGGAGGCTGATCATATCATCTTTTTTTGGAACGTTTACTTTATTATTTGTATTTGTAGTGGGAGTGGGCAATTTTGATAATTTCTTTTTCTTGATGATATTGAGACGAGAGGGTGAATTAGAATGTTTTAGAGAGGTACAGTTAAGACTTTTTCCAGACAATAAAGTTTTAGCATTTTGTGGCGTTTTCTTTAAGTTTCTTGATTTGGATGAAGATGGCTGTGAAGAGTTAGAAGCCTGATTTTGATTGGATTGTAAGGTTGGGGAATTGTTTAATGCAGTTACAACTGGAGAGTTGGTGTTGGGAACAGTGTCAGTTTGGATTGCTATAGACTGATATGTTTTTTTGTTAACTATGGCAGCAGCGTATGATTTTCCAACAATGGGTGTTCTTGATTCTACAATTTTTCTTGCTTCAGGATATGATATGTTTTGCTTAGTTTTAATAGTTTGAATCTCCTTCTCAGTTCTCCATTTTTCACAGGACTTTGAGTAAGATGGGTGATCTTTTTTACAATTAACACAACAGGTTGGGGCTTCGCAATTTTCACTGTCATGGCCAATGGCACTTGTTCTAGAAGAATTTTATCGAAAATTTGAAACAGATTAGAGATATGACCGTTGCTGGCAAAGATTGAGATAGGCTGATGAAGTGGCACGTCAGCGATACTATATATAGAGAATGCAATCAACCAACCAACCAACCTTAAAAGAAAAGAAATTTTTTTTTTTTTTTTTTTTTTTTTTTTTTCAGTTGCCACGCCCACCCTTGAAGCTTGTCTATATTTACTATGGCTAACATGACTACACTCTCATTGTGTCTCGACATTTGCCTGCAACGGTTGTCTAGTCACTATGCCTCGTAATGTGTTTTCAGCAAGATGTACATTGATGGACACTAGAGAGTTAGATTTTTCTATAAAAGCCTATGATCTATTCTGATTTCATGAAAACCTGCAGTATCTTGTCATTTGTCAGACAAAAGTCTTGTTTTCAAAGCCAATATTGTATAAATAACGGTATCCCCATCCTATTTTAAAGGAAATGGGTTTAGACATCAGGAGCTAGTTCATGCATGACCTTACAGTAGAAGAAATAAATTCCACTCCCACCCACCCTAATAGATATACTATATATATACTATATATATAGACTGCAGCGCCATCTACAATGAATTTGATTGGATAAAGAAATATAATTTTAGAGGCCAACTGAGAAATATAAATTTAGCAGCCAACTGAGAAATATAACTTTAGAAATATAACTTTAGAAATCAACTTCATCAACCAACCAACCAACCGTGGAAAAAAAAAAAAAAACTTTTTTTTTTTTTTTCACAGTTGGTTGGTTGGTTGATTTATATTTAGTATAAATAGCGGCTCCGTACTCAAGCTACATTCATTCTGTCTTCTTCTCTTGCCTCATTGAAAAAGCTTATTAGATATTTTCTAGTTTATGTCTGACCAGACAATACGTTATTTAGTCCTGTTTCTAATCTATTCACGATGGCCCTTATCAAGTATCACGAGATCACAAGCCAAATTTATTTGGGCATACCTTTAATAGCTACCGAAAAATTGGATGGCTCTAATATTGGTATTGGCTACGTGAAGAATACGTTCAGGATACAATCTAGAAACGTAGTGCTAGATGAAAAGACACGCGTTTTTAACTTGAACGAAATCTTGGAACCGTTGTCGGAAAAGGTACGGCTTATCAAAGACATTTTACATGACAATTTTATCATTTATGGAGAAGTATTCGGAAGCCACATCAAGAGAATAACCTATCGCGACTTTGAATCCGAAGCCGTATTCGGTAGCAATACTATCTTTTTTCGGGCCTTCGTTATCTACCAGCTGGATTCAGATACGTTTATGAAGTATAGCGATGCCGTGAACATTTTCCAGCGAGTGAAGCTACCCCACGTACCCATCTTAGATTTAGATTACCAAACCATAGGGGATCTGTACGAAAAAGTTGAAACGTATCCCAGCGCTTATGCAGAGTGTCCGCTGGAAGGATTCGTAATGAAGGCAGACGCTGAAGAATCTCCAAGGTCTAGAAAAATTTTTAAGGTTAAGCGTAAACAGTTTAACGAACAAGCTCTCAACAAGTACAAGATTAAAAATTATGTAACTTATAATAGATACATATCTGCGTACTCCAAAATCGGCGAAGACTCTGAGAAAATCAAACAAGAAATGGTGAGCGATTCGCTAAAAGATATAATGTGAGTCTATGAAAAGGACGAGGGTTGTAGCTGTGACTTGGACTCGATTCGTACAGAGATTGAAAACAAGGCGGATAAGCTTATAAAGAAGTTTTCTGGACCCGTTAAGGAAAAGCAGGTTATCAAAGTTGATAACTAACTAAACAACTAACTGAAAAAAAAAAAAAAAAATCTTACCAACTTTGAAAAAAAAAAAAATTTTTTTTTTTTTTTTTTTTTTTTTTTTTCATGCCACGGCTACTCATGGCATGTCTTAATTCTATATAAATAGTGGTTCCATACTCAAGCTACCATCATTCTGTCCAGTCTAGTTGCCTCTGTTTATTGAAAGATCATAGCGCAATCATGTATCTGAAAATTTGTTTCGATACCCAGCCTAAACTCCTCACTGCTGTTGGTAGCGATGCATCGGTTTATTTCATAGCCATTGAAGTCGGCAAATATCTATCCTACGCGTCACCTTATGACTTTGCCCGTCGATATGCCAGCAAGGATCTGGCTAATCTATATCCCAATGCAGAATACTGGAACATGAGTTCCAGGCGCGTGTTTAATTTCAATGATATGCTGAACGTACTTGTGAAGACGCACCGATTGCCTATCGACGAGATCGGTCGTATCCAGAAACTGTGGATGGATGGCCGGATAACCTCTACGTATCCCAAGATTATACCGTTCAGCAGAAGGATGGCCTTTGAAATCACAATTCGAAACGAAAGTGAGATGAATGTACAAGATTGGCTTAAAGGGTATTACGAATACGCGAGGGCAGTCTGCGAACAACATACGAATATCTACGCACCCCCGTTGGTAGAATCTAGGTATGGGGATACTAAAGAAGAGAAACCTAGCAACTTTTCCATGTGTGTGAGAGCTGAAGGTATATGGTCTGTCAAATCGGGCGACATGCTTCAAGAATTGACTGGTACGGTTAAGAGGAAATTTGAGGAAATAAAGAAAGATTATGAAGTTGACGAAAAAGATAGAGCGTATGAGTTGACCGTCAAGCTGGCTCGTAGAGAGAAAGTTTAATTATGTTAAACTACCAACTGTGAAAAAATAATCTTTGTAAAAAAAATGTTTGTAAAAAAAATCTTTGAAAAAAAAAAAAAAAAAAAAAAAATTTTTTTTTTTTGTTTTTTTACAGTTGGTTGGTTGGTTTATATAACTAATGGTTAGCGTACCCAAACCGTCATTGTATCTTTTTGGCAATAGAAGTACAACCCAAACTTGTCTGCACAATCCATATATTTTTCAGTATCTGTAGTCGAGTCTTAATAATATTTTCATACGTGTAATTGTAAAGTCTCAACTTAAATGTCTTAATTATTTTTTTATGCTGATAATCTCTTCAATACTAGCTTAATAGATTTTTTTATAAATACTTAAATTAAGCCCCAGAGAGTTAGCAGTAGCATTCAATTCAAAGTCTCAAAGTAAACCCGTCCAATGTTGGCACTATATCTATCGCAAAAAAATGGGTCGAACGAGGTGTCAAAGACAGAAAATCTGCCATGAGACACCTCGTTCGACCCATTTTTTTACTCTCATTTGAAAGATTAGCATAAGCTCTCTATAGGTTGCTCATTAGATAGCCTACTGATGGTCATCTTCAACAGTCCGGTCATTTGAGATTTGTATAAGTCATAGTCCTCATACTCAAGCTCAAAAAATTTCCTCACCTGCAGTTGGTAATCGGCAAGGAAGTCTTCGAACTTGGTACGGGACCTTTCAACAAATCGAACGGTTAGCCTGGTATTTGACCATGGCCGAACCGTCGAACATTTCATCAAATACCTGTTCGCCCAGGTACCCTTTCAAATGATGCTTGGCCTCACTAATTGAGAAGATTCTCGTATTAGCGAGCCATTTAGGTATATTGATCTTAGGGTCCATCACGTCACGGACGGTGAGGCCTGCATATTTCTCGGCAAACTGGAGATCTAGAGGGTGCCTCGAGTAAATAGCAAGGTCCTCAGCCCGGACAAACAGGGTGCCATCAGTGGCCATGAGGTATTTGAAAGCAACACCATAAGCATAATTCTTAATGTGGAAGAACATGACGGAAAGCTAATGTATCTAAGCAGCTAGTAGAGAGATCGACTAGCAATTGAAGAGCTCTCGCTGGAGACTCGTATATATACCCGAGTTTTTTAATAGATCTGATTGTAATTTTCTACGAACCGCTTATCAAGCATCCTGAGGAAAGGCTTGCATAATATCCTGTCTCTCAAACAATTTTTAGCGATCTGATTGTAATTTTAACCGGACGCCCGCTTCCTGCTTCCTGAGGAAAGGCTTACATAATATCCTGTCAATAGTTCTGGAAAAATCTTTTTATAGAGATCTGATTGTAATTTTAACCGGGCTTCCTGCATCCTGAGGAAAGGCTTATCAAGCATCCTGTCAATACTTCTCGAAAAATCTTTTTATAGAAATCAGATTGTAATTTTAACCGGGCTTCCGAAGCCGCTTATCAAGCATCCTGTCAATAATTCTCGAAAATCTTTTTATAGAGATCAGATTATAATGACTGGCTTGGCTACACTTAGTCTTTAAAAATTTTAAATTTTACACAAAAAATGTAAATTTTAAACGAAAAAAATTAAAATTTTAAATTCAGATCCCTTAAATTTAGCTATCGAGTCGGTATATTTTACCAAGATTCATATTTAGCTTATAGCTAAGCCATATCCCTTGAAAATTACAGATCAGATTGTAATGACTGATACGCTTAGCCTTTAAAAATTTTTAATTTTACACGAAAAAATGCAAATTTTAAACGAAAAAATTAAAATTTTAAATTCAGATCCCTTAAATTTAGCTATCGAGTCTGTATATTTTACCAAGATTAATATTTATCTTATAGCTAAGCCATATCTCTTGAAAATTACAAGTTCAAATCGGTACGCATCCAATGTTGGCACTCTATCTATCGCAAAAAAATGGGCCGAGCGAAGCCTCAATGACAATGTCATGAGAGGCTTCGCTCGACCCATTTTTTTGCACCTCGTCCTGATCTTAAGACGAGGATTTATAGAAGTAGGGCTTGTTTCCCACCAAAACTTTGATTTTTCGGGGGAAATATCCCAATTCCAGGTCCCCGTATCTTTCGCCAAAGACATAGGTGTCCATAGTTACGGTTTCCAGGTACTCGTCCATGACAATCTTTAGATCTGCCAAGAAACTCTCCATGGTGGCATTGGAAAAGGTTATGGCTGCGAGCTTAACCTGGACAGGCCTCCTCAGGTTCAAGCTGCACTCAATGGGCGATAGAATCTCGATCGGCCCCTGGAATAACGAATCAAATTCTCCTGGATGCATATCCATCAGGATTTTTGCATCCTCCAGTCCAAAGACGCATGTCTTGGCTAAAGAAGGTGGTAGCTTTAACCCTTCAGGAGCAATGTCCGTTACGGTTAGATGGCACAGGTGCACTACTCTATTGGTATTTTCATAACCCATATAGTAGGCCATGTCTCGGCCTTTAATGAAGATTTGGTTATCGAATGACAAAAAACATGTCAATTTAACATTGAGTTCGTCAGACAATATTTGGAAAATCATTTTGGAAGAGCAGCAGTAAGACTAGCAAATAGCTTTTAGAATATCAAGCTGTCAGAATGAAATGTCTCGTCCAGTAGCCTGTATTTATACTAGCAGCAATCTTTAGTTCTATCTAAATTCCAAGTAAATTTCTTATCGACGACGCACGTCCTTTCGCTATTGGTAGCTTATGCAAGATCCCATTCAAACGACAAACTAATTCTATAAATAATTTTATCGCGTCCTGTTCTAGAAGGTCATCCTGTTTCCTCAAAAAACAGCTGATCCCGTCATACATCCTGTTTTCTTAGTAAAATTGATAATACGAGGTCAGGGTATATATACGAGCTGTCTCTAAGAGCCTGCATCATTTTGACTCCATTGCCATAAGTCATGCTATTCACTATTGAACATCCACAGCTCGACGCTAAAATCCTATTCGTAGTCTCTGCGGATGGACTTTTGTTCGTCAGGGCCTCTGATGTGGCCAAGCTGATGGGCCGATCTTACGTGAAAAAAACGACCAGGCTGAAGGTGAGCGATCTCGTTTACAGGAGGGTCAGGCTACCCATCTCTTTAGCCAATACCTGGGTGTATCCAGTCAACAAGATACATTTTGGAGATGCCCTCTCGTCGTTGGGATTCGATGCCATGCTGACATCTTCTAAAATCCAGATTCTAGACCCCATAGTACCCACCTCATGCATCCATAAAGCCATCCGAATTCGGATCGTGAGGGACTCTGATAAATTCATAGATGAATTCCTAAAGGATTTCATAGAAAGAACCATGCTGTTCTTCGATGGGGATCACGATGATGACCCTCGCCTCCACGAAGATAGATTTGAGACTGTTTCTTATACAGACACCCCTCCGTCCAAAATCAAAGTCTTTGTGGGGGATCGAGCTAGATGGTATAAACTGATGCCTTAAACTTGGAGGGGGCAAAAAAATGGGCCGAACGAAGCGTCTCATATCAGATTTCTGTCTTTGACGCTTCGTTCGGCCCATTTTTTTGCGACGGTAGTAAGCCAATATTGGATGTTTATAAATTGAGACTTTGAATTGGGGAGATGATGTATAAGTCTCTGAGATAGATAATATTAAAATTTCAATATTGAAACGATACAAAATACTAATGCCTTTGAATCTGAGATAGAATAGGCTAATGTCTTTGACTCTGAGATAGAAATTTACAATATTGAATAAGGATATTTTTTAAATGAATGCAGTACCAATGTTGAATATATTTTTTTTAACGATTTGATAAACAAATAATATATTTGAATAAAATATTTAAATAGTCAATCTGAAGGCAGGATATTGCATAACTCATTTTCTACGAAAACAGGATGAGATAAGGCTTTTTATAGATGTCGCTGGATATTGCATAACTCATTTGCTACGAAAACAGGATGCTGAACACGGAAACAGGATGCGGTAAAGATATTTATAGACGCTGAAACAAATAAGCATTGCTGGACAATGATAGTGTATATACTTTAGCATGATATAAATAGGTTAGCTAGAGTCAATCAACCAATCAACCAACCTTGAAAAAAAAAATTTTTTTTTTTTTTTTTTTCAAAGGTTGGTTGATTGGTTAATGTCTTTAAATCTGAGATAGAAATTTACAATATTGAATAAGGGCATTTTTTAAATGAATGCTGTACCAATATTGAATATATTTTTTTAACGATTCGATAAACAAATAATACATTTTTAACTATTCGATAAACAAATAATATATTTTTAACGATTCGATAAACAAATAAAATATTTAAATAATAAATATTTTATTATTAAAATAAAATATTTAAATAATATATTTAAATTCTAAATATTTATTATTCAAACCGACAACTGAATCGAAAAATTCTGACGGGGTGGAGTTGCTCGAAGAATACTTCTGGCGACTGTACCAGAAAAACAATTTTTAATGACAATTAAAGACAATTTGAAGTTTAAAATTCGAAATTTCGCTATTTAATGAAATGCTAAAATTCATATTTCATTTTATTCTGTTTCAAGGTTAAACATGCTAATTTAAAAAAACTCTGTCCGTGACAGAACTTATTTTAGTCTGACAGGAAAATTACATATTTCACAGCAAACTACTACTTCTAATAATAATAATTATTACTGCTTAAACCATGTAGAATTTACTGTGGAATGTCTCCATATATTGAAAAAAATCTATTCTTTACCATTAAGATTATTGTAATTTTTGAGTTGTATGATGAAACAAAAATATACATAAATATTTGAAAGTTGTTTTAGAAATTAAATTATTAGGTCATTGCATAAATTCGTGCTGTTTTTTATTGCTTCATTTCATAAAAATACATGAAATCAAATGACAATTTTTAATCAAAATACTCTCCATTACTTTCTATAACCTTTGCCCATTTTTCAGGTAACAAATGTATACCACGGCGATGGAAGCTCTCATCTTTGGAGGTAATAAAATGATCTGTGTCCGCACGAACTTTTGCAACAACCTAATATATAATTGAATATTTGGAAGTCTTCTAGCATTTTCGAAGTGGTACACTATGAATTGGTAACGAGACAAAATGATTTGAAAAAAAAAATTGTCCTGTCGTACAAAAAAATTATTAAAATTCACCTTCAAAAGCTGGATATATATTCAAAGTTGTTTCTTGACTTGTCGAAGCTGTTGATATGTAACAGTCAAGGAGATTTGAGTCTGTGTAGAGATGGATTTGTTTTAGTTACAGAAAAATATGAAGAAATAAAAAATATGTAATAATTAATCCGTCTTTAAAGTATGAGTTGGTTCTAAATTTGAAAACTTTCAAGATAAACTTTTAAATTCAACAATATATTTAGCATCATTTATGAATGTGTTTAAAGCATATTGCATTATAGGAGTAGACAGTTTAATTTTCTTTATTTTATGATGAGGTAGGGTTGTAATTAAAGGTTTATTCTATTTATTTTATAATTATTTTAAATTAGTTTCTTTTACTGTATAATGCCTTCCTAATACTTTCGTATTTATTTTAAGTCTTTATATATGTTTATTATATTTGTATTTTATATTATTATAAATATATAATGTTTTAAGTTCTTTTTTTTTTTTTTTTTGTTAGTGTGTTGTTTTGAGTCAGAAAGAGACTTATTGAGACACATTATTTTATTGAATTCTTTTTAAAGTTACAATTATGAATCAAGGACTTATTATTATCAGAATTGTGTTTCTTCGTCGTCTCAATATATAAATTTTCTTTTTTTAATTGGTAGTATTGGTTGAAAGTCTTCTTCATCTGAAGTGAAAATAATTGATGATATAGGACTTGCTTGTATATTACTTAGTCCAGTTTGAGTGTATTCATCTTTTGTTTCGACTTGAGTTTCTGTTTCTTTCTCGGATGAATTCCCTTGTGTGTTGGTTGCTTTGTCGTTTGATTTCACTTCTGTTTTGGTTTGTTTGTCGCATGATTTAAACTTCATATTCATAAGTTCTTTTCTGAATGTATTTTTTTCTTCTTTTGCAGTTGGTTATTGAAATGAAAATTGTTCTTTTTCTTCAGTGTTCAAATATTTATCAGCCATAATAATAATCCAGTGGGGATGTAATTCTTTGGTTGCTTCTTTTAAAAAATGACATGCTTTTAGATCTTCGTACATTTTCAATATTCTGACTAATATTGCTTTTTTTGTACCAGGACATAGGTTCCATATGTGCATGTTGCTTGTTATTATCACTGGAGTGGGTCTTAAGTATTCGTCTGAGGTCATTTTTTTAAGGACAAAAGTGCCGTTTCCCTCCAAGATCACTTTCAGTTGTTCAGTCATAGCACTGTCAAAGTAAGGTTCGTTTATTATTATGACTCTTTTATTTATGCAATCTTGCCACATGAATGAATAACTGGAAGTTCCCTGGTTCACTTCTCCATAGAAGAATGCTGCTTTTTGAATGGATCTTGCTATGAAAGTCTTCCCACTATTGGGTTCTCTGCATAAGTAAAAATATTTTTTTTTATAAACTTTATCTGAGACGTTTTATAAACTTAGAAGGAATTCTTTAGGTGGGATATCTTGAAAAGTACAACATTTTCCCCTGTCTAACCATGGAAGTAATCTAGATCTAGTAAGTAATTTTCCACGAGGACGTCTCTCATAGTATAGGCGTCTAACCCAAAGATTGTTTATGTAGTTATACCTACGAAAAGGGTCAAATTCGCATTCCGAAGGTCTTAAAACCTGTTGGCAAAGAGATAGTGTATGGGGCGCAAACTGTTTTGTGTGCATGAGAATGTGAATGGACTTTATGGAATCTATAAGTTCATCTATTTCTTCATTGTCTGTGTCAACATAGTGTAATCTGTAATTTTGGTATGACTGTATCTCAGGGACAATTATTAAATATGGTTTTCTACAATATAGACATTCAGGTTTAATATTCGTCCACCTTACTAGACAAGTGAAGCAAAAAACATGTGTGAAGCTGTCTGTAAATGATAAATCTGTTGCAGTGTCTAAGCATATGTAACAGGACATATTAGTGCTAAAAAACGGTAAAGAACGAAAAACTTGCCAAAAGGTAAAGAGTAACTACAAAAAAGAGAAAACTTAAAAAAAGGGCGGATCAGTTTTTTTAAAATTATCAACCAAAAAAAACACATCAATTATTATCTTTATATATTTTTAAAATAAATTTATATTATATTTAATACATATAATACGTAACTTGGGATTTTTTATCGTCAAGGACGACAGATATTAAATCTGTTCCCCCGTTTTTTCTAATACCTATATTGTTTACTATTGAAATTTTTAGTGAATTTAGGGCAGTATATAATACTCTCTATATATATTTCTAATGCACAGTTAGGTAATAATTTTACACATTTGAAAATATCTGAAACGTTTCTATTATTATTGTCATTTTAATTTGGAAAAATAAACTACAGCTTCAATTGTTAATTTCCCACTACCTGCTACTTAAAATAACGAAAGATAAAACATACTCGATACTCTACAAAAAATTTTAGGTAATAATTTTCTTCTTGGCCATAATTTTAAAATACTTTGGTTATATTGTATGCCAAAATATATACGACGTATTTTAAGTATTTTTCAAGTAACTATTGAGATTTCATATTTATTGTAATGATTCTAAACCTCCCCATTAATAATTTAATGGGAAAAATTACATATGCCTTAATTAACCATACTTGCCAACATCCTGATTAATATTCCGTAGTGTTATTAGTACTGTACTCTCTTTCACACCAGTAAATGTTTAGAGTTATATTATTGAAATGCAATTACGATTAAATAAGAAGAAAAATACTTTAAAAAGATACTCATCAAAAATTCATTTTACTGTATTTGTTCACAGTATGGAAAATGGAATCGTTCTCGAATTTCTCGATGCATTTTGCCACATATCTTCCAGCATAGATCAATATTTCTAAGACTGAGTCGTGATACCGGTCACCCAGAGAGTATTGAAATGTTGTAATCCTCAACAAATTAGAAAGGCGTTTTGACACAAATCTGTTAACTACATATTCCTCCAATGTCGCCCGTAATTGGGGGCCGACATCTTCTATTTTGTTAGGAGTGGTTACTCTTCCCGGACCCTTATACCTTAACATGATGTAATCAACGTCTGCAAGTTTTGCGAGTCAATATTTCATTCGACTGCTTCAAACTGTGAACAAAGCAGTTTTTTTAAGTAGCTGAATATAGTAAAATTTACAGATGCTGCTCTAAACAGCCTTTACCAAAAAAAAAAAAAAAAAAAAAAAAAAAAAACATGTTTTTAAGTAAAAAAAATATAAATACACTTTTAAAGACAAAAAGAAATGCAGTGAAATGTACACACATGACATTATTTTATTAATAAAAAAAAGATGACTGATAGACAGGATGTTGTGTAAGCCGTTTCCACGAAAACCGCTAAGGCTATTGAAAGCTCTCCCACAAATCTTTGAAGACGAATGCTGTTAAATGGCAAAATTAAAATCTTGAAAAAAGTTATAATGAAAAAAAATTATATATATATGTATATATATTTTATGATGATTTTTTTTTTTAACCTAGTAGACATTTTCTTTATGAGACAGACAGACATTCAACTCGTAGACTCTGTCCTTTTCCTCAACCTCGTAGTCTTTTTCAATTTCTTCGAATTTTCTTTTAAGACTACTAAACAAGTCTTGCAGCACGGTACTGGACTTGAGGGTCTATATCCCCTCGGCCCTCACACACATAGAAAGGTTTTTGTGTTTCACATATAAAGAAATCAGGTTCGGATCGATGAATTTTTTTTTTCTTTTGTCAGTTTGATTCTGATACTAAATTTATTATATCAATGCTGCTGGGAGATGAACATTCCCCATAGAAATGCACACCCTATGCAAAAATAATGGTTAAATGATGATTTGACTAGTTTTTGGTGTTTTGCACAAGGAAAGATACTGGCAGTTGTAAAAGGCTCATATTTTTAATAGTAAAATCTTTTTGTACATTTCTGTTAAGAAAAAATAACATGGATTGCATGTATTTTTAAATGTTTAACACTTTATATTTTCTAAGATATTATTAACTATTAAGAAACCCTATTTTTATCTGTAAAAATTCAATTTTTCCAGAAAAAAAAACGGTTTTTTCCACTGCCTCAAAATTTCCGGAAATTTTACATATCTACTATATCCATGCTACAGGCAATGAACTCAGCCAATCAGCAGGCACAATAACAAATTGAAATATGAAAAGAAATAAAGTGCAAAATTTTCGCATGGGTTTGCTAGTTAATTATAAAAGGGAATTTCATAGAAAAAAAAAAAAAAAAAACTGTCTTTGATAGAATTTAATTTGTACATTACAATTTCATAACCAACTTAAAAAAAAAAAAAAAAAAGACAGAAATATATTTAGTGGATAAATATATTAGAGATTTTTAGAAGTCTTCACCAACTATTCAAAAGACATCACCAACATACATTAACATATATCAGAAAGATATAGCCATTTATTCAGAAGCCACAATCCTAAAAGTCAAACCAAACATCAAATATACAAAGGTCAGCGGTCAACTGGGAGGTGGGAGGTGGGGGAAATATCTGTTCTTACAAAATGTGACCCCTAAGAGAGGTACACAAATATAAGGTCATAAATGCTGCTTAATTAGTATGAGTAAAACTGGTAACAGAAAGAGATGACCTTCAATCAGGGTTGGAAAAAAACCCATACCAGTGGGTTATTTCGTTTTTTATCAGGGGTTTTTTCCAATATGTTTGGGTTTTATCAGAGTTTTCAGAAATATTTTCTTTCTTCCTTTTTTTTTCAACATTAAGTATGTCATTCATAATAAGATAATTAAAAGAAGTATTTATTCATTGAAATAAGTTTAATTTTTAGTCTTTTTATGATCATTGGAATTTATTTTTCATCAATAGGTATATTTATTGATGAAATTTTAAAAATCAAATAATTGTACTTCAGGTATTCTAACATTATTTTTATCTGCCCTTTACAACAAAAAGTTTGATTTTAATAATTATTTCATGTTGCTTTATTAAACTTTTCGTAGTCAGTAAATTTCCAGAAAATATTTTTAATTATTGTCCCTCTACATTACATAAATGTCACACTGTTAAATTTTTGAGATTTTTTTTTTTTTTAATTTGATTTTTTTTAAATTTATATTTTACATTCCTCGAGTCCTACAGTTTTCTTTATACTGACAAACAAATTTGTTTTTGTTTTTTCTTGCTTTTATTTATTTATTTTTTTAATATAATTTTTTATTGTTAAAGTAATATAATTACAGATTTTTGTTTATGAGGAATTTTTCAGAATTTTTTTCTATAGAGCAGTTTGAGCATCTCCAATATTTCTGAAAATTCTTTGTTCAGGTTCCAATAATGTACCTATATAATATTTGTTTTATGTTTGTATATTTATTGTAAGTTAGACAAAAGACAAAAGTACAATTTTAAACAAGGATTTTGAAACAACCCACTTGGGCTTTTTCGGGTCGGGCAAAATATAGCCAACCCTGCCTTCAACACAGGTGGATTTTTAGAGAGGTTTCAATGCATTTTTAAAATACCACATTCTTCAATAAACATATTGTTGCGTACTTGGGGGTTCGTGAGTTGTCTGAGAATGAAAGGCCAAACGTACAAAAATTCAGTAATTTATTCACAGAAAGTTCCAGAAAAATACAGGTCTATAAACCAAGTATCAGCTTCAATACAAACAGTAAACACAGCTTAAACAACAGCTGTCAATAGCAAATCCACAGTACAAACTGTATACCAATAACACTTGAAGCAAGTCTCTCTCAAAGAGGCTTAAGAGCAATGCAAGCACTAGCGAAGCTGGCTGAGATCTGAACTGAACTGACTGCCTTGGCGAGGAAGCGCTCCTTATATGCTGTTCCATGGAGCCCAGATTTTTCGAGAAAACTCTAGAAAGTGGTCAACCAATCAACTTACAGCTTCCATATTTGGTATATCCCATATAAGGATTTTCTCGCCAAGGTCGCAAAAAAAATCGCCAAGGTGGAAAAAAGTCGCCAAATTTGGCGCCAAATCCATTACGTGCATTACTGGGGCTTTTTAATGCGTTTTTAAGGGAAAATAAGGCTATTTCAACGCTAAAACGACTAGAAATGCACAAAATTAGCACTTTATCAACTTACTAAGCCTCTTTGAAAGCATTTATACAAAAATAAACACAATTATTTACAATTTCGTAACACTGCCCCCCGCCCAAGGACTGTACGTCCCGGGCAGTGCAACCCTTGGTCAAGAGGCAAAACTAAACAAATTTACACAATCTAAAACACAAAAACTAAGTTGCACATAAAGATAACATAGAAATATAAATTAAGTGGGAAATATTTACAAAATTCACAAATATGTACAAATATTTACAGTGCGCATGCGCAAATTTTACCAGTATTTACATTTTAAATTTTAATTTTACCGTTACTTGTGGTACTTCACTAGCCTATTATAGTGCACCACCTTCGGTTTTGATGAAGGTGTTTTAGTGATCCGCTCCACTACATCATTCAGCCTTTTTAAGACTATGTATGGTCCGTCCCAGTTCCACTGTAACTTGGGAGAGAGTCCTTTGCGTCGAACAGGATTCCACAACCAGACCTTCTCTCCTTCCTGGAACTCATATTGTGTAGCCTTTAGATCATACCTTGTCTTCATTTTCTCCGTTGCCATGTTAATCCGCTCCCGAGCGAAGTTGTGTACGTCCTCAAATCGTGCCTGGAGATCATGGATGTACTCCTGGGGCGATGAAGGCGCATCGGGTGGACAACCAAACAGGAGATCACAAGGCAGACGAAGTTCACGTCCGAACAGCATCCGGGCTGGAGTATAGCCGGTGGTTTCATGGACAGCACTTCGATAAGCCAGCAGGAACAATGGCAACTTCGAGTCCCAATCTTGCTGGTTTCTTGATACTAGAAGGGTGAGGTTATTCAGGATGGTACGATTGAACCTCTCGACCATGCCGGAGTGACCCATTTAATCTCTTGAGGCCTCAGCGGATAGTTCGTCTTGGTTTCTCTGCCTATGGCTGGAATCGTATTCGTGATCTTGTCCGTCAGAGTATGTTTTTTAAATTGAATTTTCAAATTGGTCGTCATGTAGAGACAGAATACATGGATCTTGCCTTCATCCATAATGGTTTGAAAGTGTGGATACTCTTCCCATTTTTTAACAGAAGTCGAAAGGTTTTTTGGAAACAACTCGATAACTCCAAAACGGTTTCGGAGTGGGTTAACCGCTTTAAGCTTCTTCATAGAGCATTGATTCTTATACATGTTAGCAGTTCAAAGCTTCCGAAGAGAGAATGGCTATTCGATCGAATGCCAGAGCTTATATAGTCAATCTGAAGGCAGGATGCAGGATTATTGCATAACTCATTTTCTACGAAAACAGGATGAGATAAGGCTTTTTATAGAATGATTTGTCGCTGAACGCGGAAACAGGATATTGCATAACTCATTTGCTACGAAAACAGGATGCTGAACACGGAAACAGGATGCGGTAAAGATTTTTATAGACGCTTAAACAAATAAGCATTGCTGGACAATGATAGTGTATATACTTTAGCATGATACATATATGTTAGCTAAAGTCAATCAACCAATCAACCAACCTTGAAAAAAAAAGAGAAAAAAAATATTTTTTTTCAAGGTTGGTTGATTGGTTGATTGACTCTAGCTAACCTATATATATCATGCTAAAGTGTCTTTGGCTGATTTCATATTTTTATAATCTTTTTCAAGATAATATTTTTTTTGGACTTTGCCATTTTTCACCAATCTTGAAATTTTTCAAAGTTTATTTTTTTCATTTCGATTTTATAGTTTTTGATTTCAAAATAATATTTTTTTGCCAATCTTGAAATTTTTTAAGTTGGTTGATAATAGTTTATATATAAATTTATATCTCCAAGACTTCAGTTATAAAAGTATCCATTCAAAATCTTAAGTATCCATTCAAAATCTTAAAGTACAAATCGGTACGCATCCAATATTGGCAATATAATTGTTACAAAAACAACGGGTCGAACGAAGTGTCAAAGAGAGAAATCTGCCATGAGACACTTCGTTCGACCCGATTTTTTTATAAATCGTTTGGGTTTAAACCCAACTGTAATTTTTTCTGACCTCTGTTTGTATGAGGCTGTAACATTTGCCATCTCTCAGATCGACGTTCGAGTCGAGAACGACTATGCCCTGCCGTCTTCGAATTCTTGGATCTTCAAAGCCAGCAGTTTTTAATTTAGGACGTATCACGAAATCTATCTTTGGTGGAGGCTTCCAGGCACGATAAGTTGTTACGTTGGACGGATCTTCTGGAATTGGAGATTGGTAGCGGGCTTATTAGGTTTGGCACTTTAAGATAGATTTTCTCTGAATTGGATATGGATATTTGAGTTGGATTGGAAACTGGAGTTGGTTTAGAAATTAGAACTGGGGCCGGTTTAAGTGCTGGAGCTGTTTTGGAAATGAGAACTGGAGCTGGCTTAGGTGCTGGTTTGGGAATGAGAACTGGAGCTGGCTTATGTGCTGGTTTGGGAATGAGAGCTGGGAATATAAAAGACTCGACCGGATGACCTTTTATAGATTATCGCTTGGAGAGGATGTCCTGTTGCTATCGGCGACGACAAATTAATGCTATAAAAAACTTTATCGCGTCCTGTTTATGAAGAAACGGGTTACATAATATCCTGCCAACAGAATTAAATTTGTCCTAGAAGAATTTTATCGGGCTAATTTTAAAAATTGAAACAGATTAGAGATATGACCGTTGCTGGCAAAGATTGAGATTGAATGATGAAGTGGCACGTCAGCGATACTATATATATAGTATGCAACCAACCAACCAACTGAAAAAAAAAAAAAAAATAAATAAATTTTTTTTTTTTTTTTTTTTTCAGGTGCCATGCCCACCCTTGAAGTTTGTCTATATTTACTATGGCTAACATGACTACACTCTCATTGTGTCTCGACATTTGCCAGCAACGGTCGTCTAGTCACTATGCCTCGTAATGTGTTTTGAGCAAGACGTACATTGATTGACTCTAGATAGTTAGATTTTTCTATAAAAACCCATGACCTATTCTGATTTCATGAAAACCTGCAATATCTTGTCATTTATCAGACAAAAGTCTATAAAAATCTTGTTTTCAAAGCCAATATTGTATAAATAAAGCTATCCCATCCTATTTTAAAGGAAATGGGTTTAGACATCAGGAGCTAGTTTATGCATGACCTTACAGTAGAAGAAATAAATTCCACTCCCACCCACCCAAATAGATATACTATATATATATATACTATATATATAGACTACAGCTCCATCTACAATGAATTTGATTGAATAAAGAAATATAAATTTAGCAGCCAACTGAGAAATATAACTTTAGAAACCAACTGAGAAATATAACTTTAGAAACCAACCAACCAACTGTGAAAAAAAAAAAAAAAATTTTTTTTTTTTCACAGTTGGTTGTTTGGTTGATTATATTTTGTATAAATAGCGGCTCCGTACTCAAGCTACATTAATTCTGTCTTCTTCTCTTTCCTAGCCTGTTTATTGAAAAAGCTTATTAGATAGTTTCTAGTTTATGTCTGACCAGTTTATAACAATACACAATTTGGTCCTGTTTCTAATCTATTCCAATTTTCATGATGACCCTTATCAAGTACCACGAGATCACAAGCCAAATTTATTCGGGCATACCTTTAATCGCTACCGAAAAATTGGATGGCTCTAATATTGGTATTGGCTACGTGAAGAATACGTTCAGGATACAATCTAGAAACGTAGTGCTAGATGAAAAGACACGCGTTTTTAACTTGAACGAAATCTTGGAACCGCTGTCGGAAAAGGTACGGCTTATCAAAGACAATTTTATCATTTATGGAGAAGTATTCGGAAGCCACATCAAGAGAATACCCTATCGTGATTTTGAATCCGAAGCCGTATTCGGTAGCAATACTGTCTTTTTTCGGGCCTTCGATATCTACCAACTGGATTCAGATACGTTTATGAAGTATAGCGATGCCGTGAACATTTTCCAGCGAGTGAAGCTACCCCACGTACCAATCTTAGATTTAGATTACCAAACGATAGGGGATCTGTACGAAAAAGTTGAAACGTATCCCAGCGCTTATGCAGAGTGTCCGCTGGAAGGATTCGTAATGAAGGCAGACGCTGAAGAATCTCCAAGGTCTAGAAAAATTTTTAAGGTTAAGCGTAAACAGTTTAACGAACAAGCTCTCAACAAGTACAAGATTAAAAATTATGTATCTTATAATAGATACATATCTGCGTACTCCAAAATTGGCGATGACTTTGAGAAAATCAAACAAGAAATAGTGAGCGATTCGCTAAAAGATATAATGTCAGTCTATGAAAAGGACGAGGGTTGTAGCTACGACTTGGACTCGATTCGTACAGAGATTGAAAACGAGGCGGATAAGCTTATAAAGAAGTTTTCTGGACCAGTTAAGGAAAAGCAGGTTATCAAAGATGATAACTAACCTAATAACTAACTGAAAAAAAAAAAAAAAAAAATCTTACCAACTTTAGAAAAAAAAAAAAATTTTTTTTTTTTTTTTTTTTATGCCACGCCCACTTGTGGCATGTCTCCATTCTATATAAATATTGGTTCCGTACTCAAGCTACCATCATTCTGTCCAGTCTAGTTGCCTCTGTTTATTGAAAGATCATAACGCTATCATGTATCTGAAAATTTGTTTCGATACCAAGCCTACACTCCTCGCTGCTGTTGGTAGCGATGCATCGGTTTATTTCATAGCTGTTGAAGTCGGCAGATATCTAGCCTACGCGTCACCTTACGACTTTGCCCGTCGATATGCCAGCAAGGATCTGGCTAATCTATATCCCAATGCAGAATACTGGAACATGAGTTCCAGGCGCGTGTTTAATTTCAATGATATGCTGAACGTACTTGTGAAGACGCACCGAATGCCTATCGACGAGATCAGTCGTATCCAGAAACTGTGGATCGATGGCCGGATAACCTCTACGTATCCCAAGATTATACCGTTTAGCAGAAGGATGGCCTTTGAAATCACAGTTCGAAACGGACGCGAGATGAATTTACAAGATTGGCTTAAAGGGTATACGAATATGCGAGGGCAGTCTGCGAACAACATACGAATATCTACGCACCCCCGTCTGTAGAATCTAGGCATGAGGATACTGAAGAAGAGAAACCTAGCAATTTTTCCATGCGTGTGAGAGCTGAAGGTATATGGTCTGTCAAATCGGGCGACATGCTTCAAGAATTGACTGGTACGGTTAAGAGAAAGTTTGAGGAAATAGAGAAAGATTATGAAGTTGACGAAAAAGACAGAGCGTATGAGTTGACCGTCAAGCTGGCTTGTAGAGAAAAAGTTTAATTATGTTAACCAACCAACTGTGAAAAAAAAATCTTTTTTTTTTTTTTTTCAAAGATTTTTTTTTTTTTTTTTTTTTTTTTTTTCACAGTTGGTTGGTAGGTTTATATAAATAATGGCTAGCGTACCCAAACCGTCATTGTACCTTTTTTGGCAATAGAAGTACAACCCAAACTTGTCTGCATAATCATATACTTTTCAGTATCTGTAATCGAGTCTTAATAAAATTTTCATACATGTAATTGTAAAGTCTCAACTTAAATTTCTACCAACCAACCAACTGGGAAAAATTTTTTTTCTTTTTTTTTTTTTTTTTTTTTTCACAGTTGGTTGGTTGGTTGGTTTTCGTACCTATATAAATGATGGCTAGCGTACCCAAACCGTCATTGTATCTTTTTTCGCAATAGAAGTACAACCCAAACTTGTCTGCACAATCCATATATTTTTTAGTATCTGTAGTCGAGTCTTAATAAATTTTCATACATGTAATTGTAAAGTCTGAACTTAAATTTCTACGTCTTAATTATTTTTTATACTGATAATCTCTTCAATACTAGCTTAATAGATTTTTTTATAAATACTTAAATCGAGTCTCAAATTAAGCCCAATCGCCCCTCATTTAGAGAGTTAGCAGTAGCATTCAATTCAAAGTCTCAAATTAAACCCATCCAATATTGGCACTATATCTATCGCAAAAAAATGGGCCGAACGAGGTGTCAAAGACAGAAAATCTGCCATGAGACACCTCGTTCGACCCATTTTTTTACTCTCATTTGAAAGATCAACATAAGCTCTCTATACGTTGCTCATTGCATAGCCTACTGATGGTTAGTTTTAACGGCTCGGTCAGCCTTGCTTCGTACAATTCATAGTCCTCATACTCGCGTTCAAAGAACTTTCTCACCTGCAGTTGGTAATCGGCAAGAAAGTCTTCGAATCGAGTACGCGACCTTTCAACAAATCTGACGACAATTGCTTTCTTGAGGCTAAACCTCATGTTGGTCTGACCATGGCCGAACCGTCAAACATTGAATCAAATACCTGTTCGCCCAGGTACCCCTTCAGATGATGTCTGACCTCGCTAATCGAGAATATTTTCATCTTAGCGAGTCGTTTAGGTATACTCACCTTGGGGTCCATCACATCACGGACGGTGAGGCTTGCATATTTCTCGGCAAACTCAAGATCCAGCGGATGTCTCGAGTATATAGCAAGGTCCTCAGCCTGGACGTACAGTGTGCCATCAGTGGCCATGATGCATTTGAAAGTAATGCCTTGAGCATAGTTTTTTAAATGAAAGAACATATTGGAGAGCTAATGAAGTAAGCAGCTAGTAGAGAGATCGACTAGCAATTGAAGAGCTCTCGCTGGACACTCGTATATATACCCGATTCGACATCCTGTCAACAGTTTTTTAATAGATCTGATTGTAATTTTCCCTGAACTGCTTATCAAGCATCCTGAGGAAAGGCTATCCTTTCAATAGTTCTCGAACAATTTTTTATAGATCTGATTATAATTTTAACCGGTCGCCCGCTTCCTGAGGAAAGGCTTACATAATATCCTGTCTCTCGAAAAATCTTTTTATAGAGATCTGATTGTAATTTTAACCGGGCTTCCGCTTCCTGCATCCTGAGGAAAGGCTTATCAAGCATCCTGTTAATAATTCTCGAAAATCTTTTTATAGAGATCAGATTATAATGACTGGCTTGGCTACATATCTAGCTTAGTCTTTAAAAATTTTAAATTTTACACAAAAAAATGCAAATTTTAAAACAAAAAAATTAAAATTTTAAATTCAGATTCCTTAAATTTAGCTATCGAGTCTGTATATTTTACCAAGATTCATATTTATCTTATAGCTAAGCCATATCCCTTGAAAATTACAGATCAGATTGTAATGACTGACACATATCTAGCTTAGCCTTTAAAAATTTTTAATTTTACATAAAAAAAATGCAAATTTTAAACGAAAAAATTAAATTTTTAAACTCAGATACCTTAAATTTACCTATCGAGTCTGTATATTTTACCAAGATTCATATTTATCTTATAGCTAAGCCATATCCCTTGAAAATTAGAGATCAGATTGTAATGGCGTGCTTGGCCACACTTAGTCTTTAAAAATTTTAAATTTTACACAAAAAAATATAAATTTTAAACGAAAAAATTAAATTTTTAAACTCAGATACCTTAAATTTAGCTATCGAGTCTATATATTTTACCAAGATACATATTTATCTTATAGCTAAGCCATATCCCTTGAAAATTACAAGTTCAAATCGGTACGCATCCAATGTTGGCACTCTATCTATCGCAAAAAAGTGGGCCGAGCGAAGCCTCAATGACAGATGTCATGAGAAGCTTCGCTCGACCCATTTTTTTGCACCTCGTCCTGATCTTAAGACGAGGATTTATACCAATAGGGCTTGTTTCCCACCAAAACTTTGATTCTTTTGGGGAAATACCCTAACTCCAAGTCCCCATATCTTTCGCCGAAGACATAGGTATCCATAGGGACGGATTGCAGGTACTCCTCCATAACAATCTTTAAGTCGGCCAAGAAACTCTCCATGGTGGCATTTGAAGAGGTCATGCCTACGATCTTAACCTGTACGGGCCTCCTCAGGTTCAAGCTGCATTCGATGGGCGATAGAATCTCGATCGGCCCCTGGAACAACGAATCAAATTCGCCTGGATGCATATCCATGAGGATTTTGGCATCCTCCAGTCCAAAGACGCATGTCTTGGCCAAAGACGGGGGTAGTTTCAAAACTTCAGGAGCAATGTCTGTCACAGTCAAGTGACACAGGTTCACTACTCTATTGGGGTTTTCATGACCCATATAATAGACCACGTCTCGGCCTTTAATAAAAATTTCATTGTCGAATGACAAAAAACATGTCAATTTAACATTAAATTCTTCCGATAAAATTTGGAAAATCATTTTGTATGAGCAGTAAGAGCAGTAAGACTAGCAAATAGTCAGAATGAAATGTCTCGTCCAGCAGCCTGTATTTATACTAGCAGCAATCTCTAGTTCTATCTAAATTCCAAGTAGATTTCTTATCGACATCCTGTGACGCACGTCCTTTTGCTATCGGTAGCTTATGCAAGATCCCGTTTAAACGACAAACTAATTCTATAAATAATTTTATCGCGTCCTGTTTTTGAGGAAGAAGGTCACGCGGCTAGCCCTCATCCTGTTTTCTCAAAAAACAGCTGATATAATATCCTGTCATACATCCTGTTTTCTTAGTAAAGCTTGATAAAACGAGGTCACTAATCGGGTATATATACGAGCTGTCTCTAAGAACCTGCATCATTTTGACTTTTATTGCCATTCCTATAAGTCATGCTATTCACTATTGAACATTCACAGCTCGACGCTAAAATCCTATTCGTAGTCTCTGCGGATGGACTTTTGTTCGTCAGGGCCTCTGATGTGGCCAAGCTGATGGGCCGATCGAATGCTTACGTGAAAAAAACGACCGGGCTGAAGGTGAGCGATCTCGTTTACAGGAGGGTCAGGCTACCCATCTCTTTAGCCAATACCTGGGTGTATCCAGTCAACGAGATACATTTTGGAGATGCACTCTCGTCGTTGGGATTCGATGCCATGCTGACATCTTCTAAAATCCAGATTCTAGATCCCATAGTACCCACCTCATTCATCCATAAAGCCATCCGAATTCGGATCGTGAGGGACTCTTGTCAAATTCATAGATGAATTCTTAAAGGATTTCATAGACAGAACCATGCTGTTCTTCGATGGGGACCACAATGACGACCCTCGCCTCCACGAAGATAGATTTGAGACTATTTCTTGGACAGACACCCCTCCGTCCAAAATCAAAGTCTTTGTGGGGGATCGAGCTAGATGGTACAAACTGATGCTTTAAACTTGGAGGGGGCAAAAAAATGGGTCGAACGAAGCGTCTCATGGCAGATTTCTGTCTTTGACGCTTCGTTCGGCCCATTTTTTTGCGATAGATAGAGTGCCAATATTGGATGCTTACAATTTGAGACTTTGAATTGGGGAGATGATGTATAAGTCTCTGAGATAGATAATATTAATGTCTCAATATTGAAACGATACAAAACACTAATGTCTTTGAATCTGAGATAGAAATTTACAATATTGAATAAGGATATTTTTTAAATGAATGCCGTACCAATATTGAATATATTTTTTTAACGATTCGATAAACAAATAATATATTTAAATAAAATATTTAAATAATCAAAATTTTATTATTAAAATAAAATATTTAAATAATAAAAATTTTATTATTAAAATAAAATATTTAAATAATATATTTAAATTCTAAATATTTATTATTCGAACCGACATCTGAACGTGAAAAATTCTGACGGGGTGGAGTTGCTCGAAGAATACTTCTGGCGACTGTCTGATAGACCTTTATATGCCGTAAAGGCGTAGAGTCGCTGAGATTTGCGGTAGTTGGTATAAGAGCTGTAGTTTGAATAGAATACCCTTGTAACTGTAATCTTTAAATCTTAATTGTAAAAATTTACATGAATGCATGCTTAAATTTCTAATGTCTCGTTTCTAATGTCTCGTCAGCGTTGCTGAGATTTGCGGTACTTGGTATAAGAGCTGTAGTTTGAATCCCTCATAACTGTAATTTTTAAATCTTAATTGTAAAATTTACATGACTGCATGCTTACATTTCTAATGTCTCGTCAGCGTCTATTATTGGACTCGTCTGATTTTGACATGTGAAAAAGATGTCTCGGAAACCGTTTTCAGGGGCCATTCCAAGAGGTGCAATCGAAAGCTTAAATTTCATGCGAAACAGACTATTCATTTTCGGAAAAATGTCTTGGCTGAGAAAAGAATCGAGAAACTGCATACGGGAGCTTTGTTATATGGACTGATATCTACTTCAGACACCCATTCGTATTTTAACATTTTCCCCCCATTTTAAATAAATTTTACATTTTACATTTAAACATTTACGCTCTTCTATACGATATTTGTAGTTTTTCAAATTTCGTTAATTTTCGACAGCGGTTGGTTGGTTGGTTGGTTGGGGCACCTAATTTGTGTGCAAGAGATTGTCAAGTCAATTACCAGAAATATGGACGACTTAAAAATTCGACTATTTTTACAATATTTGTTAGATTTTAAATGTTTTATTTTAAATTTAAACGTGTTTGGGCTTTGATCTTTAAAAGAGGTTTGAATCGTGACAAGTCTTCAAGTCTATTTTTTACATTTTAAATGTTTTATTTTAAATTTAAACGTGTTTGGGCTTTGATCTTTAAAAGAGGATTGACTCGTGTCAAGTCTTCAAGTCTATTTTTTCAAATCTATTTTTTTACATTTTAAACGTTTTATTTTAAATTTAAACGTGTTTGGGCTTTGATCTTTACAAGAGGACTGAATCATGAAAAGTCTTCAAGTCTGCTGTTAAACGGTTGATAGCAAGAGGATTATCATTGCAGGCCGTTATAAAATTTTTCAATATAAAGTGTTGAATTTTTAGCTAATCTTTACAAATATTGGCCAGATCAATGGCTAAAGGTAACACGTTGCATCTTTATTGTCAAGAGTTGAGGAGAAAAGCTTACCCTTTTCGTTGTCCACATTGCCCAATTCAACTTTTGCCCATTCAGTTCGAAAAACATTGTTTGGAAATACATAAATTACCGACGAGTACTTGTTGTGTTTGGTGTCTGGGAAAAAAGAAATGAGATTCCAAAACGAAATACCAATACACGGATCATTTGATCGCGTGTTTTCGAAAATTTATAGCCGTTAAGAGAATCGATAGAAGCGTAGACCTAGAGACGGACATAGAGATGGACGAGTCCTATCAAATTCCCGACAAGCTCAGACTCTTGGACACTCGTCCGTTGTGCGCTGCAGGATCGTTTTTCGATCATCAGGACATTCGTGGATTCTTAACGGAACGCCTTTTCGAAGACCTTTGGCCGTTGAATCATGAATCCGAGGTTGATTATTTCGAAGACGAGAATCTAAACGCGGCCGCCTCCTACGTTCGAAAGTACGCCAGGTCAGAAGATGAATGGTTTCACGTCATGGTTAAGGCTGCTGCATTTGAATCGTATATAAGAGTTTTGGATAAAGAAGACGGTAGGATCGCCACGCTGCCTTTTTCTTGTTGGTACGACGGCGGTACCGCCGAGGATCCAATTTTCAGACAGCATCGGCACATGATAGTGGTCGCGCCCATGGGTCTTTTCAAGAAAGTCTGGTCAAAAGTCAAACCTTACAAAAGACCTCGTAAAAACTACGCTTCGAAAAAATACGAGTTGATAGATTCTACCATGCATTTGGTCAACACGTTGGGCTACGTTAGCAAGAGGAGGTCGAGGTGTTACTTTATGATAGGTGGCAAGAGACATAAAAAAGCTCCACTGAAAAACAAACATTTCTATATTTTTCGGACGCTGCCAAAAGACTTCAGGTTGCCGCTGACATTGCATTGGGACGGAGGCGTCCAAGGGACTATGGATCTGGAAATGTTTCGAAAGGCCTCGCTGGCCAAATTAGCGTACGGTATGCTGGTTGAAGAAAACGGAATGTATAAGCAAAAGATTAAACATTTTCACGCTTTCAGAGGCGGGATGGTGCTGCCTCTCAAAAGAGAGTTCTTACCCACTAACCGCGAGACGCCTCAGATTCTATATTTGATGGGTGGTAAAAAGCTTTATCTGGATCGAGAAGACGTAGATGGAAACTGGCTGAGGGCTCAGGCTGAGAGAGGCAATTGCTTCTATGAACTGGTCGGTGACGAATTATGGACGCCGCCAAATAAAATCCAGAGTTATTTGAGAGACGTGAGGCCGATCGTGGAAGCGAATTGGAAACTGGAATCTGAGAGTAAGAGTTTGCAGGGACAAGTTGTCGAATTGCAGAGAGAGATGGCTGACTTGAAAGCAAAATTTGCAGAAGAGACGGCTTCATTGAAAGCACAATTTGCAGAAGAGATGGCTTCATTGAAAGCACAATTTGCAGAAGAGATGGCTTCATTGAAAAATGAAAACGCGTCTTGGAAAGAGAAATATCTATCTCTCAAAGCCGAGAACGATAGAAAAATATTGGATTTGCGAAGAGAAGTGTCGTCTCTGAAAGAAGAGAATGCGTGTATCAAAACGAAATATAAACGGTCAGTGATTGAGAACAGAAAATTGCGGGATAAGATAAACGAGCTACAGGACGAAGTCATAATGCAGCTGAAAAATAAGAATGCTGAGCTTAGACGGAGACTGTCCAAATATGAAGACGCGTAATTAAAAAATGTGAAATTAGAAAGTGACAATACTTTACAAAAGTCCATCTAAGTCCAGGTCACATGAAATAAACCAACCAACCAACTTAAAAAAAAAAAAAAAAAAAAATTTTTTTTTTTTTGAGTGGGCGTGGCTTGGATTCATTCTTTATAAATAGCTGTACTCAAACCTTCATTCCTTCATTCTGTCTGAATCTCTTCTAGCATCAACCTTCTACTAATACGCTCCTCACATTAAATCGCATCAGGCCATTTCTGTGACTCTTACATTAGATAGTTTCTAATATTATCCCTTTCATTGAAGCTCAGCATGTACAAAATGTGGGAACCGTTGGACAACGACGCAAACACAGAAATGCAAAATTTAAAGCAGCAAATGTTTGACTTGCAATCTAAATTGGATGCAGAAATCGCACTCTTGAAAACCAAGATTGAGAAATTTGACGTACTGTACTCCAAAATAGATAACTTGTATCAGGAAGAAATTTACAGGCTCAAATTAGAGTTGGGCGTGCAGCAGCACAAATCTGTAGTGCAGATTCAGAAGCAGCAGATCCAGATCCAGAACCTACAGAACATGTTGCTCTCGAATCAGATAGCGACTCAACAGAATCTGTTACGACAGGACATTAAATATAATAATGAGTAGATCATCCTTGAAACAGTTTAGTAAAGTCCGATAATACCCAACTGTAATATTTTAAACCCAACAGTTTATCTATATATAGTATTGCTGACGTGCCACCACTATCTCGATCTTTGCCAGCTCTGTCAAAATTTTCATTTTTTTTAAATTTGAAAAAAAAACGACCGATTGCTTATTTTACTATGTATATGTAATAAGAATCACGATTCCACGATTAGTTTTCAAAAATAATTTTATTTTAACATTATGTTTCTAAAGTTGGTCGAATTTGCAATAGTCAACCCAAAGTCTAAATCTTCATTTTTGAAAATATACTTAATTCAATCAACATTATAAATACAGTTGAGAGTCAAAAATCCGCACAGCTCGGGACCAGAGGTTGTGCGGATTTTAGGATTTTGCGGATTTCGGAGCCCATAAAAAATGATTTCCACTTTGAATAACAAAAACAGAATATTAATTCAAGTAAACACATACTGGTCAATAGCAACACTGAATATTAAATTACTAGGTACATAAGAATAATAATGAACACTAACAAAAATATATGGTAATGAAAACAATAAATAAAAATGAAAAAAAAAATTGTCAAATTTAGATAAAATCTGTTCACATGTAGCTAGTTTTAAACTAAACTTGAGCCTGCATGATTTATTTATTTTTTTATTTATTGTAAATAGTACTAACACAAATTAATTTTCTACCAATTTTGTTGAGTTCTTCCTTACAAATTATACCTTCATCAGAAAGCATTTAAAAAAATTAGTTTATTATTTACCTGATTGATATCATCATATCACAATAATCATTATTTTCTTTTGATGAATTTAATATAGTCAATAATTTCATTAGCTGCAGCTTGGCTCTTGCAGTCTTCATATTATTATTTTGTTTTTCTTTTTTGTAATCATAAAATGCAAACATAAAATCTGTATTCAAGATCTTTTTCAAAAATTCTGATTTGCAGTTTTGTAATTTATTAATAGTGAATTTCATTGTTTGTATCTGACAAGCTGTGCGGATTTCGGACTTCGGCGGATTTTAGGTCGGCGGATTTCTGGCTCTCTACTGTATATATACCACATACACTCTTGAAAAAAAAAAAAAAAAAAAAAAAAATTTTTTTTTTCTCAAGAGTGGCTGTGGTTTATCTATATATTGGCTTGCTGACATGCCACCTCATCATTCTATCTCGAACTTTGCCAGCATCTGTCAAAATTTTCAAATTTTTATAGGATTAGTTTATCGCTTGAGGTGATGTCAGGATGAGATATATTTATCTAGCTGACCTTCTAAAATAATTGTGTTTGCAGGATATTATGTAACTCGTTTCTTCAAAAACAGGACGATAGAATTAATTTGTCGACAGGATGAGATAAGCCCGATAGCAAAAGGAAATCCTCTCTAATCTATAAAAAGTCATCCTGTCGAGCCTTATATACTATTATTTTTATTGTTTCTCAGAACCGCTTATCAGATCTCATGCATCCGCTCGCCACAGTTTAAATACCGGCCTCAGCTCATTCATTCTGACCTTCTGTTTTTCAAAATGAACATGCTTTCCGTTGACTCTGACAAGCGATTTGATTACGACTATGCCTTTCAACCTAAAAGAAAAATCTTAAATACCTCTCGTCTCCATTGCAAGCTCATATACCATTATGATAGGGGGCAGCGTTACTTGCGTCCGTGAGATCCTTAACTCACACGTGCCCCCTGGGTGGTGCAAAATGAGTAACAATCTGTGTGAAGTTCAAGAGCGCCCGGATAAAAAGTGTAGTCCGGTGTGCTCTTACGCCAAGCAGGTAAGTAGAGGAACTAAGATGTTCTATCGGCAGACCTCTATTTGCTCTTGGCATCACTGTGTGTGACGTTCAAGAGCGCCTGGATAAAAAGTGTAGTCTGGTGTGCTCTTACGCCAAGCAGGCAAGTAGAGGAACTAAGATGTTCTATCGGTGGACCTCTATTCACTCTTGGCATCACTGTGTGTGAAGTTCTAGAGCGTCTAGACAAAAAGTGAAGTCTGGTGTGCTCTTAACCAAGCAGGTGGTGGGAGGGGAGGGACCAGGATGTTCTATCTATGGACCCTCCTACCGCTCTTGGTTTGTTAATCTGTGTGTAAAGTTCAAGAGCGCCTGGATATAAAGTGTAGTCTAGTGCGCTCTTATGCCAAGTAAGCAGACGGAGGAGCTAAGATGTTCTATCGGTGAACCTTCGTTCTGCTCTTGGCCTAAGTGGGATGCGCTGACCCCTCAGGCAGTGCACCTACACTCGTCAGTCAGATGGCGTGGACGAGAGCAATTGAAATGCAATTGCAGGATGACTTTCAGAGGGACAGCGGTTGCGCTGGACTGGCCAGATCGCTACTTCTGCTCCCCTTTCGCCTAGTAGTTCATCGCTAAGGTGTCTCAGTCTGGGAAGTGAGCCTCTCTGAGTTGATACATCTATAGATGTTTTGCACGAATGTCCCATCCTCAGAGAGTGTCTCATGATTGGGCTGACGAGCTTGCTCCTAACAGAGAGCTCCTACTGGGTTGATTCACACAGCCATGCTGCAGGTGCTGGAAAGGTCTCCTGGCATGAGCGCATTAGTGTGGGTGCAGCATGGTGATTGCGGTGCTACTCTAGTGCAGTCGCGCGCCGAGGATGGAAAGTATCGAATCGAAGAGGTTCAGCTGAGCGTTCCAAATCGAGGAGGTAGAAAGTGCGCCATCCAAAGCATCCCAAGAGGGTCATCCAGGCGGATTCGAACGCAAAATCTACAGCAAAAGGAGCTTGCTCCTACATGGTTGAATCGAAGAAATATCCTCCGTCAGTCTAAGTTATGTACGCTCTGCTGGTGTAGACGCATCCCGCAACAGCGGTCGAAGATGCAAACCAGCGGACGTCGTAAGTAATAGGGTTTTTGCCTCCCCGCCAGAGGATTTTTCCCTAGCTGATATTTATCAGCACAATCCTGCTGTCAATGGTGAGTTGCGCTGGCAGATTTGTCGGCGTGTGGCACGCGAGCGTGTGTTGTGGCGTCAAAGACATGGTCTGAGCTTCCTGGTGCTTGGTGCCCATGAGGGTGAAGCTTGCCCGAGCTTCTCGGGCATGTTCTGGTGTCCTGGGTGGGGCCTGTCCCGTGGCGGTGGAGGCCAGCCTATCTAAAGGAGAAGCGTGCGCGTCCTGCTTAGTCGGTGAGTCCGGCTGATGTAGTCGAGCGCCGTTGGGAGCACAGCCTAGTGGATGGTCGTGCATCGTCCTCAGAAGGTAAACTGGCCCTTCTGGCTGTCATATCGTGGAGCAGCTGGGACCCGGAGCAGACGGGCCCGCTGTTGACCAACTTAGGTCGGTCCGAAGGGTTGACGTAAGCTTTGGGAGTCTAGGCTGTCCATATCTGGGCTGGTACTTGCTGCTGCGGGGTGGGTTTCAACTGTCGTGGCGGCGGAGACTTCTCCTTCGGGGACATTATTAACTTTTGGACCGCATGGGCGACATAGAGAGCCTGGGTCGGTTGGTGGTGCGGCGCAAGCGCCGATTCCATTATGCCATTATGATACATCGATGTCTCTGCCAACGCCAAAGCCCAAGCCAATTCTTAAGACAACTCCCAAGCCAACTCCAAAGCCAAAGCCAATTCTTAAGCCAGCTCCAAAGGCAACTCCCAAGCCAGTTTCAATATCCATATCCAATTCACAGAAGATTTACTTAAAAATCCCAACTCCCATAAGCCGACTGCCAAAATCTCCAATCCATGAAGGCTCTACCAGAGAAAAAATATACCGTGCCTGGAAGCCTCGACCAAAGATTAATTACATGAATAGGCCGAATTTAAAAACAGTTGGATGTGAAGACACGAGATTAAAACGGCATAGTCGTTATCAAATTGACCTGCAATCTGAAAGACGGACCAGCCTAATAAAATAGAAAATATTATAGTTGGGTTTAAACCCAAACGATTTATAAAAAATCGGGTCGAACGAAGTGTCTCATGGCAGATTACTGTCTTTGACACTTCGTTCGACCCGTTTTTTTGTAACAATTGTATTGCCAATGTTGGATGTATGCCGATTAATACTGTTGCGTACTTGGGGGTTCGTGAGTTGTCTGAGAATGAAAGGCCAAACGTACAAAAATTCAGTAATTTATTCACATAAAGTTCCAGAAAAATACAGGTCTATAAACCAAGTATCAGCTTCAATTCAAACAGTAAACACTGCTTAAACAACAGCTGTCAATAGCAAATCCACAGTACAAACTGTATATCAATAACACTTGAAGCAAGTCTCTCTCAAAGAGGCTCAAGAGCAATACAAGCACTAGCGAAGCTGGCTGAAGAATGAACTGAACTGACTGCCTTGGCGAAGAAGCACTCCTTATATGCTGTTCCATGGAACCCAGATTTTTCGAGAAAACTCTAGAAAGTGGTCAAACAATCAACTTACAGCTTCCATATTTGGTATATCCCATATAAGGATTTTCTCGCCAAGGTCGCCAAAAAAATCGCCAAGGTGGGAAAAAGTCGCCAAATTTGGCGCCAAATCCATTACCTGCATTACTGGGCTTTTTAATGCGTTTTTAAGGGAAAATAAGGCTATCTCAACGCTAAAACGACTAGAAATGCACAAAATTAGCACTTTATCAACTTACTAAGCCTCTTTGAAAGAATTTATACAAAAATAAACACAATTATTTACAATTTCGTAACACTGCCCCCCTCCCAAGGACTGCACGTCCCGGGAAGTGCAACCCTTGGTCAAGAGGCGAAACTAAACAAATTTACACAATCTAAAACACAAAAACTAAGTTGCATATAACGATAAAATAGAAATACAAATCAAGTGAGAAATATTTACAAAATTCACAAATATGTTCAAATATTTATATACAAATATTTACAAAATTCACAAATATGTACAAATATTTATATACAAATATTTACATTACGCATGCGCAAATTTTACCAGTATTTACATTTTTTAATTTTTAATATTACTGTTACTTGTGGTACTTGGCTAGCCTATTATAGTGCACCACCTTCGGTTTTGATGAAGGTGTTTTAGTGATCCGCACCACTTCATCATTCAGCCTTTTTAAGACTGTGTATGGTCCATCCCAGTTGCACTGTAACTTGGGAGAGAGTCCTTTGCGGCGAACAGGATTCCAGAACCAGACTTTGTCTCCTTCCTGGAACTCATGTTGTGTAGCCTTTAGATCGTACCTTGTCTTCATTTTCTCCGTTGCCATGTTAATCCGCTCCCGAGCAAAGTTGTGTACGTCCTCAAATCGTGCCTGGAGATCCTGGATGTACTCCTCGGGCGATGAAGGCGCATCGGGTGGACAACCAAACAGGAGATCACAAGGGAGACAAAGTTCACGTCCAAACAGCATCTGGGCTGGAGTATAGCCGGTGGTTTCATGGACAGCACTTCGATAAGCCAGCAGGAACAATGGCAACTTCGAGTCCCAATCTTGCTGGTTCCTTGATACTAGAAGGGAGAGGTTATTCAGAATGGTACGATTGAACCTCTCGACCATGCCGTCCGACTGGGGATGTAAGGGTGTTGTCCGGGTTTTGTCTATGCCGAGTAGTTTACACAGTCCATTGAAAACATCAGAGGTAAAGTTCCTACCTTGGTCGGTATGAAGTTGTAGGGGCGTGCCGTACCTTGACACCCATTGCTGCACTAGGACTTCTACGACTGTGCATGCCTCTTGATTGGGAATGGGATATGCCTCAGGCCACTTGGTGAAATAGTCGATCACGACGAGAATGTATTTATTTCCACTGGAGGTCCGTGGCAAAGGACCCAAGATGTCGATTGCAATCCGTTCAAATGGTGCTCCCACGTTATACCATTGCAGTCTTCCTCGACTTCGTTTCTGCGGGCCTTTACGTGCCGCACAAGCATCACAGGATTTACACCATTTCTCCACATCCTCCTTTGCCTTGCACCAGTAGAAGCGTTCCCGAACTTTCTGCAGAGTCTTCATTACCCCAAAATGGCCTCCGGTACAGCTACTATGCAGTTGTTCTAAAACAGCTGGAATTTTTGATCTTGGTAATAAAATCTGCCATCTGAAGCTTTTCCCATCATCAGATTCCCACTTTCTGTATAATACGCCGTTTCTGATATGAAGAAAGTCCCAAAGTGCCCAATAACTTTTCGTAATGGGACTAAATCTGGAAATGTCCTGCCATGTAGGTCTGTTGCTGGTCGTCTCCTTCAGCTGTAACATTCTTCCAACTGGGCTTGTCTAAGTTCTTCGTCACTCCATGGGTCGGGATCTTGTTCTGATGGTGTTGCGACAGTAGCTTGGCGAACAACTGGCTTTATTCTTTGGTGTTTATCCTCGGCTTTAGAGATGTATTTATGATCTTCAGATGGGGGCTTCCGCAAGAATGCATCTGAATTTTCCCGAAGAGCTCCTTCTGGGTGGCATACTTCAGAGACATTCTTGGTTGCTTCTCTAGGTGTTCTTACTGGGCAGCTTCGTTTGATATGCCCGTCTTTTCCACAGCCCCAGCATAATATCATTAAATGGACAAATAAAAATGGTTTTAAATTCTCAACTGACAAAACACAATGTGTGCATTTTTGTCGTAAACGAGGTCTTCATCCAGATCCTCAGATTTTGATGATTAACAGGCCAATTTCAGTTGTTGACACTGCTCGATTTCTGGGTGTTATGTTTGACAGAAAATTGACTTTTATTCCACATATTTCATATTTAAGAACTAAATGTGATAAAGCACTAAATATTTTAAAAGTCCTTTCTAATACTTCTTGGGGAGCAGACCGTCCATCGCTACTCAAAATATATCGGGCTACTATTCGCTCCAAACTAGATTATGCTTGCCAGGTTTATGGATCAGCAGCTCATTCTTACCTCAAAAAACTGGACACAACACACCACAGTGCACTTAGAATTTGCTCAGGAGCATTCCGGACCAGTCCTGTTTTTAGTTTATATGCTGACTGTGTGGAGCCTTCTCTCACTGATATAAGACAAAGACTTTCACATGAATTGTACTATCGCATCCTTTCACATCCTAATCATCCACTTCACTCACATTTAAATAACAACGATCATAATCTTTATGTGAATCGGCCATCTTGCATCCCTCATTTTTCTCTTAGGATTAAGAACTTTCTTGTGGGCACTTCTCATATTCATACCAAAGTTCGTCCCCGTTCTTTTTTAATCATGACGCCTTGGAATTTCCAAGTTATTTCTTGTCTTCATCCATTTAAGGGATTTGACAAATCTAACACAGATGCTTCCATTTTTCAAGCACTTTTCTCATCTCATCGCTCTGCCTACAAAGACTATATTGAGATTTTTACTGATGGCTCCAAAACAACTAATAAAGTCGGTTGTGGTATTATCATTGGTAATACAACTTTTAGCTATCAACTCCCTAATTCTTTTTCCATCTTCTCTGCAGAGTTCTTTGCTGTTGAGGTTGCCCTTAACATCATTTCATCTCATCACAGTAGAAAAATCATTATATACACAGACTCAAAGAGTGTTCTTGATTCTCTCTCTTCTAGCTCTTGTAACCTGACTTTCATTTCAATTTTAAAAACTTATAACGACCTTTTGAAAAAGGGCTTTGATATTTTGTTTTGCTGGGTTCCTGGCCACGTAGGCATTAAAGGCAATGAAGCAGCAGACAAAGCCGCAAGGCAGGCTTCCATACTTTTAAACTGTCCTGTTCCTTATGAAGACGTTAAGCACACACTTAAAAGCTATCTTAAAAATATGTGGCAAAGGGAGTGGAATAACAAAAATAGTAATAAATTGCGAGAAATAAAGTCTCAAATTTCAGTCTGGCCTACAATTTCACCTAGAAAATACGATGTTATTATTACTCGACTACGAATTGGGCATTCCAGACTCACACATAAATACTTATTACTTAGAGAACAACAACCTGAGTGTCCAAAGTGTCATTTCAGTGCTTTAACCATTCGTCATGTCCTCACCGACTGCCCTTGCCTTCGTCATCTCTATCGAACACATTTTAATTCATCTTCACCCAATCTGACGAACCTTTTAAGTGTGAACCCTCATCATCGCATGACTAATTTTTTAAAAGAAGCTGGTTTTTATCATGACATTTGATTTTATATTTTACACTGTTCATCTCCTTTTACTTCGGTTTTTTATATTTACACTGTTCATAACTTTTTACATCATTTTATTTTATACACTTTTTACTCTGCTTTCTATTATTTCAATCTTTGTCTTGTGTTTTATTATTTTACCTATTGTCTTAATTTTCAATGTGTTTTTTACTGACCATCTGGATGGGTAAAACCCATCCAGAAGCATCCTTATTTTTTATCCTTTTGTTTGGCGCAGTATGTCCCATTGCGGACCTTGCGCCATTAAACAACAACCAACCAACCAACCATTATTTTTTAGCATTTTGTATCTGAATAATTATCCAAACATATTCATTTTTGCATATCTATAGTTATTTATAATAATATTACTACCATAAATTTGAGAAATCTCTTCTTTTTATCATATTTTTTATTAACTTTTATTTTTGTTTGTTTGTTCGATTGTAATCGAATTCTAATTAACTTCCCTACTAATTAGACATTTGAAACTTTTTCAAAACCCGATGACAACACAATATTTCAAAGTCCGATTTTTTGATTTTATGATTAATTAATATTTGAAAACGTAATATTAAAAGCCTATCCCCCAAAAATTACGAGTCTTTTGACATAAAAATAAATGCATTTAATTTTAAAACATGATAAATAAAAAGTTTCTTTTTTTTATCTTATAAATTATTTATAATAATATTGCAACCTTAATTTCGACAGTTATCTATATAAATAAAGCAAAGAGTATATCGGCGGGCCACTGCTATTTTTGATTGGCTTAAATTTAACTATTTTAAAAATCGGCCCTTTTTTTTCATTGTAAACATTTATGCAGAATTCTGCATAGATGTTATACTTAAAAAAAAAAAAAAAAAAAAAAAAAACTTTTATTTTTTGTAAGGAAACTACCCTAACAACACATTTGTCCCCAATACATCCTGAAGATGTCCATAGACGTCCTTTCCAACCATAGGACCTCCTGAGGATGTCATTTGGAGAATATCTGCTGTTAGGGTAATTACATCAAGATATTATGTTGTAAAGTTTCACAAAGTTCTATTATTTTTATCCTAAAACAAGACTTTAATATTAAAAAAAGCACTATGTATTACTAATTAAAATAAAATGTGAATATTTTAACAGTTGTCAGTTTATCAAGGAAATCCGATAGACCGTGGTGTCTAGAATTTATCCAGGTGCACGTAACATGTTTTTAATGATTTGATAGGAGATTTCATAGAATAAAAGAAAAATAGTTTTATTTTAGCTCTTTTATGGGTTTAAATATATGTAATTGTAAATATTTAAATTACTTTCTTAATTTAAATACATATTTTCCCATTAAAATTTTTATAAAACAATTTCCACTCTTTTTTCTTTTATTATTTTTGCATTTTTTCAATAAAATTCACACACATTATATAAATGTTACCTTAGAAATAAAACAGACACAGTTTACAGTAATTAAAATAATTAATTAATACTTGTAATTATTGTTATAATAAAGTAACAATTTAACAATTAACAAATGTGAAATACTCGGTATTAATTAAAAGCAATTATATTATACAATGATAAAATTATTTAAGTAATTAGTTTAAAATAAAATAATCGTGGAAAAACTCCTTTATACAGTTTCGATTTATGTTATATGCACATTATATATGTAATAAATATTTGGGAAAAAAGGCAATTATTAATACCCAAAATAGCTAAATTAGAAATAAATAAATAATAACATGGGCTCCTTTTTCGAAGAGTAATTATTATTTATAAATTGAAAATTCTTGGACATTCTTAAAAAAGTTTTTTGAAGTAAAACTATCTCTCTCTGTAACGTCAGACTTCAAATAACTTCACTGTAGAGAGACTCGTTTTGCTGTGAAACGAGTTTTACAGGCAATAATTTTTCAGGTGTCTACGAAGCAAAAATAGAATTAAATATTTGAATTCATAGAGAAAATTGCTGTTAGTTAAGAATATAAGACTCGTCCGATATTTTTAATGATTAAAACCATAATATCTGTAAAATAATAATCTTAATAAATTACATTTTACCGTTAAATATCTATTTCATATTGAAATGAAATAATAGAATTTTAATGATAAAATGTATTATATCAATGTAATAAACATATTTTGACTATAGTTTCAACATTCTTGTCTTATTGCCAAACTCATCCATGAAAACATTTATGTTTGAAGGGGGTATAGGTATTGTATAAAACATATGGAATATTGTATATCTTAAATATATCTATTAGAAGTACAACATATAAAAAACTATCTGGAAGTATTATAGAGATATATAAATATTATAGAGATATAAGTATTATAGAGATGTTAATTGTATATTATCTTTCTCTAACTTATTAATGTTCATTTACTAAATATTTTAATTTGTAAAATAATCTTAATAACAATTTCCTATTTCTTGTTAATAATTGTTTTTATTTTTACATAATAAAACATAATATTAAAATAACTGTAAACCAAATTTTCTATATTTAAATCAACAGATTAATTAATACAAATGCATTATTTTCTCAAAAACATAAATAATATGGATCGTCTTTTAAATTGGACATATTTTAAATAAATTTCACAGTTTTAATTTAAAATATCAAAAAAACTAATATAAATAATCAGGAAATATTCAAATCAAGGTAAATAAAAATAAATAAAAGAGAAAAATATTTCTATACTATTAAACTTCTTTCAAATGCACAATTAATAATGAATTTATATTATAATGATGATAGACACTCAATTTGGAAACATATTTAAAGATACAATGTGGACCATTTTAATTTTTGTTTAGAAAAATTCCTTTCTGTTAACATGTCTGCAAAATAAGAATATATCTCATGAATACAGAAGAAAGCTGGCATACATGAAGATCTCTGTGTGTCCCTGTAAAAGTTGTTTCTTGGCAAATATAGTGAGCTCGCAGCAATGAACGAATAAGGCATGTATTTACAAATTAAAAAAGAAATACATAATTTTAATAAATACCTAAATAACCCCCTCTGTCGTAATAATATGTTTCTTTAATAACATTATTTACATTTAAAATTTTATAATTTACTTGGCATTATTCTGCCCATGTAGATCTTATAGGATATAAACATTGTTCTTTCATTGCGCAATCCTCACAGGTTTCTTTTATGCATTTTATTGTGAAACCGTTCTCAAAAAATGGAGTGATTAAAAAGTGTTCTTCATAGGGATCGTATGAATCATTTAAAACAATTGGTTGATTTATTTCTTTTATACTACAATCCCAATATAGAATTTGTTTATTGTGATTTATCACAATAAGGTCTTCGGTGGGCAGAACGTAATATTTTCAATAACATTTATATGTATATTATTTTTTGTGAAATCATATTTGAAAAGAGTATCTAATTCTTCCCATTTCATTTTATACATTACATAATCTTCAATGGTCTTCTTTATAGGTCCGGTATTAGGAAAAGTATAATATTTATCCTCGGGATAATATAGATTATAATGTTTGTTGTACCTAACACATATTGCCATAACTTCTATATAAACATTGCATAATTCGTTATTTCGACTTAAAAAAAACCACATTCTACAAATTGTAGAATATTTCTAAATTTAGATTCAGAAATTGTCCAAGCGGAGGGATTTAATGTTAATTGATTCATTTCAGGTATTTTAGTTAAAGCGTTATATTTATCAAAAAAGGCAAAATAATTTTTGAAAATTTTATACTGTATATCATAAGGTAATTTAAAAAATTCAAAAACTTCGCTCAATTTTATTTTTTGATGAAAATATTCTTACAAAAAAATTAAAACATAATTTTGTCTATGATAGAATTTAATTTAATATGGCAGGGTTATTTATGCATATATTTTAACATCCCTCAAAAAAGAATAATAATAATAGAGAGTCCTCAGAAAAATTCTTAAACACATATACAAATAATGCATTAGTTTTACAGGGTGACAAGAAATAACTTGGACACACATGATACATTATTTTGTCTATTATATTTACAAATTTTCAAAGTGGCTACATTTAGCCTTCATACAGAGCTTTAAACGTGTCACAAAAATTTCGGCTACGGCCCGCACTGATATTTTATCTCATTCCTTGCGTAAGAATTCCTTTAGGGATGCCAAAGTTTTATGAAGTTTAACACACACCCTTGTCTCCAAGATTGACCAAACTGAATAATTCATCGGGTTCAAATCTGGGGCCATTTTTGACCTCCAATGAAGTCAGGAAAATTTGTCTTGAACCAATCTTGAATACCTTTAGCTCTGTGTGCAGGTCCTGTTGGAAGGTCCCATCTTTTATTTCCAAAGAACTTTAGCGAAAAGCTAATGTGAGACGTAACTATTTGGTGTCAGTTTTTTTCGACATGGAGAAAGCTTATGACAAGACTTGGCGCTATGGTATTTTAAGAGATCTTTTTAATTTGGACTTTAGAGGAAATCTCCCTATTTTTATAGAAAATTTTCTAAGAGTCAGACGCTTTCAAATTCGCATTGGATCAGTTTATTGAGATTATTATTTCTAGGAGGAAGGTGTGCCTCAAGGCAGTGTTTTGAGCGTTACACTTTTTTCTTTAAAAATAAATGATATTTTAAAGCAATTGCCTCCAAGTGTACATGGAAGCTTATATGTTGACGACCTGCAAATTTCTTGCCAGGGAAATGACATGCGCTTCATAGAACGCCAATTACAACTTGCTATAAACAATATCACTAAATGGAGAAATAAAAATGCTTTAAATTTTCCACTGACAAAACACAATGTGTGCATTTTTGTCGTAAACGAGGTCTTCATCCTGATCCTGAGATTCTAATGAATAACAGGCTAATTTCTGTTGTTGACACTGCTCGATTTCTGGGTGTTATGTTTGACAGAAAATTCACTTTTATTCCACATATCTCATATTTAAGAACTAAATGTGATAAAGCATTAAATATTTTAAAAGTCCTTTCTAATACTTCTTGGGGAGCAGACCGTCCATCATTACTCAAAATATATCGGGCTACTATTCGCTCCAAACTTGATTATGCTTGCCAGGTTTATGGATCAGCAGCTCATTCATACCTTAAAAAACTTGACACAACACACCACAGTGCACTTAGAATTTGCTTAGGAACTTTCCGCACTAGTCCTGTTTTTAGCTTATATGCTGACTGTGTGGAGCCTTCTCTCGCTGACATTAGACAAAGTTTTTCACTTGATTTGTACTATCGCATCCTTTCATATCCTAATCATCCACTTCACCCACATTTAAATAACAACGATCATAATCTTTATGTGAATCGGCCATCTTGCGTCCCTCATTTTGCTCTTAGGATTAAGAACTTTCTTGCGGGCACTTCTCATATTCATACCAAAGTTCATCCCCGGTCACTTTTAATCATGACGCCTTGGAATTTCCAAGTTATTTCTTGTCTTCATCCATTTAAGTGGTTTGACAAATCTAACACAGATGCTTCCATTTTTCAAGCACTTTTCTCATCTCATCGCTCTGACTACAAGGACTATGTTGAGATTTTTGCCGATGGCTCCAAAACAATTAATAAAGTCGGTTGTGGTATTATCATTGGTAATACAACTTTTAGCTATCAACTCCCTAATTCATTTTCCATTTTCTCTGCAGAATTTTTTTTGCGGTTGAGATTGCTCTTTACATTATTTCATCTTATCGAAGTAGAATATTCATTATCTATACAGACTCTAAGAGTGTTCTTGAATCTCTCTCTTCTAATTCTTGTAACCTGTCCTTCATCTCAATTTTAAATACTCACAACGACCTTTTGAAAAAGGGATTCAACATTTTGTTTTGCTGTGTTCCTGGCCATGTTGGCATTAAAGGAAATGAAGCAGCAGACAACGCTGCAAGGTAGGCTTCTGAATTTTTAAACTGTTCTGTACCATATGATGACACAAAGCACACACTTAAAAGCTATCTTAAAAGTATTTGGCAAAGGGAGTGGAATAACCAAAACAATAACAAAAGAAATAAAACCTCAAATTTCAATCTGGCCAACACTTACCCCTAGAAAATATGTCATTATTACTGGACTAAGAATCGGGCATTCAAGACTAACACATAAATACCTATTGTTTGGAGAGCAACAACCTGATTGTCCGAAATGTCATCATAGTGCACTAACCATTCGCCATATTCTCACCGACTGCCCTTGCCTTCGTCATCTGGTATCGACAACACTTTAATTCATCTTCACCCAATCTGACGAGCCTTTTAGGTGAGAACCCTCATCATCTCATGACCAATTTTTTAAAAGATGCTGGTTTTTATCATGACATCTGATTTTATATTTTACACTGTTCATATTTTTACTATATACACTGTTCATCTCCTTTTACTTCGGTTTTTATATACACTGTTCATCACTTTTTGCATCATTTTATTTTATACACTTTTTACTCTGTTTTCTATTATTTCAATATTTGTCTTTTTATATTTTATTATTTTACCTATTGTTTTAATTTTCAATGTATTTTTTACTGACCATCTGTATGGGTAAAACCCATCCAGAAGCTAGTGTTTAACTTTTATACTTTTGTTTGGCGCAGTATGTCCCATCGCAGACCTTGCGCCATTAAACAGCAACCAACCAACCAAAGAACTTTAGCGACAAAAGTAAGACAACATCTTCGAAAATGAGTTTGCAATAGTGGTAGTTACAGATATTTGGTTTGAAACTTCGTCCAAGTTATTTCTTGACACCCTGTAATTCCAAATAACTTAATAAAATATAAATGATTAATTGTGTATTATCTTCCTCTAACTTATTAATGTTCATTTACTAAATATTTTAATCTGTAAAATAATCTTAATAACAATTTCCTATTTCTTGTTAATAATTAATTGTTTTTATTTTTACATAATAAAACATAATATTAAAATAACTGTAAACCAAAATTTCTATATTTAAATCAATAGATTAATTAATACAAATGCATTATTTTCTCAAAAACATAAATAATATGACGTCTTATAAATTGGAAATAACACATAATTTAAATAAATTTCACAGTTTTAGTTTAAAATATAAAAAAAACTAATATAAACAATCAGGAAATATTCAGCCAAAATCCGCTAGCTCAGTGCTCAGACGAAACAATTATGAATCCGAAGGTTGTGAGTTCGAATCTCAAGGTGGGAATTAAAGATAAGCACTTTCGAAGGGGACATTTACATTTATTCTTCTCGATTTTCATTAGTTTAATTTGAAAAAAAGTTTTTATCAATTTTCAAAACACCTTGAATATTATATAAAAAAATGTCATATTTTATTTTTAAGACCAATTTTTTAACTTCTTCAGAATCTTTACAAGCGTCATTTTAAATTTATCAATGTTTTAAAAAATATAATCAAATTTTGTCGATTGAATTTAAACAACATTCACCATAATAAATATTCCTCTTACAAAATTCATTTTCAGGATCAATTAAATAAAATATAGCTAAATTTTGTTCTTTTGAAATCATAATGTGAAAGGCCTGTAGCAATTCAATCAATTTGATATCAAAATCATTAAATCCAATTTCTGTAAAAGGTGTGTCAATTTAACAGTTGGAATTTTTCAGAATGTGAAAACAGAATTTAAAAATATGTATTATTTGTAAAGTCCCATAGAATAGTATTGGCTTGGGCTTCCGGCGACGGTAAATGAAGAGGAATTAAATAGCGAAATTTCATTTTTCAAACTTTCAATTTTGAAATTTTGCTACTTTATTTACAGTTTACAAGAATATAAAATTTCTTGTTATTTCTTAATATTATACACATGTGTTGTTCTAAAAATAGATAATAAGTTATAAAAGTAATAGTATTTTTAAAAAATAAGCCTGCATAAAATTAAAACTCATGTTTCTGTTTCATTTTTCTATTTTTATTTTTTTTCATATCCATGCTTTTTTTTCTTTAAAAAATATATCATACTTCATCTATCATACATATTTTTTTTAAATATTTTATTTTTTTCATCTTTATCAATTTTTATCTCTCTTTTTTTTATTTAAAAAATAAACCTGTAAAGAAAGATATTCTTTTTTATAGATTCATAAAATTAAATATTCATGAACATATTGGCACGACAGGACTCTTTCAGTTTGTATCATTACACATTTAAGGCTTTGAATTTTAATTATAACAAATAAGAATAGTTGTTATTATTTTTATTATCATCATGATGCTGTAAAACTAATCCTATCATACCAATATAAATTTTATCTGTAACAGTTCTTTCTTTTTTCTTTTTTCGAGATTTTTTTCATATCCATGCTTTTTATTCTTCTTGTTCAAAGTAAAAAATATTCTGACTCTCTTAAATTAAATTTTTTTTAAATATATCATACTTTATCTATCATATATTTTTTATATAAATTCTTTTTTTTTTTTTCATCTTTATCAATTTTTATTGTGAAAGAAATTAACACACTAGAACATATACATAACACGGTTCATTATCCTGGTCGAGATACCAACCATGTTTTATCGAGTGTGTTAGTTCTAAAAATTGATTTTCAAACAATGTCCTTGCAGATGGCTGAAATAATAAGTCGTCGAATTGAGATATTTTGGATAAACTGTTAATTTATCAAAGAACAAAACATATTTTTTGAAAATGTTTATCTTGACATCAAAGGGTAAATTTAAAAATGGGAACGTTTCTGTCATTTCGGTCAAAAATATCAAACACAAAATTTTTCTTAAAAGTAAAAAAAGATTGCAGCAAGTCAAAATGAAATCCCTTTTATATACGCAAAAGTAAGAAATAAAAATAGGTTTTAGTTTGAGATTAAATCATATAATCTCAAACTAAAACCTATTTTTTTCTTGTGCGTCTGTGAAAAAACATATAACCTTTTCAGTTGGTCTCGCCGTTTTTGAAATTTTATCATGACAGAGTTATATAATATGTTTGCACAATCTTGAATACATATCATTAAAAAAATATTGTCAAAGTAGAATTTGTGGATGAAATATGGTATACACAATTTTATTTTATCGTTGAAAATAGAACTGTACGAAGATATCGTTTATTTGACTATTTTCAAAATACTTTATTTCATTCCAGGATTGGCATTAAAAATTGGAATGATGATAGACTTGTATTTGAGGATCATAAGTTGTCTATTTCTAACGCTTATAATCTTCTTAAAAAGCAACAGATTATTAAACCTGATTTTAAGCATTGATTTTAAACCCTTCTTTACAAAGATATTATTTATTTTGCGAAAATGAAGAATATTTAAGAAAAATAATAGCCAATTAAAATATATATATATTTAAAGATTTATAGAAAATTAAATAAAGGTTCAAGTTTAAGAAAAATTATAATAAATTTTTCTAATATTATAAAGAATGATAAACGCTCTACCTTCTGCACTAAATGGCAAATTTACAAGTAATCATAATCCTCCATATGATGAAGGAAATAAAGCCGTACTTCAATGTGATCCCGGATATAAATCAAACAATATATATTATTTTTTAGTTAAAAATAAAAATGATCAATTTATGTGGAATCCGCCATCCATTACATGCATACCTACACCTTGCAGTAAACCACCTTTGTTAAAAAATGGTTATCATATCGGATCATTATATTGTTATCCTAACAAAATCACTTATAAATGAAATGAAGGTTATAAACTCAACAGTTTTATAGATAATCAATATTGTACTTCATTTGGTGAATGGTCTCCACCTATTAAAAATTTACGTTGTGATCCAGTACAATGTAATGAAATAAAAAAATTTAAATACGGATCTGTATCTTATGATCCATCCGATAGATTTTTTGAATCGGTGGCAACTCATAAATGTGATTTGGGATTTTATATCGTTGATGATGCCGGTACTGATGGAAAACGAACTTGTTTAGATGATGGAACTTGGAACGGTAAAGATATTTTGTATGAACCTTGTCCAAAATTACCCGATAGATTAAAAATAAAACTTACCTTTCCGGGATGTACCATAATTAGTTATGATGATGGAATTACAAATGCTACTATAAAATGTAAAAAAGATGGAACATGGACAAAACCAAACTGTCCGAATCTTTTAACCGCTCCGGTTGATTCATCGTCACCGGCGGATAACCCATTTCTACATTTACCCGTTAATTCTCCGACCGTTGATTCATCATTTTTGTTATTTCAAAATTTTTTATATTTTTTATGTATCACAACTTTTATTATATTTTCTGTAATAATTAAAAATGTTAAAATTGGAACAAATTAATATGTTAAATAAAAAATCCGATTATATTTTACCCCCAGGGGGGTACCTTCTTTAGGTATTCAGGGGGAGTCACGCACCCCGGGCCCGAGTGATCTTTCCTTCTCTCTCTCTTTTTTTTTTTTTTTTTCTCTACCTTTCTTTTATTTCTTTTAATTTTATTTAATTTTATTTTTTTTTTTTTTTTCTATTAAGATTTTGGCATTTTTTTTTTTTTTCTTGCTTTTTTTTGTCCTTGTATTTTTGGTTTTTACTGCCAATAAGCTCTTGGTACTTGTTCTTGTTTTTTGTTCTTGTAAAAAAAAAAAAAATTTGAAAAAAAAATAAAAAATTTGAAAAACTTACAAAAAAATGAAACAACTTACCTTGTTTTACTCACCTTTTTCATTTCTACTTACCCTGTTTGTTTTTACTCACATTTATTTTCTGGTTTTGTTCTTGTTGGTTATACTAAAAATACTTAATTTCTAATACATTAACCAAGCTGAGATCGGTGTAGATGTGGCGCTGGTTATTGGGTTGGCGATTTGGTGAGGGTCTCACGGTAGTCTAGCCTTGGGAGCACACTGGGAGACTGGTGCCCTTGGTGAAAGTGAGACAACGGTGACTACTCGAACGAGAAACACCGGACTAACACGACTACCACATGTGATTCCCAATCTGGGTCGACGGTCTGGTAGCTGGTGAGTGGTTATGGGTGTCCCAGGGAGCGATTCTGAAAACCCTTTGCTTTTCCGTCTGTTCAAGAAACGGGCTGACTTGTGGGACTAAGGAAACCCTCGCCCCTTTTTATTTAATTTAATTATGGCGACAACTAAAGGTAATCCGAATAATGCGTCTGGCTCGGGCCAAGCTATTAAATGCTCAAATGCTAATTCATGGGCGGAAAGAATGGAAGAATTTTCTTCGACTATTAGTGAGAATAATATTTTTGTGGATGGTTCTGATGCACGTTTTTTTGTTATCAAAAGGACTGAGGGAGACTTTTCAAAAACTTCCCCGTTCTTAATCCAGAACGCGATACAATCAATTGCAGGTGAACCGAAATCTATCAAGAAACTTCGCACTGGGGAGCTATTAATTGAAGTTTTAAATCATAAGCAAGGGAAAAATTTAAGACTCTGTACACAACTTTGCAATATTCCAGTTACTACAACCTTACACCGAACACTAAACACTAGCCGTGGAGTAATATCTGAAGCCGATTTGCAATATGTCCCCGATTCTGAAATTCTAGAAAATCTTAAAGAACAGAAAGTAATTGCAGTCCGTCGTATATCTATTTACCGTGACAATAAACAGATACCTACTAAACACTTAATACTAACCTTCGATTCACCTACTCTTTCACGCTCAATTAAAGCAGGTTATCTAGAATGTAAAATCAGACCATACATCCCAAACCCTTTACGTTGTTTCAATTGTCAACGCTTTGGCCACTCCAAAACCGCCTGCCGTGGAAATCTCACATGTGCTCGCTGCAGTGCAGTGGGCCATGATAGTCAAAACTGTGAAGAACCAGTCTGCTGCATAAATTGTAAAAAAGACCATCCAGCATACTCTAAATCCTGTGAGAAGTGGAAAAGTGAAAAAGAGATTCAGACTATAAGAACAAAAGAAAACATTTCATATTATGAAGCTAAAAAAATTATTGAATCGAGAACACCTATTATTGGAAAATCATATGCTGCTGCTACTTCCACCAAAAAAACTTCTAGAACAATAGCTACACAAACCGCCTCTCTAAACAATACCAGCTCTCCGGTTGAAACTGTTTTAAGTAATTCTCCAAAAATGCAACCTAAGCCTATTCAGGCTTCAAATTCCACACATTCTTCTAATACTACTCCAATGGAAACAGTTCAAATCAATTCCTCAAATCTACAAACCAAACCAAGTCAGACATCTACCTCCACACAGTCTTCTTTATCTAAACCAACAAATTCTAAAAAATCTCCACCAGTACCAAAAACTGTTCTGTCTGACAGGGGACATTCCTCAGTCTCCCTAAAAAATGCTAATTCACCCTTGCGTCCCCATATCATTAAGAAAAAGAGAATTGCTAAATTGCCCACTCCAATTACAAACAAAACAAAAAAAATAAATCTTACTAAACAACAGGACTTAATAAGCCTTCATCCTTCTGATGGGGAAGGTATGTCTACCGCATCAGAGGATAATGACGTGGATGTTTTAATCTAAAACAAAAAAATCACAATGACTAATTTCATTTCATGGAATTGCCGAGGTTTTACAAATAAACGAGATGAAATCAGAGAGATAATTTCTGATCATCGACCCATTTGCTTTGCCTTTCAAGAGACCTACTTAAGACAAAATGATAATGTAAAAATTCGTGGATATATTTGTTTTAGAAAAGACTTTATTCATTCTGACAGGGCTACAGGTGGAGTAGCTCTTCTTATTTCCAATAATGTACCTCACAGTAATATTTCTTTAAATACTAATATCCAAGCTGTAGCAGTCCAGGTCCATATTCACATGCTTGTCACTGTTTGCAATATCTATGTACCCCCAAATATGACTCTCAGCCCTCATGATCTCAATAACCTTGTTTTGCAGTTGCCAACTCCTTTTGTCTTTCTTGGTGACTTTAATGGGCACAATCCACTTTGGGGTAGTCCCGACACTAATCAGCGTGGTCAGGTTATTGAGGATTTTGTCACAGATAATAATCTATGTATTTTAAATAATGGTGACAACACATACTTTCATGAACCTTCCAGAACATTCCATGCAATAGACCTAGCCATTTGTTCACCCACTCTGTATCCATATTTTAATTTCTTCATAAGTAACGATCTACATAATAGTGATCATTTTCCTTTATTTTTATCATTTCATAATTTTAATGAACATCCACCTGGAAACCCGCATTATATTTATGACAGGGCCGATTGGGCTGCCTTCACTACTAATGCTGTAATTACGCATGACATGATTGGAGGTAATATTAACAAGGCTGTTACTGATGTGACTAATTGTATCATAAACTCTGCTAACATTTCTATTCCAAAATCTTCTGGCTGCCACAATAAACACTCAAAGCCCTGGTGGAATGAAGAATGTAATGCTGCAAAAAGAAAGCAACAAAAAGCGTGGGGGATTTTTAGGCGGTACCCAACCACTGCCAACTACATTGCATTCAAGAAAGAAAGAGCAAATGCTCGCAGAATCCGCAGAAAATCACAAAAAGAGTCCTGGGTTAAATATGTTTCCAGCATTACCTCCAATATAAGCAGCAAACAACTTTGGCATTGTGTCAAGAAAGCAATGGGAATTCATTCTAATCAAAGTATTTCTTTTTTAAAGGATAATGGTCAAACTATAACGTCTATTAAAAATATTGCGAACACCATTGGTAGAACTTTATCTGACATATCCAGCTCTAATTCCTACTCCGAACCTTTTTTGTCATATAAACATAATTCTGAACGCTCATCAATTAATTTTCACTCCCGTTCTTCACCAGAGTACAATAGTTCTTTTACTGAAAATGAATTACAAAATAGTTTGAAAAACTGTCGTAACTCTGCTCCTGGACCAGATGGTGTTACCTACATTATGATTCAACATTTATCAAAACTGTCTCTTAAAAATCTCCTTCATCTTTACAATAGGATCTGGACTGAAAATATTTTCCCTGTTGCTTGGCACGATGCTATTGTTATTCCTTTTCCGAAACCAGGTAAAGATGCTACTGACCCAAAAAATTACAGGCCCATTGCTCTTACAAGCTGTCTATGTAAACTACTCGAAAAAATGGTAAATACTAGATTGGTTTTTATTCTTGAAAAAAATAATCTGATTTCTCCATGGCAAAGTGGTTTCCGACGAGGCCGTTCTACGGTTGACAATATTTTATTATTAGAGACAAATATCCGCAAAGCTAATGTGAGACGTAACCATTTGGTTTCAATTTTTTTCGATATAGGAAAAGCTTATGACAGGACATGGCGCTATGGTATTTTAAAAGATCTTTTTTATTTGGACTTTAGAGGAAATCTTCCCATTTTCATTCAAAACTTTTTAAGAGTCAGACGCTTTCAAATTCGTATAGGATCAGTTTATTCAGATTTTTATTTTCAAGAGGAAGGTGTGCCTCAAGGCAGTGTTTTGAGCATTACGCTTTTTTCCTTGAAAATAAATGATATTTTAAAACAGCTGCCGCAAAGTGTCCATGGGAGTTTATATGTAGACGACCTGCAAATTTCTTGCCAGGGAAATGACATGCGCTTCATAGAACGCCAATTACAACTCGCTATAAAAAATATCACTAACTGGACAAATAAAAATGGTTTTAAATTTTTGACTGACAAAACACAATGTGTGCATTTTTGTCGTAAACGAGGTCTTCATCCTGATCCTGAGATTTTGATGAATAACAGGCCAATTTCCGTTGTTGACACTGCTCGATTTCTGGGTGTTATTTTCGATAGGAAACTGAACTTTATGCCACATATTTTACACTTGAGAACTAAATGTGACAGAGCACTTAATATTTTAAAAGTCCTTTCTAACACTTCTTGGGGAGCAGACCGTCCATCTTTACTCAAAATTTATCGAGCTACTATTCGCTCCAAACTTGATTATGCTTGTCAGGTTTATGGCTCAGCCCCTCACTCTTATATTAAAAAACTTGACACAACACATCATAGTTCGCTCAGAATTTGCTCAGGTGCTTTCCGCACGACTCCAGTCTTTAGTTTATATGCTGACTGTGTGGAGCCTTCTCTCACTGATATTAGACAAAGACTTTCACTTGAATTGTACTATCGCATCCTTTCACACCCTAATCATCCACTTCATTCTCATTTAAACTGTAACGATCATAATCTTTATGTGAATCGCCCATCTTGCATCCCACATTTTGCTCTAAGAATTAAAAACTTTCTTGCTGGCACCCCTCATATTCATACCAAAGTCCGTTCTCGTTCTCTCTTAAACATGACACCTTGGAACTTCCAGGTTGTTTCTTGTCTTCATCCGTTTAAAGGATTTGACAAACCTAACACAGATGCTTCTATTTTTCAGGCCCTTTACTCATCTCATCGCTTTCATTACAAGGACTACGTCGAGATTTTTACAGACGGCTCTAAGACAAGCAATAAAGTCGGTTGTGGTGTTGTCATTGGTAACACCAGTTTTAGCTATCAACTGCCTAATTCTTTCTCCATATTCTCTGCAGAGTTTTTTGCTGTTGAGGTTGCCCTTAACATTATTTCATCTCAGCACAGTAGAAAATTCATTATATATACAGACTCAAAGAGTGTTCTTGATTCTCTCTCTTCTAGCTCTTGTAACCTGACTTTCATTTCTATTTTAAAAAGTTACAATGACCTTTTGAAAAAGGGATTTGACATTTTGTTTTGTTGGGTTCCTGGCCACGTAGGCATTAAAGGCAATGAGGCAGCAGACAAATCCGCAAGGCAGGCTTCCATACTTTTAAACTGTCCCGTTCCTTATGAGGACATTAAGCACACACTTAAAAGCTATCTCAAAAATATGTGGCAAAGGGAGTGGAATAACCAAAATAATAATAAATTGCATGAAGTAAAACCTCAGATTTCAGTCTGGCCTACAATCACCCCTAGAAAATACGATGTTATTATTACACGACTACGAAATGGGCATTCAAGATTTACCCATAAATACTTACTACTTGGACAACAGGAACCTGAGTGTGCAAAATGTCATAATAGTACTCTTACCATTCGTCATGTCCTCACCGACTGCCCTTGCCTTCGTCATCTTTATCGACAAAATTTTAATTCATCTTCACCCACTCTGACGAGCCTTTTAGGTGTAAATCCTCATTATCATCTGACAAACTTCTTGAAGGAGGCTGGTTTTTACTTTGACATCTGATTTTATTCTTTACATTGTTCATCCTGTTTTACATCTGTTTTATTATATACACTGTTTTTATTATTTTTTATTTTATCTTCTATGTTTTGCTTCATTTTTTTACTGTGATGTTTTAATGACTTTCTGGATGGGTAAACCCATCCAGAAGCTACTTTCTCTTTTACCCATTTGTTTGGCGCAGCATGTCCTACTTTGGACCTTGCGCCAAAAAAAGCTAACCAACCAACCAACCAACCGATTATATTTTAAAATGAATTTTTTTAAATGTCAAAATAGTTATTCCATTTTAAAAAAATAAACTATTACATTTTAGATGAAAAAAAAAAAACTATTATATATATATAGTTTAATTTTACATAGTCGTCGTTAATTTTCTCCACATCGGTGGTTATAAGATTCCCACAGACTGCAAAAATTTCGTTTGCTCCTAGTTATGTCGTCTAAATTTTTTATAGATTGGAATTCTCACCATATATTAAAAGTGACTAACAACTTAAAATTTTCAGAATATCGATCTTATGATACGTGTTACAATTTGCAAAAATATAGTTTTAAAATTCCATGTAAATATCTATCATATGTGACTTCCCTTTTAATTGAATCTGTGGATGAAACTTGTATTTATTCTACAGGATCTAAAGTATGTTATTTTGATGGTAATATTTTACAAGTTGGATTAAAAGAATTATATAATACGCGAAAACTAAAGGATAATATATACTATTGTGAAAATATATTTTTAATTGTAGATGAGAACGTCTTACATCTTCTAAAATTACATCAATTTGAAGAATTTCAGAAAATAATAATGAATTATTACCCTCTTACCGAGTTGGTATTTTCCTATGCAAATGATTGGATAAAGTTGTATAAATGGAAAACGTAAAATGATAAGATATGTTAAAATACACATTGCAAAAGACTATCATAATGCTACTGGTTGGATAAATATGAAAATGGAACAAGTTTTATTCACTCATAAATTAAAAGATTTTTTTTATCATAGATGTATCTAAAGACAATTAATTAGTGGATATGTACTTTAAAAAAAAAAAATATTGAAATAAATAAAGACATTGTCAAAAGAGTTGTGTTTTATTTTAAACTAAAAAATACTCACAATTATGCATTAAAAAAAACATGGTAATTGAATTATTTATATACAATAATAATTTTATTTTTTACAGATTGCATATCATTTAATGTTTTAATTTTAAATTTACATTTCATACATAAAGAACATAACAATTCAAAATGCATAGCTGGATATCAATGTTGTCTTAACAAATCTTTTTTAGCAGTATAATATTTTTTATATATTCTATCATACATGTCAAAATTTTCTCTATAATATTTTTTGTTTAAAGTACAACAAGGAACTATATACAATTCTGAAAATTTAGAAGCATGTTTTTGAAATATTTCAATTATTCGTATAGGTAATTTCCTACAAGCATAAATAACTATCCATACATTATATGATAAAACTATTCTTTCAAATTTATTATCATTGATATCACATTGTATAAAATTACATATATCCATTTTCTGTAATAGTTTCATTCCATTGTATTGTTTCAAATGAATTCCACAAGCATTTCCAGCACATATAGATTTCAAAAATAAAAATATAGATTTCAAAAATAAAAATATTGTTAATATGTGATTATATAAAGACTGAGTTTCTGAATATTCCTTCATCAAAAAATGATAATCGAAACTATGCTTATAATAATAATCGACAAAGTATTTTCGCTTTAAATTTGTAGACTTCTTTAAAAGCAGCAACTGGTCAAAAATAAAAGTAATAAGACATTTTGGTGTTGTTTCATTAATGTCTTCTTGTTCTAAATAAAATCCCATATAGTGTCTTAAACTCAATTTGTAAATTATGTTCAGATTTTGTCTATTGTATTTACTCATGTAAAAGAAAATTATTAAAATTTTCACAACAGGATGTATTTTATACAAATAAGTTATCATACAAATAAAATAAAGCATTGATCCTTTTAATTCAAGATGTTTATTTACATTTTTAGAATCTTCATATTTTATTAAAGAGCCGAAAAGTTTTTTACATTTGGAATTGGAAAAGGATTCATTAAAACTACATTTTAATGAATCTATATTTTTCAAATTAACAATAATTTTATCGTAATAGACAACATACAATTTATTAACATCTGTATAAATTAAAAATAAAATATAATAATAACGATATATTAACCATAAAATAACACAAATATACAATATTGACGAATCCATTTTTCTAAAATTATCAAAAAATTATTTCAAGATGACAAGACTATATATATATTTTATTATAGCATATAATAATAATAATAATAATAAAAATAAATGATTTGACATCATACTAATATTACATGAAATACAGTCCATTTTGACTCTGTGTCGATTTACAATTCGACCAATCTGTCAATATTCTTGCCACTTCTATTTCCTCCGGTGTATATTTTTCTCCAATCGATTCGGTGGGAAAATTTGTTATTTTATAAAGTTTTTCTCGTTGGTTTGGAGAATTCAATCTGTAACATCTTTCGATTTGCGGAGAGCTGCTTGAAATTTCATTTTGACCATAGTGTAATATTAATACAGGAATAAACTACTACGTCAGAAACGCCAAAGAAAAATTATTGAGGTGCATACAGCTGTTTCGGTAGCCTAAAGCGTATCGTCTTCAGTGCAAAAAGAAACTTCTTTTTGCACTGAAGACGATACGCTTTAGGCTACCGAAACAGCTGTATGCACCTCAATAATTTTTCTTTGGCATTTCTGACGTAGTAGTTTATTCCTGTATTAATATTCCAACGCCAAGTCTCCTGCTATCATAGTGTAATAATCTCTTTCATTCGAAGTTTGTCTTCCTTTCAATATAGCCCAGTCTAGAAAGATTGAAAAACGATCTCGATTACAATGACCATATTCTTTACGAGTCCAATTCAATTGAAAAATGCCAGATTTTTTGTCCACCCATTGTAAGAAACAACCATATCTACCATCATTGAGAGCAGGTAAAAGAAAATCTCTAACGATCCTTTTATGCATATTCGTCGGCAGTGCTTCGAAATGAATCGAGATCTGGGCTTTAAATACAAAAAATAATAAAAATAAAAATAAATAAAATAAAATAAAAACAGACTGAGGACTAACAGACTGAGTTTTTCCTTCATCAAAGAATGATAATCGAAACTATGCTTATAATAATAATCTATAAAGTATTTTCGATTTAAATTTGTACACTTGTTTAATTTAAATAAATGGTCAAAAATAAAAGTAATAAGACATTCTGGTCATTAATGTTCTAAATAAAATCCAATATAGTGTCTTCAACTCAATTTGTAAAATATGTTCATATTTTGTCATTTAAAAGAAAATTATTAAAATTTTCACAACAGGATGTATTTTATACAAGTAAGTTATCATACAAATAAAATAAAACATTGATCCTTTTAATTCAAGATGTTTATTTACATTTTTAGAATCTTCATATTTTACTAATGTACTGAAAAGTTTTTTACACTTTGAATAAGACATCAAAACTATATTTTAATGAATCTATATTTTATTTTTTAAATTAACAAAAATTTTATCATAATAGAAATCATACAATTTATTAACATCTGAATAAATTAAAAATATAATATAATAATAACGATATATTAACCGTAAAATAATACAAATACACAATATTGACGAATCCATTTTCCAAAATTATCAAAAATCAATATGACCTTTGACAGATTTTAATTTAATGCCAGATGCCTATTATTTTTTTTTTTAATATCGCTTAAAATATGAAGAATCTTTCAAAAATTAAATCATGAAGTTCTTATATTTTTTTGTTAAAAGAACTCATTATTATTGATATTCTTGATCAATAATATTATTACTTCCATTACCCTATTAATTTTTAGTTATATTCTCTAATCACATAAGTTGGATTCCTCCTAATCGGAATCCATTATTAATCTTTTCCGGTCTATTAATATTTATCATGGTGAGAATTAAATGTAAAATATAATCTGGACAGCATTTTTTTTAATCGTTAACCATTGAATATCTCTTATCATAATTATTAATAATTATTTCTTTTTTAATGTTATACAATTAATTTTTTTTTTATAGTGATCATAAATTACATTATATCTACTCTTATACACTGTGTTTTCATTCAACTTTATAGGATAATTTTTTTCTTCTTTCTAGGGATGGACCGGATATCCGGAAAATATCCGGTATCCGACTGATTTTTCAATATCCGAAATATCATCGGATATCCGGATCAAAACCACCAGATATCCGGTTAATATGCCGGATATCTGGTTTTTGAATATCTGGGTTTTTATTTTTATTTTTTTTGTGTCTTCTTTGATTGAGATATGATGGGAAATGCGAGAAACAACATTTGTTCCTCCGTTTGGGGGGAAACTTAAAAAAATATCTTCTTAAATCACGTCACTAAAGAAATAATCTCATAAAATTCCACATCTCTATCTCCATTAGTTTGACTGGGCATTTCTGAGTGAGCAAGCAAGTCAGTCAGGAGATCTTCCTTTATAAATGTAGATTTATGCAATTTATTTCTTTTAATTAAAAAACTAATATATTGTGGCCACCACAAGACTTTCTCCTTTATTTTCCTATACAAATTCACTGAGGGCAAATAATTTATTAAAACTATTATTTATTAAAATTATCTAACATGATGAATGAAAATGATTTTCATCTTAGAGAAAACTAACACTAAATATCCAATGAAAGACAGTTTTATTGTCTAAAAATAACATATTAAAAAATGCGTTTTTATAATGGTTGTTTCACATATCAAGTTTCGTACAGTTATATGCCCTACAAGTTGAGCCCCCAGGGGGGTACCTTCTTTAGGTATTCAGGGGGAGTCACACACCCCGGGCCCGAGTGATCTTTTCTTCTCCGTTTTTTTTTTTTCTCCCCTTCCTTCGATAGGACTGTTTCAGTTTGCATCATTACCTTTTAAGGCTTTGAATTTTAATTATAACAAATAAAAATAGTTATTATTATAATGTTGCAAAACTTATCCTATCGTACTAATATAAATTTTATCTGTATCACATCTTTATTTTTTTCATATCCATGCTTTTTTTCTTCTTGTTCAAAGTAAAAAATATATATATTCTCTCTTAAATTCAATTTTTCTTGTTATATCATACTTTATCTATCATATAATTTTTATATTTTCCTTTTTTCATCTTTATCATTTTTATATCTTTTTTGTTAAAAGAACACAACAATAAAGATTATTTATTTTAAAAACAAACCTGTAAAAAAGATATTCTTTTTACATAAAATTTTAATTTTATGAACATATTAATACGACAGGACTGTTTCAGTTTGCATCATTACCTTATAAGGCTTTGAATTTTAATTATAACAATTAAAAACAGTTATTATTATTATTATAATGTTGCAAAACTTATCCTATCGTACTAATATAAACTTTATCTGTAACAGATCTTTATTTTTTTCATATCCATGTTTTTTCTTAAAAATATATCATACTTTATCTATCATATATTTATTTATATATTCTTTTTTTTCATCTTTATCATTTTTTATCTCATTTTTTTTGTTGTCACCTGTAAAAAAGATATTCTTTCTTATAGATTCATAAAATTAAAATTTTATGAACATATTAGTACGACAGGACTATTTCAGTTTGCATCATTACCAAATTTAAGGTTTTGAATTTTAATTATAAGAAATAAGAATAGTTATTATTATGATGCTGTAAAACTTATCCTGTCGTACTAATATAAATTTTATCTGTGACAGATCTTTATTTTTCTTTTTTTCATATCCATATTTTTTACTTCTTGTTCAAAGTAAAAAAAATCTTATGTATTCTCTTTTAAATTCAATTTTTAAAAATATGTCATACTTTATCTATCATATATTCTTTTATTATATAATTTCTTTTTTTTTCATCTTTATTGTGAAAGAATTTAACACACAGCAATAACTGTTATTTATTTTAAAAACATTCCATTTTTCTACTAAAACAACTCAATTACATAAGATAATTTAAACAGGACAAAAAAGTTAAAAATAATTACAATCACAATCTTCGAAATTTACAGCATAAAATATTTTAAAGTACATAGAAATTCTACCTGCTAAACAATCTTTATCATGACACTTGGTACATATGATTTTATCTTTTTTCACATTAAAATATTTAACAGTTACTCTTTTCATGTTTAATTTAAAATGTTTCTGTGTACGTATAAACCAAGTTTCAATTTTAAACTTTTTGCAATAATGTTTTAAATATTTTTTCCATGAGTTTGGACACTGTTTAACACCAATTATACGTTTGAATGTTCCTAGAGAAAACGCATCAAATTGTTTATTTTTATATCTCACAGCTAGATATGCAAAATTAACATTTCTTTTTACGTAATATGAGTCCACAGGTAAATTTTGGTTAAAACAACTATCTTCTTCTATATTTTGTGGATCTGTAAGATCTACAATATTTGTTTTTATATCCTCTGAATTTTGGTTTATAGAATTACTTTCGTTATCCATTTCAATATTATCCTCTGGTGATTGTTCAATCCAGACATTGGAAAACAAATGCTTTGCTTTTGAAAACATAACTTGTTTTAATTATTCAATTATACTTTCAATTTCTTTACTCAAATGTGACAAACAATCTAAAAATTTTGCATCATATGCAACTTTTTCTAGAGGTTGAAGATATTCTATTAATATATCTCTTGAAAAAGAAAACATGTCAGAATAACATGTCTATTTTTGAATTTGAGTTAAAACATATTGTGAAATATCATTGAAGTCCAAAAAGTTTGGTAATTTATCCTTTATGGTTTGTCTAATAAAATTTATCATAATACTTTCAACGAGACGTTTCATCGTGAACTGTAATCTAAGTGAAAACAGAGTGATATATATAGTTTGAACAAAAAGTGTGGAGCTTAGTTTTTTTTTATTAAAAAAATTATAATAAAATAATATAAATAAATAAAAATAAAATCATGTCACAATTTATTAAAGTATTAATGTCAAGGTCAATTATTATTATCTCGACTTTTATCACTCTTAAAATTTATCCTTTTATAGTGACCATTAAAAATCTTAAACAATATGTCATGATAATCTAAATTTTATTAATTAATTGAATTTAAAATATGAAAAGCATTTGTGCTTTTCGATATCCAATTTCTAATTAATTTGGGATACCGATATATATTTTCAAAAGGCTGTCGACATATTGGACAAGTAGACTGCCATTTTTATAGACATTTTATATGAAATAAATGTTTACAACATAACATAACAATATTTTTGTCAAGTGAATTTAAACAAATAGAACAGTCTTCTAAAGATTTTGGACATGTTGATAGACAATTTATAGAATGTTCGTCAATTGAATCACCATAATAAATATTCCCTTTCTTGCAAAATTCATTTTCAGGATCAATTACCAAATTTGTTCTTTTGAAAAACCTAACAACTTTAAATCATAATGTGAAAAGCCTGTAGCAATTATACTTTCAATCAATTTAATATCAAAATCATTAAACCCAATTTCTGATAATATTTGAGATAGAAATTTTACATTATCAGAATTTATATCCATTTATGTCGTTAATAATTGTTATTTGTCGCTATATATATTCATATCTTTTTAAAAAAATAGATAAATATTAAAAGGAAAAAATAAAAATATAAAATAAAATAAATGAACGACAGAAACAAACAGTCAAATAACAGTTTATTTTTAATTGCAAATTAAAAATGTACATATTATATACATAAATCTATAAATCTTTAAAATAAACAACATTTTGTCAAACATGTTTTTTTTTTTTTAAATACAAAAGCCCTTCTTTTTTCATGATGTAAGTCAATTTTTATTTGTTGAATATCGTTAATTATTTTACGATGACTTTCTCATAATAAATGCAATTATTAGAAAGACTAATGGAAAAGGATTAGTGACCACTGATACAAAGTTTTCTCTAAATCATCTCACACCATCTTTTTAAGTATTGTTGAATGAGGGATTTAATAGCAAAATGACCAGTCATAACATTAATTCTTGCTTCAATCTTCATAGTTATCAATCCTTTAAAAAAATGAACTTGTCAAATATGTTTTTTTAAACACGAATGCTCTTCTTTTTCTTTATGAAATGCAGAGGGTGAAATTAAGCATTTAGTACAAATTTTAAATTTTTATTTGTCGAATATCCCAAATCGTTAATTATTTCACGATGACATTTTAAATTTCTCATAATCAATGATATTATTAGAAAGACTAATGAAAAAGGTTTAGTCTTTGTGGCGATAATTTTTTCCAATGAAGTTCTTTCCAATTTGTATAAAGTTTTCTCTAAATCATTTAGTTTTTTAATTTCTCCCAAAATTACATGATTAAATGGCTCCATCTTTTTCAATATTCTTGAATGCACATTTAAGAATTTATTAACATTTTTAATGATGAAGCTTTCACCAACGTAACTTTCCATTATAATAAACATAGCATTAAGTATCAGTTCACTTAGAATTCTTGCTTCCAACTCCATGGCTATCAATCCAGAGATCTGAGATTCTAAGCAACTGCCAAGCCTTTTTATACTTTATGTGCATTGAAAATTGTGTAATATTTCTTTTTTCCGTATTGAATAACAATTAAAATGATTTTAGATATAGTAAAGGATTTGTTAAAAATTTTTTATTGGATCATTCTTTTTAAACCATTTAGGATTATAATCTGACCCGATTTTTTTTCTTTTAAACTTGTGAATTGTTTTAAACTTGCAATTTGTTGTTGTTGTTGTTTGACTAAATTATTCATAACCCTTAGTTTATAAAAAATTTATAAATATATGTGAGTATTATAAAACAAATAAAAATAACTTAATTGTTAATTTTTAAATTGTAATATTATCAAATATAAAAGTATCAAATTTAATATTATCAGATTTAATAGTTTAGATTTTAATATTATCAGATTATACAATTTTACGTTTTATCATTTTTAAATTTATACTGTTAAGGGAAAAAAGATCAATCTTTAAAAAAATATTGATTTATTTTTTAAATTAAATTAAATGTATCCATATCGAGAAATGAAGTTCTTGGACATTATTAGGAATTTTTATTCCCAATTTTTTCAGATTTGATTTTAAAAAATCAAAATTGTCCTTTGCAAAATTTTCTACGAGTTCTAAAGTTCGTTGAGCACATTGTTTCGCTCGTTTTGGATGATATGGACATTTTTTATTAGGATATAGATACAAAAACCATTTTATAGATGGTACACCCACAATATCAATATTTAAAATGTTTGGAATATTTGCGTCGTGTAACAATTTAGAATGGTCTTTGTAACAGAAAACAAGTTTTTCATCTGGATATAAGTTTTGTAATTCGTGGTATTTGTTTTGTAGAAATTTAATTAGAAATTCATAAGTTACAGTTGAACCTGAAGTATGTATTGGATTAATAAATGCATGATACTTATATCTTAACATTCCATCCATAATAATATCAGTGTATGCAAATTCTAAACAATAAAATTTTTTATTATTCACAAAACCTTGCAAATTTACAAATGCCACAACAATCATACTTTGTTTGTTCTTATTTTAAAAAGAATATAAAAAGATTTAACGTTACTATAGGTATAGTCCAGGATTGAAATTTTTAAATATATAAAAAATCAAACTTAAAAAAAAAAAAAAAAAAAAAAAATTGTTGTTAAAGATTATATTGCTCTTTTTGATAAAGCGCGCGGTATTTGTAAAACAGTGGGGTCATGTCATTGTTTTTTTTTTTAAACATAAATATTAAAATTGACATTTTTTCTTTGAATGTTTCCACTTTAAAATTTGTGATGTCCAAAAATTTGTTTTTCATTATAATTATCTCTATATAGTTTTTGTAATATATTATAAATACAACTTTTATTCGTTATACCTTCAAAATCAGGCACTTCATGAAATTTTATATGAGCTTTTATGTCTTGATTTTTCTTATTATTCAAATGAATAAAAGTATCAGATTTAAATTCTATAGTTTCCATGACTTGGTATTCTTTTGTAAAATGTTTTATTTTTCTTTTATTCCTGGATGGGCAAATTAAACCTTCAACTTGAATGGCATGTAAAACATGGCATTTGTCATTTTCATTTGATTCTTTTAATAAAATTAATTCATTAGGATTATGTAATAAATATAAATGTTTATCATCAGATTTATAAATATTTTCATAATGACATTGATCTAAATATATTGTTTTTGAATCAAGAGTTAATAAACATCGTTTTATAGAATTAAAAATATAATGTTTGTCATTTCCTTTAATGAAAAGATCACCTTCAATAACTGAATAAATCGTATCAAAGGAATCTAATAAGTTATTTAAAACAGTTTTACGTATAGGTAAATTCATATTAATTGCAGCACGTTCAAAATGTTTATTATATCGACCATACTCTATTAATTTTATACTAGATTCAGACTGAATAATATGTAATGTATGATAAGTGGTATCATCGTCAAAGAAAATTTTATCCATTTATGATAAATTCAAAAAATAAATCTATTTAATAACGTATATATAATTATATACATCTATATATACTCTTATATATATTCTTCTTAGCTATATATTTTTTCTTTTTTAATTTTTTAATTAAAGTATTTTTTAAAAGTGGAAATGACTATAAAATATGTTTTCAAATTTATGAAAAAAATTCTGAAGCAAATAATATTTTTTATTAGTAAACAAATATTTCATTTCAAATTTGATATAACAAATGTAAATAATAATAATAATAATAATAATACATTCATTATTTATATAAACAATTATATTTATCTCCAAAATCCATGTTTAGATCCAGTCAATGTTTGAACACATTTTACATGTTCATCATTTTCTATGTGCATTTTATTACTCAATATAATGCCATTTGTAAATAAACGTAAATAGGCCTGAATGTGCATTCAATAATATTTTCTAATGTTCAAAATAAATGCAGTATCTGGATCCGAATATTTAAATTCGGGTAAATTATCTGAAGTATAACCGAAATTCCATAAGTAATCCATTATGTCCACTGTTATTTGATCTTTTGTTGTTTTCAAAATGACATTCAACATTTCTTTAAAACTGTACAATCTTGAGTCTTTGCCATTTAAAACTTTTTTATAATGATTAGGTGTCAAATTTTTCAAGTCTTTTGAAGGTTTGGGAAAAGTGCATCCATAAAAACGATCCACATCCACAGCAAAAAAATATACATTTCCATCGTTACCCACTGCAGCTCTTATTGTAGGTTTATTCACCAAAAATGACACTTTGAAAAACATTGTATTAACTAAGGACGTGGAATAAATGATACTAAGGAATAAAAAGTGGTTTATATACACAATGAGAAATGACGTCAAATGATGTCATGAGATTATGAAATATATAAACTTTACAGTTAGTTTGGATATATGACATAGTGTTAATTTAACTAGATGTTATATAATTAATGTTAAAATTCAAATTTTATTTTTTTAAAATAGCTTATTTAATCTTGAATATAAATAAAATATCATTTGGATTTTAGCATTTAAATATATCGCGATTTTTCAAAATTGAAATTTTAAAATCCGAAATTTCACTATATAATTAAATTCTAAAATTCAAATTTTATTTCTTAAAAAAAAAAAATTTTAAACTTTGAAATAGATATAATTTGACATTTAATTATATAGCGACTTTTCAAAATTGAAAATTTAAAATTTGAAATTTCACTATATAATAAAATGCTAAAATTCAAATTTTATTTTTTAAAAATAGCTTATTTAATCTTGAAATAGAATAAAATATAATCTGACATTTAATTATTTAGCGAAATTTCAAAATTGAAATTTAAAATTCGAAATTTCATTATATAATAAAATGTTAAAATTCAAATTTTATTTTTAAAAATAGCTTATTTAATCTTGAAATAGAATAAAATATAATTTGACATTTAATTATTTAGCTAAATAATTAAATGTTAAAATTCAAATTATATTTTTTAAAAATAGTTTATTTAATATTGAAATAGAATAAAATTTCATTTGAATGGACGACTAGAACGAGGCGGAGTTTCCTTTTGTTTGTGGGTAAAAGCTGCGCTATGATTGGCTATAGTCCTTTATTTGTGGGCTAAATGAAGACTCCTATAGGTTAAATTTCACCATGACGTCGAATGACGACAGACGTTCTAATCGTCAATTTTAGCGTTTTATTAGATAGCGATTTATCAAAATTGAAATTTTAAAATCTGGAATTTAGCTAAGTAATTAAATGTTAAAATTCAAATTTTATTTTTTAAAAATAGCTTATTTAACCTTAAATTAAAATAAAATATCATTTGAATTTTAACGTTTAATTAGATAGCGATTTATCAAAAAATGTGAAATTTCACAATATAATTAAATACTAAAATCCAAATTTCATTTTTAAAAATAGCTTATTTAACCTTGATAAAATATCATTTGAATTTTAACGTTAATTAGATAGCGATTTACCAAAATTGGAATAGAAAAAAGTAATTTTAAAAATGAATAAATTAAAAAAAGTCTAAGTTTTTTAAAATACAATTATTTAGTATATTAAAAGTGCTTTTAATATATTTTATACTTTACCTTTTATTGATTTTAAAATACAATTATTTAGGTTCGTCGGGACTATATAGTGAAATGTTCATTATTTATTTACTAAGATTTTCTGACAGATCTGTTGAATAAATATTTGTGATGAGTTTCAAAAATCTATCCAGACATAAAATACATTTTAGCCTACTTTAAAATATATAAACGTGTGTTTTACAAAATGTTTATTCAATATCGTTAAATAAAATCTTATATTATTATGATAATCATTAAAAAATAATTTTTTAACTTTTAAAAATGTAGAAGTAATAAATATTGAGAACTAAAAAATATTTAAACATTCACAGATGTTTTTTTTTAAATTGAACATTTTTCGATTTTGTATTTTTTAAAAACACAATAATGACATGTATTAAGTTTCCCCAAGTGAGGATCGAACTCACAACCTCGGCATAACTCACAATTATACTGTTTTATAAGTACCGCGCACTAGCCAATTGCGCTACTGGGGGCATAAAAAAAAGCATTATAATCTTATTTAAATCCTGAAAAATTTTGAAATGTTTTTAAGTTTTAATTTTTATATATTTCAAATTCCATATTTATTTATAAACCATGATAAATATATTACAAAATTATGATTCATGTTTAGACAATCTTCGTTTTAGCTCCACAATTTCGGTCTCTCTCAAATATTCAAATTTGTTCCATAGCTGTTTAATTTCCCTTTGAAGAGATCTATTTTCTTCTTGAAGTGAATCATTTTTCTCTTCAACGGTTTTCAATTTATGTTTCATTTCCCTAATTTCTTCTTCGCGCCTTTGTTCAATTTCCACTCGTAAATTCTCAAATTTGTTTTTCAATTCCCTGATTTCTTCGTGTTTCTGTTTAATTTCCATTCGTAAATCTTTATTTTTTTTCTCCAATTCTTCACAACAATCTTGTTCTTTCCGGCTAGCTTCCCACCAATCCTCTTTGACGACTTGATAAAATAATATTTTTCCATCAATGTCAAAAATATATAAAATTAAAAAATAATCTAAACTCTATATAAAAGATAAAATTTTCAATTCTAAAATTGGACAGAAATTGGTCAAAAATGTGTCAAAAGAGGTATACGTACTTGTAGAATGAATTTTTTATTGGTTTTCTTATTAGTTTTTTCATAAGATTTTCTGACAGAGGATTTATTTTTTTAGCTCTGTAAACGTTTGTGAATAAATATTTGTGATGCATATGAGTTTCATCATTTTGTATCAGAAGCAAAATTTTCACTATATAAAATACATTGCAGCCCTATCTAGAATGCACAATGTTTCATTCAATGTACTATATATTTCATGAAGATGAATTGTAAGAACAGACTTGAAATTTTATTTTCTTACATAATAAAAAAGATTAATACCATTGATCTTTTAAATGAAAAAAAGAAATGAATGTTTTCAATAATTGAAAAAAAAAAAATGTTGTTGATGTCTTTATAAATAGTTATTTGAAATAAATAAAATGTTTATTTGAAAAACAGATCATAAGATTCATTTTATAATACAATTTTTTTTCTAAATTTTATAATGCAATTTTTTTCTAAATTTTATAATACAATTTTTTATAAAATCTTTAGACGAGATTATATATTAAGTCTTAAGACAAAAGCTCTCGATTAATCAAACATATTTTTTCTTTTAAATATAAAGATTTTCAAATTTAAATATAATTTATTATTTAGTTATTTATCAATAAGGATAAATATTATTTTTTTAATTCAATAAAAGTTCAAATCGACAGTTCATTTGACATTATATAATTATTTTTTTTTAAACTATGTCGAGTATAAATAGAGATTCGAAAGAATGGCAGAGATCATAACGATGAATTGCATTCAATGCTCCACACCAGCAAATTCATCTACGTTGATGAAGTGTAATCACAACATTCATCTCTCATGTGTTAGGCCTGTCGACAAAAAATGTATGTTGTCCATATTGTAACGAACCAATTCAAGCTACATATTTGTCTACAATCCTTTGGACGATTAAAGAAAATGACCCGATGCATGAATTTTTACGTCAAGAAATGCTAAGAAGACTGGTGTTAGATCTTTATGATTCTGATTGGGTTGATTCACATTTATGTTACTTTTAACAAATCCAATTAAAAGAAGAGCTTTTTAAAAAAGTATTTGACAAGTTCTTAAAGATTTATATACATATATAATATGTATACATTTGTAATTCAAAATAAACTGTTATTTGACTATTTTTTTGTGTCGTTTATTTAATTTAGATAAAAATTTATTTATTTATTATTCAAGTTACTTTTAATATTTATCATTTGCAAATATAATTCTTCCATTTCTCGTTTAATAAAATAAATGACAAACAAATGAAAAATCTAATTTAATCAATTGTAGTTATGTTGAAACAAACCTTTTTTTTTTAATCATAACAAATAATATAATTGTAATTTTTTAAAGATACATTTTTTTAATCTTTAGAATAATCTCGAGATTTTATATTAACCCACACATTTTTTTATCATCAATAATTTTAAAATCTTGCCTTTTATGTATATCTTCTAAAACTTTTTGGTGGGACATATTTTCTTTTTGGATGAAATTTTATATTTTGATTTTTCTTATTATCAATTTTTTAATATTTTAAACATTTTTTTAAAAAATGCAAATGAAAATTTTCAAATCTATGAAAATAAAATAAAACAATCTGAAATATTTTTTTTTTTTTATTAGAAAACAAATAGTTCAAATTTGACTATTTCAGAGTCCACCAAGCTATTTTCAAAAAATAACATTTGAATTTTAACATTTAATTAAATAGCGAAATTTCAGTGCTTAAATCTTGAAAAAAAAATAAGTTTCGCTATTCCGCTAAAATTCTATTTTATTCTATTTCAGAGTCCACCAAGCTAGTTTCAAAAAGTAACATTTGAATTTTAACATTTAATTAAATAGCAAAATTGAAATTTTTTAATTTTGAAAAATGAAATTCGCTAAAATTCAAATTCTATTTTATTCTATTTCAAATTTCTATACATGATCAAGGAATTTGTTTGAAAATTTAAAAAATAATAAGACGTTTAATTTTGAACAGTTTTATTAAAGAAACAAATATATAAATAATGAATTACAACAGATTTTAATTTAAAAAGAGCATTATATACAAATATAATTATTTATGAAAACCATATAAATAATGAATGATTCAATAATAAAGATATTTTTACAAATCTTTGGTTATTTCACATTAAATAAATTCGTGGACACAAGTTTAAATTCAATCTTCTGTGGACATGAGAAAATGCATTTAAAAATTCATAAACTCCTATTTATGTTTTATGATGACACATTCTTTTAAGTATTCCATATCTAACAGGACGATGAGCACCAACAATTATAAATAAAGATATTCTTGTAAATCTTTGGTTAATTCGCATTGTTCTACAAGTTTAAATTCTATAATCGATCGTCACCAAATAATTTTGTAATATTTGAGATCTTTTAGAAAATGCCTTTAAAAAATCGTAAACAGGTCTTTTCAATATTCCATATCGGGCCATTGAAAATAAAAATGTTCATGACAGATGACTTATGAAATCCAGGACAGTTCTTTTGAGGTCCGTCTTCTGTGGACCATTTTTTTTCAATATCTTAATTCATAAATATATTCTTGTAAATCTTTGGTAATGTTGCATGGAATAAACTCGTGGAGGCCATAATACAGTTCACTAAACGTGGTGACAAATTTTTTCTCCTCCACAAGTTTAAATTCTATGATTGATTTTCGGCGGCACCATTTTATTTCATTATTTGATAAATAGCTTTTTAATATTTCAGATGGATTTTGACAAAATGTATATCTATTGGAAAATTCGTTCAGAAATTCAAAAACAGGAGTTATTTTAGTTTCTTTCACAATGGGTTGTTTAGAATCTAACTTTTTCAATATTCCAAATCTGGTTGGTCCTGCAATCTGAAAAAATTTTATAGTTTCATCTTCGATGAAAATATAGAAACTATCCTCGAGTGGGCTTTTATCGATGGATATATAAAATCCAGATGAAAGAGTTGAAATGAAATCCAACAGTTGAAACAGTTCATCTGTAGGATGGATCCATGAACTTTTTCTTTCCAATAATGATGATATTTCATTTATCTTCTTTAATTGTTGGCATTTAAAGAATGGAGACAAGTAACATTTGATTATTTTCTCTTGTACTATAACTGGTAAATCAAGAAATGGAAACGCCATTGAAAAGCAATGAGAAAGAATGAAATGGCGAGTGGGTTTATATACAACTTGATTATGTCACTTTATCTAAAGGTTTCTTTTTTTGTGGTTTACTCATTACATGAAATTCTTTATAGTTTGAACAAAATGAGTGGTTTTTTTTCTTTTTAAAGAATTATAATAAAATAATATAAATAAATAAAAATAAAATCATGTCACAATTTATTAAATTATTATCGAATCATAATATGACAATCAATTATTATTATCTCGACATTTATCATTTTAAATTATTACACTTTTACCATCGAAATTTAAAATGTTAAACAATATGAAAAGCATCAGTTCTTTTCGATATCCAATTTCTAATTAATTTGGGATATCGATATGTATTAAAACATAACATAACAATATTCTTGTCAAGTGAGTTTAAAGAACAATCTTCTTCTAAAGATTTTGGACACGACAATTTATATGATGACCTAACTTTACAATATTTTCGTCGATTGAATTTAAATAACATTCACCATAATACATAGTAGCTGAATTTTTACAGAACAAAAAATAAAATATCTATAATTTGTTCTTTTGAGACTGTAAAAAAATAATTATTACGAGCTGCAAGAAACTCTCTGGAGAGTTTTTTGCAGCTGGTAATAGTTATTTTTATCGTATAATAACTTTAAATCATAATGTGAAAGTTCAATCAATTTAATATCAAAATTGTTAAATCTGATAATGGTTGAGATAGATTTTTAGATTATCAAAATCTATATACATTTGCAAATTTATATCCATTTCTGTTGTTAATAATTGTTATTTGTAATAAAAGTCGCTTTTATATATTCATATATTTTTATAAAAATAGATAAATATTAAAAATAAAATAAAAGAAAATAGTATTTTTTTAATTCCCCTTTAAAAAATTGAAAAATTTAAAGAAACCCCTCCCCCTTTTTTTGTTTTACAAATTCTGACATATAAAATGACTATTTTAACTTTAGTTGGTAACAAATCTTTTTCATATAACTCGGCCAAACTAAAGCCCCCCCTTTTTTTTTGTTTTTTCAGATTCTGATATATAAAATGACTATTTTCACTATTAGTTGGATTTTTTTCGGCCAAACTAACGGAAATAAAGAAGTTGTTTAATCAATAAGTAAAAAAAGTCTGTCTTTTTATTTTTTGTTTAAAATTTTACAATACAAAAAAAATAAATAGCAAATTCAGATAAACATAAAAGGTCTCAAGGAAATATAATAAAGTAATTTTAGATACATTTCATTTATCAATTTAAATGAAACATTGAAGTTTCACATCTCCAATTAAATTTATAAGATACTACAATAAAATTAATTTGGGCTCTCTGTAAAATTTTTATCCTCAAAATTGTTTTATTCAAAACCACCACAAATTTTTAATAGTGAAACATAAAAAACGAAAAGTCTTTAAAATTATTGGTGGCATTTGAATAAAAGTGGCCAAATTATATCAGAAGAGTTCTAATATACTATAATATAATATAGTTTTAGTGAAAGCTTTTTTGTTTTTATTTCAGCTTCAAATGAAATCTGTTAAAATTTCATATATATTTTGTCGATGTGATAAATTTTAAGAATGCATCTATTTAAAATGGACTTGTAAAAGTAAAATAGTATTTTTTAAATTCCCGTTTAAAAAATTTAAAGAAAATTACGTTGATTAATTTGAAACCTTCCCCCTTTTTTTTTTTTGTTTCTCAAATTCTGACATATAAAATGACTATCTTAACTTTAGTTGGTAACAAATCTTTTTCATATAACTCGGCCAAACAAAAGCCCCTCCCCACTTTTTTTTTGTTTTTTCAAATTCTGATATATAAAATGACAATTTTCACTATTAGTTGGAAATAAAGAAGTTGTTTAATCAATAAGCTTCAAAAAATAACATTTGAATAAATAGCAAAATTTCAATTTTTTAAATTTTGAAAAATGAAATTTCGCTATCCGCTAAAATTCAAAGTCTATTTTATTCAATTTCAATTTTCTATACACTATGTCGTAAATTATCGATGACTTGAAAATTTAAAAAATAATAAGTCATTTAATTTTTCATATTTGAACTGTTTTATTAAATAAACAAATATATAAAATATACAACAGATTTTAATTAAAAAAAGAGCATGTTATTTTATATACAACTATAATCATTATAATTCTTTATAAAATCCATATAAAACATATATACAACAGATTTTAATTAAAAAAGAGCATGTTATTTTATATATAAATATAATCATTAGGACCTTTTATAAAAACCATATAAATAATGAATGATTCAATAGTAAACATATTTTTGCAAATCTTTGGTTATTTTACATTGTTGTGGAAAATTGTCTTTTGTGGACCAAATAGTTTTTTCAATAACCAATTTGACATGAGAAAATACATTTAAAAATTCGTAAACAAGTCTTTTACGATGGGTCTTTTCCATATCTGACAGGAATTTCCATTGAAACTGAGTGGGACTCCAGGACAGTTCTTTTGATGAATTCATTTTTGGCATTCAAAAAAGGGATAAAACTTATGAATGATCTCGTAAATCTTTAGTTATTTTACATGGAATAAACTCATGGAGGCGATAATACATTTCACTAAAAGTGATGACAAATTTTCTTTCCTCCAAGAGTTTAAAATCTATAATTGATCGTCTATGACACCATCTTATTTTATTTATTAACAGATAGCTTTTTAATATTTTCGGAGGATTTTTACAGAATGAATATCTTTTTGAAAATTCATTTAGAAATTCATAAACAGAAGATATTTCAGTTTCTTTTTCGAGGGGTTTTTTAATACCCCTCCTCTTCAATATGAAAAAAGGTCCTCCAATATGAAAAAAATTTACATTTTCATCTTCGATGGAAATATAGAAACTATCCTCGAGTGGGATTTTATCGATTGGTGTATAAAATCCAGATGAAATCGTGCTGATGAAATCTAAGACTTGAAACAGTTCTTTGGAAGGATTAATCCATGCACTTTTTCTTTCTAATAATGATGACAGTTCTTTGATCTTCCTTACATGTTGGCATTTAAAAAATGGAGACAAGTAACACTTTAAAATTTTCTCCTGTACCAAATCTGGCAAATCTAGGAAAGGAAACTCCATACTGAAAAGCTATGGCAATGAGAATGAATGAAATGGCGAGTGGGTTTATATACACTTTTGCAACTCGATTACGTCACTTTATGAAAAGGTCTGGTTTACTAAGAACGTGAAATCATTGAGGAGATTATTTAAACGATGTGCACGTTAAATGTTAAAATTCAAATGCTATTTTTGTAAAATAGCTTGGTAAATATTTTTTATACTTTCAACAGAAATCTCACTTATTAACTCAGATGTTTTCATTGCATTACGTCATCAGTCGAGAAAAACTATGTAATATTTATTTATGAACAGATGTTAACAAAATCAGATGTGTATGTTTTTAACAATCTAAATTTAATGATTAAATTGTAGATGCCTGTAAAAACCAACTGCTACATACATTACGTCACACAAATATTCAGTCGTGCGCTTTTAAAAGAATTTCCTTTCAAATTGTAATATCACTTTTAAATTTTTAATATTTTATTTTGAAGTTGCAAAATGAAAAATTTCACATTGAAAATTCGTATTTTGAAACTTCAAAATACGAATTATAACAATTAAAAAAAATATTATCTAAAAAAAAAAATGGTTCTCATATTTAACAGTTTAGAATTTTCAGAATGTGAAAACAGAATTCTTGAATATGGGTAAATCCAATAAAGATAACAATAAGGAATCTACACTAAATATAAACATTGTCGCCAGTTTTACAATGGATCGAAATCGAAAATTTATCGAAAATATAATTGAATAATTTGAAAGTGATTTTTAAAAAAAATACTAATAATCCTCCGTACTAAGGTTTTGTGTTCACTTTTTTTTTTTTTGAGGGACTGTACTAAATATACAAAATATTACAAGGTGATTAAAAATTTTTTAACTAGTCTACAGTCACCAGCAATAATTTTTGAGCAACTGCACCCTTTCAGACGGTTTAAATAATAAAATTTTAAAATTTAAATAGTTTAATTATTTATAAAATGTATTCGATATTGGTACAGCATTCATTTAGCGTAGCAAAAAATGTATCAAACCAATAGTGTAGAAATTTAATTTGAGACTTTAGAAGACATGATAAAATGGAATCGATTTAAATATATCAAAGATATAACCGTTGCTGTCGAGATAGAATGATGAGATGGCATGTCAACATTTCTATATATAGTATGCAATCAACCAACCAACTGTGGAAAAAAAAAAAAAAAAAAAAATTTTTTTCACAGTTGGTTGGTTAGTTGATTTCAATGTGACTTAGATGGAATTTTATAAAGTATTGTCATTTTTATTTCTAATATTTTTTTTGTATATAAATTTTTACAAGCCTTCTTTTATAAAATTATTTTATAAACCGTTCAAAATCTTAAAGTATTCATCGGCATACATCCAACATTGGCAATACAATTGTTACAAAAAAACGGGTCGAACGAAGTGTCAAAGACAGTAATCTGCCATGAGACACTTCGTTCGACCCGATTTTTTATAAATCGTTTGGGTTTTTCTGACCTCTGTTTTATTAGGCAGATCAATTTGATAACGACTATGCCGTTTTAATCTCGTGTTCCAACTGTTTCGGCCGTATCATGTAATTAACCCTTGGTCGAGGCTTCCAGGCACGGTATATTTTTTCTCTGGTAGAGACTTCAGGAGATTTTGGCAGTCGGCTAATGGGAGTTGGGGTTTTTAAGTAAATCTTCTGTGATGTGGCTATTGAAACTGGTTTGGGAGTTGCCTTTGGAGCTGGCTTTGACTTGGGAGTTGGCTTTGTAACTGGCTTTGGAATTGTCTTAAGAATTGGCTTTGGAGTTGTCTTAAGAATTGGCTTTGGAGTTGTCTTAAGAATTCGCTTGGGAGTTGGCAGAGACATCGATGTATCATATTGAAATATCAGCTCGCAATAGAGATGAGAGGTATTTAATATTTTTCTTTTAGGTTGAACCCCCAGGGGGGTACCTTCTTCAGGTATTCAGGGGGAGTCACGCACCCCGGGCCCGAGTGATCTTTCTTTCTCTTCTTTTTTTTTTTTTTTTTTTTTTGTCCTTCTCCCTTCCTTTTATTTCTTTTAATTTTTTTTTTTTTTTTTTTTTTTATTATTTTTATTTTTCTTTGTTTTATTTTATTTTTATTTTTTATTATTATTATTTTTGCTTATTTTTTAAGTTTGCTTATTATTTTAATTTTTTGGCATTTTTTCTTGCTTGTATTTTTGGTTTTTACGGCCAACAAGGGTTTGGTACTTGTTCTTGTTTATTGTTCATGAAAAAAAAAAAAAAATTGGGAAAAAAATAAAAAATTTGAAAAATTTACAAAAAAATGGAACTATACTTACCTTGCTTTACTCACCTTTTTGGTTTCTACTTACCTTGTTTATTTTCACTCACCTTTATTTTTTGGTCTTGTTCTTGTTGTTTATACTAATATTACTTAACTTCTAAAACATTAACCAAGCTGAAAACGGTGTAGATGTGGCGCTGGTTATTGGGTTGGCGATTTGGTGAGGGTCTCACGGTAGTCTAGCCTTGGGAGCACACTGGGAGACTGGTGCCCTTGGTGAAGGTGAGACAACGGTGACTACTCGAACGAGAAACACCGGACTAACACGACTACCACATGTGATTCCTGATCTGGGTCGACAGTCTGGTAGCTGGTGAGTGGTTATGGGTGTCCCAGGGAGCGATTCTGAAAACCCTTTGCTTTTCCGTCTGTTCAAGAAACGGGCTGACTTGTGGGACTAAGGAAACCCTCGACCCTTTTTATTTATCTCATTATGGCGACAAATAAAGGAAATACGAATAATGGGCTTGGCTCGGGCCTATCCCTCAATGCTAACTCCAATAATACTGCATGGGCAGATAGAACAGAAGAATTTTTTTCTAGCTTACCTGAAAAAGTAAATTCCACTTACAATGAGGCAAGATTTTTTGTAATCAAACGTAATGAAGGTGACTTTTTTAAAACGTCACCATTTCTAATACATAAAGCTATTCAATCAGTTGCGGGTGAACCAAAGTCAATTAAGAAAATTAAATCAGGAGAACTTTTAATCGAAGTAGAAAGCATTCAGCAAGCAAGTAACCTCAAAAAATGCACACTTTTTGCTAATATTCCCGTTACTGTTACTACTCACCGAACATTAAATACCAGTCGAGGAGTTATTTCAGAGCCTGACCTTCAATACATACCAGAAGACGAAATACTTGAGAATTTAAAAGATCAGAAAGTTATAGCAGTTAGACGCATTTCAATTTCTCGTGAAAATAAACAAATCCCAACTAAGCACATAATACTCACTTTTGATTCTCCGAAACTCCCACGCTCTATAAAAGCTGGATACCTGGAATGCCCTTTAAGACCATACATCCCAAATCCTCTGCGCTGCTTCAAATGCCAACGTTTTGGTCACTCAAAAAATTCTTGCCGTGGTAATCTCACATGTGCACGCTGTGGTGGTGTGGGCCATGATAATGAAAACTGTGAAGCTCCCATATGTTGTGTAAACTGCAAAAAAGACCACCCATCTTATGCTAAAATATGCGAAAAATGGAAATTCGAAAAAGAGATTCAGACTTTGCGTACCAAGGAAAATATATCATATTTTGAAGCCAGAAAAATTGTTGAAACCAGAACACCCACAATTGGAAAATCCTTCGCTGCTGCTGTTGCTTCTATTAAAGTACCCAAAAATTACAAAACAATCTCCACACAAACAGATATTATTACTAAGAGCATCCCTCCTGAAGAAGCCAAAAATAATTTGCAAAAAGTTCAAGAAAAGCCTGCTCAAACACCTAATTTATCACACCAAACACCTAATTCTTCAAAGCCAATATATCCTAAAAAAAGCTCACAAATTCTGAAAAAACCCATGTCTCATAAAAATCGCAGCTCTGAACCTCTAAAGCATGGAAATTCTCAAAACAACTTGGTTAAAAGGAAAAAAATACCTAAGCTAACAGACTCTATAAAATCAAAAGAAAGTAATATAGCTAAACAAGTGGACTTAATAAGCCTTCATCCTTCTGATGGAGAAGGTATGTCTACTGCATCAGAAGATGACGACGTAGATGTGTTAATCTAAAAACCAAATCATAATGACTAATTTCATTTCCTGGAATTGCAGAGGTTTTAACAATAAACGGGATGAAATAAAAGACATTCTCTTTGATCATCGACCAATTTGCTTTGCTTTTCAAGAAACGTATCTAAAGCAAAATCATAAGACTAAAATTCGTGGGTACAACTGTCTAAGGAAAGATTACATTCAATCTGACAGAGCTACAGGTGGTGTGGCTCTATTAATCTCCAATAATGTTCCTCACACAAATATACCTTTAAACACAAATATTCAAGCCATAGCTGCCCAAATCCACATCAATATGCTAATAACCATCTGTACTGTCTATTTAACACCTAATATGTCTGTACCAAAACAAGATCTGAATAATTTAATTTTGCAACTCCCTGCCCCATTCTTAATTTTCGGTGACTTCAACGGACATAACCCGCTTTGGGGGAGCCCCAATGTTAATTCCCGTGGACAAGTCATTGAAGACTTCATCAATGATAATTCTTTATGTCTTTTAAACAATGGGGACAATACTTATTTCCACGAACCATCTGGGACTTTTCACGCAATAGACCTTGCAATCTGTTCTCCAATTCTTTACCCATATTTTAATTTTTTTGTTTCTGACGATCTGCATAGCAGTGATCATTTTCCTTTATTTTTATCGCTCTATAATTTCAATCAAGTTAACAACCATAGTAATCCTCATTACATTTATGACAAAGCCAATTGGACCACTTTCTCTTGTAATGCCTCCATTACTTCTGCCATGATTGAGGGCGATATTAACAGTGCTGTTTCACATGTCAGCCATTGTATCATTAATGCAGCTAACATATCGATTCCAAAATCATCTGGATATCCTTTTAAACACTCTCGACCTTGGTGGAATGAAGACTGTAAAATTGCAAAAAGGCGCCAACAAAAAGCGTGGGGGATTTTTCGGAGATATCCCACTACAGCAAATTATATTGCATATAAACAAGCTAGAGCAAGTGCACGTAGGATTCGTAGAAAATCCCAAAAGGAATCATGGATTGATTATGTATCCAGCATTACATCGAATACTAGTAGCAAACAATTGTGGCATCGTGTCAAGAAAGCCATGGGCATTTATTCTAATGACAGTATTTCTTTTCTTAAAGATAATGGTCAGACAATCACTTCCACCCAAAACATTGCAAACACTATTGGTAAAACTTTATCCCACACTTCCAGCTCAAACTCATACTCAGAGCCCTTTCTATCATACAAACTACGTTCTGAATGCTCTGCAATTAACTTCAGATCTCGCTCATTATATGAATACAATAGCCCATTTACAGAAAACGAACTGAACAATAGTCTGAAACTCACTCATAACTCCGCTGCTGGTCCCGATGGTATCAGTTACCATATGATCAAACATCTATCCAAAGCATCCCTTAAAAATCTACTTCATCTCTTCAATAGAATCTGGACTGAAAATATCTTCCCCGTTGCTTGGCACGATGCTATTGTTATACCCTTTCCAAAACCAGGTAAAGATACTACAGACCCAAAAAATTATAGACCTATTGCCCTCACTAGCTGCCTTTGTAAATTGTTTGAGAAAATGATAAATACTAGACTTGTTTTCACTCTTGAAAAAAATAATCTAATCTCTCCGTGGCAAAGTGGTTTTAGACAAGGCCGTTCTACTATTGACAATATCCTCTTGCTTGAGACTAATATACGGAATGCTATTGTTAGACGTAACCATTTGGTGTCAATTTTCTTCGACATTGAAAAAGCATATGACAAAACCTGGCGTTATGGCATTTTAAGGGACCTTTTTAATTTGGGTTTAAGGGGCAATCTTCCTATATTCATTGAGAATTTTTTAAAGGTGAGACGCTTTCAAGTTCGAATTAGATCAGTATACTCAGACTTTTACTTCCAGGAGGAGGGGGTTCCTCAAGGTAGTGTTTTAAGTGTAACACTTTTCTCTTTAAAAATTAACAATATACTAAAACAACTACCTCAAAATGTTCATGGGAGCCTGTATGTTGACGACCTGCAAATTTCTTGCCAAGGCAATGATATGCGTTTTATTGAACGCCAGCTACAAATAGCTGTCAATAACATTATTAAATGGACAAATGGAAATGGTTTTACTTTCTCTGCTGACAAGACACACTGTGTGCATTTTTGCCGCAAACGAGGACTCCATCCCGATCCAGAGATTTTTATTGACAATAGAGCTATTTCTGTTGTTGACTCAGCCCGTTTTTTGGGTGTTGTTTTTGACAATAAACTCAATTTTAAGCCTCATATTGAATATTTAAGGACAAAATGTGACAAGACTTTAAATCTTTTAAAGGTACTTTCAAATACCTATTGGGGAGCAGATCGTACTTCCTTACTGAAAATTTACCGAGCTGTTATCCGTTCTAGACTAGATTATGCCTGTCAGGTTTATGGTTCAGCTCCTGTTTCCTATCTTAAGAAACTGGACACCGTACATCACAGAGCGCTTAGATTTTGTTCAGGGGCTTTCCGCACTTCTCCAATCTTTAGTCTTTATGCTGACTGTGTGGAGCCTTCTCTTGCCAGTATTAGACAACAACTATCGTTGGATCTCTACTATCGCATTCGTTCACATCCTAATCATCCACTTCATCCTCATTTAAATAACAACAATGAAAATCTTTTTCTGATTCGTCCATCTTGCATTCCACATTTTGGTCTTCGGATTAAAAACCTTCTTGCAGGCACCTCTCATATTCATACCAAAGTTCGTCCCCGGTCTCTTTTAAACATGGCACCTTGGAATTTCCAGGCTATTTCCTGTCTTCACCCGTTTAATGGTTTTGACAAATCTAACACAGATGCTTCCATTTTTCAAGCGCTTTTCTCATCTCATCGCTCTGAATATAAGAATTATATCGAGATTTTTACTGACGGTTCCAAGACAAGTAATAAAGTTGGCTGTGGTGTTGTCACTGGTAACACCATTTATAGCTATCAACTGCCTAGTTCTTTTTCCATTTTTTCTGCTGAATTTTTTGCTGTTGAGGTCGCTCTTAATATTATTTCATCTCATCCCAATCGAAAATTCATAATATACACAGACTCTAAGAGTGTTCTGGATTCTCTTTCATCTAGCTCTTGTAACCTGACTTTCATTTCAATTTTAAAAACTTACAACGACCTTCTGAAAAAGGGATTTGACATCTTGTTTTGCTGGGTTCCTGGTCATGTTGGCATCAAAGGCAATGAAGCAGCAGACAAAGCCGCAAGGCAGGCTTCTGTTTTTTTAAACTGTCCCGTTCCTTATGATGACATTAAACACACATTTAGAGGCTTTTTTAAAGGTATTTGGCAAAGGGAGTGGAATAATCAAAATAATAATAAATTGCAAGAAATCAAACCTCAAATAGTTATCTGGCCTACACTTACTCCTAGAAAATATGATGTAATTATTACTCGTCTGCGAATTGGCCATTCAAGACTCACACATAAACACTTGTTACTTGGACAGCAGGAGCCCACTTGCCCGAAATGTCATTATGTTTCACTTACAATTCGTCATATACTCACCGATTGTCCATGTCTTCGGCATTTATACAGATATTACTTTCATTCATCATCTCCAAATCTGACAGACCTTTTGGGTACTATTCCACATCATCATTTGACCAACTTCTTAAAAGAAGCAGGCTTTTATAATGATCTCTGATTTTATTTTTTACACTTTATCACTTTTCACTTCTGTTTTTACTATATACACTGTTTATTTTTTACATATGCTTTTATTATATACACTGCTTATTTTTTGACAACATCTGATTTTATTAATTACATTGTTCATTTCATTATATACGCTGTTCATAACTTTTTACATCATTTTATCGTATACACAGTGTACTCTGTTTTCTATTTTTTTAAATATTTGTCTTTCTTACATTTTTTAACTTTTTACATTATTCTATTTTTAACTTTGAATGTGTTGTTTTTTTATGACCATCTGGATGGGTAAACCCATCCAGAAGCTACACTCTATTCTTTAAACTATTGTTTGGCGCAGTATGTCCCATTGCGGACCTTGCGCCAATAAAAGGCAACCAACCAACCAACCAACTTTTAGGTTGAAAGGCATAGCCGTAATCAAATCGCTTGTCAGAGTCTACGGAAAGCATATTCATTTTGAAAAACAAAAGGTCAGAATGAATAAGCTGAGGCGAGAAGCCGGTATTTATACTCTGGCGAACGGATGCATGAGATCTGATAAGCGGTTCTGAGAAACGATAAAAATAATAGTATATAAGGCTCGACAGGATGACTGTTTATAGATTAGAGAGGATTTCCTGTTTTTGAGGAAACGAGTTACATAATATCCTGCAAACACAATTATTCTAGAAGGTCAGCTAGATAAATATATCTCATCCTCCTCAAGCGATAAACTACTCTTATAAAAATTTTCCTGGCAACTCATTTCTTTGAAAACAGGATGAGATAAGGCTTTTATAGAGGTCACGGATGCAGGATATTGCATAACTCATTTGCTACGATAAGGCTTTTTATAGATGTCGCGGAAACCGGCTGTGAAACAGATAAACATTACTGGACAATGATAGTGTAGATACTTTAGCATGATATATATAGGTTAGCTAGAGTCAATCAACCAATCAACCAACCTTAATTTTTTTTTTTTTTTTCCCAAGAGTATATGTGATATATATATATATATATATATTTATAATGTTGATTGAATTAAGTATATTTTCAAAAATGAAGATTTAGACTTTGGGTTGACTATTGCAAATTCGACCAACTTTAAAAACATAATGTTAAAATAAAATTATTTTTGAAAACTAATCGTGGAATCGTGATTCTTATTACACATACATAGTAAAATAAGCAATTTAATTACTTTTCGGTCATTTTTTTTTTCAAATTTAAAAAAAATGAAAATTTTGACAGAGCAATAGATAAACTGTTGGGTTTAAAAATATTACAGTTGGATTTTATCGGACTCTACTAAACTGTTTCAAGGATGATCTACTCATTATTATATTTAATGTCCTGTCGTAACGGATTCTGTTGAGTCGCTATCTGATTGGAGAGCAACAGGTTCTGCAGGTTCTGGATCTGGATCTGCTGCTTCTGAATATGCACTAGAGATTTGTTCTGCTGCACGCCCAACTCTAATTTGAGCCTGTAAATTTCTTCCTGATACAAGTTATCTATTTTGGAGTACAGTACGTCAAATTTCTCAATCTTGGTTTTCAAGAGTGAGATTTCTGCATCCAATTTAGATTGTAAGTCAAACATCTGCTGCTTTAAATTTTGCATTTCGGTCTTTGCGTCGTTGTCCAAAGGTTCCCACATTTTGTACATGCTGAGCTTCAATGAAAGGGATAATATTAGAAACTATCTAATGTAAGAGTTACAGAAATGGCCTGATGCGATTTAATGTGAGGAGCGTTTTTAGTAGAAGGCTAGACAGACAGAATGAAGGAATGAGTACGGCTATTTATAAAGAATGAATCCAAGCCAATCAACCAATCAACCAACCTTTGGAAAAAAAAAAAAAAAAAAAAAGATTTTTTTTTTTTTTTTTTTTTTTTTTTACAGTAGGTTGGTTGGTTTCTAAAGTTATATTTCTAAGTTGGCCGCTAAAGTTATATTTCTCAGCTGGCTGCTAAAGCTATATTTCTCAGCTGGCTGCTAAAGCTATATTTCTCAGCTGGCTGCTAAAGCTATATTTCTTTAGCCAATCAAATTCATTGTAGATGGCGCTGCAGTCTATATATATAGTATATATATAGTACATCTATTAGGGAGGGTGGGTGGGAGTGGAATTTATTTCTTCTACTGTAAGGTCATGCATAAACTAGCTCCTGATGTCTAAACCCATTTCCTTTAAAATAGCATGGGATAGCGTTATTTATGCAATATTGGCTTTGAAAACAAGATTTTATAGACTTTTGTCTGACAAAATGACAAGATATTATAGGTTTTCATGAAATCAGAATACATCATGGGCTTTTATAGAAAAATCTAACTATCTAGTGTCCATCAATGTGCATCTTGCTCAAAACACATTACGAGGCATGGTGACTAGACAACCATTGCTGGGAAATGTCGAGACACAATGAGGGTGTAGTCATGTTAGCCATAGTAAATATAGACAAGCTTCAAGGGTGGGCATGGCATCTGAAAAAAAAAAAAAAAAAAAATTTTTTCAAAGAGTATTTTTTTATGTAGCCATGTCATCGAAATTCATATCATCCCAATCGATATCGTACAAGCTCATATCTCTCATGTCGTGTAAATTGCTAGGAGTTATGTCATTAACAGAGTCGCCGCAATCTTCATTTTGTGGATATTCCGACATAGAATTATTATCAGAATCCATTTGAGAGCCAATACTCAGATCGATTCCTAAATTCATATCGATGGAAATATTCGAGTCAGTATTTGAAATCAAGTCTGAATCAATATTTGAATCGGCCTCTAAATCAGTAGCATTGTCCATATCTAAGTGGGCTCTAGGATTACCGTCCAAATTTAGATGTGATCTATACAGCTGATCAATAGATCTAAAAAATGTGAGATAATCCAAGTCAATGTAATCATCATTTGAATCTTCTGAAGAATCGCTGGACAACTCTTCATACGGTATTTTTCTGCAAACTGGGCAAGTACTTTGTAATTTAAACCAGTCCTTTACACATGCTTCATGATATGTATGCTTGCAAGGTAAAATTAGCACTTCTTCATTTAGAGAAAAGGCTTCTGTACAAATAACACAATTCTTATTAAATTCAATTGAATTTTCATCCAATTTTACAACAGTCAATTTTTCCACAACATTATTCGAAAGGGGATTTGTTATCGGAGGGTCGTCAGAGTCATCAGGTACATTTTCAAAGACAGAAAGGTATATTCCATACAAAACTGGAGTTCTCGTGATAAATTGCATAAGGCGTTCAGTGATTTCATAAATCTCAACTTGACTTTCGAAATCTGTATTTCTACGATCTAAAAATGCATATGCTCTTGAAACCTCCTGGTCATGATCTGAATACGATGAAGCAGTTGCGCTTAAATATTCCATATCTCTAGTGCATGAGATTTTGACTCTTACTATAGAAGAAAACAGTTGATAATGGTAAATCGTTTATGAACGCGCTTATTTATATAGGCTCGAAGTCATGTCAAAAAAATGACCTTGTAAAAAAAAAAAAAAAAAAAAAAAAAAAACTTTAGCCAAATACCGTATTGTTATGAACTGGTCAGACATAAACTAGAAATTATCTAATAAGTTTGTTCAATAAACAGGATAGGCAAGAGAAGAAGACAGAATGAATGTAGCTTGAGTACGGAGCCGCTATTTATACAAAATATATATCAACCAACCAACCAACTGTGAAAAAAAAAAAAATTTTTTTTTTTTTTTTTTTTTGCACGGTTGATTTTTTTCACTAGATTTCTTCAACTACCGGCTCATTTGTAGGCGTCTCTTCAACTGCCAAATAATTTTTCGTTACGTAATCAACAGATAGTGGAAATGAAATAAAATTTCTAGTAAATAATGATTTTCTTTGAAAAATAACCATTTCGTTTACCATGCCACATATTTTGTATGAACTATCACCAAATGTAGTTCGACTATGTATTTCCATGCTAAAAATTCCCATAAAACTTGGCATTTCTGTCATTATGGATAGTAGTTTTGACGTACAAGTATTTTCAAGCTTAGCACCATCAAATTTTTTAATATCTAATACGCAATTTTAATATCTCTTCGTTGAAGGTTCAGCCTCCTTAGCCTTCGTTGGAGGTTGATTATCGATTTCTGTTATGAATCCTATATTAGCTGTTTTAGAAGCCATTAATTTTCTTTCCTGAAATCCGATGAAATCTAAAATAGTTCCACTAATACGTAAAAATTTTTGATTATTTTGAGTATTATAGCGGTATCTCGTATTAATTTTTATTTGTAAGATGGCCACAAACGTGTCAGTGAACGTGGATTCGATCATACTATGAAAGCGATTCACGACTTCATTTCCAGTAAATACGCTGGTGTCCAGTATGCATGGTTGAGCCCTTAGATCTATTTTATAATTCTTTTCTTTAAATTCATTTGCACGTTTACAGCATTCATGGCAATTCAAAACGCCACTACATTCTTGAAAAGAAAATTTAAAATCGTTAGAAATTTGAACTGAAGGGTCGAGATCAGATGTCATGGCACGAGCAATTAAACGTAATGGCTCTGAAGCTATAATATTTAAATTCAATTTGGGAGGATTCAGAACGCCTCTATCCCCATAAGGTTTCATAAATCTACAGTATGCAATGAGTGCAACTTTAAAATTTGGGCGCTTGGATTCTTCATATTCGTAATTCATCGTCACATAAGATGGATTCCATAACCGTTTGGCGTCGGTGGCATAATCTTGAAAAGTCACGTTATTTTTCAAACGAGCTACCCAATCTTTAGATATAAGATTCAAACAGTCCTTGTCCAAAATATTGTCGATACCCTTAGACAATTGCGGCTTTTCCAAAACCTTTGACACGAGATCTAAATAGCTATCCATGTCCTTGTATTATAGTTAAATGAGTAATGTTAGAAAATGAGATTTGTCAGCTGCTTATATAGGCGCTATAAAGCTATCAAGGTCACATTAAAAAAAAAAAGAAATTTTTTTTTTTTTTTTTATTTTTTTTTAATATGTGTGCGTGTGTGTGTTAAACTTATTTGGATTTTTTATTTGTCTTCTTTTCGTCTTCATATTCAATAGGTGACCCATTCCATCCAAACTTAAAAATATCTTCTATTTGTTTTGCCGAATTACCTTTAAATCTATCCGATCGCTTTCGAACGACTCGCTCATCGGTTATAGCAATTTCATACACGCATCCGTCTTCTAAATTTTTCTCGTAAGATTTAATTCGACCTTTTGGTAAAAGAAAATAGCCTGTATAATATACCAAATCCACAGAATGTTTAGTCTTGTATTTATAAACTATATCCTTTCGCACGTCGTGTATAATTATCCCATCGACTTTAAAAGAGGGTTCACCTAACGCATTCTTATCGGAAACATATTTCTGGACAAAATAGCCTTCGACCAATTTCATACGTGGTAAATATTCTGTCAAAATTTCTCGTCGGCACCAGCTAGTAGTATCATGTCCCATATATCGATAGACATCCAACAAACATATGGCTCCATTTTCTAATTTTTCTGCAGCAAATACCAATCCGTCGCCTAGACTGATATCGCTACGTACCACGCATTCGTGCCCTTCCCATTTTTCTTTGATTCTGTCTCGATAGCTGAAAACGAGCCCGAAAATTCCATCCAGTTTATGAGCATATAAATACGAATTGCCTTCCAAAATTGCTGAAACGCAAGTGACTGGTTTTCGAAAAATATTTTCGTTGGATTCGTACGGTGGAATTGAATAACGATTCATGGTATGGTAAATGTTTTTATATTTATCGAGAGAAGGAGTTAAATTATTAAAATTCAATAAAGGTTTTTCAAACATACCATATTCCCATTCGAACACCAAACAGTGTTCCAGTCCGTTTTGAAACGAATAGAGTTGGGCTCCAGAATCGATTTTGACAAAATCTCGAGTTTGGACTGTAATAGGGTCTTGAAAATTTCCAAGTTGATGCAAGAAATTTTTACACGTAGACGTATTCCAGAGTCTGTAAGGCGTTTCGATGGAACAAACCCATCTAAACCAGACACCGTCATGATAAACCGTTTGAGTAGATTCTACGCGTTTCGTATCCCAATTATCGTCTTTGAAACGAAAATGAGGCTTTATATAATAAACTATTTTCTTTTCGGTCGAAATACCCAATTCTTGAAAAAATTCTTCGAATAAAGACAAACTATGAACTACGAGTCTGAATTCGTATTCATACATTATAGTATCGGTTATAAATTTGCTGTAGCTGAACGCTGGCTCGAACTATCCAAGAAAATCTAAAATGCACCACTAACAATAAGACACCTAGACAAGCTAATAACAACAGCGGCAGTTTTCTAACGTTACCTCGTATAACTATATATAGGATTGGTATTAAGATTACGGGACCAACCATAGACAAAATGACTGTATAGGCGATTCCCTTTTTGAGAGATCCAAATGAGCCTAGACTCTGGTCGTCCACTTGTAGAATGCTTTCAATTTGATCCATGTCATAAGCTTTATTTATACAGATACCAGCAAAAGGTTCAATTTAAATAAAACCTTGAAAAAAAAAATTTTTTTTTTTTTTTTTTTTTTTTTTTTTAAGGTTGGTTGATTGGTTGATTGACTCTAGCTAACCTATATATATATATATCATGCTACAGTGTCTTAATGTTAGGAGCGTTTTAGTAGAAGGTTGATGCTAGAAGAGATTCAGACAGAATGAAGGAATGAAGGTTTGAGTACAGCTATTTATAAAGAATGAATCCAAGTCAATCAACCAATCAACCAACCTTGAAAAAAAATTTTTTTTTTTTTTTTTTCCAAAGTTGGTAAGATTTTTTTTTTTTTTTTTTTTTTAACTTGGCTTAGATGATGTAATATTTAAGCAGTTTTTATTCCTTCCCAACCATCGTGATCTTCTATCCATGATTTCAATGTCTCTTTTACTATTCGTACAAAGCTTCATATGTTGCATTCACACATGCTTTCGGTTTATTTTGACGAATACACATGATAGCAAATTCTCCAATAAAACAGAAAAATGCTATAATTCGACTCCAAGTTATGCCTTCACCAAAAAGTTCGTTTGCTACGGTTACCAAAGCAGAATCTACAGCATTTCCGTCATATATATTCATTTCTGCACAAAGCCTTTCCATTTCTGTCTTGTAAACCAACATAAAGGCATCTAAGCTATTTGTTATAGAGTTCAGCACTTCTTTTTCTTTTTCATTTACAGACTCAATAGCGTTAAATGTATGGTATTTTTTCAATAGATGTGAAAACGTATTATCGAGAATAAAATCCATGCGGATGACATCTTTTGCTGAGGGGAAATATGTATCTAATACATATTTAATAAAGTCTGGTTTCGATAATAAAACTGGAGCCATTTTATACTTACTGATATTAAACACGCTTCGTATATATAAATTTTTTTCAAATTTTAGACGAAGGCAGAAGAGAGAATGGCTATTCGATCGAATGCCAGAGCTTATATAGTCAATCTGAAGGCAGGATGCAGGATATTGCATAACTCATTTTCTACGAAAACAGGATGAGATAAGGCTTTTTATAGAATTATTGTCGCTGGATATTGCATAACTCAGTTTCTACGAAAACAGGATGAGATAAGGCTATTTGTCGCTGAACACGGAAACAGGATGCGGTAAAGATTTTTATAGACACTGAAACAAATAAGCATGGCTGGACAATGATAGTGTAGATACTTTAGCATGATATATATAGGTTAGCTAGAGTCAATCAACCAATCAACCAACCTTGGGAAAAAAAAAAAAATTTTTTTTTAAGAGTATATGTTTGGTATATATATATTTATAATGTTGATAGAATTAAGTATATTTTCAAAAATGAAGATTTAGACTTTGGGTTGACTATTGCAAATTCGACCAACTTCAGAAACATAATGTTAAAATAAAATTATTTTTGAAAACTAATCGTGGAATCGTGATTCTTATTACATATACATAGTAAAATAAGCAATTTAATTACTTTTCGGTCGTTTTTTTTTCAAATTAAAAAAAATTGAAAATTTTGACAGAGAGGTATGAGGTGGTACGTCAGCAAATATAGATAAACTGTTGGGTTTAAAATATTACTTTAGCATGATATATATATATATAGGTTAGCTAGAGTCAACCAACCTTAAAAAAAAAAAAAAAAAAAATTTTAATTTTTTTTTTAAGGGTTGGTTGGTTGAGATTTTTTTTGAAATATTTTTAATCAAATTAGTTACAAGCAATCATGTCTGGTTATAAATGGATTAAGCTCACATTTACGCCAGACGTTTTATGGGATGACCGTCTATTCGAACTCGTAATATACTTTGACGGCACATACTATTTTTTTGCCAATGCCGTATTATGGATTTTGGGATGTGATGAACCCCACGTTTCTCTATCTCAACTAATACCTTTAAATGAACAACATAAGATACCATTAGGAAGCGGGATATTTATAAACGAAACAACGACTCGCAAGCTTATAAAGGATCGATTGAAAACCAAAATGCCATTCAAAAAATTTAGAAGATGCCGTAAATTTAGTGCTTGGTTTGATTATTATATTAAATCCTGCAAAGACTCTAATAATCTTGCGAAAACATGCCCGTATTAAATATCAAAATAAAATGTGTTATTCCATTTTTCAAATTCCAATGTTGCCAGCATTTGTTTAGTTTGCGAAAAATACTTTTTTAAAATAACACGATCGCGTTCAGTCATCAAAATTTTAAAGGGTCTATGTCTAATTAATTCTTTTCCAGTCAGCAGCCTGAGATAAGCCTCGTTCGCAGAATCAGATTGACTAACATTCAGAACCACAGGTCCATCTGGCACAACTATTTGTTCATGAAAAAGGGGAGGTTTGAACTCAGTACCAAATATGAGATCGGGCGTGGCAGCAATTTGGTTTTTATAAGAAGACAGGTGATAACAATAATATGTAATATAGGTAGCGACAACGTCTAAATTTAAATGGCTAGTCAATACAACCAAATGCTTGGTCAACGATGGCTTCTTGATAGTAGATCCAAAATGGGGTTCCACAATAAATAGAAAATCAGATGGTTGATTTATATTTTCGACACGATAAGGTGAATCTATAGGCCAGTTGCAATAGACTTGCAAGTCTTCCTGATGACCGAAACACATGTCCAAATAATAATTTAAGAGGTATGGCTGGCGTCCCAAATTACCAAAAACGATACACGTATCGTGTTTTCGCCAAGACATAATCATACGTTTAACATGTTCGAGTTCAGTTTTTGGTGTGGCAAATACGGATCTTTCTAAGATACTGCGTTTTGAAGAATCACGTGCCCTATGGGCATTTTCTCTTTTCGCATTCTCTATCGAGTTTTCTTTTTCATAATAACGTACCGTGACATCGCCGTTTATACATACAGTCTTTTTTCCATGGACCGACATGCTTGAAAGGACTATATAATAACACTTTTCTCTAAGAGCCAAAGGCTTTTATATAAATTGTTAATACTTATATATAACTAAAATATAACCTTGAAAAAAAAAAAAAATTTTTTTTTTTTTTTTTTTTTTTAAATCTATATTATTAATTTATTTAGTTTAAGGAGCTTCTTCGTCAGCAGCGACATCCATTCTAGGTTCTTCCGGTTCTGATTTACGTTTTTCTACAGATTCTTCAACCGCCTCCATTTCCGATGCGGGTCGCTTCTCACCTCTGAATCTCAAACTTTTTACGAAGCTCATGATATTATCTCTACCCATACTAGACATATACATTTCTGAGAGACTCTCTTCCAATTCCTCGTCCAGACTCTCTTCGAATTCAATCTCTGGTAGATTCACGTCGGCCGTATCGCTATAACATTTTCTTAAAATTTCATAGACGTGCTTAGGCTTAAATTTAGCATCTCCCAACATTCTATACATTTCTCTCACGGCCTGGACATGCAGACGCTTAAATTCAGTCTCTTCGTCGAACACGAATTTTCTCTCACCCTTATCGGCAAATCGAAGATTGCCCATGTAATGTTTCATTTCGAAATTGGGTTTGTTAGTAATATTTCCAGCAAGACCGTCGATAGCCAACAACCGATCGGTATCGAATCCTCGAGCGGCGAGGGCCTTGGTCAAGCTTCTGAGCTTTTCGTTCTTGACAAAGATCTGAGACAATGCGGCCCCCATATCATCGTCGCCGTGGTCTAACATCTCTTGGACAATTTTAGGATGAACGGGTGTATGCGTTTTGAAGAGTTTGAAGATGAAATCCCAATCGAGGCCAAACGTACTGAATACCTCTCCCACAATATAAAGCTTCATAGTCTTAATGGTAACTGAATCTTGAGACCCATAGTAATCGACCGCTGTTTTTAAGAGCTTAGCGATCTGACTTTGAAGTGTTTCCCAGCAGCTAGTTTCCATCTTGATTAATATCTAAAACTATACCAAACAGATCTTGAATTTCCTGTTCGTAACTGGAATCGCTCATCAAGAACAACTGAAACGTATCCAAGGTCCAAAATAAGAAAGGTCCCGAATCGAATTTTTGTATTTTACCGACAAATTTTTGTACTTTTGCATGAAGCTGTTAGGCTTTCTTACAAGACCCTTTCGGCGGGTTTCCGTTGCTACGTTTCATGATTTGCATGAGATAGCTGCTACCTACCATAAATCCTAAGCAATCTCCGTGATCTTGAAAACAAATGGCAGGAAATATTTGGTTGAAGGCCATTTCGGTCACGCTGTCATTTTTACTACAGAATTGACTCTATAAATACATTTGAACTTGATGGAAAGGCCTTAAGTATTCCGAATAATATTCTATCGCATCCCCTAATCTTATGGCTTTCAGAGTCTGAGCGTACGCGGCATGTTTTCTATGATCGATATTCTGCTGGATGACTCTATTCATTTTGGCGACGAACGGACAATCGGAATAGGCTTTCCAAAAGAACTGACCTCGGCAGACTCTAGCCATGAAATCCAACACCCAGTTACCCACCACGCTCATATCGGCCGAACAGATATAGCTACTGACCATGACATGTATGATATCTAACGGAATCGAATATTTGCCGAACGATTGGCGGATCGCAGAAGACAGTTGTAAATGAACCAGCAGTTCGTGGGCCAGATTGGGATACTCCTCGCTCAAATGCACGGGTTCCCATTGACTAGGCATTTTTTCACGTACGGCACCAAGTCGTTGAAATACGTCTCGAAGGGATTGATTATTTATTTGATTGATTATTTCTTTTATTTTCAGTTTTCGTCATACTCATCCCCATATCAGACGTTTCAGTCTTTTCTTTGCATTTGCCGCAATTTACAAATACCGTAGTGTCCATGCTACTTGTTTCTATCTGAGACGCAAAGCCAAGACATGGAATTTAGACAAGAAATTGTCAGATTACGTCACAAAGAACATTTGTCTGAGCGCGAGATCGCCAAAAGATTGAATCTTGTACCTTCAACGGTCCATTACTGGCTCGCTAAAGAATACGCTCCACCTTCCAGGTTCAAGAGAGGAAGGCCTCGCGCAACAGACAAATTGACCGATCTGTATATCGAAAACGCTGTCACTACGAATCCTTTCGTGTCTGCGGTTGATATAAGAGACGAAATAGCACCCCATGTCAGCGTGGACACGATTCGGAAACGCTTGAAAGAAAAAGGCATGCGATGTCGCATTCCAGCACGAAAACCTTTTCTGAAGCCCGTACACATACAAAAAAGATTTCAATTTTCCATAGCCCATATAGGATGGGGCGTCAGCGAATGGAATAAGGTCATATTCTTGGATGAAAAAATATTTCGAGCTTCCAGCAGAGGAGCTTTGAAAGTCTATAGGCCCGTGTTGAGCGATCGGTTTGACGAGAGATATATTGTAAACGATACCAATGCCAACGGTCGATTCACCATATGCGTATGGATGGCATTCGGAAAAATTTTTAAAATTATACATAGGATAGATCAAAAAACCTTAAACGCCGAATATTATACCAACGCCATCCTACCGTTGGTCGAGGACACGCTCGCAGAAAACAATTTGATTTTCATGCAAGATCTGTCTCCCATTCACACGAGCAGGTTGGCCAAACACTGGTTTGAAGCTCATAATATCGAAGTCATGGAAGATTGGCCTCCGAAAGGCCCAGACATGAATCCGGTTGAAAACGTATGGGCACAGCTAGAAAAACTAACGAGTCGAGACATGACGAACAAGTATCAGTTATGGGAGAACGTATATGCTGCCTTCAACCAGTTGACCGACCCCTATTTCGACGAGCTGCTAGAATTTATGCCGCGAAGAATGGCTGCTGTTTTACAAAAACGTGGAAAATGGACAAAGTATTAAATCATTCGCACAATTTAATAGTATGCGTATCCATATAATATTCGAATATGGGTTCTCCGTCGTCCTGTCTTACATATTTCCAATAACATGGTTTAATTCTGGCATTATGCAAACACATTTCTTTGATATGGGGCCATTTTTCAACTTGTATGTGATGCAAGTCGTTCTCTGAATCGTAGTTTATTGATACGATGTCTGGAATAACTGTACGAAGAATTTCAACGGCTTCCTCACCCTTCAGAACAAATGTATCAGACGCATAAAAATTTTCAATTTGAGCCCTTTCTTCGGGCGTGATAATTTCGTTGGATACGGCTACGTCTAAGGAGCGTTGAGTAAACCTTCCGTAATGCATGCTTGATTAGACCGATTAGATTTTTATAGTCGCAGCACCCTATATATATATATATGATAAAAATAATATGACCTTGAAAAAAAAAAAAAAAAAAAAAAAAATTTTTTTTTTTTTTTTTTTTTCACAGTTGGTTGGACAATGATAGTGTAGATACTTCAGCATGATACATATAGGTTAGCTATATATAGGTTATCAAGTGACATTAATATTCATGGCACAACTCCAATAGACCACGAAATTTTTAATTTAATTTAGAAATTGATTCATCAACCATGAAATATCATTTCAGAAAATTTTTGGAGTGGAAGGCTGATATTTTTATACCAACTATGTGAAAAATACCAGAGCCGGGAATCGAACCCGGGCCTTCCGCTTTACGTGCGGATGCTCAAACCATTGAGCTACCCTGGCTGATTACCAGCTAGGCATTTCTCACACAATATCCGTTGGCAAAGTCACCGAGTCTGTAAACACAGCTGTATCAAGTGACATTAATATTCATGGCACAACTACAATAGACCACGAAATTTTTAATTTAATTTAGAAATTCATTGGTTGATGAATAAATTTCTAAATTAAATTAAAAATTTCGTGGTCTATTGGAGTTGTGCCATGAATATTAATGTCACTTGATACAGCTGTGTTTACAGACTCGGTGACTTTGCCAACGGATATTGTGTGAGAAATGCCTAGCTGGTAATCAGCCAGGGTAGCTCAATGGTTTGAGCATCCGCACATAAAGCGGAAGGCCCGGGTTCGATTCCCGGCTCTGGTATTTTTCACATAGTTGGTATAAAAATATCAGCCTTCCACTCCAAAAATTTTCTGAAATGATATTTCATGGTTGATGAATAAATTTCTAAATTAAATTGGAGATATTAATATTTACTTAGCAAAATAGAACATATTATTCACGCCATACACAAATAAAACTTTTAAAAGTAGCTTTAATTTCTATTATTCTGCTGCAATTTACTGAAATTATAAAATATGGCTTACCTATGAAAAGTCACTTGTCCTCTTTTCTTGAATTTTTCATTGCAGCCATAGGCACAACAATAAACAACCATTGTTTTAAATGAATACGAAATGTTGCATCATCCACCGCGCAGAAAGCTATAGGAAACTGAAATAGAAACGAAGAAAATCCACCTCTCTTGTCCCAATGTCACGTGACAGATATGTTTGCTTCAGCTTAGGGTTACAAAAACTCTCTCCATCTGTTTCTTCTCTATGATTCCATCCCTGGTAGAAAGTTTAAGATTTGGAAAAACTTTTGATTTTTGGTTTTCCAAGAATTTTCACATTTTGAGATTACCTTCTTGCATTTAAATTAACTGAAATTGACCATTTATTTTGTAAAAAGTGGATTTATTACTAGCCTCTGCATGTATAAGAAGAAAGTAGAAGATAGAGAAAAAAATTTCTACTAATGGTTTTCGATGAATTCACACGTTTTGAGATTTCCTTGCATTTCAGTTAAATGAAACTGACTACTTATTTTTTAAAAAGTGGATTTTTTATTCTATCCTCTGCATATATAAGAAGAAAGTATATAAGATACAGGATTTGAGCTTTCCAAAACTCAATTCGACAATTTTTTAAGTTAGAACATTGTAACTTAATGAACTAATGGACTTAATTTAACCAAACTTGATATTTGGTTGGACATTGATTCGAACTGGTGCCATTTAGTTTCGGGCCATATCACCCAACAAGGGGCACTTCCACATTGTGATTTCCTCTCATTTTAGGGGTTACAGTGTACCAAACTTAGAAAAGTATATTAAGGAAAACTTTGCTGATTCAATTTGAGTGCATATTGACAAACAATTAGCTGTGTTGCAATTTAAATACGTTTAGGAGAAGGCACATAGAATTAATATTGTGCATTAAAATTTTAATATAGCTTTACCGTTGCAAGAAATTGCAGTTTCACTATTTATATTTCTTACACAGAGACATACAAAAGAATTCAGATACATAATGATCCATTATACAAATATACGAAGCAACAGCAAAAACCTTATATTTCATTTTGTAATGAATTTCGAACTCAAGAACTTTAGAGCGTGTTATTTTATACACTGAGAAAAAATATACCGCCTTAATCTACAATGAATTCTAATAGAGGTCTTTAGAATTCGCTTTCAAAGGGGACTAGAAATTTTTTTATAAGAAATTTATAAGGATGACATGGAACTATTTTTTTCTATAGCCACAATTTAGATTCTATATGTCAGTTATAGAATTTTTTTCTCAGTGTGTTTGATAACTTGGATATTTCTATTTTAGGATTTAGAAAAGCATCAGCTATGGTTTATTGTGAGCTTAGGATGGTAACTCACTAATAAATGTGGAATTTATCGCAATTATATTTGCAAAATTGCTAAATCCGTCTTCCAGCTTTTCTAAAAAATCATTATGTAACATTTTGACATTTTTTTCATATTTTGAGTATTCTTTCTTGATGCTTGGCACAAATTTAACCTTCAATTTTTCTGCATTGCTGTAGATGAGATTCATTTCTTGGGGGTACAAGTGCTTTAATTTTTCTATAGCCACAATTTAGATTCTATATGTCAGTTACAGAATTTTTTTCTCAGTGTATTGATAACTTGGATATTTCTATTTTAGGATTTAGAAAAGCATCAGCTATGGTTTATTGTGAGCTTAGGATGGTAACTCACTAATAAATGTGGAATTTATCGCAATTATATTTGCAAAATTGCTAAATTCGTCTTCCAGCTTTTCTAAAAAATCATTATGTAACATTTTGACATTTTTTTCATATTTTGAGTATTCTTTCTTGATGCTTGGCACAAATTTAACCTTCAATTTTTCTGCATTGCTGTAGATGAGATTCATTTCTTGGGGGTACAAGTGCTTTAATTTTTCTATAAAATATAAATAAAATAATTAAATATATATGGGCATTTTTCAGGAAAAGTGTCAATTTAAAAGCAGAATTTAGACATTTTTAAAGATTCTTATAGAAATAAAGTAATTCCAAATCAAAATTTGATATTAATACAGAAAAAAAAATTATAATAAAATTTAACATGTAGATTAACTGTAAGTTTTTTGTAATAAACTTCTGATCCCATAAAGATCCCATTCTAAAAGTTTCAGGTTTTCGTATAACCAAAAACATTTATTTTTCAAAATTTTTAAAAAAACACTATCTTAACAATTTTAAAAATTTAAAATTTAATATTTTTTAAAATTTTTACCTAACATAATGATGTTGCATATCAAATTAAACCTTGGAAAATACTCTTTAAAATGAGGGGTCATAAACTTCGCTATCCCTTATAGAACTTGAGAAATTTGAGATTGAAAATGCTTACGCAAGCTAAAAAATGTTGATTTTTTCGAAATTTAAAAGTCGAAAGAGATAAAAAATTTCTAAAAATATATTCTCATTTATATGATCAAGGAGAATGATTCCTGAAAGTTTCACGGAAATCTGAGGGTGTTTCATTGATCGTATATCTGTTGCTTGGCTTCTAATATGCTTATTAGATCTTTAAATATATAAATTTTTACATTCAATAACCTTTGTCCATAGTCTTTAATTTCTTGTTTTTCTCAACTTCAGATGATAAAGCTGGCCGACCACGCTTCCTAGGTGCTAAAAAAATTAAGGAAATTTATAAACTTTATTATAATATTTTTTTCAATTTAAAAAATAAAAGAGAGAAGAATATTAATCACATGATCGCTTAAATAATTAGGGATATTTTAAATAAAATTAATCAGTATTTAAGCGGTTTAATATAAGTGACTTAAAGGAATTCGAACACGGCACTTCCCGTCTATCAGCTTTTGACATTAAAAACCTATAATTGATTTTTTCATAATTCATTATTGAATATTTTTTAAATATTATATAATATTTTATTTCAAAAAGATTTATATCTTATATTACACAAAAAACTCAAGGATGAAAAGTTATTATTTCACAACAAATAAAAGCTGTTTTTTAGATTAATAAATACAGAAAAAGTAAGTTAACTTTATACAAAATAAATAATAATTACCTAAGTCTGTCCTTACCAATTTTATCACTGCTGGTTGATGAATTTTATCACCTATAAAAAAGGAGTAACTCTCATAAGATTTTAATTAAAAAAAATAGATAAAATATAAATAGAGTTTTAAGTACCTTCTACTTGTTGAAAATCCTTGTCGTTTCTATCTTCACAAGCCTTATACTCTAAAACAATAAATTCTTAAATTTAGATTATATTTATAATTCTTAAAAAATGAAAAAAATCGAGTTGTTTATACCTTTAATATTTGTTATTGGATCATTACATTCATTTGACACATCTGAATAAATATCAAACAAATTAATATTTTAATTCTATTTTCTCTGAAAAAATGTAATTAGATGAAAAGTATTTTGTATTTTAATTAATTATTAAAAAAATTACCCTCCGTTTTCTTAATAACGTGAGATGAACATTCTGCTCCATTTTCTAAATTATGATAACCTAAAATATATAACACCACGTCAACAATTTAAATAAATTTATCAATTTACTTTTTTTTAATAGCATATTTTGTCGAACATACCAGCAAAATTTTCCCTTTTCAAACTATGATGTTGTTTTAGTAATGCTTTTATATTTTGCTCTAATGCTAAAAACAAATGGAATATAATAATTAATAAATAAAATAAAAACATGATCATAAGATTAAATAAATTTGAATATATATATATGTGTGTGTTACCTACTAATTGTTGTATTTGCTCTTCTGTAGAAACACTGGCATACATAGGATTGAGGTTATGATTTTGTGAATCTAAAAAAAATATAATTAAGAGCTCATGAGAATTATGGATTTATTTAAATTGGATTTAAATCCAATTTAAATAAATCCAGTTAAAATTCAATTTAAATAAATAAACGTAAATGTATTACTGTCTAATTGTTTCAGTTCTTCAAATGAAGAAATTGTAGAAGGTTTAAATACGTGAGCATTAGTGGGTATAAATCCTAAAAATAAAAAATATTTTGATAAATTAATCTGGTATCTATAATAATAAAAGTTGAATAAATATTTAAATAAATTATATTTGCCATGAGATAAATTCAAATTTGTTGTTATTAAAGGGTATTTGTATGTGTTTAATAACATCGGATTCAAGAGATAATCTAAAAACACAAATAAGATATCTATTAAACCAAAAAAAAAAGACATCAATTAGTAATAAAAATTATTTATTATAAAACTTACTTCCAGATCGATTTGAAAGACCAGATGAAGCATTGTTTTCCATTTTTTTATTTCTTTGTTAATAAACAAAAAGAAAGGAATACATAAAAAATAATATACAAAACACGAATTCATTCATATATATATATTAAGAGAAATGAATATGACCGAATTTTGATATAGAGGCATAATAAAAAACCCGAAATAGGCTATCCACCGTTCACTTTGATATATTTATCTTATTCTAATCTATTAATTTATTCTATCAGGGTCAATTCCGTTATTTAATTTTCAAACTACTCAATAATCCTGATTTATATTAAAAAAATCTTAATTTTCGCTGTTTAATAAACTTTTAAGTGAAATTTTACCTTATTCTCCCATGTTAAGAAATTGCAAAATTATATTAATTTACGAAGGTTTTAAATATGCAAAGAGAAAATTATAACAAATTCACCCAAATTTGGAAAAATTATCTGTAAACCAGATCTGTTTTAATTATAAAGTTTCCGAATTCAAATTTATTAATTTCTGAAATATAATAGCCATGAGATTTTCTACATACGTACACAATTTTAATATAAATAATATCTAAAAAGAGTTAAATTGAACATGTGTCATTTGTTAATTATATTTAAAACACATGTAAAATTAAATTTTTTTAATATAATTAACAATTTTAATAATTTTCTTTTTATATAAGTAAATTGAATTTCAAACTTTCAATTTTTTTAACAATTCCAATATTATTTAATTTCCTTTTATAGAATATCCAGAGGACGATCCAACAAAGTGTGAATAGGTAGAAGTAAGGTAACAATGGAATCGACGGCAGCTTGCGTTGCGGTTAGGTTTACAGATCCTATTGAAATTGCTATCGTATACGACTCAGAATATATTACATTTAATAACGCCAAAGAGTTTTACCTGTATCCCCATAAAGATTTAATTGCTGCTAATCGAGATTCTTATGAATTTTTATTAGTAAAAAACTACAAACCCATTAAAATATTTAATAAAAGTGTTTTAAAGTTCCTTTGTCGAGAATGCGGAAAGAAAAATTGTTTATTAACTATAGCTTTTTTTAGGGTGGCGTAATTTTGTGAAAAGAAAAGGTGTAACACTAAAGCATGGAAACGTTAAACCCATAAAATTAAATTCTCCACATTCAAAAGTAGTATGTATATGTTTAGAATTTGACGAATATTGTAATCCCACTGGCGGATGTGCAGTAGCAGATAACGGCTATTTAGATGGAAACATAGAAAAATGGTTGCCAGATTTATTAAAATCAAATATTGTTTTATTAGCTAAAGGTTCAGATACCGTTCAGATACAGTTTTATTAGCTAAAGGTTCAGGTTGAGTGGTTCGCATAAATTCAAAGTGAATCTTTTACTTCCAATAATACCTGGAGAATACGTTGTATTAGAAATTAAAGAGTATTACACAATAAAAAAGCTTGTGAGTTATACAGAAAATCTGACAATAAATGTGGAAATGTATAAAACAGCAAAAAGATTATTTGAAGACTTTAAATATGTAAAATTGGAACAGCAACCCGATTTAAAAGTTCGATTGGATGTGCCAAAAAATCACGAAATCTTTTTTAGCAAAGGATTAGCAGACCTGTTAGGTTTTATTAGCACAGGACTGTTTAAAAATGGAAGCTATACGAGTAATTATGCGCTGGAGATTGATGGTGGTATCTCCGAAATATTTTTATACTGTGACATCATAGCTTCTCATTATGTCGGAGACATAGTTGCTCCGCTTTTACGTGCAATACCTACTGCTAATGAGAAGCAAGATCAAATTGTGAAATCTTGTGACACCCCATTATATTTTCCCCTGCGTAAGAATTTCATTGAAACAATAGAAATCGAACTTAAGTCTAGTTCTGGAGATAACATCATCTTTACCGGAGGAAAAACATTAGTAGTGTTATCTTTCCGTCGGAAAAAACTATAAAAAGCGTTGAAATAGAGTTGTAATCTTTATTCTTGCAAATAAAAAAGAAACATGCACCTCAACGTAAAAGACTGCGAAGCATATTATTGTTCCCAAGTGAGAGGAGGGAGCGGTCCTTTTTTTCACGGCGTTTTACACCAAAGAGGTTACGGTTGTTTTGGAGATTTGCGTAGATACCTTCAACCGATTGCAATAAAAGCAACAAGTTATTTAGGCAAACATTTATTGAATACTGGAAAGAATGTAATAAGTGATGTTGCTTCCGGAGTGTCTTTTAGAGATTCAACACGTAATAGATTACGTGAAACATCTTCTAAAGTTAAAAAAGACCTAATTGATAAGTTACAACATGGTAGCGGCAAAAAAGGTATAAAAAGAAAACGTAAAAGACAATCTAATCATTCACAAAACAAACGCTGTAAGTTGTCACGAAGGGACATTTTTTCATAATGAGCTATCAAAGCATGACATTTCTTAAAAGTGAATTAGATTTATTTAATAATGCTGCTGTTCAGTTGGCGATTGATTCCTCTACATTTTTAGAGGTGCATCCAGTAGCTTCACTCTCAGAAAAAACACCTGTAGAATTTTATGTGTTGACAGTTTGACTTTCACTGTGTGTAGACAGTTTGAGAAAAAATTGAGTTTGACTTTTTGTGTTGACAGTTTGACTTCTACCGCAGGCAATGCGGTTACAACTTCAAATAATGCCGGGTACAAATCTAGATATGACGCTTGTCAAAATAGCAAATTGATGGATCTCATAGGTCCTTTACATTTTGATTTGGCAACTCAACCAAAACTTTTAATTAATGGCATAAATATTCGCATAAAATTAGAGAGAAATAAAGACATATTTTCTCTTATGTCCAGTGATGATAATTACAAAATTGTTTACAATCAGCAAACCTTTATGTTAGGAAAGTGTCCGTAGCACCATCTATTATGATTGCTCACGAGAAAGCATTGGAAAAAGGTGTTATTAAAATGCCTATACGAAGAATTGAGGTCAAGACTTTTTCATTATCTTCGGGACTACAGTCGTTAACAATAGCAAATGCCTTTATTGGTCAATTACCAACTCGGAAGGACGTGTTTCAAATTTAGTGAATCACATAATTTTTTGGCATGTGGAGACAACATATCATATGTAATATTTAAATGTTCAGGAGCCATAGGTAGGTCATCATGTTTATTATGCAATTCTTTCGGATAAACTAAATCAACTTCTATGAAATAGCCTACAGGCGAATTAGGTGATGTTACTAAAATATTAAAACTTTCAATTTCTGATTGTGTGAGCCATCTAAAGTTCCCATATGGCAAATTTTTACCATAACAAAGCCATAAAGATTATTGGCGTCAAGTGCTATGATATAACTATTTTCTATGTCGGGATTATAAGTTTCAGGAATGTATGGATCATTAGCAACTGCGTGTCTTTTCCCCAAAAAACAAATACCCCTTCTCATTTGGCTTTCAATCCATATGTAATCATTCACATCGCTAAATAACTGAAGTTCGGTTTTTTTAAATTTTAAACCTGCATTCCATGTTAAATCCGCACTAGTGACAAAATGCACTGGATCGAGTTTATAATAGTTCATAGAAGTACGTCTTAAAGAAGTAAATACTTCAGCCAACAAAACAACATCGCAATTTTGGTAAAGTTCGAGATAATCAGAAAATTTTTTGCATCCAAAGGTCTTATATACAGTACAAGCATGTTCATACTCTTTATCAGATATGTCAGACTCCGTGAGTTGATTATAAAATGTACTTTTTGGTGGTAACCCTATTTCATCTAAGATATGAAGTGATTGAAAATAAGAATATGGAAATATATCCTTCCCCAATAACATATTTCTGTTTTTTTCATTGTAAAAAAACTGATTAAATATTTTAAAGTCATGATTGGATTTTTTTTAAATTTTCAACAAGAGATTCTAGTGAAGCGTCCAAAAATTGAAAAGAATCTAAAAATTTTATAGTCTAATGAGAACATTGTGAATTTTTCTATGTTGACGGGAATTATATAAATATTTCGAGCATAATTTTCGGGTATGTGTTTTAAAATAAGGTGTGTGTCATAATTTTTACTATTATGAATTATAACGGGAAGAAAATAAGTTGTGCGCATATTAATGTTACAAGATTGATGAGCTAGACCTCGAATATGGCCATCTGAATGGTGACAGTGGTCTCTGGTTTTGATATCGCCTATGCAAAATTCTTTTTGACAAATATGGCAAATATTCTCGTTATAATTTTCTCTTAAATTTTTATTCATGGGTATAATTTTTTTTATTTTTTTCATTACTTTGATATATACACTTTTTAATGTATTTAGAAATTTTGCCACAGCGTCAACTCCACAATAAAATTCGTGAAAAATAATTCTATCATTTATGTCCAAAACAATAAGGGTATAGCTAACTGCAGTGTGCTTTTCAAATGGACAAATGAAACTTCTGTCTGTGTTAGGAAAAACGGTTGATATTTTCGATGTCACGCATTCAAAATCAGCGTATGCAACGAACGGGTGATAAAGCATTTTGGAAATTGCGTTAAATTTGAGAGAAAATCTAGATGGAAGAGTTAATTTTTGGGGTTTTTGTTTTTCACATAACAGAATGTGAGAGTTTAAAGTTGATTTTCTCTGAAATCCTGTCAGGCAGTTACGACAAAAATAATGAAGATTTTTGTTATAATTTAAAAAATTGTTAAGATTGGTAATTAAGTAATAATGTTTTTCATAATACAGCAAATGTATAACAGGGCGTTTAGATTTTAAAGTTTTACTGATGTATAGGGGTAAATGTCATTTTCTTCAAAGCCAAACACATTAATAAATAAATTATTTTTTTGTTTCAAATTTACAGACAACGGATAATTTAACCGGAAAAGTTATATCTTTTACATTCAAATATTTAATATACTTTTTATATTTATATGCTCTTCCTTTATGAAATTTCACAGGAAAAAGTTTAGCAAGTACACAATACAGAAAGCATTTGTTGTCATGACATTTAATATTTATTAACGACCTTTTCTTTTTTAATCTAATAGGAAGTTGTATTGCATGTGTACATCCTCCTCTAAATTCTCTAATATTTCCCAGGTGGATATCAATAAATTCGACATTTTTAATAACCCATCCACTTCCGTTGCGTATAAAAGAATCTATTGACTCAAGGATTTTCCTAAACGCACTATCTATTTTCGAATAAATTGTGACATGTGATAATATTCGCTCTGCATTAGAGCAAAAGTAAAATTGTTTTTCTTCTAAAACATCATCTTGAATAATTTTTTGAAATACGATGCAAACGCATATTAAAAGTCGCAATCGCAACAAATTTGATCTGTTTATCTCATTGTGTATAATCTCTCTAGAATCATTAAACAAGTTTTCCTGGTCAACGTAGTTTCTTGCATCTGCTCGCAAAGAGCGCACAAAACCGCGAAAAGCCTGAGCTCTTTCAACAAATTGCATTTTTTTTATTTTTTTTATTATATGAACAAACTGAGTTTGGAATATCTTTTTTATTTACATTTAATTCATAAAAATTCAAATAATAATAAAGTTTCATTTTAAACTGAAAATCTGCCAGAAAAATACATAAAAGAACTCTATTTTCAACTTTAAAAAATCTTTAATTTTTTTTTCAGATTTGCTATTGTTTAGATAAAATATAAAAATAAATAAAATAAAATATAATTCATAAAAACTATTTTCTCTTTTAAATAAAAAACATTTTTTTTTTATTATATGAGTAAACTGAGTTTTGGAATATCTTTTCTATTTACATTTTAATTCATAAAATTCAAATAATAATAATAATAATAATAATAATAAAGTTTCATTTTAAACTGAAAAACTGTCAGAAAAATATATAAAGAACTCTATTTTCAACTTTTAAAATATCTTTAAAATAGTTTTTTTCAGATTTACTATTGTTCTGTTAAAAAATAATAACAAAATAAAAATTCATAACAAAATTTCCATTTTAAATAAAAACCAATTATTAAAAAATATAAACAAATAATTAGCAGTTCTTTCTCATTAAAAAAAAAATTAATATAAGTTTTTTTTATTTTTTTTTTAAATCAAAACCATATTATTAAGAAAAAAAAAGTGTTTTTTTTTATCTCTCTTTCTATAATAAAAACATCACAAAAAAAAAAACAAAGTTGCATAGTAATAATAATTATTTTCATTTTTTGTTTTCAATATGTTTCAACAAAGCACAAGTGGCAATTTTGAGCTTATTTAATAAATTGATCGGCATATTAAACCGATTGCGGGGTTCTAAAGTTTTGGGATTTATTTTTGCGAACCCCACATAATAACTAGAATGAAATTCTTTAAGTTCAATAGTTATATTTTTGCCCAAATTAACAGTGAACGGGCTATAATGAATTTTTTCGCATTCCTCTGAAAGATCGAGGTTAGATTTTTTCTTTCTTCTTTCTTCAAATACTGTTATATATAAAAAAATAAATAAAATAAATTTTTTGAAAAAAATAATTTTTTGTTTAAAAAAACATTATAAGATAACAATAAAAATTACTCACGTGATTTTCTCTCATCAATCACATCGTCACTTTCCTCATCATCATGTCGGGCTAATTTTCTGTTCTTAGAAGATTTTATTTCCTCGTCATACTCCTCATCAAGCAATTCTTCGAAATATCTTTTGGTTTTAGAAGTTGAGAAGTCTGCAAATTAAAAACAGAAACTTTTATTTTCGGTTAAAAATATACTTACAAAATTTTTAATCATATTTCAAATGATAATAATAAAAGTAATAATAATAATAATAATTAATAAAAATATTATGACTTTTGTGTTAAAAAATAAGTAAGAAGTATATTTAAAAGTTAAACTTACCAGAGTTGTTTAAATCCATGGTCTTATGTTCAGTCGAGATGATGGTGACAGCTCGAAGGAAAAATGTCGTTCTGTGAATGTAACAACATTTCACTTTATATATAAGTGAAAAAGGAATGAGTCTTTGAAAAAAAATCGCGTGGGATAGAAAAGGTTATTTCTCTCAAATGAACTTCCGTAATTAGAATCACGTTTTTTCAATTGACTGTCAGTTATACAGACATTTTAACAGATGGTTTTCCTCATTCTAACACAATAAACACGATTGTATTAAACTTTCCTTCTCACGATTATATATCGCATAATTGATACACCCATGTCGTTTTTCCTTGAGTTGTTACATTCGTTCCCCACGCACATACATTAGACCCATATTTTTTGTTATATTTTCTTACTCCCACACATTAAAAAGCGTTTGAACTCTGATTCACTGACACGATATACTTCACATTCACAATAATAAGATGTTGTTGTATTAAGATACATATACTTTTTTATTTCATAAAAAATAGAAAAAATATGTATAATGAAGCAATAAGAATTTATTTTTGTTGTTAATGTAGCATATTATTTGTTTGGAATATCTTTTTTATTTACATTTAATTCATAAAAATTCAAATTATAATAAAGTTTCATTTTAAACTGAAAATCTGCCAGAAAAATATATAAAAGAACTCTATTTTCAACTTTAAAAAAATCTTTAATTTTTTTTTTCAGATTTGCTATTGTTTAGATAAAATATAAAAATAAATAAAATAAAATATAATTCATAAAAACTATTTTCTCTTTTAAATAAAAAACATTTTTTTTTTTTTATTATATGAGTAAACTGAGTTTTGGAATATCTTTTCTATTTACATTTTAATTCATAAAATTCAAATAATAATAATAATAATAATAATAATAATAAAGTTTCATTTTAAACTGAAAAACTGTCAGAAAAATATATAAAGAACTCTATTTTCAACTTTTAAAATATCTTTAAAAAAGTTTTTTTCAGATTTACTATTGTTCTGTTAAAAAATAATAACAAAATAAAAATTCATAACAAAATTTCCATTTTAAATAAAAACCAATTATTAAAAAATATAAACAAATAATTAGCAGTTCTTTCTCATTAAAAAAAAATTAATATAAGTTTTTTTTTATTTTTTTTAAATCAAAACCATATTATTAAGAAAAAAAAAGTGTTTTTTTTTAATCTCTCTTTCTATAATAAAAACATCACAATAAAAACAAAGTTGCATAGTAATAATAATTATTTTCATTTTTTGTTTTCAATATGTTTCAACAAAGCACAAGTGGCAATTTTGAGCTTATTTAATAAATTGATCGGCATATTAAACCGATTGCGGGGTTCTAAAGTTTCGGGATTTATTTTTGCGAACCCCACATAATAACTAGAATGAAATTCTTTAAGTTCAATAGTTATATTTTTGCCCAAATTAACAGTGAACGGGCTATAATGAATTTTTTCGCATTCCTCTGAAAGATCGAGGTTAGATTTTTTCTTTCTTCTTTCTTCAAATACTGTTATATATAAAAAAATAAATAAAATAAATTTTTTGAAAAAAAATAATTTTTTGTTTAACCCATTTTGAGTTTTTTAACCCATGTGAGTATCAGACTCTTTCCGAGTCTTTTATGAGAGCTAATGCTAACAAAACCGTGTGGGAAAAGTATCTGCATCAAATTATGAAAGAACCATTTATATTAGAATTTCGAGATCGGGTGGACTGGGATAAAATTTCCCAGTTTCAAAAGTTGTCTGCACGATTCATACATGAATATTATTATCTTTTGAATATGAAACTCGTGAGTAGATATCAACAGTTGGACATGGGCGCTATAGCAGAACTGAAAGATAAATTAGACATGTCTTTGATATTTTGATATCAAGAACTTAGTGAAACTTTTGTATTGGAACACATAAAAGATATTGAAAGAGAGGATATTTGCGATGCATTGGTATTGAATAACAACATATCTACAACGGTTATAAATACAGTCTACAGACGTTGGGTGTTGCATTATTTAAGAGAAATTTATCAGAAGGTGTCACGCATCTGAAGAATGCCGTCGATTGATAATTTAAAAATTCTTAATAGCAGAAACTTCATTTGCATCATTTTGACGTCAATAATTTTATTGACTGTTGTAATGGAACTTTTTATCACAAGTGATAAAATCAATCAACATATATTTGAAGTGAATATTACAAACACGTCATGTACAAAATCTGTACACATAGGACGAAAACTTTTCTTTCACGAGTGTCTAAAAAATAATGAAACAATCTACGATTTAAGATATTTTTGGTCGAATAAAGATAAAACACTACATGCGAGTATTATTGGTATACAAATGCCTCTCACAGAATACAGAAAACTCTGTAAAATTTGTACAAATGAAATAATGTAACACCTTATAACAACTCAAATGTTTTCTAAAATATTGTTTTTTTAATTTGTTATTGTAACACATATGTAATGTAAAACATATTTTTATAATTTTAATATATATATATATATTTTAATATATATATATATATATATATATATATATATATATATTCAGAGATCTAGCAAAAGAAAAATCTTTTACCGACTCACCAAAGCTTTCAAGATTGACCAATCAGGACAACGCATTTAAAAAAAAATTTTTATTCCAATTTCAAAAATTTTTTTTCAGAGTTCTAGCAAAAGAAAAATCTTTTACCGACTCACCTATATATATATATATATTATTATTATTATTATTAATATATATATATATATATATATATAGCTATTCGATACTAAGTGATTTAAATACATATATAAAATAAAAAGGTGTAACACAGAGCAGTCCTTAATTAGTAATCTATCAGTCTTTTCTAAGATCCAGTAATATTTATATTCTTACTGTATCTTAATTTAAATAAACGTAAGTTTTTAGTCCGGATGTCAGTTATTCTCACAACTATTGGAGCATTTTGAAAATGGTCCCACTCTTGATTATATACTAAGAAACCAAACTGGTTCGAATTTAACCAATTTTATTTGAACCATCATTTGGGCACACAGGATTTATCATTTCTTTAAACGTTTGAGTTCTGTGAGCCGATCAGGGCAATGTCCATTTGAAGCGTTTTCATTTTCTGATCGGATAACATATTGAAAATATTACCCCATTCTTTTTTAAGTATGAGAATAAATTTTGAAATGATTATGAAATTATAATGTTATGATTTTATTGGAAAAGTCTTGATATAAATAAATTTTGAAAATATATATAAATAAATAATAATATAAATAATATATATATATATAGCTGTTCGATACTAAGTGATTTAAATACATATACAGAGCAGTAGTCGATCCGTCTTTTCTAAGATCCAGTAATATTTATATTCTTACTGTATCTTAATTTAAATGAACGTAAGTCCCTTTTAAAAGTGGTCTTGATTATATACTGAGAAACCCGACCCATTTTATTTGAATGGCACACATTTATATTTTAGCATTCCTATTGAAAATATTAGCACGATTATTGCAAAAGTCTTGATATCAATAATTACCAGTAATCAGTCCGATCTTTTTAAGTATGATAAATAAATTATAAAAAAAAGATAAACTCAATTGAAGAATAAAAATTTTTTTAATAGACATTCATTATACAAAAAAGATAAACTCAGAATTAAAAAAAAAAATTTAAGAGACATTAGGATAACATCTTCACCTGTAATTTTGCTTCGGGACTCAGGCTGAGGTCGAGAGGGGGGGATCGTCCGACTTTAGGCCGAGGAGTTTAGGGGGCGCTTGATACTTTTCGTAGTCTTGCCAGTCTTTCCATTCTGTAATACTCTGGTAGAATTGCACATATTCCACGGAAGCCAGGGGACTCACGATTCTTCTTCTCCAGGGGTGCCGGTAGCCGTCGTAGGGGAGAGGATCCAATCCTCCCACCACGAGGCGTTCTCCAAATCCTGAAGGGACGGCCCGACGAAAGGAGAGGTTGGAATGTCACTTGCACAGGGCATCGCAAAGGGAGGTGAGATGTCACTTGCAGAGGGGTCCACAAAGGGAGGTGGACTGGTCTCCACAAAGGGGGGGTGGTGCATGGATGTAAGTTGCAGGAGGTTTTGTTGAAGCAGGCATCACAGTTGAAGCGGGAGACATCACCACAAGGGGGGGTTTGGTTGAAGCAGGCACAACAGTTGAAGCAGGGGGTGGCATCACAACAAGGGAGGGTGCAGGCACAACAGTTGAAGCAGGCACAACAAGGGGGGTTGGTGCAGGCACCACAACAGGGGGTGGCGACACAACAGTGGCAGCAGGCTCTGGACTGCTGACGTCTTCGTAGTCGGGTGGTGGTGGCACATAGCTCGGTGGCGGCGGCGACGGCACATAGCTCTCCTCGTCCGAAGACTGCCTGTCATAAACGTAGGGAGTTTGCAGCGGCGGACCATCGTAGGGGGTGGTGGTGGTCCACTGCCTTTTGCACGACGACGTCGAGGGGGGGTGTTGTTCGTGCTTCCACTTTCGGCAGGGAAGTCCTTTGGAGATCGTCGGTGCCTTCCTCGGATCGAGCCACTGGGGATCTTCCTGGGCAGGGACGATCGTCAGACGAAAGAGAGTCTTTTGAATGGTGTAGAGCCCGTACTCGAGTCCCGACGGAAAATAATAGGTGCTCTCGGCTTGTAATTTCCGGGCGGCGTAATGGTATTGCGCCCTCGGATGAAACCGTCTCTCTTCGATGGTGCTGGGAGGCTTGCGGATGTAGTAGAAGACGAGGGGAGCCGCATACGTTTGGAGGACGTGTCCCGTTCCGGCTTTCACACATCGGTGGCCGAAAGTGAAGGCACTTTTCACGAGGAAGGTGCGTCCCAGTACAAATCCCGTGCGCACATCCGTGTTCTTTTTCAAGGTTTGGTCCACTGCCCGTTTCAGTTTGTTTTCGGCATACCGCCAAGATTTGACGGTGGTCGCTTGGTTGGAGCAGGCCCCTTTCAAGGTGTACGAGAAATGCTTATCGTACACCAGGTTGTATTTCTGCACGAGATAATAAATCTTTTCGTCGCCGGTCAGGTAGATGATGAACGGCTTCACGTACTCGATGTCCTCGTGCAGATTGCGAATGTCCGGGGCCGTGAGCGGCGAAGGAGCCTCCACCTCTGACGCGGTCTGAGGAAAGATGTCCACTGACATGGCGACGGTGAGTGAGAAGGCTGGGGATCGAGGCGACCTTTTTAGAAGCTTCTCAGCCTCTCAGCCATTGGCCTTTCCAACCATTGACTGACCTCCTTTCCAACCATTGGTTGGGTGGGTGGGTCCTTCTCAGCCATTGGGCGACCTCCTTCTCCGCCATGGGTCCCCTAAAGCTTTCCTTAGAATAGAACAGAACGCTTTTCCCCAGCCAGATGCAGTCATGTCGCTCTCGTACGTGGGCTGCCCCCCTCTCGACTGCACGTTCCTGACGCTCCGCACTCAGGACGGCCGTCTGTTTCTGCGAGCCGCACACGTGGCCAGGGCTTGCGCCCGGAGTCGGAGGATCGTGTACGTGGGCGCGCGGGACATGGATTTCGTGAGCGTGCAGAGAGACTACCCGACCCTCGAAAAGTTTGTGTATGAGTGTGCCCATCTGACGACGCGAGATGTGTTGGGATGGCAGCCGCCGACTTGCGAGGGAGCTGTGGTGCACGAGATGTGGTTCGACCGAGAACACGCCACACTGTTTTTGAAGACAGAGATCTCAGACGCCCTGTTTCCTGCGTAGGATGTGTGCAAAAACATTTTTGGATGTGTGCAAAAAACATTTTGGATGTGCAAAACATTTTAGCATAATTTTTATGTGACATTTTTGATCCATGTGTACAAAAACATTTTGGATGGTGGTGTCAATAAATACTTCTCTTTTTTGACTAGTCTTATGTTTATCTTTATGGTCACAGGAAAAAATTTTTTAGATTTAACCCTGTCTTTTTTATGACCCAGAAGATTTAATGATGAATCAAAGTTTTATCATGAGGGTGTATGGAAAGTTTGTTTTATAGGATCGATAAACTTTAAGGGTGAGTTTGTTTCCATCAAAAATATTTATATATATATATATATATATATAAATAATACACTGGTTCACATTTAAAAATTTTTCCAATTTTATTTGAACCGTCATTTTGGCACATCATTTATATTTTCCTTCCATTCAGTTGGACATATCTGACTTATATTTTACCATTTCTCTAAACGTTGAAGGCAATATTTTGAGTATAATTTCTCAAAATATAACTGCCACATCAGATGTATTCAGGGCAATGCCCATTTGCGATTTGAAGCAATCATGTAACTCATTGTTTTTATTTTCTAGATTCGGATAACATATTGAAAGAATAAATTTTGAAATGATTGTGAAATTATAATTTTATGATTTTATTACAAAAAGTCTTGAAATAATTTATAGATAAATTTTGAAATTAATGTATAAAAAGGATAAAACAAGACAAATTTAAAAATAATATGTATATATATATATATATATTATTTATATTTTAACATTTTTTTAAACGTTGAGGGCAATATTGTGGGATTTTGAGTATAATTTCTGTGGAAGCCGATAATAACGATATTCCACATCAGATGTATTCAGGGCAATGTCCATTTGAGATTTGAAGCAATCATGTGACTCATCAGTGAGAAAATCTCAAAACTATGAAATATTGTTAAAGAGCTTCAAATGCATGCATTTTAAAAATATTTAAACATTGAATAGTAGTTTATATATATATATGTATATATATGCAGTATTCATATTGATTTATTTTATAATATCTGTTTCATAAATTCGTAAATTAAACGCTAATTCACTAATTTAAATTATTAAATTTAACATATTCTAACATATGCTATTTACAAAATATGTAATGCAAATTAAAATATATGAAATTAAAAATCTGTCTTTAAAATTTTTTAGAATTACAATATTTCTGTTTGGCGAGTAAATATGATCGCCAAATTTAAAAAGCAGAGTAAATGCATTTTTTATCCATATAATTATATGAACAAGAAAGTGTTTTAAGATAAAATTATACATATTGTATATATTGAAAAAAGGAGATATTAATATTTACTTAGCAAAATAGAACATATTATTCACGCCATACACAAATAAAACTTTTAAAAGTAGCTTTAATTTTTATTATTCTGCTGCAATTTACTGAAATTATAAACTATGGCTTACCTATGAAAAGTCACTTGTCCTCTTTTCTTGAATTTTTCATTGCAGCCATAGGCACAACAATAAACAACCATTGTTTTAAATGAATACGAAATGTTGCATCATCCACCGCGCAGAAAGCTATAGGAAACTGAAATAGAAACGAAGAAAATCCACCTCTCTTGTCCCAATGTCACGTGACAGATATGTTTGCTTCAGCTTAGGGTTACAAAAACTCTCTCCATCTGTTTCTTCTCTATGGTTCCATCCCTGGTAGAAAGTTTAAGATTTGGAAAAACTTTTGATTTTTGGTTTTCCAAGAATTTTCACGTTTTGAGATTACCTTGCATTTAAATTAACTGAAATTGACCATTTATTTCGTAAAAAGTGGATTTATTACTAGCCTCTGCATGTATAAGAAGAAAGTAGAAGATAGAGAAAAAAATTTCTACTTCTGGTTTTCGATGAATTCACACGTTTTGAGATTTCCTTGCATTTCAGTTAAATGAAACTGACTACTTATTTTTTAAAAAGTGGATTTTTTATTCTATCCTCTGCATATATAAGAAGAAAGTATATAAGATACAGGATTTGAGCTTTCCAAAACTCAATTCGACAATTTTTAAGTTAAAACATTGTAACTTAATGAACTAATGGACTTAATTTAACCAAACTTGATATTTGGTTGGACATTGATTCGAACTGGTGCCATGTAGTTTCGGGCCATATCACCCAACAAGGGGCACTTCCACATTGTGATTTCCTCTCATTTTAGGGGTTACAGTGTACCAAACTTAGAAAAGTATATTAAGGAAAACTTTGCTGATTCAATTTGAGTGCATATTGACAAACAATTAGCTGTGTTGCAATTTAAATACGTTTAGGAGAAGGCACATAGAATTAATATTGTGCATTAAAATTTTAATATAGCTTTACCGTTGCAAGAAATTGCAGTTTCACTATTTATATTTCTTACACAGAGACATACAAAAGAATTCAGATACATAATGATCCATTATACAAATATACGAAGCAACAGCAAAAACCTTATATTTCATTTTGTAATGAATTTCAAACTCAAGAACTTTAGAGCGTGTTATTTTATACACTGAGAAAAAATATACCGCCTTAATCTACAATGAATTCTAATAGAGGTCTTTAGAATTCGCTTTCAAAGGGGACTAGAAATTTTTTTATAAGAAATTTATAAGGATGACATGGAACTATTTTTTCTATAGCCACAATTTAGATTCTATATGTCAGTTATAGCATTTTTTTCTCAGTGTATTTGATAACTTGGATATTTCTATTTTAGGATTTAGAAAAGCATCAGCTATGGTTTATTGTGAGCTTAGGATGGTAACTCACTAATAAATGTGGAATTTATCGCAATTATATTTGCAAAATTGCTAAATCCGTCTTCCAGCTTTTCTAAAAAATCATTATGTAACATTTTGACATTTTTTTCATATTTTGAGTATTCTTTCTTGATGCTTGGCACAAATTTAACCTTCAATTTTTCTGCATTGCTGTAGATGAGATTCCTTTCTTGGGGGTACAAGTGCTTTAATTTTTCTATAGCCACAATTTAGATTCTATATGTCAGTTACAGAATTTTTTTCTCAGTGTATTGATAACTTGGATATTTCTATTTTAGGATTTAGAAAAGCATCAGCTATGGTTTATTGTGAGCTTAGGATGGTAACTCACTAATAAATGTGGAATTTATCGCAATTATATTTGCAAAATTGCTAAATTCGTCTTCCAGCTTTTCTAAAAAATCATTATGTAACATTTTGACATTTTTTTCATATTTTGAGTATTCTTTCTTGATGCTTGGCACAAATTTAACCTTCAATTTTTCTGCATTGCTGTAGATGAGATTCATTTCTTGGGGGTACAAGTGCTTTAATTTTTCTATAAAATATAAATAAAATAATTAAATATATATGGGCATTTTTCAGGAAAAGTGTCAATTTAAAAGCAGAATTTAGACATTTTTAAAGATTCTTATAGAAATAAAGTAATTCCAAATCAAAATTTGATATTAATACAGAAAAAAAAAAATTATAATAAAATTTAACCTGTAGATTAACTGTAAGTTTTTTGTAATAAACTTCTGATCCCATAAAGATCCCATTCTAAAAGTTTCAGGTTTTCGTATAACCAAAAACATTTATTTTTCAAAATTTTTAGAAAACACTATCTTAACAATTTTAAAAATTTAAAATTTAATATTTTTTAAAATTTTTACCTAACATAATGATGTTGCATAGCAAATTAAACCTTGGAAAATACTCTTTAAAATGAGGGGTCATAAACTTCGCTATCCCTTATAGAACTTGAGAAATTTGAGATTGAAAATGCTTACGCAAGCTAAAAAATGTTGATTTTTCGAAATTTAAAAAATTAATTTAAAAAGTCGAAAGAGATAAAAAATTTCTAAAAATATATTCTCATTTATATGATCAAGGAGAATGATTCCTGAAAGTTTCACGGAAATCTGAGGGTGTTTCATTGATCGTATATCTGTTGCTTGGCTTCTAATATGCTTATTAGATCTTTAAATATATAAATTTTTACATTCAATAACCTTTGTCCATAGTCTTTAATTTCTTGTTTTTCTCAACTTCAGATGATAAAGCTGGCCGACCACGCTTCCTAGGTGCTAAACCCCCAGGGGGGTACCTTCTTCAGGTATTCAGGGGGAGTCACGCACCCCGGGCCCGAGTGATCTTTTTATTCTCTTCTTCTTCTTTTTTTTTTTTTTTTTTAACCTTCTACCTTCCTTTCTTTTATTTCTTTCTTTTTTGGTTTATTTTATTTATTTATTTATTTATTTTTTTTTTTTTTTCTTTCTCGTCCTTTTAGTATTTTTGGTTTTTACTGCCAATAAGGTTTTGGTACTTGTTCTTGTTCTTGTAAAAAAAAAAAATGGAAAAAAAAAAAAAAATTAAAATTTTGAAAAACTTACAAAAAAAAAATGAAACTACTTACTTTGTTTTACTCACCTTTTTAGTTTCTACTTACCTTGTTTATTTTCACTCACCTTTTATTTTTTGACCTTGTTCTTGTTGGTTATACTAAATATTCTTAACTTCTAAAAAATTAACCAAGCTGAGACCGGTGTAGATGTGGCGCTGGCTATTGGGTTGGCGATTTGGTGAGGGTCTCACGGTAGTCTAGCCTTGGGATCACACTGGGAGACTGGTGCCCTTGGTGAAGGTGAGACAACGGTGACTACTCGAACGAGAAACACCGGACTAACACGACTACCACATGTGATTCCCAATCTGGGTCGACGGTCTGGTAGCTGGTGAGTGGTTATGGGTGTCCCAGGGAGCGATTCTGAAAACCCTTTGCTTTCCGTCCGTTCAAGAAATGGGCTGACTTGTGGGACTAAGGAAACCCTCGAACCTTTTTATTTAATTTAATTATGGCTACAACTAAAGGAAATGAGATTAATGCGTCTGGCTCGGGCCAAGCGAATTCTAAATCTTGGGGCGATAGAGTGGAAGACTTTTCTTCTTCCTTGAACGAAAATAATATTTTCATTAGCAGTGAGAGCACTGATGCTAGGTTCTTTGTTATTAAAAGGAGTGATGGTGATTTCAATAAAACATCACCTTTTTTAATTCAGAAAGCAATACAATCCATAATAGGTGAAGCGAAATCTGTCAAAAAACTGAAATCTGGGGAACTGCTTATTGAAGTTATGAATGCCAAACAAGGAACTAATTTAAAGAAAAGCACTTTATTTGCAAATATACCTATAACCGTGAGTACCCACAGAACACTAAATAGTAGCCGTGGTGTAATTTCAGAACCAGACTTGCAATATATCCCTGAATCTGAAATCCTAGAAAACTTAAAAGATCAAAAAGTTACAGCTGTTAGACGTATCTACATTTTCAGAGATAGTAATAAAATTCCCACTAAACATATAATCCTTACTATAGATTCACCTACTCTCCCACGATCAATAAAAGCTGGTTATCTTGACTGCCCTCTCAGACCATATGTTCCTAATCCACTCCGATGTTTCAACTGCCAAAGATTCGGTCATTCAAAAACGGCCTGTCGTGGAAATCTAACATGTGCCCGCTGCAGTGCTGTGGGACATGATAATCAAAACTGTCAAGCTACTATATGCTGTGTTAATTGTAAGAAAGACCACCCATCCTACTCAAAATCTTGTGAGAAATGGAAAACTGAAAAGGAAATTCAGACTGTGAAAATAAAGCACAATATATCATATCCTGAAGCACGGAAAATAGTTGATTCCAGGACGCCTACCGTTGGTAAATCTTATGCAGCTGTTACTTCTTCAAAGAAAATTTATCAAACTACAGCAACTCAAACAGATGTCCCTATCAAAAGCAGTTCTCCAGTAGAAACAAATAATAAAAATGTTCAGAATGCCAAAACTAAGTCTAGTCAGATAACTCTGACTTCTAATCAAAAACCCACTTACCCAAGAAAAAGCTTGCAAACCTTGAAAAAACCCATAGAAACAAAATCTTTCAAAAATAATAGCTCTGACAGTTTAAAACATTCAAAATCATCTTCACAGAGTAATATAGTTAAAAAGAAAAAGATTTCCAAATCTACTATTAATTTGCCTGCAAAGAAAAAAGATAATGATGATTGTATTGGTCTCCACCCTTCTGACGAAGAAGCGTATATGTCTACTGCTTCAGAAGAAAGTGACGTAGATGTTCTAATCTAATATCTATATATTTTTTTTCTAATATATGACTAATTTCATTTCCTGGAATTGTAGAGGTCTTCTTGCTAAACGAGATGATATGAAAGACATTACTTCTGATCATCGACCAATTTGTTTTGCTCTCCAGGAAACATATCTTAAACAAAGCGATAATTTCAATTTTCGTGGCTACAACTGCATTAGAAATGATTCACTGCAAACTAACAAAGCGGCTGGAGGGGTAGCACTTCTTATTTCAAACAATATCCCACATGCAAACATCTCTCTGAATACTAACATCCAAGCTGTTGCTGTTCAGATTAATATACACCTGTTGATTACCGTGTGCACACTCTATCTACCACCAAAATTATCTTTACAAAAACACGACCTGAATAATTTAATCTCACAACTTCCTACACCATTTCTGATTCTCGGTGACTTTAATGGACATAACCCTCTTTGGGGAAGTCCAGACCTTAATATTCGTGGAAAAATTATTGAAGAATTTATTACAGACAACTGCTTGTGCATCTTAAATAACGGAGACAATACTTATTTCCATGAACCTACCAGAACATTCCATGCAATAGACCTTGCCCTCTGCTCACCTATTCTTTACCCATATTTTAATTTCTTTGTTAGCAGTGACTTATACAATAGTGACCACTTCCCATTGTTTTTATCTTTTTATGATTTTAATCAAACTCTTCTTCGTAATCCTCATTTTATTTATGACAAAGCTGACTGGGCTGCTTTTTCTTTAAATGCAACAATCACAAGTGATAAAATTCAGGGTGATGTTAATACAGCAGTGAGTGAAGTTACCAATATCATTATTAGTTCAGCAAATCTATATATTCCTAAATCGTCTGGTCATCCTATTAAACACTCAAAACCGTGGTGGAATGAGGATTGCAAAATAGCTAAAAAGCTTCAACAAAAAGCATGGGGGATATTTCGCAGATATCCGACCACATCGAATTACATAGCATTCAAGCAATCAAGGGCCAATGCACGTAAAATTCGAAGAAAGTCTCAGAGAGAATCATGGATCAGATATGTATCCAGTATAACTTCAAACATTAGCAGCAAGCAGTTATGGCAACGTGTAAAAAAAACTATGGGTATCCAATCAAATAGCTGTATCACTTTTCTAAAAATTAATAATCAAACCATTACCTCAACCAAAAATATTGCAGATACCATTGCTAGTACTTTATCTAGCACCTCAAATTCAAATTCCTATTCTGAACCATTTCTGTCACACAAACATAAAGTTGAACGTTCTACTATCAACTTTAATTCTAACTTATCCGAAGATTACAATAGGCTTTTTACGGAAAACGAATTAACCAATAGTCTGAAGAGTACTCGTACCTCTGCTCCTGGGCCTGATGGCATTACCTACCCCATGATTAAACATTTATCAAAATATTCCCTTAAAAACCTGCTTAAACTTTATAATAGAATCTGGTCGGAGCATGTTTTTCCTATTGCATGGCATGATGCTATCGTTATTCCGTTTCCCAAACCTGGTAAGGATGCTTCTGATCCAAAAAACTATCGGCCAATTGCCTTGACAAGCTGCCTGTGCAAACTACTAGAGAAAATGGTCAATAATCGTCTTATTTTCATTCTTGAGAAAGAAAAGTTAATTTCTCCATGGCAAAGTGGGTTTCGAAAAGGCCGTTCGACAATTGACAACATCCTTTTTCTGGAGACCAATATTCGCAATTCTATTATTAGACGTAGCCACCTGGTATCAGTATTTTTTGATATTGAAAAAGCTTATGACAAAACCTGGCGTTATGGTATTTTACAAGATCTCTTTAATTTAGACTTTCGAGGAAACCTTCCTATTTTTATTCAAAATTTTCTAAAAGTTAGACGATTCCGTGTTCGCATTGGTTCGGTGTATTCAAATTTTTACTTTCAGGAGGAGGGTGTACCTCAAGGCAGTGTCTTGAGTGTCACACTCTTCTCATTAAAGATAAATGATATTCTTAAACAATTACCACCTACTGTACAAGGCACTTTGTATGTTGACGACCTGCAGATTTCTTGCAAGGGAAACGACATGCGCTTCATTGAACGCCAACTACAACTTGCTATCAATCGCATTACAAAATGGACAAAAGTAAATGGCTTTACATTTTCTACTGACAAAACACAATGTGTGCATTTTTGTCGTAAACGTGCTCTCCATCCTGACCCAGAGATTTTTATGAACGGAAATCTAATTTCTGTTGTAGACACTGCTCGTTTCTTGGGTGTAATTTTTGACAAAAAACTTAATTTTATTCCACATATTTTACATTTACGGACAAAATGTGATAAATCATTAAACATTTTAAAAGTGCTTTCCAACACTTCTTGGGGTGCTGATCGTATGTCTTTGCTTAAAATTTATAGAGCTCTGATCCGTTCCAAAATAGATTATGCTTGTCAGGTTTATGGCTCTACTTGCACATCTTATCTGAAAAAACTGGACACAGTGCACAATACTGCTCTGCGAATTTGTTCTGGTGCCTTTCGCACCTCTCCTGTTGTCAGCCTATATGCTGACTGTGTGGAGCCTCCTTTATCTCATATCAGACAACAACGTTCTTTGGAGTTGTATTACCGCATCCTTTCACACTCTCATCATCCGCTTCATCCTTATATAGGCAGCATAGATCATCAACTCTTTCAGAATCGCCCCTCATGCATTCCTCATTTTGGACTGAGAATTAAAAACATTGTTTCAGGCACATCTCACAGCGATACCAATATTCGCCCTCGCTCTTTTTTCTATAGGTCTCCTTGGAACTCTGAGAGTATCACTTGCATACACCTTTTTAAAGGTTTCGACAAATCATGTACTGATGCATCTGTATTTCAGACACTTTTCACATCTCATCGCTATACATATAGGGACTATATTGATATTTACACAGATGGCTCAAAGGCAGATCATCTTGTTGGCTGTGGTGTTGTCTCAAATAATACTGTTTATAGCTATCGTCTCCCTAGCTCATTTTCTATTTTTTCTGCTGAGTTTTGTGCTGTTGAAATTGCTCTGAAATTCATTTCATCTCATAGTCATAAAAAATTCATTATCTACACTGACTCAAAGAGTGTCTTGGATTCCTTGAAATCTAGCTCTTGCTCACCTTCTTTTACTTCTGTTTTTAAAATGCATAATGACCTTTTAAGAAAGGGATACAACATTTTATTTTGCTGGGTTCCTAGCCATGTTGGTATTAAGGGTAATGAAGAGGCAGATAAGGCAGCAAAACAGGCTTTGACTACTTTTAATTGTCCAGTTCCTTATGAAGATGTAAAACATACCCTAAGAAGTTTTCTAAGAAATATATGGCAACGAGAGTGGGAATGTGCAAATAATAATAAATTACGAGAAATTAAATCAGATATTGCAATGTGGCCTTCTTTTACACCACGGAAATATGATGTTATTATTACCAGACTTAGAATTGGGCATTCAAGATTGACGCACAAGCATTTACTTCTTGCAGAACATGAACCTTCTTGTCCCAAATGTCATTTCAGCCAGCTTACCATTCGCCACATTCTGACCAACTGCCCGTGCCTCCGTCATTTGTATCGCCATTACTTTGGAACTTCCTTACCTAATCTCATGATCCTTTTAGGAAAAAATCCACACACTGAATTAATTAACTTTTTAAAAGACTCAGGCTTTTACAGTCAAATTTAACTTTTATTTATTTATATTTCATTCTTGTCTCATCCTTTTCTAAAGTGACCATTTTCTTGACAATCTGGATGGGAGCCCCCATCCAGATGCTTTTTACTATTTTTACTTAGTTGCCTTAATTAATAACGGTTGGCGCAGAATGTCCTAATTTGGACCTTGCGCCACAAAAAACCATTAACCAACCAACCAACCTAGGTGCTAAAAAAATTAAGGAAATTTATAAACTTTATTATAATATTTTTTTCAATTTAAAAAATAAAAGAGAGAAGAATATTAATCACATGATCGCTTAAATAATTAGGGATATTTTAAATAAAATTAATCAGTATTTAAGCGGTTTAATATAAGTGACTTAAAGGAATTCGAACACGGCACTTCCCGTCTATGAGCTTTTGACATTAAAAACCTATAATTGATTTTTTCATAATTCATTATTGAATATTTTTTAAATATTATATAATATTTTATTTCAAAAAGATTTATATCTTATAATACACAAAAAACTCAAGGATGAAAAGTTATTATTTCACAACAAATAAAAGTTTTTTTTTAGATTAATAAATACAGAAAAAGTAAGTTAACTTTATACAAAATAAATAATAATTACCTAAATCTGTCTTTACCAATTTTACCACTGATGGTTGATGAATTTTATCACCTATAAAAAAGGAGTAACTCTCATAAGATTTTAATTAAAAAAAATAGATAAAATATAAATAGAGTTTTAAGTACCTTCTACTTGTTGAAAATCCTTGTCGTTTTTATCTTCACAAGCCTTATACTCTAAAACAATAAATTCTTAAATTTAGATTATATTTATAATTCTTAAAAAATGAAAAAAATTGAGTTGTTTATACCTTTAATATTTGTTATTGGATCATTACATTCATTTGACACATCTGAATAAAGATCAGCTTCTAAAATAAATATAATTAGAATATATATATATGAATAAATATCAAACAAATTAAAATATTAATTTTATTTTCTCTGAAAAATGTAATTAGATGAAAAGTAATTTTTTATTTTAATTAATTATTAAAAAAATTACCCTCCATTTTCTTATTAACATTGGATGAACATTCTTCTCCATTTTCTAAATTATGATAACCTAAAATAAATAAATAACACCACGTCAACAATTTAAATAAATTTATCAATTTAATTGTTTTTTTTAATTAGCGTATTTTGTCGAACATACCAGCAATTTTTCCCTTTTCAAACTCTGATGTTGTTTTAGTAATTCCTTAATATTGTGCTCTAATGCTAAAACAAATGGAATATAATATATATAAATAAAATAAAAACATAATCATAAGATTAAATAAATTTGAATATATATATGTGTGTTACCTTCTAATTGTTCTCTTTGGTCTTCTACACTGGCATTGAGGTTATATTGATTTTGTGAAACTAAAAAAAAAATATATAATTAAGAGCTTATGAGAATTAACCAATTTAAATCCAATTTAAATAAATCCAGTTAAAATTAAATTTAAATAAATAAACGTAAATGTATTACTGTCTAATGTTTCAATTCTTCAAATGAAGACATTGTAGAAGGTTTAAATACGTGAGCATTAGTGGGTATAAATCCTAAAATATAAAAAATATTTTGATAAATAAATTTGGTATATATAATAATAAAAGTTGAATAAATATTTGAAAGAATTATATTTACCATCCGTTAAATTCAAATTCGTTGTTATTAAAGGGTATTTGTACGTGTTTAATAACATCTGATTCATGATATAATCTAAAACACAAAAAAAGATATTTATTAAACCCAAAAAAAAAAGACATCAATTAGTAATAAAAATTACCTATTTAAAAACTTACTTCCAGATTGAAGACCAGATGAAGCATTATTTTCCATTTTTTTATTTTTTTGTTAATAAACAAAAAGGAATACATAAAAATAATATACAAAACACGAATTCATATATATATATATTAAGATAAATGAATTTGACCGAATTTTGATATAGAGACATAATAAAAAAACCCGAAATAGGCTATCCACCGTTCACTTCGAAATATTTATCTTATTCTAATCTATTAATTTATTCTATCAGGGTCAATTCCGTTATTTAATTTTCAAACTACTCAATAATCCTGATTTATATAAAAAAAATCTTAATTTTCGCTGTTTAATAAACTTTTAAGTGAAATTTTACCTTATTCTCCCATGTTAAGAAATTGCAAAATTATATTAATTTACGAAGGTTTTAAATATGCAAAGAGAAAATTATAACAAATTCACCCAAATTTGGAAAAATTATCTGTAAACCAGATCTGTTTTAATTATAAAGTTTCCCAATTCGAATTTATTAATTTCCGAAATATAATAGCCATGAGATTTTCTACATACGTACACAATTTTTAATATAAATAATATCTAAAAAGAGTTAAATTGAACACGTGTCATTTGTTAATTATATTTAAAACACATGTAAAATTAAAATTTTTTAATATAATTAACAATTTTAATAATTTTCTTTTTATATAAGTAAATTGAATTTCAAACTTTCAATTTTTTTAACAATTCCAATATTATTTAATTTCCTTTTATAGAATATCCAGAGGACGATCCAACAAAGTGTGAATAGGTAGAAGTAAGGTAACAATGGAATCGACGGCAGCTTGCGTTGCGGTTAGGTTTACAGATCCTATTGAATTTTGCTATCGTATACGACTCAAAATATATTACATTTAATAACGCCGAAGAGTTTTACCTGTATCCCCATAAAGATTTAATTGCTGCTAATCGAGATTCTTATGTATTTTTATTAGTAAAAAACTACAAACCCATTAAAATATTTAATAAAAGTGTTTTAAAGTTCCCTTGTCGAGAATGCGGAAAGAAAAATTGTTTAATAACTATAGCTTTTTTAGGGTGGCGTAATTTTGTGAAAAGAAAAGGTGTAACACTAAAGCATGGAAACGTTAAACCCATAAAATTAAATTCTCCACGTTCAAAAGTAGTATGTATATGTTTAGAATTTCACGAACATTGTAATCCCACTGGCGGATGTGCAGTAGCAGATAACGGCTATTTAGATGGAAACATAGAAAAATGGTTGCCAGATTTATTAAAATCAAATATTGTTTTATTAGCTAAAGGTTCAGATACCGTTCAGATACAGTTTTATTAGCTAAAGGTTCAGGTTGAGTGGTTCGCATAAATTCAAAGTGAATCTTTTACTTCCAATAATACCTGGAGAATACGTTGTATTAGAAATTAAAGAGTATTACACAATAAAAAAGCTTGTGAGTTATACAGAAAATCTGACAATAAATGTGGAAATGTATAAAACAGCAAAAAGATTATTTGAAGACTTTAAATATGTAAAATTGGAACAGCAACCCGATTTAAAAGTTCGATTGGATGTGCCAAAAAATCACGAAATCTTTTTTAGCAAAGGATTAGCAGACCTGTTAGGTTTTATTAGCTCAGGACCGTTTAAAAATGGAAGCTATACGAGTAATTATGCGCTGGAGATTGATGGTGGTATCTCCGAAATATTTTTATATTGTGACATCATAGCTTCTCATTATGTCGGAGACATAGTTGCTCCGCTTTTACGTGCAATACCTACTGCTAATGAGAAGCAAGATCAAATTGTGAAATCTTGTGACACCCCATTATATTTTCCCCTGCGTAAGAATTTCATTGAAACAATAGAAATCGAACTTAAGTCTAGTTCTGGAGATAACATCATCTTTACCGGAGGAAAAACATTAGTAGTGTTATCTTTCCGTCGGAAAAAGCTATAAAAAGCGTTGAAATAGAGTTGTAATCCTTATTCTTGTAAATAAAAAAGAAACATGCACCTCAACGTAAAAGACTGCGAAGCATATTATTGTTCCCAAGTGGGAGGAGGGAGCGGTCCTTATTTTCACGGCGTTTTACACGAAAGAGGTTACGGTTTTTTTGGAGATTTGTGTAGATACCTTCAACCGATTGCAATAAAAGCAACAAGTTATTTAGGCAAACATTTATTGAATACTGGAAAGAATGTGATAAGTGATGTTGCTTCCGGAGTGTCTTTTAGAGATTCAACACATAATAGATTACGTGAAACATCTTCTAAAGTTAAAAAAGACCTAATTGATAAGTTACAACATGGTAGCGGCAAAAAAGGTATAAAAAGAAAACGTAAAAAACAATCTAATCATTCACAAAACAAACGCTGTAAGTTGTCACGAAGGGATATTTTTTCATAATGAGCGATCAAAGCATGACATTTCTTAAAAGTGAATTAGATTTATTTAATAATGCTGCTGTTCAGTTGGCGATTGATTCCTCTACATTTTTAGAGGTGCATCCAGTAGCTTCACTCTCAGAAAAAACACCTGTAGAATTTTATGTGTTGACAGTTTGACTTTCACTGTGTGTAGGCAGTTTGAGAAAAAATTGAGTTTGACTTTTTGTGTTCAATTTATTAATTTCCGAAATATAATAACCAGGAGATTTTCTACATGCGTACACAATTTTAATATAAATAATATCTAAAAAGAGTTAAATTGAACACGTGTCATTTGTTAATTATATTTAAAACACATGTAAAATTAAATTTTTTTAATATAATTAACAATTTTATTAATTTTCTTTTTATATAAGTAAATTGAATTTCAAACTTTCAATTTTTTTAACAATTCCAACATTATTTAATTTCCTTTTATAGAATATCCAGAGGTCGATCCAACAAAGTGCGAATAGGTAGAAGTAAGGTAACAATGGAATCGACGGCAGCTTGCATTGCGGTTAGGTTTACAGATCCTATTGAAATTGCTATCGTATACGACTCAGAATATATTACATTTAATAACGCCGAAGAGTTTTACCTGTATCCCCATAAAGATTTAATTGCTGCTAATCGAGATTCTTATGTATTTTTATTAGTAAAAAACTACAAACCCATTAAAATATTTAATAAAAGTGTTTTAATGTTCCCTTGTCGAGAATGCGGAAAGAAAAATTGTTTAATAACTATAGCTTTTTTAGGGTGGCGTAATTTTGTGAAAAGAAAAGGTGTAACACTAAAGCATGGAAATGTTAAACCCATAAAATTAAATTCTCCACGTTCAAAAGTAGTATGTATATGTTTAGAATTTGACGAATATTGTAATACCACTGGCGGATGTGCAGTAGCAGATAACGGCTATTTAGATGGAAACATAGAAAAATGGTTGCCAGATTTATTAAAATCAAATATTGTTTTATTAGCTAAAGGTTCAGATACTTACCGTTGGTTGCGAGAACAGTCAGGGTATCCTATATTAGAAGAACATGATTATGAATTGAAATACCCTTGTAAAGAATGTAATAAGAAAACCTGTTGTATGGTAAAGGATTATTACATTTGGAGGAAACAAGCTACTCAAATAAACAGTATAATACACAAGTAAAATAATTTTTTTTTTTTTTTTTTAATATATTGTTGTTATCCAAGTATTTAGAGGAAAAAATGGATAACGTCGGTAGTCAACGCTCAGTCTTTGATTTAAATTATTATGTCATAAAGATCCTTTTTAAATATTATATCCCGTTTCATGATAAGAATACATTGTTAAGTTTACCTGAATTTAAAGATTTGTTATTGGATTCAACATTTTGGTTTGTACCTCACGATCACTTTACCGGATTTTTACGAATGATCAGTGTGGTAAAAGACGGTTACTTCCTAACTAATAACAACAATTTGTGTCATATAACAATAGATGAAAAAACGGCCACTTTGCGTAAACGTCATTTTCAATTTTTACACTCTGAAAATGTGATTCATCGATTTTTAAAGTATCAGATCCGTATACCTCTAAAAAAAATAAGACAATACAAACGAGGAAATATACATTAGAAGAGGCTTGTCGCATTTGGAAATTTGGACAAAGTACATACACTCACATCAGTGTCAATGAGATAAAAAACTTGCAAATGTATCATTTACCTCCTAAAAGAATTCTTGCCGTAAACTCTCATTCTAATACTTTTCGCTATCCTGGTTCAAGATGTGTACATTTTTATGTCTAGTGAATAAGAACTTCTCACCGAATTCCATGCAGGAAAGGAAACTTTTCGACTCGAAGATGGAAATGATGTTAACTCTTTTTAAAGAATCGGGTGCTTTCGAATGGATTCGAGAGTATGGGTGAAAATCGATAGAAAAGGATTATAAAGAGTTAACGACCCATTTAAGTTTTAAAAAAAATTACAAGTTTTCTCTTCGATGAGTAGTAGTCTAGTCATGTCGTCACTGTCTGGAGGTCACTCGAATTTTCTATCGTGATGTGGAAATAGATTTTTTTCTATCCAACTCAAGTGTGTCGATAAAAATCTTTATTTGATTTCTTATCCTCAGACACAATAACAACTAAACAGGTGACATAGACTCACGAGGCTTTAATACGTGTTATTTTTTTACACAACAAGGTCGCCAATCCTCTCTCACTATGTACATGTCTAGTCATGTCGTCACTTTTATTTTTGGACGACTCCCATTTTACCTGATACATTCTATAGAGACCACGTAAAACCGTGTATCGCAACAGGGGACTCACGTGGTTTGAATACGGGATGATTCCTAGTATCTGCAATGGGTCTCGATATCCTCGAACTCTTGACTCTTCCTTGCTGCGCATGTCCATTCCGATGCGTGATAGAGACCTCGAAAAAGGAATCGTCGAGACGGGATGGATATACACGCAATACTTTTCATTTTCAAAAAGAAAAAGATAACCTTCGAGAGAATCCTCGAGACGTGACTGACAGGCACACGTATCCTCGAGACGTGACAGACATTTTCATTTCGATGGGAAAAGGATAACCTTCAGACGTGACGGGACAAAATAAATATTTTTCATTTCGATGGGTAAAAGATACCTTAGAATCCTCGAGACGTGACGGACAGGCACGCATATCCTTGAGACGTGACAGACATTTTGTTTCGATGGGGAAAAAGATAGCCTTCGAGAGAATCCTTGAAACGTGATGGACAGGCACGCGTAACTTTATTTTCTATTTCGAGAGAATCCTCGAGACGTGACAGACAGACATGCGTGACAGACAGACATGGGTGGAGACACGAGATAGACGCTTCTCATTCGATGGGTAAAAAAAAAGATACACTGGATCATTTGTTTTTTTCCGTGGCATGATCGTCACGCATTTTGTAGAGGACGAATCCATCAAGAGATTTGGAGACAGACAGGGAAAAACAGGATATCATCTGTTCTTTTCTGTGGCGTGATCGTCACGCATCGTGCCTCGTTTGTAGAGGACAAATTCATCGAGAGATTTTGACCTGCATTTCGTTTTTTTTACAGGCTAAAAACCCTCTCTCTATAAAGAGTCGAAAGGGTTCGAAAAAGAAGCAGTAGTCCCATTGGGTTTCAAATGTGAAAAGTCTTGTTGTCAGGCTCGCAATGGATAATGGTAGTGATGTTCTGTTCGAGTGGAACGAGACGGTTCCGACGGCTACTGACTCTTTTTCTCGGTACGTTCCTCTAGTAAGCGATGTATCCGACGACGAAGAGGAGGAAATTTCAGAACCTACTACCTATCACCACCCTCGTAGCTGCTGCTGCTGCTATCGCGAGAGAAGAGGCAGACCCTCCAAACCTTTGGAAACTTTAGCAGACATTATACGGCATTCAAAGTGCTTCGATCCGAGACCCCCGGCGATCGGTCGACCCCAAGGTAGACCCTCCCAATCCATCGGCGATATCGTTGACATCGTCCAATCTTGCAAAACATTCGACGGTAGCGTCAGGAAACGGGGCCGACCGGCAGAATCGATGGCAAAAACCTACAGAGACTGTATTTCTCGAAAGTTCGAGACGGCTTCCACCAGCACCCCCCATTTTCAGAATGACAACGACGAGGATAGGGTAACCCTCAGTGCTTCTTTGTTGTCCATGTCGACTCCTGTTTTCACCACCACCACCCCTCATCCTCAGAATGACAACAACAACGAGGATAGGGTAACCTCACTGCTTCTTTGTTGACCATGTCGACTCCTGTTTTTACCACCACCACCCCCATCCTCAGTATGACAACGAGGATAGGGTAATCCCCAGTGCTTCTTCGTTGTCCATGTCAACTCCTGTTTTCACCACCCCCATCCTCAGAATGACAACAACAACCAGGATATTGTAATCCTCAGTGTCACCACTCCTCAGATAGACAATGGTCTACATCTAATTTGTGATAATCCGTCTCTAAAAACTTTGGAACATTATCACGCCATTCCAACACCATCTGGATTTTCCGAGGAGTGGTTTGAATAAAAAAAATAAGTGAAATATCAGTGTATTCTATTTTACAACGCATCTTCTTTTTATTTTCTTTCTCTGAGAAAGTGTTATAAATTGTAAATATAAATTGTAAAAAAAAAAAAAAAAATAGAATGTATATAGATTATAGATAAAATAATTTCGTTGTTTATTATATATGTCTGTTTTATTTATTTTTATATATATTTTTTATAGAATATCTACTCGATCTTAGGGTGTCTAAAAATTTTGTTTCAGTTAGTTTTCTTATTTAAAAAAACCATTCAAAAAATTAAACGGAAACTTAAAGTATCTCTTTATTTTTTTTTTAATAGAATATTTGAATTTCATTTTTGTGGATGAAATCTAAATGTTTCAGTTTACTTGGTTTTCTTATTGAGAGAAAGTTTAAAAAAAAAAACTAGATTTAATTATTAAAGCTTTTCTGAAAATTTCAATTAATTTTTTTTTTTTTTTTTTTAATTGAAATTTTTATAAAAGCTTTTGAAAACAGTTTTGAAAAACTCAAACTTTAGATTATTTTATTAACAATCTATCAGATTTTTTTTACAACGCCATCTATTGTCAACTTTATCAACGATACCAGTGTTGTGCACGAACGCGTTCATGAGCGTAGCTCAAAAATTTTGAGTTTTGAGTTGAACTTCGCTCGTTTTTTAAATTTTGAACTTGAGTTGAGCGAAACTCGTTTTTTTCACGAACTTGAGCGTGAAAAAGCAATTCAAACTCAAACTCATATTAAATATTTCTGTCTGAAATATAAAAAGGAAAGTAGAAGAAGAAAAGGACAGAAAAGATAATAATCGTGCAAAATGGATCCCAGAAAAAAGGGCACTTGGAAAAAAAGGCACTCATAAAAAGGGCACCCGGAAAAGAGCACAGGAAAAAAGGGCATTTTTGTAATTTGCAAAAATAATAAATATCAAACAATAAATTTAAAGAATTATTTCATAATACATTTTTAGAAATTTCAATCAATTAAATTGTTACCATTTTCACTTAGTATATACCTGGGGAAAGGGGAGTCAAGGAGTAGATTGAAAGATAATAATTTTCTTTATATTACCTTCTTAGTGATTTTAATGAAAAAGTGCATCTTCATATAAATTTATATGCAAATTCGTGCAGTAGTTCCTGAGATATAGCCTTTCCTGAAATTGTAGAAATCGCGGTATAGCAGCTCCACCTGTTGAGTAATGATCTCCAAAAGTTGAAAGGCACTAAGCTGGATCAAAGTGCGTCCGCTTATAAATTTATATGCAATTTCGTGCAGCATTTCCTGAGATATAGCCTTCCATGAAACTGTGGAAGTCGCGGCCTAGCAGCGCCACCTGTTGAGAAATTCATACCAAAATTTCGTAGCCGCTATTTTAGTCAAGGTACATCTGCATATAAATTTACATGTAATTCTGTGCTGTAGTTCCTGAGATACAGTCCCCAAAAATTTCTGACACACTAACACAGACAGACATTTTCTAAAAATCGTCCAATCGTGTTCTGGATCTTTAAAAATGCGTAAATTCCTCGAAAACCGGAAGCCGAAAATTTTTACGAAACCAATACTTTCCTTTATTGAATATAGAATAAAGTAAAAAAAAAGGGGGAGGGGGAAAGAAATGCAAAATTAGAATCTGTAAATGCATTATAGTTTTTGACTGAGAAGTGTTTAAGATGTTTGCCAACTAAGTCTGAAATTTACGAAATGTGCCAGTTTGTTTTAACATTGTGTTTGTAGGACTTGGGGGACGGATGAAGGTTCCCTCTTACTTCTCATTAGCAAGTGTTGACAAAAAACGATGAGTTAGCCTTTATCTGCATTTTCCAGAAATTCAAAGAAATCGCCTTATATCAATAACCAATAAACATGAAATAAAGTCTTCTTTCAAAAAATGAGCGAACTTTTTGTATAAGTTTCGTCTACAAAATACTACATAATAAAAATAGAATTAGTCCCTCCCCCCCCCCCCCTTCTCACTTTTTTAATAGTTTTTAAGATTTATTCAATTTCTTCAGAAATATTAGCGAGAAAAAATGCATACTTTTTGTAAACTTTCAAATCTTCGTGGAATTACTAGGTATCAAAATCTGAACATATTTATAACAAATCAATTTAAAAGGTGTTCATAGGACTATCTAATAGTTTCAAGTGCACGATTTTCTCACTCATGAATTCAATCTCTGCTATTGTTAATAGCATGTACACGAAAATTTTACTATAGCAAGAAAAATATTTTAGATTATTATTTTAATTTGTTCCAAAATTATAAAAACGATACTTCTTAATTCAAACCATTTTTAATTTTAGAATATAAATTCAAGAAATATCAATTGATAATGATCTGAAAGTGTTATATCTTGAACCTCATATCTTGAACCTCATCTTGAATATACATCCTAAAATTCAATCTTTGATTTATAAAGCTCAAACTTTATTAAATGTATATTACAGAACTAAAAATAAATCTTAATAAAAGCTTAAAAGAATTAATAAATAAATAAATAAATAAAAACTCATCCTTTTACATAGTAATATATATTGATAAATCTGAAGTTTTTTTTTTTTTTTTTTTTTTTTTTCACAACAAATTAAACATGTTTATAAAATTTCTTGGAAATTATTGCGGATAAATACACTTTATAAATAACAATTATATTGTAAGTTTCCTGACAATTTTTGAAGAGAGGGATTTGTTTAGTGTTTTTAGCATAATTCGAACATATAGGTTAAAGGTAATTAGTAAGAGGATACACAGCAACATTGTATTGGATTCAAAAGAAAAAAGCGTGAGAACCTTTTGTTACGTAGTACAATACTTCGGCTGCAGACAACTTCTTGCATTATCCAATACGCTGGTGCCACAATGCAAAGATCTTTGGCAAGACCACCCAAAGATACGGGAGATGTACCATACCCAATAGCCCTGAGGGAGTGTGACAAATTGGGAATTGCCGCCCTCTCATAAAAGTAATGGACATTTCATTTCGCTGATAGACGATGCTAATCAATGAAACGATCAGCTATCATAGGACTATCATATCTTGCTCTATAGGCGTGAGTCCATGTTCACAGATTCTCTTTTTTCTTTAAAAATGAGATCCCTGTTATTTTCGAAAATGATTCTTATCTTTATTTTATAACTCTTGCATTGAAAGATAAGCATCTTTAAAATATAAAATATTAAACAAAGATTACTGGTAACACATGTTACACATAGATTAAATAGAATAATAGTATATTTTTTTAATGATTATTTATATTTTTAATATTAAAAATAAAAATGCATTCAGGTTATTGAAATAATTTCATATCAGAGATGTAGATTTTATATCAATGATTATTTAAATTTCAGCAGTTTCTGGAAAATGCAAATAATAATAAGTAAAAATAAGTAAATAAAATAAAATAAAAAATAAGATAAATATAAATATAAACAGAATAATCCTCCTTATTACAACAAGCTATTTATAATCTAATTTAAATTCTCTTATTCTTTTTTTTTTTTTTTTTTTTTAATGAATATATTTATCCACGAATACATCAGCAAAAATTCAAATATACGTGTACTAAACTAAAGATTATTTTTCTGTTTTTTTAATATACAGCTAGTTTTAAAATATCATTTATGATACTAGCAAACAGGATTTAATTATTGGGATTTAATATTATACTTTTAAATCTTTATATTTTTATTTATAATGAAAGGCTTTCTTAAAACTGTTCTTAAATTACTCTTAGAACTTCCATAATTTTTCATAATAGGAGGTATTTCGCAAAAAATTGTGTTATTGAAATAGCATGGATTTGCTTGCATGAAAACTGAAATACAAAATTGACAACATTTCTTTTAATGAAAGGACTGGCTTAGAGTCCTGCGTGGTTCGAGTAAACTTGACTCACAGCCGACCCGACCCGCAAAATGGTTTTTGACTTTCAACCCGAACTGAATCTGCAGCTTCTGACCCGCTATATTGTTAAAATTGTGTTATATAATAAACTGATTAAAAGTTCTTTTAAACAAACTACAATTATATTACTGAAGAAATCTTTCAGACAATTAAATATGGTATAAAAATATTACAACAGTGTATTTATCTAATTATAAACAAACTTTTTTTTAGCTATATTAAAACATATATTTAAAAAATCCACTGTTCCAAGTATTTTGACAGTAAAATAAGTAAACAAATATAAGTCGAAAAAAAAAAATAGTTTTTCATATAAAGCTTTAAACGTTAAGTATTAATATTTAGGTAAATGTAATTCAATTCATGTTATCAGTCATCTCTTTAAATTACTATGAAGGAAGACAATGCCATCCAATCTCTTCATTTAAAAGTTTAGATTCATAAGTAAAGCATAAAACAATCTTCGAAGAAAACATTTTGTGAATAAAAATTAATGCAAATTTTAACTGCACTCGACCAACAAAGCAAGTAATAAGCGATTACCCGACCCGATGCGTTTCTCTCTTGTGAGAAATGCGTCCTCCCTTGCGATTAAAAGGGTAGAAAGTATTGCTACCAAGAATATAAAAAAATTTCCAAAGGAATAAAATCCATATGAGTTTGAGTTACTTTTCCCACTCAAATTCATGAGAAAACGAACTTTGCTCAGCTCAAGTTTACAATTTAAAAAACTAGCTAAATTCAGCTCAAAACTGAAAAAGTTTTAATTAAACTCATGAACGTGGTCCTGTGCAACACTGATTTAAAACAACGGAACCTCTAAATGATAGAATTTGTCTCCTATTAATAAGTTCTCATGCGCATAAACAAACGTATTGAAAATTTGAGAATAAAAAACCATGCAAAAACAGTGGGTACACTATTCAGACGTGTTTGTTAAATAAATTTTTACTACAATTAAATTAATAAGTTATAATTAAGAATTATAAGTTAATAAGTTTAATTAAGCGTAAAATTAAAAATAATTTTCATTCTAATTGGTAATTTTAGAAAAAAAAGGGAAATTAAAAGTGTTCACAGAGGATAAGATCTATTAAAAAAAAAAAAAAAAAATGTACCTAAAAATGAACTTTTAGTGAGCTTCGCTCGTTTTTAAAAATGAACTTGAACTGAACGCGTTCATTTCTTTCAGACATGAGTTTGAGCGCGAACTAGCTCGTTTTTTACACGATGAACTTGAGTTTGAACTAGTTCGTTTTTTTCGTGAACTTGCACAACACTGAACGATACCATCTAGCATTAAAAAATAAATAAATAAATTGAACTGAATATTACATTTTAAACTTTTTTAGGAGATGATTAAAATCTTCGACCCAAAATCTCTTCTATAGAGGGTAAAGGTGGAGATTCTGATTCCACTTCGACCCTTCGAGCAGCAAAAATCTCTTCCAGAGACGGTAAAGGTGAAGAAGATTCCGACCCTGATTCTTCTTCATTTTCTTCGACCGTTAAATCGATCATGTCCTCTATCTCGTTCGAAAATGTTCTTATGGAGGGTTGAAAAGAAGGATGGGTGGTGGTGGTAGTAGTAGTAGTAGTACGAGTGATAGATGGGACGAGGGTGGTTGTGGTGGTGGTGGTGGTGGTGGTAGTCGTGCTAGGGACGGCATTCGATTCGAAATGATGAGGTTTCAGATAGGTCATTTGAAAATAAACACCGTCGTTTGGTGGAGTCACTGTCATCACCGTAATACGAAATTCGGCATCCGAATCGACTCGAAATTCAAATCCAACGAATCGAGCGTGAATCGAATAAGAGCAGGGATGACCACAACGATCCGACGACGGAAATTCTTTATAGGGAGTGGGTCGACTGTGGGCTAAGGACTCGACCCGTTCTCATGCACGTCACCACGGTACTCCATTCGGATTCCGGATCCTTACAAAACAGAAGGACCTCTACGAAACATACTTTATAAACGACGTCTAGACGTCGACGAGACTCCTCGGAAAGCGGATGTCGGCAAATGGGGCAATACACGTCCGCGTTGCTGCTACTGGGAGAAGGGAGACGACGACGGACGTGATGACGAAGGCCACGGCACAACCGCGATGGGTGCGATGAAAACAATCCCACCAAAACAGACTCGAGTCGGGATCCTCGGGATCGCTTTCTTCGGGAAACAGTTCCTCTTGACAAATACAACATTCGTTGGTTTCGTTCTCCATCGACGATGAAGAGAGGGTAGCAGTAAAATGATCCATTTTCGACAGCACAACACGACGAACGAAAACGAACATAAAGGATCGAGGTAGAAACCTTTATATATGTGTGTGTATATAGTTTTTTTTTAACCTTCCTTCTTTCAAGGATATTATTTTTCGTGGAATAGTTTTAAAAAAAATACATCGGGACGGAAAGATTCTTTGTTTTATTTTTGTTGTTCTGATAGTCTTGTTTATCTGACCAAGTCGAATGAAGAAAGAATTCATTCAAAGTTTACAAATACATTAGAAAATATATACTATAAAGTCTTGTCGAAGTGACGAGTATCGATTAAAAAAAAACAAAGATCGGAAAAACGGATTACAGTGAAAATCGAGATAGGTAACGGTGCTCGATTACATTTTTGGGGGAGTGTATCTATATATATATATATATATATAATTGAAATATGTTGGTTTTCTTTCTTGTTTAAATACATATGTATCTTTGAAATGCAATGTACCTCTATGTTGCAAGGTGTGGGGCCTGTGGACTTAAATATGTTAATTTTTTAAGCCTCCCCCCCCCAATCTTTTCACTTTAATCTGTGTTTAAATATTTAAAATTTTTTACTTTGAGGGAGGTTTTTGGAAAGCATATGATCGTTGTATAATAATGTAAGATATATTACAGATCGTTGGAAAAAAGGTCTTTTAGTGTTGTATGTACAGAGTAGTTTATGGTTAGAAGTGATACAGTTGGGGGAAAAAATATTAAAGCACTCGACCCCCCCCCCCCTCCAAAAATATTATAGTTGATTTATTAAAATTATAAAAAACAATATTATTTTTTAATTTGAAAAAAATAATGGAATAAATAATTAATTGGTAATAATTATTGATTTTTATTATAAAAATTCGTAAAAGGTTAAATTTATAATTATTTTAAAATTTAATAAATGTAATGAAAAATAATAAATTATAAATCACTTACTTGAAGAAGTTCAGAAGTTTCGTATTCAGTTCAGTTTCTAGAAATGCTTTACTAATCATTGAACACTCTAAGAATGATCTTAAAAACTATCTTGGACCAAAAGATTCTACATATTATTTTAAAAGGTTATATCATTTTTTTATCTTTAAATCATTATTCTTATCGCAATTCTCGAACATTGTATCTTTTCGGTTAATAGGTCAAGCTCGGGTTTAAAAATGAGTTGTTTTTCTTTTGAGTTTATTTTAATTTTTTTAGATTATTTCTCGAACTTTATATTGACAAAACCTATACTATATGGAAAAAATGCTATTGTTTATGTAGTAACTCACTAAAAAATATTAAAATTGAAATCATAAGGTTTTATTTATATATTTTAAAAATGAATTAGTCATGTTTTTAAAAAAACAAATAAAAAATATGAAATAAAATAAAAATTTATTATATGATAAATATTACATTTACCACAGTCCGAGTATGAAAAAACGTCTTTAGCTTAAAAAAAAAAAATCTCTGTAAGGGCAACAGGTTAAAAAATGGATTGCCCGATTTGCGTGGAGGTTATAAATGATGAAAAAAAGAATAACAATTTAGAAAATAAAATAGACTATATATAATTAAACAATTTATTAGTAAATATATATTACACATAGAATAATATAATTATCATTTTATATATATTTTTTCAAATACCAGATCACCTTTTATTAATATCATTCACAGAATAACAAATTTCCGAAGTAAATTTTTCATTTTTATAAAAATAGTAACAATGGCGTCATATAATAATATATACACAATAATTATCATTTTATATATAATTTTTCAAATACCAGATCACCTTTTATTAATATCATTCACAGAATAAGCATTCATTTTTATAAAAATAGTAACAATGGCGTCATATAATAATATATACACAATAATTATCATTTTATATATATATTTTCAAATACCAGATCACCTTTTATTAATATCATTCACAGAATAAGCATTCATTTTTATAAAAATAGTAACAATGGCGTCATATAATAATATATACACAATAATTATCATTTTATATATATATATTCAAATACCAGATCACCTTGACGTCAATTTCATGGAAAGAATTATTTACCAAGAAATTATGAAGACTTTTAGAAACCGAACCATTTATGTATGCAATTTAGATAATATCTTTAAAATCTTTATAAAAAATAATCATATTTTTATGTATGTCTAAATATCTTACATACATTTGTTTTATGTCTGTATCGTTATCCACATTTAGTAGTTTCATAATATCATTATTTACATTGTTGAATAATTGATTTATTTTTGATACTTTAGTATCAATTTGATAATATAATTTTCTTTTTTCATTCATTTCTTTTCTCTTTTTATTATCGCGAATTTTAATATAATTGTGCTTCAGTTTTAATTTCTTTATTTTTACTATAGGATCCATTTTCAATTTCCTTCTAGATGAATCGACATCTTCCAAATTCAAATTTTCAGAAATCGTGGATGTTTCGTTTGCATCCATTTCTAAAGTAGATGGGGCGATTGGATTAATATTGACTTGTGTAAATTCCAAATGTGAATTATCATTTGAACATGAGGGAACTGGATTAATATTATTTTCTAAATTTACGCTTGAAGTTGATGCAATTTCATTTATACAGTTGGGGGAAAAAATATTAAAGCACTCGACCCCCCCCCCTCCAAAAATATTATAGTTGATTTATTAAAATTATAAAAAACAATATTATTTTTTAATTTGAAAAAAATAATGGAATAAATAATTAATTGGTAATAATTATTGATTTTTATTATAAAAATTCGTAAAAGGTTAAATTTATAATTATTTTAAAATTTAATAAATGTAATGAAAAATAATAAATTATAAATCACTTACTTGAAGAAGTTCAGAAGTTTCGTATTCAGTTCAGTTTCTAGAAATGCTTTACTAATCATTGAACACTCTAAGAATGATCTTAAAAACTATCTTGGACCAAAAGATTCTACATATTATTTTAAAAGGTTATATCATTTTTTTATCTTTAAATCATTATTCTTATCGCAATTCTCGAACATTGTATCTTTTCGGTTAATAGGTCAAGCTCGGGTTTAAAAATGAGTTGTTTTTCTTTTGAGTTTATTTTAATTTTTTTAGATTATTTCTCGAACTTTATATTGACAAAACCTATACTATATGGAAAAAATGCTATTGTTTATGTAGTAACTCACTAAAAAATATTAAAATTGAAATTATAAGGTTTTATTTATATATTTTAAAAATGAATTAGTCATGTTTTTAAAAAAACAAATACAAAATATGAAATAAAATAAAAATTTATTATATGATAAATATTACATTTACCATTGTCCGAGTATGAAAAAACGTCTTTAGCTTAAAAAAAAAAAAAAAATCTCTGTAAGGGCAACAGGTTAAAAAATGGATTGCCCGATTTGCATGGAGGTTATAAATGATGAAAAAAAGAATAACAATTTAGAAAATAAAATAGACTATATATAATTAAACAATTTATTAGTAAATATATATTACACATACAATAATATAATTATCATTTTATATATATTTTTTCAAATACCAGATCACCTTTTATTAATATCATTCACAGAATAACAAATTTCCGAAGTAAATTTTTCATTTTTATAAAAATAGTAACAATGGCGTCATATAATAATATATACACAATAATTATCATTTTATATATATTTTTTCAAATACCAGATCACCTTTTATTAATATCATTCACAGAATAAGCATTCATTTTTATAAAAATAGTAACAATGGCGTCATATAATAATATATACACAATAATTATCATTTTATATATATTTTTTCAAATACCAGATCACCTTTTATTAATATCATTCACAGAATAAGCATTCATTTTTATAAAAATAGTAACAATGGCGTCATATAATAATATATACACAATAATTATCATTTTATATATATTTTTTCAAATACCAGATCACCTTGACGTCAATTTCATGGAAAGAATTATTTACCAAGAAATCATGAAGACTTTTAGAAACCGAACCATTTATGTATGCAATTTAGATAATATCTTTAAAATCTTTATAAAAAATAATCATATTTTTATGTATGTCTAAATATCTTACATACATTTGTTTTATGTCTGTATCGTTAACCACATTTAGTAGTTTCATAATATCATTATTTACATTGTTGAATAATTGATTTATTTTTGATACTTTAGTATCAATTTGATAATATAATTTTCTTTTTTCATTCATTTCTTTTCTCTTTTTATTATCGCGAATTTTAATATAATTGTGCTTCAGTTTTAATTTCTTTATTTTTACTATAGGATCCATTTTCAATTTCCTTCTAGATGAATCGACATCTTCCAAATTCAAATTTTCAGAAATCGTGGATGTTTCGTTTGCATCCATTTCTAAAGTAGATGGGGCGATTGGATTAATATTGACTTGTGTAAATTCCAAATGTGAAATATCATTTGAACATGAGGGATCTGGATTAATATTATTTTCTAAATTTACGCTTGAAGTTGATGCAATTTCATTTATACAGTTGGGGGAAAAAATAATAAAGCACTCGACCCCCCCCCCTCCAAAAATATTATAGTTGATTTATTAAAATTATAAAAAACAATATTATTTTTTAATTTGAAAAAAATAATGGAATAAATAATTAATTGGTAATAATTATTGATTTTTATTATAAAAATTTGTAAAAGGTTAAATTTATAATTATTTTAAAATTTAATAAATGTAATGAAAAATAATAAATTATAAATCACTTACTTGAAGAAGTTCAGAAGTTTCGTATTCAGTTCAGTTTCTAGAAATGCTTTACTAATCATTGAACACTCTAAGAATGATCTTAAAAACTATCTTGGACCAAAAGATTCTACATATTATTTTAAAAGGTTATATCATTTTTTTATCTTTAAATCATTATTCTTATCGCAATTCTCGAACATTGTATCTTTTCGGTTAATAGGTCAAGCTCGGGTTTAAAAATGAGTTGTTTTTCTTTTGAGTTTATTTTAATTTTTTTAGATTATTTCTCGAACTTTATATTGACAAAACCTATACTATATGGAAAAAATGCTATTGTTTATGTAGTAACTCACTAAAAAATATTAAAATTGAAATCATAAGGTTTTATTTATATATTTTAAAAATGAATTAGTCATGTTTTTAAAAAAACAAATAAAAAATATGAAATAAAATAAAAATTTATTATATGATAAATATTACATTTACCACAGTCCGAGTATGAAAAAACGTCTTTAGCTTAAAAAAAAAAAATCTCTGTAAGGGCAACAGGTTAAAAAATGGATTGCCCGATTTGCGTGGAGGTTATAAATGATGAAAAAAAGAATAACAATTTAGAAAATAAAATAGACTATATATAATTAAACAATTTATTAGTAAATATATATTACACATAGAATAATATAATTATCATTTTATATATATTTTTTCAAATACCAGATCACCTTTTATTAATATCATTCACAGAATAACAAATTTCCGAAGTAAATTTTTCATTTTTATAAAAATAGTAACAATGGCGTCATATAATAATATATACACAATAATTATCATTTTATATATAATTTTTCAAATACCAGATCACCTTTTATTAATATCATTCACAGAATAAGCATTCATTTTTATAAAAATAGTAACAATGGCGTCATATAATAATATATACACAATAATTATCATTTTATATATATATTTTCAAATACCAGATCACCTTTTATTAATATCATTCACAGAATAAGCATTCATTTTTATAAAAATAGTAACAATGGCGTCATATAATAATATATACACAATAATTATCATTTTATATATATATATTCAAATACCAGATCACCTTGACGTCAATTTCATGGAAAGAATTATTTACCAAGAAATTATGAAGACTTTTAGAAACCGAACCATTTATGTATGCAATTTAGATAATATCTTTAAAATCTTTATAAAAAATAATCATATTTTTATGTATGTCTAAATATCTTACATACATTTGTTTTATGTCTGTATCGTTATCCACATTTAGTAGTTTCATAATATCATTATTTACATTGTTGAATAATTGATTTATTTTTGATACTTTAGTATCAATTTGATAATATAATTTTCTTTTTTCATTCATTTCTTTTCTCTTTTTATTATCGCGAATTTTAATATAATTGTGCTTCAGTTTTAATTTCTTTATTTTTACTATAGGATCCATTTTCAATTTCCTTCTAGATGAATCGACATCTTCCAAATTCAAATTTTCAGAAATCGTGGATGTTTCGTTTGCATCCATTTCTAAAGTAGATGGGGCGATTGGATTAATATTGACTTGTGTAAATTCCAAATGTGAATTATCATTTGAACATGAGGGAACTGGATTAATATTATTTTCTAAATTTACGCTTGAAGTTGATGCAATTTCATTTATACAGTTGGGGGAAAAAATATTAAAGCACTCGACCCCCCCCCCCTCCAAAAATATTATAGTTGATTTATTAAAATTATAAAAAACAATATTATTTTTTAATTTGAAAAAAATAATGGAATAAATAATTAATTGGTAATAATTATTGATTTTTATTATAAAAATTCGTAAAAGGTTAAATTTATAATTATTTTAAAATTTAATAAATGTAATGAAAAATAATAAATTATAAATCACTTACTTGAAGAAGTTCAGAAGTTTCGTATTCAGTTCAGTTTCTAGAAATGCTTTACTAATCATTGAACACTCTAAGAATGATCTTAAAAACTATCTTGGACCAAAAGATTCTACATATTATTTTAAAAGGTTATATCATTTTTTTATCTTTAAATCATTATTCTTATCGCAATTCTCGAACATTGTATCTTTTCGGTTAATAGGTCAAGCTCGTGTTTAAAAATGAGTTGTTTTTCTTTTGAGTTTATTTTAATTTTTTTAGATTATTTCTCGAACTTTATATTGACAAAACCTATACTATATGGAAAAAATGCTATTGTTTATGTAGTAACTCACTAAAAAATATTAAAATTGAAATTATAAGGTTTTATTTATATATTTTAAAAATGAATTAGTCATGTTTTTAAAAAAACAAATACAAAATATGAAATAAAATAAAAATTTATTATATGATAAATATTACATTTACCATTGTCCGAGTATGAAAAAACGTCTTTAGCTTAAAAAAAAAAAAAAAATCTCTGTAAGGGCAACAGGTTAAAAAATGGATTGCCCGATTTGCATGGAGGTTATAAATGATGAAAAAAAGAATAACAATTTAGAAAATAAAATAGACTATATATAATTAAACAATTTATTAGTAAATATATATTACACATACAATAATATAATTATCATTTTATATATATTTTTTCAAATACCAGATCACCTTTTATTAATATCATTCACAGAATAACAAATTTCCGAAGTAAATTTTTCATTTTTATAAAAATAGTAACAATGGCGTCATATAATAATATATACACAATAATTATCATTTTATATATATTTTTTCAAATACCAGATCACCTTTTATTAATATCATTCACAGAATAAGCATTCATTTTTATAAAAATAGTAACAATGGCGTCATATAATAATATATACACAATAATTATCATTTTATATATATTTTTTCAAATACCAGATCACCTTTTATTAATATCATTCACAGAATAAGCATTCATTTTTATAAAAATAGTAACAATGGCGTCATATAATAATATATACACAATAATTATCATTTTATATATATTTTTTCAAATACCAGATCACCTTGACGTCAATTTCATGGAAAGAATTATTTACCAAGAAATCATGAAGACTTTTAGAAACCGAACCATTTATGTATGCAATTTAGATAATATCTTTAAAATCTTTATAAAAAATAATCATATTTTTATGTATGTCTAAATATCTTACATACATTTGTTTTATGTCTGTATCGTTATCCACATTTAGTAGTTTCATAATATCATTATTTACATTGTTGAATAATTGATTTATTTTTGATACTTTAGTATCAATTTGATAATATAATTTTCTTTTTTCATTCATTTCTTTTCTCTTTTTATTATCGCGAATTTTAATATAATTGTGCTTCAGTTTTAATTTCTTTATTTTTACTATAGGATCCATTTTCAATTTCCTTCTAGATGAATCGACATCTTCCAAATTCAAATTTTCAGAAATCGTGGATGTTTCGTTTGCATCCATTTCTAAAGTAGATGGGGCGATTGGATTAATATTGACTTGTGTAAATTCCAAATGTGAAATATCATTTGAACATGAGGGAACTGGATTAATATTATTTTCTAAATTTACGCTTGAAGTTGATGCAATTTCATTTATACAGTTGGGGGAAAAAATAATAAAGCACTCGACCCCCCCCCCTCCAAAAATATTATAGTTGATTTATTAAAATTATAAAAAACAATATTATTTTTTAATTTGAAAAAAATAATGGAATAAATAATTAATTGGTAATAATTATTGATTTTTATTATAAAAATTTGTAAAAGGTTAAATTTATAATTATTTTAAAATTTAATAAATGTAATGAAAAATAATAAATTATAAATCACTTACTTGAAGAAGTTCAGAAGTTTCGTATTCAGTTCAGTTTCTAGAAATGCTTTACTAATCATTGAACACTCTAAGAATGATCTTAAAAACTATCTTGGACCAAAAGATTCTACACATTATTTTAAAAGGTTATATCATTTTTTTATCTTTAAATCATTATTCTTATCGCAATTCTCGAACATTGTATCTTTTCGGTTAATAGGTCAAGCTCGGGTTTAAAAATGAGTTGTTTTTCTTTTGAGTTTATTTTAATTTTTTTAGATTATTTCTCGAACTTTATATTGACAAAACCTATACTATATGGAAAAAATGCTATTGTTTATGTAGTAACTCACTAAAAAATATTAAAATTGAAATCATAAGGTTTTATTTATATATTTTAAAAATGAATTAGTTATGTTTTTAAAAAAACAAATACAAAATATGAAATAAAATAAAAATTTATTATATGATAAATATTACATTTACCATTGTCCGAGTATGAAAAAACGTCTTTAGCTTAAAAAAAAAAAAAAAAAAATCTCTGTAAGGGCAACAGGTTAAAAAATGGATTGCCCGATTTGCGTAGAGGTTATAAATGATGAAAAAAAGAATAACAATTTAGAAAATAAAATAGACTATATATAATTAAACAATTTATTAGTAAATATATATTACACATACAATAATATAATTATCATTTTATATATATTTTTTCAAATACCAGATCACCTTTTATTAATATCATTCACAGAATAACAAATTTCCGAAGTAAATTTTTCATTTTTATAAAAATAGTAACAATGGCGTCATATAATAATATATACACAATAATTATCATTTTATATATATTTTTTCAAATACCAGATCACCTTTTATTAATATCATTCACAGAATAAGCATTCATTTTTATAAAAATAGTAACAATGGCGTCATATAATAATATATACACAATAATTATCATTTTATATATATTTTTTCAAATACCAGATCACCTTTTATTAATATCATTCACAGAATAAGCATTCATTTTTATAAAAATAGTAACAATGGCGTCATATAATAATATATACACAATAATTATCATTTTATATATATATTTTCAAATACCAGATCACCTTGACGTCAATTTCATGGAAAGAATTATTTACCAAGAAATTATGAAGACTTTTAGAAACCGAACCATTTATGTATGGTTGGTTGGTTGGTTGGTTGCCTTTTATTGGCACAAGGTCCACAATGGGATATGCTGCGCCAAACTGTGATGACAGAAAAAACAAAGGTAGCTTCTGGATGGGTTTACCCATCCAGATGGTCAAACGAGAAAAAAATAGTAAAAGAAGACATGGTAAACATATAAAAGATCACAAAAGTATAAAAATAGTACAAAACAGAGTAAAGAGTATATAAAGTAAAAACAATATAAAGAGTTATGAGCGGTGTATATATAGTAAAAACAGAAGTAAAAATAGATAAACAGTAAAAAAATAAAATCAAATATCATAGTAAAACCCAGCCTCTTTTAAGAAGTTAGTCAAATTGTAATGATGATTAATACCTAAAAGGCTTGTCAGATTTGGTGATGATGAGTTGAAGTAATGCCGGTAGAGATGGCGTAAACAGGGACAGTCGGTTAAAATATGGCGAATGGTGAGTGAGCTATAATGACATTTCGGACATGAAGGCTCCTGTTCCTTTAAGAGAAGATGCCTGTGGGTGATTCTAGAGTGCCCAATTCTTAGTCTGGTAATAATAACATCTAGTTCCCGTGGTGCGAGTGTTGGCCATACTGTAATATGTGGTTTAATTTCCTTTAGCTTGTTATTAATTTGGTAATCCCATTCTCTTTGCCAATTGCCTCTCAGATAATATTTTAGAGTATTTTTAATATCCTCATATGGGATTGCACAGTTAAAAGGAACTAAAGCTTCCTTTGCCGCTTTATCAGCAGCCTCGTTTCCCTTGATGCCGACATGCCCTGGTACCCAACAAAATAAAATGTCAAATCCCTTCTTCAGAAGTTCGTTATATTTTTTTAATACAGAGGTGAAAGAGAGATTACAAGAACTAGATGACAGTGAATCAAGAACACTCTTTGAGTCTGTGTAGATGATAAATTTCCGATTAGAATGAGATGAAATTAAATCAAGAGCAAGTTCAACAGCTAAAAATTCCGCAGAGAAAACAGAAAACGAGCCCGGCAGACTATAACTAAGGGTCACGTTGTCAGACACAACACCACATCCAACTTTATCACCTGACTTGGAACCGTCTGTAAAAACTTTAATGTAATCCTTATAAGTAAAAGAATGAGAGGTGAAGAGAGTCCGAAAAATGATAGCATCTGTGTTAGATTTGTCAAAGCCATTGAAGGGATGAATACATGAGATTACCTTGTAGTTCCAAGGAGTCATATTTAGAAGTGTCCGGGGACGAATTTTACTGTCAAAATGAGATGTGCCAGCAAGAATATTTCTTACTCTCAAGCTGAAGTGTGGAATGGACCTGGGACGATTGTGAAATAAATTAAAATCGTTAATATCGAAATGAGGATGAAGTGGATGACGAGGATGAGACAGAATACGAAAATACAACTCCAAAGAGAGTCGTTGTCTGATTACAGTGAGAGATGGCTCAACACAGTCAGCATATAAACTTAGAATGGGAGAAGTTCGAAAGGCACCAGAACAAACTCTTAAGGCAGAGTGGTGCACAGTGTCAAGCTTCTTGAGGTAAGAAATGCAGGTTGAACCATAGATCTGACAAGCATAATCCATTTTAGAGCGGATGACTGCACGGTAAATTTTAAGGAGGGAAATACGATCTACACCCCAAGAAGTGTTTGAGAGGACTTTGAGAATGTTCAATTTTTTATTACAGTTTGTCTTTAAACTAAGGATATGTGGAATAAAAGTAAGTTTCTTGTCGAAAATGACACCCAAAAAACGGGCTGTGTCTACAATCTTGATTGGGCAGTTCCATTTATGTATGCAATTTAGATAATATCTTTAAAATCTTTATAAAAAATAATCATATTTTTATGTATGTCTAAATATCTTACATACATTTGTTTTATGTCTGTATCGTTATCCACATTTAGTAGTTTCATAATATCATCATTTACATTGTTGAATAATTGATTTATTTTTTATACTTTAGTATCAATTTGATAATATAATTTTCTTTTTTCATTCATTTCTTTTCTCTTTTTATTATCGCGAATTTTAATATAATTGTGCTTCAGTTTTAATTTCTTTATTTTTACTATAGGATCCATTTTCAATTTCGTTCTAGATGAATCGACATCTTCCAAATTCAAATTTTCAGAAATCGTGGATGTTTCGTTTGCATCCATTTCTAAAGTAGATGGGGCGATTGGATTAATATTGACTTGTGTAAATTCCAAATGTGAATTATCATTTGAACATGAGGGAACTGGATTAATATTATTTTCTAAATTTACGCTTGAAGTTGATGCAATTTCATTTATACAGTTGGGGGAAAAAATATTAAAGCACTCGACCCCCCCCCCCCCCTCCAAAAATA